>OY776305.1:28868707-30068707 GCA_963675345.1 Trididemnum clinides | reverse complement strand
AAGATCTATCGCAAAAAGAAAAAAATATTTTTTTGTTGAGCTGTGTAAGTTATTGAATCAAACTATAAGTTGATAAGTCACGTGACTTTCTATAATTAAAAAAAATATTTTCGAAGAATAAGAGTTGTTGTTACCCGACTCCTTTCGAGGGATGGGGGCATGGTGGAAGACCATGGAGCCCTAGAAGCCGGGCAACTCACCAGGGCCTGGACCAGAGGTCGTAGAGGGACAGAGAGTCGCCAAAGAGTGAGCGGCGCAAAGAGTCCGTAGCTGGACAGTGCGAAATGGGATGAGGGATGTCCTGGAGGTACGAGTGTCCGTGGACACCTTTCATCTCATTTTGCTGCAGGAAGAATTCTCGATTCTGCCAATCCTAGAAAGATAAGAACTTAACGAAAGGCTGTGTCCGTTGCAGCGTAGACGAAAGAAAACACAGCGAGCGTTACGAGGGAGCACAAGTTCCTCGGTGGAAATCGAGGGAACCTGTTTGTTGAAGAATTTCGATGAGGCAGAACGCCTCTAGTGCGAGAAAAGAGAAGAGTCGATACGAGAGATAATAGGAGAGAGACCACAAGGGATTGCGGAGGGCGCAAGTAGCGCTCCCCGTCTGGCCAGCTCATCAGCCGTGTCGTTTCCCGGGAGAAACGAGTGTCTGGGGACCCATTGTAGTTTGATAGAACAGGAGGAGAGAGAAGACAGTTTCTCCCAGATCTGCCACAGAGTTTGATATAAAAGGAAAGATGGAGGAGAGGACAGAACGAGAGTCAGACAGGAGGAGAAGAGAAGAGAAGTGAAAGACTTATTGGTGATGCCGAGACCAGAAAAGAGTATGCAGAATGTCGCAGGCTTCAGCGGAGAAATCTTAACATACTGGGTCTGCTGAAAAGAAAAGAGTGGCCTCGATGCCACAGAGAGACCAGTTGGCAAGTACGCCGGAGCCGCCCTTGCCAAAAGGAAAAGGAACTAAGTCGTCAGTCCAGAGTACCAGATCATGAGGCAAGAGAGAGTCAAGGTGAGCGAGAGTTGCATTTTGGCGAGAGAGAGGGGGATCAGAGCGAGAGCATGGAGAGGAAAGGGTGGACTCCAAAGTGAAGGGAGGCAGGTTCCAAGGAGGAAAGGGAGGGCAGGAAAGAACAGCTTCCCTAAGAGAAGTAGAAGGAAACATGATCGGGTGAGTGGAAGCAAAAGCTTTCTAGGACAATCTGCAGAGTTTCACTCCAAGTCTGGCCAAACCTGAAATGGGAATGGAGGTTGGGAGACGAAGAGCCCGCTCATAAGATGAAATAATAAAATAAGTCAAAGTGACTCGCAGGGGAGGTAGAACAGCCTCGGAGACGAGAAGTGGAATAGGGGGGGGGGTGAGAGGCAGCCTTGATGGCGCGACTGGCCGCTCGGTCAAGGCGTTCCAATTTGGTGATATTTGTAACGCTTAGGAAAGGAAACCATTTGGGTGAGGCATATGTAAGAAGGGGCTGAAGAAAAGCTTTATACAGAAGAGAGAGGGACTCCTTAGAGGGGCCCCATGAGGAAGCAGAGATTTATCGTAAGGTCTTGAGACGAGGGAAGAACTTGGCCTTCAGCGAAGATACATGTTTAGAAAAGGAAAGAGTGCGGTCAAAGGTGACCCCAAGAAAAGTTGGAGTGGGGTTGAAACGGAGGCGGGAGCCGAGTAGGAGGAGGTTGGGCTGGAGGTGAGCTTGGTGGGGATCCACTGAAAAGAAGAAGGCCTCACATTTACTCGGATCGAGAGGAAGACACCAGTACTCCAACCAGCGCTCCAATCGAAACAGAGCTCCTTGTGTGGCCTCCACTGAGGGGGAAGAGGACCAAATGGCCAGATCGTCAGCATAAAGAGACCAGCTGACGGTAGAAGGCAGACAAGCAGGAAGGTCATTGATGAAGAAAGAGAAAAGTACAGGGCCAAGAACGGATTCTTGCGGAACACCTCGACGGACTCGAAAAAAACGGCTTTTGTGATTTTGATAAACCATGCAAGCGCACCTATTAGAAAGGAAAGATTGAGTCCAACGAGCAAAACAAAAAAGGGAGACCAGCCAAAATGAGTTTGTGGAAAAGGGCGGGATGTCAGACAGAGTCGAAAGCTTTGAAGAAATTGATAGTAGAGAGGATCGTCCAAGAGCCCGGCCTGGGTTTGTTAAATCCATCCCAGATGGACTGAGAGAGATAAATAATTTAATCTGAAGTAGACCGTCCAGGGCAGAAACCGGCCTGGCGGGGAGAAAGAATGGAATTATATTCCAGAAAGAGGAGTAGACGGAATCGAATGATGCGTTCAAACAGCTTTGATGCGCATGAGGTAAGAGAGATAGGCCGGAAGGAAGCAGGAGAGTCAAATGGCCTTTCCATCTGGTGGATAGGAATAATAAAAGATGTCTTTCCAGATTGAAGGAAAGGAATGTAAAGTTCAGGAGAGATTAAAATGTTGGTGGCAGTCACAAGAAATTCTGCGGGGGAGAAGGGTGAGCAAAGACTTCTCAGGGCACGTGGCTCGGCGGAGCTCAAAAAGGTAGCCTCTGGCTCTGCTATGCAGGGCCTTTGGATGATAAACAGAAAAGTGAGATCTCAGGTAAGCGGCATAAAGCGAAGCCGAATCCTTGCGAGAGGAACAGTTAGAGAAGTTAGGAGAGGAAGAAGAGCCAACGACTGAGCGAAAAAGAGAGTGTACAGATTTAGGGTTAGATTTGAGAAAAAGAGAAGAGCAAGTCGTTTGCCATGCCTCAGCTTTGGCCTTGGCAACGACAGACAAAGCACGTCGGGAAGCGGAGATGCAAGCCTGAAGATCTTCATCACTTCTACAAGCGGTGGTGAAAGCCTTGGGTCTTTCACTAACCGCTTCTTCCACCTCAGCAGACATCCAGGCTTTAGGATGGCGTTTGATGCGGCTGAAAGAAATAGAAGTTTTGGCCGCATTCAGTGTCAGAGAGGTAAAAAGAGCAGCAACAGAGGAAAGAGAAAGAGACGAGTATTCCTCTGCAGAAGGACAGTGAGAGTCAAAGTAGAAGGCAAAGTCATCCCAGCGAGCTTTCTGAAAATTGAAGAGAGAGAGAGAGAGACGCTCGTTGTCACAAAAAACCGGAGAGAGAGGAACAGATAGAAGAATTGGTAGGTGATTGGAACGCAGGTTCTGAAGCACCTCCCAGGAGCAGGAAAGAGCGAGAGAAGAGGAAGCAAAGGAAATGCCAAGGGAGGAGCGACTGCCAGAGGAGCGATGGAGAAGAGTAAGTATGTCAGGGTCATTGAGGGGAAGGAGGTCAGAAAAGATGACCCAGTCAAATACTTTCTCTCCACGGGGGTCGAAAGTACCTTTTGAGTCCCAGAGGGGGTTAGGAATAGGATAGGAATAGGAGTTGGGAATATCGATTTTTAAGTGATTCGAGGCGGTGTCTTCTTTGTATAGTTTTTTTATTTCTGTGATTGTGGATTTTTTGTTTTATTTTCGTGCGTTTTGACTTCTTGATTTCCACACTTTGTGGTTGACAACGATGATTATCAAGACAATAGTTGATTGGACATCTTTATTGTTTCGTAGTGTCGTAATGAAAAAATTAAGGGGCAAGGGATGAGTGATCATATAGATCTTGATGCGTAAGATTTTGGAGATAGTTTTTTCTTCGTATTTCGAAATTAGTATGTGCTTTTCACAATTTACAAACATCTGTGAAGCTGAGCCAGGGCCTTTCTGACAAAAGCTACAAAAGTATTGAGAATTATCGAAGGAGATATTATTAAATTTTGGGTAGACAGGTAAGACATTTGGACCGGCCTGTAATTAAAATTTGTTAAGGAATTGGGCAAAATAGGATTATATTCTGCTTCCCATTTTGTTTGTTTGAATTGATTGGTATTTCAGATTTGAAAGTCAGGTCTTTGATAATTCTTCGATGTATTGTTTTTCTTTTTCCGGTTTCTAATTCTTTTTTGACATTACTCTATATTTTTTAATAGTTTCTAATGTGTGTTTACAAAAAGGATGATAGCTTTGTCCTGTGTCATAAATAATTTTATGGTTCAAGGGCGAAAACGTTAAATAGTAGATGTCTTATTTGATATTCAGTGATAAGATTTTGTGTGTCTAGATTATGGTTCTCCGTTCTAGATTAAATGTATATGAAAATATCTTTTACGTACATTGGACCACTGTGTGTTAATGTGTTTGTTATGTTATAGCCACCCACATCTTTGGGTATATGGAGGGTCCCAAGAGGAGGGGTTAACTTGTGAGGCCATCCTATGAACTCGAGGACGTGCCATGCTGTTCTTTCTCTTATCTCTCCGTGTGTAGGATAAGCAGGCTGTATAAGAAATAGTGGGTTTGATTTTTGCGTTGATCAGGTTTTTCTTGACATCCCACGTTAAAAAAAGCCAAGATAATCGGTTGAAGGTGTGTTTTAGATTTTTAATTAATCTTTGTCGCCTTTGTTGTTGGCTAAAATATTTAATTTATGATTGTCCTAATTTTTTTGGGGTAGGTCTGGTGAAAATGTTGTTGTTGATGTAACTTAACTTTGAGTTTTGCTCATGTTTGGGCAAAGTCCTGATGCATGTTGAAACTTTTTTTATGAACTCCTAAGCGTCGCCTGTGGATTGTTTTCCTAGTAATGTCAAAATTATGTCGTCAGCTTACCTGGGACACTTACTCATTTGTCCAATTCCTTGCTCCTGTCTCCTTGCTCCTGCAGAGAAACCGTTGATGCATGATACCAACGGCTTCACTGTAGGCAGGAATAGGAAGAAGGTTAATGGGTCGCCTTGTCTTACACCTTTGTAAAAATAAATGGGGGTGTTTTGCAGCCATTAACAATAATAGATGACAATGCAAAAGTGTTGACGTTTGTAAATACTTTACTAAAGTTAGGTGGGAATTGCATAGTATTAATTACCTTGTAAAGCCAACGATGATTTATTGAATCAAATGCTTTTTGAAAATCTAGTGATATAAAATATGCGTCACATTTTTTCAATCGCTTTTGCGTACAAATCTCTAAATAATGTAGTGACCGTAGAAATCTGGATTTTTGGACGTGCATATTGGTGTTTTTGGATTGTTTACTATGACATCAGAAGATGTTGTGCCAAAACCTTAGCAAAAATTTTTAAATCTGCATTAAGTAAAGAATTAGGTCTATAATTACTAATATTATTTTTAGATCCTTTTTTGTGTATTAGATATATGGTCTCTTTTTTCATAGTCTTATGAATTTTTCCAGTTTTGAATATATTCTGGAATAATCGGGTAATGTCGGATCCAATTACATTCCAGGAGTCTTTGTAAAATTGAATGCTTATGCTACTGGACCTGAGGTTTTTCCATATTCTGCATCAGCAATGGCCTTGTCAATTTCAGTTGAATTTCCATGGGATTCTAGCTATTTTGTTGTAATGATGAGATATTTTTTGAAGTCGGTTACAAAACGTTTTTGGGATATTAAAGTCTGGGTTTTTTTGTTTGTAAAGGTTAGTATAGAACTTCTGGAATATTTTTAGAATTTATTAAAGAGACTGTGGGGAATTCCCTCGCTACTAATTAATTCTTTAATGTTGGACTTTTTTTTCTTTAAACCATGCAAAAATTGCTTTGTAGGAGAGCGTTTTTAGAATGTTTTTTTTGGGGGGGGAAGACGGTTTTTTTACCACTGTTTTTGTAAGACAGCAGGATTTTTTTTGTTTTGAGGTATAATTTTGTGCGAGAGGATTTGAATTTAATAGTGTTAAATTTGTTTTCAAAATGTTTTTCCACATAGGCATTTTTGAATTAGGTAATTTTTGACCATTTTATGAATAATTCTTTATTTCTGTTTTTGCCGTGAACCCACCAGTCCGAACCAGTGTTTTCTCTAATTTTTTGAGCTGTGTGCGGAAAAAATTTGAAGTGTGCAAAAGATGAATAAAATAAAAAAAATATGTCTTGTGCGGCATTTTTTGTTTGTGTGCGCAAGCACAAGCGTACATCTTAGAGGGAACACCAGTCCAAACAGTCGAAGAAAGCTGTTCCAACCAGAGTTTTCTATCTGGCCTACCTCTCTCTTAGCCCTAACCGGAAATCTTCGCGTTTATATGTAGACTAACCGGCATTGACCGCAGGGCCCCCCATCAGCAATACTGAAGTTGAGAATATTGGTTCACCCTAATGATATTTGTCAGAGCAATAGTAGAAAGTTAATGTTTTTTGGCATAGCCAACTCTCATTCCAAAATGAACTCGATTAAAAAAACATAAGAGGGTGTCGCACATAAGAGATACATTTTTGCCGACGTTTCTGGGGTCCCTGGCTACGTCTTGCTTGCCCTGTTTCCAGTATGGGCGTACTTAGGAACTGAACTTGCTCACAATTGAAACAGCCAGCGATACCAAAAACTTTTATAAGTTTATTCACTGAAGTTCATGAAAACATAATTTCAAAGTTGCACAGTAGAGGGGACGCCAAAGTGATTGATATGTATTTTCAGGAAAAATTATTATATATTAGAATTATTTACGACTTTTTTGGAAATGTATGCCTATATATACGATCTAAAGCCTCTGGCTGCGAACGTATTTCTCGGTTTTGGCATAAACGCAACCAGGCAAAAAGCAAGTTAACCCGAAATAAAATACTTAGATAATATGTAACTTGACACTATTTTGTTGCAAAAGATTACCCCTCCTCTTGTTCTTGGGGGATCACCAATTGTTTTGCTTGAATTGGATACATATTGAAATATTTAGAGACTTGGTTTTTAGATAAATATTTTTGAAAATTTGTGCAAATAACGCCAAACAATCATGCCGTCGAGGAAGAACAGTCAAAATGTATCAAAGGACTTAACTCATATAGAAATTGCGATGTTGCAAAGCCCAGTCAACAAAATTTTGAGTGTTTTTGACCGATAGACTACATTTTGAAGTTTTTAGTTAGTTCATTTTTTGATGAATTATTTTTCAAAATTTAAATACATACTGCCAAAGAGTCATGTTTTGGAGAAAATATGGTCAAAATGTACCAAAGAACTAAGTTTTTGCAAAAATTGTAAGTTTGTTGTCTAATCAGAAAATTGTTCAGATAAAAATGGAAAATGATGTATGGCAACCAATTTCTGATTAGGCATTACAAGCTAATTCTTAGTCCGAACTAATTGGAGTTACATATTGCTGAAAAGCAAATTTCCTAAGTTCCTAAACGACACTAATTGTTTGTGCCTTATCGCAACTTTATATATTAACTTACCAGGTCTTACTCAGCTTACCACTTTTTGTGAAGGAGTAAAAAGTTACAAGTACTGTAAAAAGTTACAGTACGGATGTTAAAGTTCAATATTTTTGGTACAAAAGCAAATGCTAATGATACAATTCATATGTGATTGGAATTATCTTGAAGTTACTGCCGATTTGTTAAAGAATGTTAAAAATCGGTTGAGAAATGAGACCACATATTAATTTTTAAGTAAACTGATTTTGTAAAACTTTTGCAATTTTTGAAAAAATCATCACATTGTGATGTTCTGTAAAAACAAAACACTGTGTTGGTTACAGGTCTCGATTCGAGTCACGAGTAATTGATGTCGAGTCGCGAGTCGAGTCATTTCTTCTCAACGACTCGAGTCAGGTCAAATCTTTTTTACGACGATTCGTGTCTTTCCAACGTTCATTGCCAGTGTTTAGTTTCCTGTGATTTTTTGATAATTGCAGTCGATTCTTTTAACACTATAGAGTAAATTAAAGTTATAGGCTCCCGAGCTAGGCTTACTTAATCTCATCTCGACAGTTTAAAGCTCATTTTTAATTCTATACCGATGTAAGTAAAAATAAATTTACTACTTTGCTAAGCGCAGCTGGCTAAGAAGTCGAGCTTACAGATTTGCAGTTTAAAAATGAATTTTAAAAAAAGTTAGAAGCGCACTCTTGAGCCTACATACACCCCGTGCAAGATGCAAAAACTTGTACAACAAAGACCTTGTAGGCTTGCTGTACAAAATAAAAAAATGATTTGCAAGATTTTGATGCTGTACCAGAGTTGCCAGCACCGGCGTGTGCAGACATTTTTTGAAAGGGCGCAAAAATGTCTTTTTAGCATATTTTCGCTTTGTGAGTGCCGAAAGCACGATTATCCAAGGGGGTCGAGGGCATGCCCCTTGGAAAAATTTTGCAACATTACCATCAAATGTATGCAATTTTAGTGCTCTCTGAAACCACTTTTAAGTTCATTTTTGTTTGAAATTTGTTAACCTTTGTCACTGCTACACCTAAGAAATTATTGTAACTGCTTGCGTTTTTACACGTAAGACACAACAGATACGCTGCAGCTGCACTACAAGATCTTCAAAGAGTACATCAATTAAATTTTAATTCCTGAAAAGGTCCTACTTTTAATTCATATCGTTTCACGCTGTATTATTACCACATTACCTTGTATCTCATATAACTTAGTGCGCTAACAATGACGTAGGCAAAGTTGAGTAACGTTCTACTTTTATCAGCAAACGCTGAGGAAATTATCAAACAAAATTACGAACAACACGAAACAAATAATGGTTTTGTAGGCCTTAGATATTTAAACTAATTTTGGCTCTATAGAACACGTTATTTGTTTGTTGTCGTCACAATCATAATGACTACAAATAATATTTAACGTTTTCCTGAGGAGGCGCGTGCAAAAAAAAACCTTCGTACGCCACTGGTAGCCAGTGAGTAAAAAAATATTACATAGCAACGCAAAACCACTTTTCATTTTTGATATTTTATTTACTTACAGTCTAAGCTGAACGTTTTTGGCTTACATCAAGCCCTTGTCAAAGCATCTACAACATCAAGTATTAGAACTTAATTATGATATAGAACTAAAACTTCAAAATGTTAATGTATGCCTAGGAATGACAATACTTCAAGAAGTCAGATTATAAATAAAAATTTGAAGTCACAGCAACATATACCGCAAACCAAATACTGTGAATTGAGATGAATAAGACAAGTGATGACAAAACAACGGCTAAATAATGACAAATAATTTAACGCAATAGCTTCAAATGCAATAGATCGATAGAATGTGACCGAACAAGACAAATAAATTAGATTATTTTTAGCAAAAAGGAACAGTCATTTGCATATAGCTGTTTATTAAGAAACGGCTTGCTTTGTTTAATCAACAGATCTTCATGAATGTAATATGCATTGTACTCAGGTCAAAATTTTTTAAAGCCGTAAATGACGAGTAAAAACTAATTTCAATTTCAAAACAAGATTTACGCTGTTGCAAATGATTCTTAATGGCACTTTTTCTAATATCATTACGGTTCAAATCTTTCTCTGCCCTGGTGATCAAATGTCTGGATGACATACCAGTGTATCTCTTGCCCGACACAGTTCTGTCTTCCTTAATGGTTGTTATCAATGCATAAAGCGCGCGAAATTATCAATGTTCCCATAGATTAACGGATGTAGACTGGGCCATAACAACTACTGTCGTTGTTTTTTGCTTTCACACGGTTAGGCCGCGATAACAGTCGACAGAGTTGATGAGTGAGCACATGTACTAGTTGTACACCCTTATCAGAGAGTTGCAGTTTTTGTGGAAAAAACGTCTGGAAAGATTAACATGCCCATAAAACAACAACGGACATTTTTTGTTTTGTAATTAAATCGTAATCATTTTTGATTTGTACGCAACACCTCTTTTTACTTCTTTTTGCACTCAGCAGCCGCTTTTCATTGTAATCTTAATTACATGCAAAATATCATTCTGTATTTTTTGCTTCTGTTCTGTCAGTTGAAAAATGTACTACTCACTTTTTCAAATCCATATTCAACCAGTTTGGGGGTATTGCACGTGTTTCCACACATTATAAAAATTTGAGAATGTAAACTAGAATACCAGATTGAAAAATGCCTTATAAAGTGAAAGCAATTGCGATAAAGCAACTGCAGTGCAGTACCCAAAATTGGTGCAACCAAACGGTTAAATGATTTTTTCGTCTTTGTTATTTGGATTGCAATAACACGACATGTAGTAGTTTACTATTGCAACTATTTGCAGTTCAATCGACAAAAACGCAAACGAAGTTTTTATTTCCGGAAATCTAAGACGTAAGAATAACTTTGTTTCCGTGAGTTCATCATCTTCAAAGATCGCTTCACAAGTTAATACCGTGCGACAACATCGACTTGCTTCCGCCACAGTAAAAAGATCACTCAGCTCAGCTAAAGTGAAAGTTTTGGTCTACGTGAAAATGTCGTCGGTGATGGGGTTTACGTGGTCAGTTGGATTCTTCTCAGCTATGTTTCCTCACATAGCTCCGCTTCGCTACGTATTTGAAATTTTGGTTCCGCTTCAAGGCGTTCTCATCTTTGCCTCTTTTATTTGTAAAACGAAAATCTGGAAGCTGTACAAAACTTTCGTTTGCGCTCAGAAAGAACAAGGTTAGTATTTTATAAATTTAAAATGCTTTTATTTTTAAGTAGTTGCAGCATATGTTCAGACGACAAACCCTAATTTGGTGTGTGAAGGTGGCTGATACTTGCACAAAACTTCAAAAAAGTTTAAAAGTAGCTTTTGCTTTGATTCCATGCTTTTCGTAATTTTTGTGTGAAAACAAAGGAAATTTTAAACAAACTAACCGCTGCCTTATCGCGGTGATGCGAATGCAGGATGTACATGCGCTAACCGTGCACAATTTCTTAATTTTGTCATCTCTGCCTTTTCTTAAAAATCTTGACTGTTTTACTCTCCTTCATTGCTTCTCTGGTAGTCCATTTTTATCTGATTTTTTTTCATCCCGTGGTCCCTTGCTCATTCCAGGTTTTTCAACATCTTGTTCCTATTATTTCACTATTCTTCATAGGTTTCTCTCATCTGCTTCTCTCGCCAATAAGTCTTCACGTTGTTTTTGGTTTGCCAAAACAAACTCTCTTCTCACTTTGACTATCATGTGAGGATCTCTTTTCTTTAACTTCTCTCTCTGCTACTGTTTGTTTTCCTTATTCAGTACCGCCGTTACCGGTAGGAATATCCCACCACCACAAAGTTACATTCACACTCCGATAATTTAACTTCCAACAATAATCAGGCTGAACACCAGTAATTCAGACAGCTAATGGGTTTACAGCGTTTCAATAGTCACCACTAAAAATATTGGATTTGTTTTGAGCGACGCTAGATGTAACCAGGGCCTATGAGAGGGGGGTCCAGCAGGTACATTGTTCCAGGGCCCGAGAGCCAAGGAGGGGCCCACGACTCCTCTTAAACATTTGGCCAAGATCGTGTGTACGCATGTAGGAGTCGCGTAAATACGCAACTATCTTGGCAACAAAGTCGGCTGTCATTATGCCTAGCATTGCTAGACAAATTGATTTTGATAGTGTAATTAGAAATTTTGCACATAAGAAAGCCAGAAAAGCACAAATTAAAGTAACCTAATTAAATGATTTTTTTGCTAATTTCTTCCTTGACAAAGATTTTTCTATGAACATTTAAAATTCTCGTTATAAATGGTAAATGTAAATGTGTAAATCGTATTTTATATTGCTACATTGCTTGAACACTGGTTTGTTTTAACACTGATGATAATCTTCTATATGATTATTAACTGAGCATTTGTTGAAGTTTAATAGACATTAATTTCCCTCAATTTTATTGCAAAATAATTTAGCAAGTGTTAGGGGCCCCACATGGGCTTTGTACCGCCTTGAAAGATTTCTCTTGGAGGCCCTGGATGTAACAATGGTTGGTCGATCTTTACATCAATGTGTTGCAACCTCAGCAACTAGCACCTCATTATGCACAACTATCACAAAGGCGCCAGTAGTATGGGATGGCTCATTTCACGACGTTTTAGGCGGTGCTGACGGTGTATCTCCCCCTCATAGTTCTAAGGTGTCTAAACCTAGATTTAAAACCAGGGAACTAACCCTAGGTTTATGTGAGGGAGCTAACCCAAGACCTAGTTTTATGTAAGGAAGCTGATTTTAAGCAAAGGAGCTAACCCTACTTCAAATCTCATGTGACCGAGCTAGATCTGAAGGAGCTAACCCAAAGGAGCTTATCCTAGTTATAAGAGAGCTAACTCTAATTTTGGTTAAAAGAGGTCAGAGGGGCTAGCCCTAGATCTATTAATTTTACTCGAGGAAAGTCTGAGGGAGATAACTCTAGGCAAAAATGTATCAAAGTAAAAGGTTAAAAGCACTGCATTTTCTAGTGAGAGATTGCAAAAAAACATATGGAATTGAGATGCCAGGTGCGGTTGCCGAGTGTGCAGCTTCTCACTATAGTTTCAAGTGCATTGATACTGAGCCATATACAAGCATGAAAAACAGTGATCGAAATATATCAAGAGAGAATATAAAATACAAAAATTAAATAAACAACAACATTAAAAGTAACTTTTAATAATGATTTAGTTTTGTTACTGCAACAAGTAATCGTTTACTTTTTTTGAAAAAAAAAGTGTTTAGTTTCCAGGATGTAGTTGTTGCATCCTTATTGCACAAGCCATACATTGTGATGTAATCAATTTTATTTCAAACCCGACCGTGGGAATGTAGTTGCATGCCTATTGTGCAATCCATGACGTATTCTATTTTTAGCCATGATGCAATCTTTGCTTTTGTGTAGACTGGTCCGGACTTGTCCATCGAAAGTTTTTAGATTACGTTTTATTCAGCTGTTTGTTATGATGCAATCTTTGTCTCCGACTTGTCCAGACTTGCCCAAGCTCGAATCTTTTTCTCTGTACTGTGCTTACACAACGGAAAGTTGTAAGGAAGCTAACCATAGTTCTAAGGACGCTAACCCTAGATCCAAAGACTTTTGTTTGAAGGAGGTTGGAGGGAGCTAACCCTAGACACCAATTTTATTTGAAGGAGGTCGGAGATAGCTAACCATAGGTTTATTAATTTTATGCGATGGAGGCCTGGGGGAGTTAACACCAATCTGAGGGAGCTAGTTCCAACATGGTGTCATTTCAAAAAGCTTGATGTCATTCTTATGAGTTGTTATCACATAACGGTTTTCAGGGTGTGATTCCTTATTTCAATGCTTAATGACGTAAGTTTTTAACTTAACCGTGGGAATGCGATTGCACCCTAGATCTGAAGGAGCTAATGCTATGTGAGAGAGTTAATTCTGTTTTAAACCTAACACGGGATGGATGTAATGTAGAATGTTTCTTATGGTACTTGTCCTACATATTACACAATTACATAGCAATTTTTAGGGTGTGATTCCTTATTTCAATGACGTAAGTTTTTAACAAGACCATGGGAATGTAGTTGCATCTCTATTGCACAATCCATCATGGTAGAAGCGATGCTGTATAAAGCGGGTAAGTGAGAATAGTTATAATATACCATTGTGTGATTCTTTGTGTCCAAAAAGTCGCTACCGTTCAAAAATCCATCTATTATCCATCATTTATTTAACAAAGAAGGTAATAATGTCATTATCGTTTAAATTCTTAACGTAGAAATAAATTTCAATGTTATTTGCATTACTGTTTATTGAGACAGTACTATGAATGTATGCATTGATTTTCTAAATTCATTACCTAACATTTTAAATTTACAGCAACTTCTCATTCCCTATGTACATAATTCATACTTCGTAGTTTACCCAGTAAAGATGATTGATACAACGTTTGAATATAGAGGTCATATACAGTGTGTCCAAAAAATTGCTATCGTTCAAAAATCTATGTATCATCCATCATATATTGTACAAAGAATGTGATAAAGTCGCTCTTAGGAATATCCAAAGCATACAGTTTTGAGGCTAGCTGTTTTTTAACATTTTACGATTAAGATTAGTCAAAGTATGTTGCATATTTGTTTCCAAAAAAATGTTCACACGCTTTTATGATAAAAAATTTATTAATTTAGCTAGCTATTCATGGGGTTTTTGCATTACGTAATTACAATGCCAGCGTTTTAGGCAGACTAGGTTGTTCAATTCAGGAAGTTTATTTACCAATTGAAACTTCAAATTTGTATAAACGTGGAAAAAAATCACCTGACAATGAGACGGCAAAAAACCATCAAAATGAACTGCCGTGCCTATCATACAACAACAAAACTTCAGCAAAAACACAGTAAAAGACATAATTTTTAAATAGAATATATTTTTCTTCATTCACGTCCAAACATCGTCTTATTATGAGTTGATCTGTACAACACAATGCTATTATCACGACTTCAGACCAAAAAGCAGCCGCTACTTCGAAGTTAAAAGTTTTACTTAAACAGTCTCGATTCTATATGACAGCGTTTTACTCAAAGACTCTTGTAAACAGTGATGTTGTATAGACTTATCATACAAGGGTTCGTGTGATCAAGTCTGTTAATACTTGTTCTTCAATGTTACAGATCTTAGGTAGGAGTAAAAAATGTTGCTCAATCTACTAAGAAAGACACATTCACCAACATGTCACAAAATAAAGCAAAATTTATTCATCTAGACTAGTATAATTTGATCGTTTTATAGTAAAATTTTGTAGTTTATCAGAAACGCAACCGACCAATAGTTCTATTTTAAGCCTATACAGTCAACAAAACGGGTAGAGATTTAAATTTAACTTTTGTCAGGGAGCTTGAAATAATTCACAGAGCGTTGAATTTCCAATATTTATACGGCATTACAAAACCATTATTATTTTTAAATGTTTAAATCTTTTTTATTCTTTGTAACACATTACAAATAATATCTAATAAACATTAAGACACAGGTTCCTTATCACATAATTCCGACACTTCTCTTCAATTTTATCCACCAGCATCGTTTTACTTGTTGAACGTCTTCTTCTCTCAAACACTGTTCTTACCACACAACCACGTCTTAAAATGTGTATAAGCCATCTTCTTCTTGCGATATCGGTTTCACAAGATTTAAGACTTTCTACATTTTTCAACTTTACTCGCTCAACTGATAGATCTGCAATCTTAGAGAAATTCTTATAGTCTTTGGTCACTGTCAGACACAAAACTTTATTTCTATTATAACAAACATGAAACGTCACGAATTATGCTTAAAACCGCATCAAGCAATCGCTAACCACGTGATAGATAAGAAAACAGGAATGGATTGGTTAAATTGCAGTTGTGGAGAATAGTTACATCGACTGACGCTATAAGGGAGTAGTTTTTTAAAGGATAACCCGTTTGAAATCGAGGCATCATGAATGCGTAAGACACACGTGACCGATAAAGCACACAGTAGATCATGTTGTCACCAATTTGGACGATGCATACAGTGAGGAAAATACAACACATACAGGTGTTCTCACAGTCGTATATACACAAAACAATTGTATTTGATTACTAAGGGTGACCTAAAAAGATAGTTTGAAGAAACGTATATTTGACATCTTTTTCAGTTGAAATATCTTTAAAGATTTGAAATCTCGTTTTTAAATATTGTCACAACAACTGGATTGTTATGATTTATTTTTAACACAATATAATGTATTAATTCTAAACGTTTTAATGCTTGAGCTGACAGATCAAACATGATTTTTAACCGATGTCATTTGAAACTGAAAAAAAATCTTGCGTCTCTCGCTTTATCACCTATTTTTCTCTGTATAACAGCGGTATGCAACTTCTCTTTTTAGCTACTTTTGATAAAAACCTTAACATTTCGAGCTTATTCGACTTCCATCACATATTTTTGAGTTATCAGTGCTGCTCCAAACATCACAACCTAACCACGGATTTGAAAACTTTACCGTTTGTTTTAGCCGATATCTTCTTAATCACGCATTTCTGCAGGAATATTTTTCCCCACCCACACTATCTAGCTGAAATCTCACTTCCACAAATATCGTTTTCTGAATGATTGATTCCAAATATTATCCGTTTTCTAAATTTGATGTCATGTAATTTTATTGTCGTCCTATAGTCCAGTGCATTAACACACAGGTATAACATTGTGTGAACTCTCATTAGTTCCAGATTGTTAGAAATTATTTAGATCAAACTTTTTGTATATAAAAGTATTAAGTCAGAATTTCTAACAGCTTAGTCTGCTTGTTTATGTAAAATAATGTGAGCTTACAGTTTCAGCTCTCACGTAAATATTTTCCCAATTTACATCAATTTTATTAGTGAAAAACACAAGATTATCGTTTATCAGATATTTTATCAACTTTTTTGCATTTAAAATCAAGAAATAAGAACCACACTCATAGCTTTTTTAGAGCGTTTGATAGCAATTACAAAACTCTTGCCAAGCTTCAGCTTTAACTTAACATCGAATTTTTAACTCTTTTATGTTGACATAAACCAACACAAATAAAAAACTTGCCAACACTTTCAAAGCTTTGCAAAACCTATATGCGTTTACAAAGCAAAAAAATTGTCTGTACACCATTTCAAAACCCTCATACTACCGGTTATATGCATTCACAAAACAAAAAGAACCTCAACTTTGTTGTTAAGTCGCCTTTAATTTTTGTTGCATAATCCTACAATCAAAAAAAATTGCTTACTAATTGAAAAGTGTTAGATCGCTCGTTTTGCTTTGCACTCAAAAATATCAGCGCCTAGTTATGGTGCGATCACTGACGCCTTAGAATTGACAAAAACTTGAAATTTTGTTTTATTAAGCGCGCGTTATACAGTAATAATTTCCAAATTCAGTGTTTGATGCAAGCTTTAGGCGTAAATGTAACAGAAGTTTTCATGATAGTAAGTTTGTAGTTTTTGTGTTAAAGCTGTGTGTGTTTGGTTTCTGGTGAAGACGAAAATTTTAATGCATGACTTAATCATAAGTTTGGCTTTATTTGCGTTTAAAAGTTATTAAAAACGTAATTACATGAAAATTTTTAACTAATGGATGTAAGCAGATTGTAAGTTTATAAAATTTGGTTTTGAAATCAAGTGTGTTGATGTTAAGCGTAGCAAGTTTGGATGGACATAGTGAGGAAATTAGAATTATTTGTTGTTGGTAAATCTTAAGTTTAGATTTTTTGTCGTATAATAAGATATTTTATAAAAGATGTGTTTTGACGCCTGGTGAGGACGTAAACATTTTTAGTTTTACTGATAACTTTGCATATTGATTGCATGTTCGAAATTTAAACGCGATGGTGGGTGGAATTCCGAAACTGTTTGGTAATTTGATTAAAGTTGTGCTTGGTGATAGGACTTGTAAGAACGTTTACAAAGTTTTTAAACCGTAATCACATTTAAATAATGTCACAAATAGTATCTTTGATTGAAAAAAATGAATTATACTATACAGAATTTTAAAGAATTGTCTTAAACGAATCATTTTTTGTTACATTTTTGTGAATGGCGGCGGCAGATAATTGTCTGATAACAATGATTAGCTTCAGTATTTTAAACGTTTCAATGTAAAGTGTATATATAAAAAAGTTTTTGTTTCATCTAAATGACAAAAATTGTGAGTTCAATCTTTGATGAGGGTAAACAGATAAAATCTTTTGAAGTGTTTAATAGAATTTACACTAATTTTGTTATGTAAATGCTTATCACGGTATATAAATTGTATGTATATTATCTACGGGAATATAATAGAGCTAAAATTTGACGCAATTGACTTGATTACTTAGACAGATCAAAACTGTTTAGGTTTAAAAAACTACTCCCTTATAGCGTCAGTCGATGTAACTATTCTCCACAACTGCAATTTAACCAATCCATTCCTGTTTTCTTATCTATCACGTGGTTAGCGATTGCTTGATGCGGTTTTAAGCATAATTCGTGACGTTTCATCTTTGTTATAATAGAAATAAAGTTTTGTGTCTGACAGTGACCAAAGACTATAAGAATTTCTCTAAGATTGCAGATCTATCAGTTGAGCGAGTAAAGTTGAAAAATGTAGAAAGTCTTAAATCTTGTGAAACCGATATCGCAAGAAGAAGATGGCTTATACACATTTTAAGACGTGGTTGTGTGGTAAGAACAGTGTTTGAGAGAAGAAGACGTTCAACAAGTAAAACGATGCTGGTGGATAAAATTGAAGAGAAGTGTCGGAATTATGTGATAAGGAACCTGTGTCTTAATGTTTATTAGATATTATTTGTAATGTGTTACAAAGAATAAAAAAGATTTAAACATTTAAAAATAATAATGGTTTTGTAATGCCGTATAAATATTGGAAATTCAACGCTCTGTGAATTATTTCAAGCTCCCTGACAAAAGTTAAATTTAAATCTCTACCCGTTTTGTTGACTGTATAGGCTTAAAATAGAACTATTGGTCGGTTGCGTTTCTGATAAACTACAAAATTTTACTATAAAACGATCAAATTATACTAGTCTAGATGAATAAATTTTGCTTTATTTTGTGACATGTTGGTGAATGTGTCTTTCTTAGTAGATTGAGCAACATTTTTTACTCCTACCTAAGATCTGTAACATTGAAGAACAAGTATTAACAGACTTGATCACACGAGCCCTTGTATGATAAGTCTATACAACATCACTGTTTACAAGAGTCTTTGAGTAAAACGCTGTCATATAGAATCGAGACTGTTTAAGTAAAACTTTTAACTTCGAAGTAGCGGCTGCTTTTTGGTCTGAAGTCGTGATAATAGCATTGTGTTGTACAGATCAACTCATAATAAGACGATGTTTGGACGTGAATGAAGAAAAATATATTCTATTTAAAAATTATGTCTTTTACTGTGTTTTTGCTGAAGTTTTGTTGTTGTATGATAGGCACGGCAGTTCATTTTGATGGTTTTTTGCCGTCTCATTGTCAGGTGATTTTTTTCCACGTTTATACAAATTTGAAGTTTCAATTGGTAAATAAACTTCCTGAATTGAACAACCTAGTCTGCCTAAAACGCTGGCATTGTAATTACGTAATGCAAAAACCCCATGAATAGCTAGCTAAATTAATAAATTTTTTATCATAAAAGCGTGTGAACATTTTTTTGGAAACAAATATGCAACATACTTTGACTAATCTTAATCGTAAAATGTTAAAAAACAGCTAGCCTCAAAACTGTATGCTTTGGATATTCCTAAGAGCGACTTTATCACATTCTTTGTACAATATATGATGGATGATACATAGATTTTTGAACGATAGCAATTTTTTGGACACACTGTATATGACCTCTATATTCAAACGTTGTATCAATCATCTTTACTGGGTAAACTACGAAGTATGAATTATGTACATAGGGAATGAGAAGTTGCTGTAAATTTAAAATGTTAGGTAATGAATTTAGAAAATCAATGCATACATTCATAGTACTGTCTCAATAAACAGTAATGCAAATAACATTGAAATTTATTTCTACGTTAAGAATTTAAACGATAATGACATTATTACCTTCTTTGTTAAATAAATGATGGATAATAGATGGATTTTTGAACGGTAGCGACTTTTTGGACACAAAGAATCACACAATGGTATATTATAACTATTCTCACTTACCCGCTTTATACAGCATCGCTTCTACCATGATGGATTGTGCAATAGAGATGCAACTACATTCCCATGGTCTTGTTAAAAACTTACGTCATTGAAATAAGGAATCACACCCTAAAAATTGCTATGTAATTGTGTAATATGTAGGACAAGTACCATAAGAAACATTCTACATTACATCCATCCCGTGTTAGGTTTAAAACAGAATTAACTCTCTCACATAGCATTAGCTCCTTCAGATCTAGGGTGCAATCGCATTCCCACGGTTAAGTTAAAAACTTACGTCATTAAGCATTGAAATAAGGAATCACACCCTGAAAACCGTTATGTGATAACAACTCATAAGAATGACATCAAGCTTTTTGAAATGACACCATGTTGGAACTAGCTCCCTCAGATTGGTGTTAACTCCCCCAGGCCTCCATCGCATAAAATTAATAAACCTATGGTTAGCTATCTCCGACCTCCTTCAAATAAAATTGGTGTCTAGGGTTAGCTCCCTCCAACCTCCTTCAAACAAAAGTCTTTGGATCTAGGGTTAGCGTCCTTAGAACTATGGTTAGCTTCCATACAACTTTCCGTTGTGTAAGCACAGTACAGAGAAAAAGATTCGAGCTTGGGCAAGTCTGGACAAGTCGGAGACAAAGATTGCATCATAACAAACAGCTGAATAAAACGTAATCTAAAAACTTTCGATGGACAAGTCCGGACCAGTCTACACAAAAGCAAAGATTGCATCATGGCTAAAAATAGAATACGTCATGGATTGCACAATAGGCATGCAACTACATTCCCACGGTCGGGTTTGAAATAAAATTGATTACATCACAATGTATGGCTTGTGCAATAAGGATGCAACAACTACATCCTGGAAACTAAACACTTTTTTTTTCAAAAAAAGTAAACGATTACTTGTTGCAGTAACAAAACTAAATCATTATTAAAAGTTACTTTTAATGTTGTTGTTTATTTAATTTTTGTATTTTATATTCTCTCTTGATATATTTCGATCACTGTTTTTCATGCTTGTATATGGCTCAGTATCAATGCACTTGAAACTATAGTGAGAAGCTGCACACTCGGCAACCGCACCTGGCATCTCAATTCCATATGTTTTTTTGCAATCTCTCACTAGAAAATGCAGTGCTTTTAACCTTTTACTTTGATACATTTTTGCCTAGAGTTATCTCCCTCAGACTTTCCTCGAGTAAAATTAATAGATCTAGGGCTAGCCCCTCTGACCTCTTTTAACCAAAATTAGAGTTAGCTCTCTTATAACTAGGATAAGCTCCTTTGGGTTAGCTCCTTCAGATCTAGCTCGGTCACATGAGATTTGAAGTAGGGTTAGCTCCTTTGCTTAAAATCAGCTTCCTTACATAAAACTAGGTCTTGGGTTAGCTCCCTCACATAAACCTAGGGTTAGTTCCCTGGTTTTAAATCTAGGTTTAGACACCTTAGAACTATGAGGGGGAGATACACCGTCAGCACCGCCTAAAACGTCGTGAAATGAGCCATCCCATACTACTGGCGCCTTTGTGATACTTTCTAAGAAACGGAAGAGCAAAAAGCATTTTCACTTACAAACCACATATAGAACAATGTCAGCAACAAGTTGGTTTGTATGTAAAACGCAAACTACTGCATGCAGGTATCATTGCAAGAGTGGTCAGTTGACATAGCGAGTATATTCTTTTGACACATCGCCGTCAGATCCCTGCCGGAGCGCAGCCAGCGCATGTTCTTGTGGGGAGGGAATTTATAAAGCAATTTGATAAAGTCGTCAAACGAATTGCCCCATTTAGAAAAGCCATCAGATAGGAAAAAAATTGAAGTTAAGACGTTATTATTGTTCGGAATCCTTAAATCAATTGCAGCGGCATTAAAAAAAAAATCAAATGGATTTTAAAAAATCTATTAATCAGTTCTCACTTGGGCTCTATGGTTGGCCAAGCCTTCAATGAAAAGGATGAAGGATTTAAAATTCAAAATAGAGGAAAAAGTCGCATAAGTGATGTCCTGAAAAGCTATGGTGTCGTAATTACTGCTAACGCTATTTCTAGAAATATAATAACGGCCTATGCTAAAATAGCCAAACCCAGAGATGGGGAAACTACGATCCGCCAGAGCATTTTGTGCAGCCCGCCAGCACTTGTAGAAACTTTCATATATCTTAACTTAGTATGACAGAAATGGGCACACTTATTCTTTCTTCTGTTTTAACAAATATATTTCAACTACTTCATGGTATTTGTTTCTTCCTATAATTAGAATACATTATTTTTTATCCAACGAAACAAAAAAGTCAGCTCATGCTACTGAAGAAAACAACAACAGCATTGTTTTTAATTAGCTTAGTATTTCGGTGAAGAGGAGGGCAGCTGAGGGACCCGTGATCATTGGTCAAGCAGTATCGCAATTGCAAAAAAAGAGCAAGAAAAATACGATAGTAACGTGGGAGATCATAAAGCAATGAAGTTGATTTCCAATTAGACACGACGCTATCGCATCCAATTGAAAAAATTTTATTGTAGTAACGAGCAAATGGTCTCCTTGTTGTTAAAGCCTTGCGTGAGTTATCTCATTGTAAACACAATCTACTTATAGTCACGTGTACTCAGTGTGAATCCAAAAATAACCCAAGTCCGTGAGTCAACTCGGACAAAACAGAAAGCTGCAAATTTCAGACTTCTTGAATAATTAGTGGGCCTGTCCAAATTCGTTAGCCATGTTGGTTCTACGTGCAATTAAGCCTCGAAGCAGTATTTGGCGGCAGTGTTCATTCAAAGTGGTGGTGAGGCCTTTTTTGGAGATAAAACTTTTAGCAATTCTCTCTGGGAGCCACAAAATTTCACGTCGCTGACAGCAGGCAGCACAGCCCTGAATAAAAGGATGAAAACTGTAAATTTTTCGTGAATAAGACCACCTTTGACTTGAGAGAAGGAGCATAACTTATTTTGCCATCCTAATTGCGCTTACGGCTTACGAGGAAATCAAAATAAAATAATTGGCCCACCAATGAGTAATGTTGCACCCAGAAGCACATTGTTGCTCAAAAATAGCTTAATAAGCGCTCAGCGATTGGGTACAAGACCTTTAGGTAGAGGCATGGTCTCTTTTCTCGGTATGTCGGAAGTGGGCAAATAAGAGCAGCCGAGAAAATTGATGTCACAAACGTTAAAAAAACGTATCAAGCGGTAAAATGGAGCAAACGCTATATATTTTTTTTCTGTCAGCATAAAAATAATCATTTTGGTGTCCTCATGAAAGAGGAGGATGATTACCATGAAGGATACTAAGGTGTGGCCCCCTTTTACAAAAACTTTTGGTTATTCCTCGTACAATGTTTTAGCGATTGAACTAGCACAGCGGACTGAACGAATGTTTCTTAATCTGGCGTGACTAATGCATAGCTCTGCCGGGCAACGCCGGATACTGTGAAACAACATTGCAACAAATTAGATAATTAACCGCGGAAAGCGAAACCATAAAATATAATCTCATCGTACTGAAAATTAAAATAAACGTAGAATGCTACTTTTATTTAAAGCAGCGATCTTAGTTACCTCTATGGCACTGAACACTTTTTTGATCGGAATTTAAGGGTTTTTGTTGAAAAATACGATTTACCATTATTATTTGGCGTATTTAATGAGAGGTCACCACAATGAATCATTTTTTTCCATCTTTTAGTGGTCATCGCAATATCTTCAGTAATTTTTACTATTTTCATATTTTCCTTCACTGCATCTAAGTCCCTTCTTTATGGTCTTTCTCTTTTTCGCCTTCCTAGTAGTTTCATTCTGACGACCTTTCTCATACTGTCATTTTCTTTTTGCAGCACATGCCAAAATTTGCAAATCGTCAGAAATAGAAAAATAACATGGGATAGTAACAGGCGCCGTAAACAAAATTCTAAAAATTTTTGCCTTAAAATTAGAAAATTGAGTATTGCAGTGGTAAGATGGCTCTACTTAGCTTTCAATTTACTTATTATTTGTTAAAAAATTGAATATAAAGCCTCAAAATATACGAAGGACAAAAAAGTTTTTAAGGAATATGTGTACTCATCTCATTAAGCTTGATATTTTTAATGTTTGTTTGTTCTCAAGAGCCTAAAGCTTCGTTTTGTGGTGACAATAATTGAATGATCGTGTAATAAAACCTGACGACTACAGCTTTGTGACCATTAAGATAGGTACTTGATGACGATTTCCTCATTTTGGTTGAGTCTAACAAGCAAAGATTCTCAAAAGTAACACTAAGCAACTCAATCGGAATGTTGAAAATTCCAAAACAGATCTCAACGATTGTTACTCTTTGGTAAGTGTTCTTGTTCTTGCCCTGTGAATCGTCATAAAAGGCTTTTTGTTGTAAACACGGCCTTACGAATTTGATGCCACAAGAGTGACACCGTGATGAATGATGTCCTTATTGCCTTTTATGGCGGCAGCAGCGCCACTGCTTCTTTGATTGCTTTGCAGATGTTGATGGCCGAAAAACTTTTAAACCAAAAGTTTGGTTTAAAAACGAAAAGTCAGTTCGTCTTCCGACAAGCACTGGCCATCGCCTGCGTTGTAGTTCCAGTGACTCATATTCCGAAGTTTATCATGAAGGAAATTCTTCTACATAAAATGCAAATGAAATATTAGAAAGCAATTTGCGACGCAAGTGGTTTTAATTGTCTATCCAGAAATAGCATTTTGCACTGTTCTGTCTTTGTGCGTTTTGTGCTTGGTATTTGGGAAATAATTTTATGCATCACAACGTAAATTAATTGTAAACAACTTTTTTATTGTTAAAAGTTGAATTACTGCAGAACATTTGCATTAGTGTCAGCAATTAATTAGACAGTAACAACCAGGCTTTGTTAACATCTTTTTCTAATATCTCAGCGAGATGGTCAGCGCTACTGTATTTAATTTTGTTTTGAATATCACTTTGGAATGGATCCTTTGGTGAAATGTCTTAAAAAAGTGGAGGATTTTTTTTCTCCGTGCTCTCAAATTTGTTCTGGCCCCAAATGATTACACTTTGCTTAAAGATGGCGTTGCCCTCCAATCGTAATCGGTTTTAAACTCAGTGTGTTCTTCATGTTGGTGACCCGTGGCTTCCGTGACGAGAATTTTTACAGATGTATGTGACTTTTTGGAAAAAAGTTTAATTTTTTTAGACTTATTTTGACAAGTGAAAGCGAAATGAAGTAAAAACGTTAAGGCTCGTTTACACTACACGCGCAACGTGAATATTTGTAAATTTACCCTCATTATAGCACTGAGGTTGCCGAGTCGTCAATTTTAGTGTCCGAACCCATCCTAATCCAAATACACAACTCCTAAATCCTGATCCAGCTCCTGCGATGCACAATAAAAATGAATCCTATTCCTGGTCCCGCTCCAAAAAAATGACTTTAAAATTTCTTCACCGAACGTTTTACGTTCATAAAGCCTACAATTACAGTAAAATTGACTGAAATAGAATTTTCCATTCTTGATCCAGACCTGATCTTGATGGTCTTAAAAAATTGCACTTTTGCTTAAATCCTAAATCCAAATTTTTCTGGAGCCCTGCTGGATCCAACTCCTGAAGTCCTAATCCCGGCCATTTCTGCTATAGCGACACTATTCAAAAATAATCTTGGCGGTGTCTAGTAACTTCAAAAAGTCGAGCGTTTTCAACAAAATTTTAAATTATTTTTTACCAGCAGGTCTACCCATCAGTTATTAGGGGTAAAAAACGCTAGTTCAGGTGACTTCACCCAATAGCGTTTCTTGGAGCAATAACAAAAAGTAGTTACCAATGGGGAGCGTAAATCCTGTGCCCC
Source organism: Trididemnum clinides (assembly GCA_963675345.1). Lineage (NCBI taxonomy): Eukaryota > Metazoa > Chordata > Ascidiacea > Aplousobranchia > Didemnidae > Trididemnum > Trididemnum clinides. The sequence continues at coordinate 30,043,503 of OY776305.1, read as the reverse complement.
AAAATCGTGATAATTATAGCCCCTGCTATTATTCCGGATAGACGTTATGCAACAAATGCGGAGGGGAGAGGCAAGTGCATAACAGACACCTGCTTCCTTACAAAAACTCATTAAAATTGCTCAAAAGCAGTTTTGATTTTCTACCTGCGAGTTCACAGTTTTGCTTGAAGATGAAATACCTTTCGTAAAACAACGATGAAGATTGCTCGGCTGACTACTTACCGAAGTGCAGTGAAGTAAACACTGTTTTACATTATCCAAAAAAATAGAAAATTTACCCCTTGATAGAGTAATTTAAAATTTCCATGTATAAAAGCAATTTGACCCAGTGACTTACAGCAATTACTTTCTTTTAATTTCCCTTAAACTGTGGTTTTTATTAACTATACACATTATTCCAACTTTTGTGCATTTATACGAAAATTGGATTTACACAAAAACTGCCAATAATAATACAAATTTTAGGAGAAGATGGGGCACGTTGAGACAAAAGTTATTTTTGGTGATCGTGTTTTTATTTAAAGTCAACGAACAATGAATATTTGATGTACAAAACCACACTCTATTGTGAAGAATATAAATAGGTTGAAGAACACGTAGTGTATACACGCAGCATAATAAAACGAACTAAAAAGCGTAAATTTATTGTCCCACTGTATCTCAGTTGGGGGGTACTGTGGGACAATCACTGGAGCAGAGTAGGACAAGCTTCTGAAATTGTTTTAGTTTAGCCTGCATTAAGCAACAAAAAGTCCTAAGTAAAGTTAGCGATAATCTTTGTGTTATAGCTGATCCGCATTGATCGGGCACATGTAAGACGACCTTTATATTATAATGTTTTGCTGAAGCCCAATCTTCAACTAACAGCTGGTCTAAATACCACTTAAAAAGCACAGCGCATTTGTATTTATTCTCCCTAACTGGCCGTTGAAATGCTAGTGTGATAACAATCACGGTAGATAATAATTCTATGAGATGATAATGACAGATCTACAACGACTATGTCCCACTGTGTCCCAAATTTTTTGTCCCACTTTTTCCTTGCCTGTACTTGTCAGCATTGTTTTGGGTTTTGCAGCAGCGTCAAACCTGGTATCCATCTATAATGCGGCAAAATATATTTGAATGTTTTGACTAACTGTGGTATAACTTTCAGCAACAAACGCTACTTTAATCTTTACGAAAATGCATCACAAAAAAATAAGTTCTTTACCTCTAAAAACTTCTTTTCTCTAACAACTACTAGCCATGCGCTTCGAAAATCAAAATAAATACAAAAGTGTAACGGCTGTTTCGAGACCAAACGATGACCTTTATTTTCACCAACTACAGTGGAGCATAGATTCAAATTTGTGGGTGTCGTTTGGAAGGGCTATTTTTTAGTTAAGGTGGGTAAAAAATTACTGCTTCAGCAGGCTGCACCGGCTTCACCGTAAAAACATTTGCAAAAGCAGTAACCAAAAGTTGATGTAATTGGGACCAGCGCCACTATAACGCTTAGCGATCATCCTACTCTTCAATGAAGACTGGTCTAACTCACAAACAGCTTATCGTTAGACAAACTTTTAGATTTACGACTTGGTGCATCCCTTTTGCAATCCTACTGTGGTATCAAGTTTTTAGGCTGCACTTATTTGTCCTGGTGCTGGCATAGCAAAAAAAGAGGACATGCACCCGATCTAAATACGCTCATTAAACGGTTGTCAAGCAAAAATGCTCTTTCTAGGTGCCGTTTTACGCTTTGATGGCCCTTTTGTTTCATTTTGATTTTACCTGAAACTTGGAATTTCATTACATTTAACTATTTCCTTAATCCTGATTCCCCTGTTTTCAAACCAAGATTAATCTTATAAATAAATTGCCTCTCATTTCAGAACTGTTTATTTACAGTAAAGGGAGAACTAATTTAAAGTAGTGGGTAGGTGACAAACAGCCCCTAATTATGCTTTCCTACTCTTAAATCAAAAGCGTTTTTATTCACAAAAATTTGCTATTTCACAGGTTGATATTCTTTCCCGTTATTAAGTGGGAAGAAACAACTTCAAAGTTGGAAGGGCTCTAAACTGATCGACAAGCATATAAAAACAAACTATTAACTGGTCTACACAAGACCTTTTCGTAATTGCGTTTGTAATCTCAAATCCATGGCTGTGCTTTTGTTCCCATGTTCTAGCATAGACGGCGCAAGTGGAGGGCTAAAGAGGCCTATGCCTTCTGCTCTCAGGCAGTTGGATGAGACTACCCTCCCTAATTATTGAGGTCAGGAAGTGTAACCCAAAATCTAGCACCTACAGAAATAGTTGTGTCGAATGGCGCTACACCTCTGAATTTGCACTCTCAAGCCAGTTTATGCAATTTTTGCCGGCTGCGAGGACTGTTTATTATCATGTACAGCAGTGATTCCCAACCGGTGGTACGCGAAGGTCTATCAGGTGGTACGCGAGTTGATTATTTTTTTTGAAGGTTAGTTTTTTATTTTAAGTTTGTAATATTCTATTCCAACTAGTACAGCATAGTTTAACACTTTCGCTGCTGCAGGTGATAATTAGCGCTTTCCGGGTGTACTGCCGCGCACCATGGACTTCTAAATAGTAACACCTGGACTGGAAACGCCGCTAAAACTGCTAGCGCGAGCGACCAAGATGAGGCTAGTATCACGCGGCATGACTGCTGCCTTGGTTTGTTGGAAAAAGAAAGTTTCAAATGAGTGTTGTTGATTTGATCAAAAAATTGCGTCACAGTGCACAAACAGAGACCGGTAGACAAAGCGTAGTTCGTAGATGTTATAAATGTGTAGCGGATTGGTTGGTCTTCGATTGCTTCTGGTCAGAGATAACTGTTGCCAGAGAAGCATTCGCGCTACACGTATATAAAAGTTCTCTCACCTACCCGTCCAGTTGTGGCCGAATAGATTTCTCTCTTCACAGCGAAGTGTCTTGAGAAATATCCAAAAGAATTATTGCTATTCAAAATGACTTAATGTCTAAAAACAGTTACAACATACTAACACCTTCTTATTCTACCTGCTTTCTTTCTCTCTCTGCCGTCACATGTTGGCTGGAACATCGCGTGATCCAGTCTACTGTGACGTCACAATACTTACAATATCACGATAAGTAGCATGGTCTTTGACCTAATGCTACATATGTTCCCCCCTTATGCAAAAACAAAAACAAACGTATGTACAGAACTACAATGCAAAAAATGCTATGCTATGTGAAAATACGAACGATAACAGTTAGCAATGTGAAAAGTTCAAGCAGCGCAAGATGAAAGAAGGAAAAGAGTAGAGAAAGAAGGAGAGAAAAGGAAAGAATGTCAAGTAAAGAGAAGATCTGCCGAACTAAACATAAAGCAACTCGTACGTCGATCAACCCCACACAAAATTACACTCAAAACTAGAACTGAAGCAACAACTTAACACAGTAATCAAAGCTAAAATAGGAAGCTCAAGCTGAAATAACTGAACACATGTCAATTACAAATTCACAAGTTATTAATAGGTTGCACCCTTGCTTTAACAGGCAGTCATTGAAATGAGCCACTTGATGGGCCTGGTATGTAACCAGACAAAACGACCAAGCTAAATTAAATCATTGAGACGGATGCACAATAGAAATTATACATAATAAGTCATCGGTATTCGAAATACACTACAGATTTTCTTCTCTATAAAGCAATGGCATTCAAAACAAGTTTAAGTTTCAAAAGGTTTAAGGTTCGGCATTACAAAATCTCGTAATCTCTAAAGCGCTTTGGGGCATGAATAGGTCGCCCTTTGGAAGTACGTTTGTTTCTTGTGCTATGGTTATGTAGGTTGTCGTGTAGTGTGTGCTGTTCTGCGTGTCTTTCAGATGGTGTTCGCGAACAAGTGTGATCAAGATCATCAAACATTTCAGACCGGAGTGAGAGCGAATAAATACTTTCTTTGCCAAGAATTGCCGTGAGTGGGCACGCATTCTCAGACTCTTCATTGAGTGACGTCATGCTAAAAATAGCGGGCTTGATTCTGTCGATGGATACCCTATCATGATGAGTTCCATAATCTAGCACGAAAAACTTGCGGCATCGCTCTAGAATGAGGTATGGACCTCGATATGCTGGTTGCAATGAATGGCGTCGCACATCATCTTTCACAAACACATGAGTGACCTGGGGATTGAATAAAGCCGAATCGAGATGTGATGATCTATTTGTTTTTCTAGGAGGATGATAGCGAAAAGATGCCACTCGCTGGGCCAATGACTTCACAAATTCTCTAGTAGGAAAGGTTTTATCTTCCCTTTCCTGAGCAACAAAAAATTCTCCCGGCAAACGTAGTTTTCCCCCAAACACGAAATCATTAGGTGAATGGTTGTCTAAATCTTCCTTAGGCTGGTTTCTTAAGCTCAACAGTGCCCATGGTAAGTTATCGTACCAATCAGCTGGAGATTCCGCACACTTCAAGGCAGTTTTGAGAGTCCTGTTAACCCGTTCTACCAAGCCCTGCGCTTGAGGATGGTAAGCAGTGCTATGATGTAGTTGTGCACCGAGAAATAGAGCTAGTTTTCTCCACAAAGCACTTGTAAACTGGGCTCCACGATCACAATATATGTGAGATGGGCTACCAAATAAAGACACCCATGATTGAACAAATGCTGAGGAGCATTCCTCAGCTGAGATTCCCTGGAGAGGAACAGCCTGCATGAAACGCGAGTACCTATCTATAATTACTAATAAGTACGAGTAGCCTTTGCTTAACGGAAGTGGCCCGGTAATGTCCACATAGACATGAGTAAACCTTTCGTTAGGAGGAGGAGTCACCTCTTCTAGAGGAGCTCTGTTGTGACGCTGTATTTTGGAGCGGTTGCATTGCAAACATTCTCTTGTCCATTGAGCGACATGTTTCTTGATCCCTATCCAAACTACTTTTTCTGTCAATAAGGCTATGCTTCCCCTTATGCCAGGGTGAGCTAGTGAATGGAAATGTTTGAAGACAGATGCACGCAAAGAGACAGGAATTACTGGTCGCAGCCTACCAGTCGATACATCGCATAATATGTTAATGCCATGTTCAGCTAATGGTATATCTTTCAGGACCAGGGCCGTGCTGTTGTTGAGGCGCAAATCTGTGATTTCTGGATCTGTTCGCTGCGCGACAGCCAGTTGTAAGTAATCCAGTGGAGCAGAAGGTGGAGTGATGAGGTTCAGCAACGGTGGCTCAAGCGGCCTGGACAAAGCATCAGCCACATTCTTTCGTCCTGATACGTGTTCCACTCGAGATGTGAATTGCAATATGTAGTCGATGAAGCGAGCTTGGCGTGGTGACGCAGCTGGAGAGTTATGTTGGAACTTTCTGACGATTGGCTTGTGATCAGTTTTTAGAAGGAAATCACGTCCTTCCAGAAAGTATTGAAAATGTTTGATTGCCGCATAACAGGCAAATAGCTCTCGCTCGAAGCAAGACCATGAACGTTGTGAGTGTGTAAGTGCCTTAGACCAAAAGGCGAGGGGTTGCCGCAATCCATTTGAAACTTGTTGCAGTACTGCACCTACCGCACTGTCGCTCGCGTCCGTAATCAGCTCAAAATTGGCTTCATGATTAGGATGAGCTAAAACTGTCGCTTTTTCCACAGCTTGCTTTGCTTTTAAAAAGCAGTTTTCTGTTTCTGGCGACCATAAAAGGTTGGTCATTCTTTCCCCTGTGCTAAGTAACGAATATAGCGGCGAGAGAATTTCCGCACAGTCGGGAATGAATCTACAATAAAACTGAATCATGCCAAGAAATCGTCTTAACTGTCTCTTGGTTCGCGGGCGGACATAATCCGTTATTGCTTTGACGTTTTTTGTTGTAGGCTTGACTCCTTCCGCAGATACCAAATGACCCAAAAACGAGAGCTCTTTTACGGCAAAGACACATTTGGCATCATTTACCACCAAACCATGTTGTTGTAACCTTTCGAAAACCAAGCTTAGCAATTTGCGATGATCATCCAAATCTGGCGACATAATGATAATATCGTCCAAATAAACAAATACTCTGGGAAGACCTGAGAGGACTTCATTCATCAGTTTTTGAAAGTACCCGCTAGAGGTGGCCAGACCCATGGGGAGATAAAGATATTTGTAATTACCAAGAGGAGTGGTTATGGTCAGCTTGTGGGAATCTGCAGGGTCGACAGGAATATGGTAATATGCGTCTTTAATATCCACTGAACTGAACCAAGAACATCCGTGAGCCATGGACGAAAAATCATTAATGTTAGGAAGGGCGTAGCGAGTAACCTTCAAGATTTTGTTCAAAGCCACAAAGTCGGCGCACAGTCGATATTTACCTGAAGGCTTCTTTACCATAACAATTGGACTAGCCCAAGCACTCTGGCTTTCGGCTAAAATGCCTCGATTTACTAAATGCTTCACCTCCTGTTTCAAGGCTACGAATTTATCTGGTGCTAGTCGTCGTGCGCGAGACCAAACAGGTAGTTCTGTGGTAGTTTCAACATGAGCAGTAATAGAATGTTTTATCTCTCGTGATCGCTTGGAGGCATTAAAAACTTGAGGGTAGTGCGATTTTAAATGTTGTAAAAGGCTCGAACTTGACTGTTGTGAAGATTGTACAGTAAAGTCCGTTTCAATACCTTCTTCAATCGGCAAAGAAAATTTTTCTATCTCTGGTGGTTGGAAAAGTCTACCAGCGGTAAGATCAATGCACAAGTTGAAACGTCGTAGGAAATTTGCTCCTAGAATTCCGTATGGCAATTTAGCTGCATAAAAATCAAACTCAAAAAGTTGGGAAAATCCAAGATTAATTTGGGTTTCAAGTTGACCTTCGATTAGCACAGAGCCACCACCAATGGTCGAAATAGTGTGACCACTGACTGGTTGAAGGAGAGATGCGTCGACTGCCCACAGTGGCAAAAATGAATAAACAGCCCCCGTGTCTATCAAGAATTTAATATTGTAGCAAGTGTCGCGTACGAAGAGTAGAGAACTTGACTCTGAGGCATATAACCTACGGGCCCCTAGTTCATGGAGGTCAACCTGGCGTTTTGTTGCCTGTTTCTGTTGGTACATTGGACAAGATGGACCCCAGCATTTTAAGGCGCGGTCACCGAATCGACGATGGTAACTGCAAACGTTGTTTACGGGTCGAGTTGGATTTTGGTTTGGTGAGAAAGAACTGGAATCTGTAGTGTGTTGAGGTACATGTTTGTGAGGCTGTGAAGGTGTGTGAGTGTATTTATGTGGTGATGGTAGTGAGGTTTGGTGCAAACTAGAAAGAGTGCGATCCAACTTATCAAGCCGAGATTCTAACATTTGGTTTATAATAGCTTGGTTTGTTGGGTTCTGAGCATTATGATGAACATCTTCACCTGCAACAAACGATTGTTTACGTGCCAAGATATTATCGGCGTGTTGGGCTAAAATCTCCAATGGTTCTTTTTCATAAGGATATAACGTGAGACGAGTCTGAGCATCAACAGATTCTAACAGTTTCCGCCGAATTAAAGCTTGACCTATTTCCGAGTTGGTTGGGAATTGGGAAGATAATAAAGCTTGTAAACGAATCAAATATTCCGTGATTGTGTCCCCTTGTCTTTGAGTTTCTGAAAAGAATGACTCAAGACAGTCCTGATTCTTCGGTGAAAATCGCTTCAGCAGCACATTCTTTAATTTGTAAAAGGTTCATTTGAGTTAATTTGAGGCCATGCATCCGAAATCATCTGCATAACTTTATTGTCATGACTTAAAGCTGTGGCAAGCAAGGCAAATTTTGTGTGTTCTGAAGTAATATGTGATTCTGTAAATAACAGTTCAATAATGTGAAAGTATCCTTGAGGATTGTTTAACCAAAATTTGGGTAATTGTGGTTCGTGTTTTCTAATGAAACTAGTGTGTTGTATTTGATTGGCGTCTGTAGAATTATACGGTAAGGTGCGTGGTGAGCCTATTGGCGTTGTGTCTGGGGATGAAACACCTGCACTGTGTACGCAAGCAAAAGACGAGTTAGGTGTTGTGTTCTGAATTAAGTCGCAGCTATCAGAAGTGTGTGGCAAATTATCTAGTGGTGTGGGTACCGTTCGTGCTGGCCCCAAATGTGCCTTAAATGTCAAAACATACGTTAAAACTACAATAACTGCAATAAATAGCAAAAGCATAAACACATACCATGAATATTCAAACAATAAGTTGATAACCCAAACAGGTGTTACGTCGCCACTCTCCGACATAATAAAATTGCTTATACTCAAACTAATCACTTCTAAAATGAGACGCTGAATTTGAAATAACAGTTTTAATGTTCACACTACTTTTGCGCTAGCCAAAAGTAAAGTGCTGGATTGCGTCTTGATCGTTTCGATTGTGACGTAGTCTCGCGTGATCGTTGAAGATTTTCAAGATGGCCGCTTTTACTGGTAGCAGCAGGCTTGTACAAACTTAAACGCGATATTTTAATACTAAAAGTCTTTAAAATTTTTGACAATTGTAAACAGAAAGCAATTGCCAGAAGTCCGTTTCAGAACTAGTTCGTTGTCGGGGGTCACCAAAATGTAGCGGATTGGTTGGTCTTCGATTGCTTCTGGTCAGAGATAACTGTTGCCAGAGAAGCATTCGCGCTACACGTATATAAAAGTTCTCTCACCTACCCGTCCAGTTGTGGCCGAATAGATTTCTCTCTTCACAGCGAAGTGTCTTGAGAAATATCCAAAAGAATTATTGCTATTCAAAATGACTTAATGTCTAAAAACAGTTACAACATACTAACACCTTCTTATTCTACCTGCTTTCTTTCTCTCTCTGCCGTCACATGTTGGCTGGAACATCGCGTGATCCAGTCTACTGTGACGTCACAATACTTACAATATCACGATAAGTAGCATGGTCTTTGACCTAATGCTACAAATGTATTGATGCTGGGTAATGTTTTCGTGCTGGCACTCAAGTAAAACAGATGATTAGTGATTAAAGAATAGCATGACAGTGCATTGAAACCAATAGATAAAGCAAAGTACTTACATGTTAAAACTGTATTGATGCTGGAAATGTGTTTGTGCTGGCGCTAAAGTGAAGCAGATCACTATAATTTGTATTATATTGTCTACTGACAGGCTATAGCAGCCTCAGTAACCCTACTGTACTGCAGTAGGTTAAGGTACACAACCATACATACTTGCAGGTAAATAAGGTTGGTTTATGCCAGGCGAGTCAAATTAGTGACTGCTGTCATACAGTTACTATTCTACGAAGGCATAGGTCTATTTGGAAAATAGACCAATAGATTGCAGGTTAAAGATTTGAGCGATTATGCTGTAGAGTTCATTTGCTTATAAGCCCCATTAGGTCTAAATGCACTGCAGGTTCAAAAATTCTGAGATGTACTCTTAAAAGATTGGGTGCAGTTTCAGTCGCACTAAGATGCTGCTAGCAAAGCCAAGCCAACATTTTGCTGATTTGGTTAGTAGGGTAGCTTTTTGCTACTGCATTTAAAAAGCCTAATGGATTTATGGCAAGGCTAAATGTACCTAGGTCAAATTATCCATAGTGTTGTAAAGCAAATTTGATCTCTGTAGTTTACTATGGGTCTAATGTAGAATATGCTGAGCGTTTTTAATTGGAAACACTGCCTACTTTCAGTGCTTAATTTGTTGGGGCAAGGGGGGAGGGGGTTAGGTTGAATTTAAATTTTAACTCTAAACCCCACCCTAAAACTAACCACAACTCTTTTTCGAAGCAAACTGTTTTGGTGTGAAGTCGTATAAATTCCAATTTTAATGGTGTTTCCAATTAGAAGCGTACAGCTTATTCTAAATTACATCCATTCACTACGTAAAGTTTGATAACTTGAGATCTAGTTCTCTGACTGCTCCTTGTTTTAAATTGCAGTGTAGATGTTTTGCTGACTTGAGTCCGTATATGTGCAATTACCTCCTAGTTAATAGAGCCTTAGATGTAGTTCTCTGTCTGTTTTCTGTTTTAATTTGCAGTGTAGATGTTTTTGCTGACTTGTCTCTGCATGTACATAATACCTCCTTTTTAATATTATTAATTGGTAGTTTAGTTATTATTTCTGGTATTAGTACAAAACCTGTTTGATATGGTCAACAAGTGTTGTGCTATTAACTGCAGATCAGGATATACTGGTGAAAACAAAGACCCTGATGTTACTTTCATTCGTTTCCCCTGCATGATAAAGAGCTGCTTCAAGATAGGCTTAAACGTATTGCAAGAAAAGATTTTACGCCAACTAAGTATTCAAGGTTGTGTTGATTTTACTTCAAACCTGAAGTATTTGTAAAAGAATCAAATGATCAACAAATTAGGCGAAGAAAAATCGATCAAGTGCCTTACTAGTGAAGAAATGTCTTAAAGGCAATGTTTTACCTTCAATTTTTAAGGATGTTCCTTCATACTATGCATGTGGAGATGCATCGCCTAGATCTGGTCTGTCTTTGGCATCATCACGACATGAAAATGATGCATCAAGATTGGAAATGCAGTCGGAGCAATTTTTGAAAGATGATACAATTGAAAATTCAGCTGGGCTAATCGCGAAAATAGCTGATAACATGCAGTCGCATGGCTTGGTCTTGCATCAGACAAAGTCAGAAGCCAATTTGATTCTGTTTTCTGAAGAACACCCGCTCTCTGTTCAGTCAACAATATCTATCAGCACAGATCTTGAAATTAGGATTTATCATATTGGACAATTAGTACCAGCATCTACACACAATAAGCTCACGTTATTGAGTTTAATATAAATAAAAAACATTTTATTTTTTGTGCGCAGCTTCCGGGTTTGACAAAAGAGACATCTCTTGCCCTTTCTCAGACATGTTAATCTATCACTGGATTGTCAAAGTACTTGATGAATGAGTGTGGATTCAAGTATGTATTGCTTGGACATATCCAGTCGGATACCATTGAGATACGATTTGGCCACATCCGTCAGTTGAGCGGGGCCAATTATTTTATATCGATGAGACAGCTATATGAAAGTGATCGAAAACTTCGAACTCTTTTCTTGTTGAAATATTCACAAATTTCCCTCAAAGAAATTAAAGATGCAGCAAAAACAGGAGAAGAAAGGACTGCCATTCAAGAAGTCATTTTCAGAGCAGAATCTCTTTATGCTGACATGTCTTTCAACATCATGCCAACTGAAAATGATGTCTCTGTGACTTTCTACGTGACAGGTTATTGCTGTAGATCACTAGCAAAAAGCAATAGATGCGACTCTTGTAAAGAAACTACCATTGCTAGTGTTGGGTACTTGGCACCTGAAGCAGAGCCAAATGTTCCAATAAATGCCATAAACTTTTTTAACGATATCAATCGTGGTGGACTCTCCTAGCCAACAAAAGAAATGCTTGGTATTGGCATGCTTTGCTGGGGGGCATTTGCCGAACTCTCTGCTGAAAAGCTTTAAAAACGGTTTTTGAGCAGCGCTGACCAGCGAAGTGTATTTAAACAAATTGTAAATATTCCGTTTTTTGAAAGCGGTGTAGTATCTCCTTGGTCTGTTCCAACAATGTGTAGCGAAGGACATAACTTGTTGGAGGGCATATCTACACGTTTTTTTTAACTGCATGCCTAAAAATCTCGTGCGTAGTATGCGCGCAGAGGAGTCAAACCGAGTTTCCCGAAAAATTAATAAGATAACTGGAAAAAATTAAGGTGCTAGGTCTTGCATTTTAAGCAAGTCAGATGTAGTTGTACAATTTCGATAGTTTTGAAATGTGTTCATTTTTAACACTTAAGCTGGGTTTATGTCATAGTTAATTCAAAGGTGTTTTTGTAGCTTAATTTTGCTTTGTGGTTCATAATTTATTTGCTGCTATATTTGCGATTTTTTGTGTTACATAAATTTGTTGTTGTCAAAGCATTACAAATTTTTCTGCTTACCTGCTTCCATTTCTTGTTTGCATAAAGAAAATAGATAAGTCTATCGCTAGCCTATATGAATAGACCAGTCTAGGATTTGAACATGGTTCCTGCATAAAATTAAATTTCAAGTAATAACACTGCCCAATGTTCCAAAAAACAACAAGCTTTTTTAAATTTACACTTTATGTAAATGAGCGAGTTAATTTTACGTCGGCCTCATGTTGGTCACGTCAAATTTGTTGTTTCCAGTCCAGATTCTACTATTTAGAAGTCCATGCGCGCACGCTATTTAATTAACTGAGCGAAACCCGATATCTGGTATTGCAGCTAAAGTGTTAATTGCGTAATCTATTACTTGCAGTCTTAAATCATCAGTAAATGAGATCTATGACGTAATAAAGAACGTTCTTGCGTTTGATCATATCAAGAAACTTTTGAATCATAGTGAGCAGTGAGTATTGTAGCACGTGCAGTAAGTTATCGCAAAAATTTGTTTAGTAATTTTTGTAAACCTAAAGAATAGCATAGGCAAAGTTAAATTTGGCCACTTCGGTCATGTCCAAGCGAAATTGTGATCCAAAATTTATTAAGTATGGCTTTACTTCAATTGAACACAACGCGGAAGTTCTACCACAGTGTGTGGTTTGCCTAAAAACGCTTTGTAATGCGGCTATGAAGCCTAGTTTGCTAAAGCGCCATTTCGAAAGGAATCACCCAAATAAAATGAACACAGACAAGAGCTACTTTCAGCGATTGGCTGACAACGTTAAGCGTCAACATATGGATAAAACGGGCCAAATGCAGCAGAAAAGTAAAGATGTAGTTGCGGCTTCTTATGAGATTGCTCTTTTAGTGGCCGAACAGAAACAACTTCATACTATTGCAGAGTCTCTTATTCTACCTGGAGCTAAAATTTTAGTGAAGCGAGTTTTCGGAGAGCAAGCAATCGCAAAGTTAAATCCTGTTTCCCTTTCGGATAATACGATCAAGCGTCGAATTGATGAAATGTCAGATGATATCGCCGACCAAATACTAGCAGAGATAAAGGAATCAAAGTTTGGATTTGCAATACAATTGGACTAATCAACAGATATTACCAATTATTGTCAATTACTTGTTCATGTCCGTTATGCTCAGACGAATATATTGAAAACTGAATTACTACTGAATCACGAAGTTTCTACAACTACGAAAGGGAAGGACATCTTTGATATCTTGGATAGTTTTTTTAAGAAGAATGGACTAGACTGGAAAAATCTTGTTGGGTGTACCACAAATGGAGCTCCCTCAATGCTTGGTTGTAGGTCTGGGTTTCAGTCGTATGTTAAAGCTGTTTCGCCGAATGTTACGTCTGTTCACTGTTTTATTCATAGGTTCGCCTATGCACAAAAGTGCTGCCTGCGCAGTTGTTAGCTTGTTTAAAACAAGTAGTGAAAATCATAAATTTTGTTAAGGCATCAGCCATAAATGCCCGGTTTTTTAAGCAGCTGTGTGAAGACTTAGGCTCGGAACATACCAGCCTTCTTTATCACACCGAAGTTCGTTGGCTTTCTCGCGGGAATGCTACTAAACGTCTGTTCGAAATGAAGAATGAGATGCTATTGCTTTTTAAAGAGTTGGGTCACCCGTATTCCAAGGATCTTGAAAACGACGAATTTGTTCAAAGATTAGCATACCTTTCAGACATTTTTGAAGCTTTCAATATCGTAAATCTGTCGCTTCAAGGACGAAATGGGACAATCGTAGATTTTGTTTCAAAGCTAGGTGCTTTCATTCGAAAATTAGATTTGTGGAAAAGGAACACAGAAAACAGTCAACTTGGGATGTTCAAATGTTTGTCATCTTTAAAGATGAAGTGTTCTTTTTCTGAAGAAATCGCTAGTCATCTTGCATCACTTAAAGAGGAATTGGAACAGTACTTTCCAGAAGCGGCCAGTTATGAATACATAACAAATCCCTTTTCAGTTAATCCACACGACTTGGCTGTTGGAACCGGTGAGCAGGAAGAATTAATAGATTTGCAAGAGGATAATGAGCCAAAGATAAGACATAGAGATCGTCCCGCTATTAACTTTTAGCTTGACTTTGCTGCATCGTACCCTACGCTGGCCTCTCGTGCTGTTTCACAGTTGTTAACATTTCCATCAACATGGGAATGTGAGCAAGGATTTTCGACCTTTCTAAACATAAAATCAAAAAAACGTAACCGATTAGTTGCTCCTCAGCACGATTTTTGATGTGCCATCAGCGAATCTATTAAACCGCGTATCGATCGTTTGGTGGATAACAAACAAAGTCAAAAATCGCATTAAATTTATTTTGTGTATCTGTCTTTTATAGTTAAGTTTGTTAACATTGCTTTTTGTAGGTTTTTAGCGTTACTTTTGAAGTGGTTAGACCTAGACTTGTCAATGCTTTACAGTCTTACAGCTAAATTTGATTAAAATAAATTAGTGGTACGCGCATTCAACGCATGACGTTATTTTGGTACACGATGGCAAAAAGGTTGGAAACACTGATGTACAGCTACAATGCCCCTCTATTCGTCTATCTTACGCTTAGAATGGTTGCAGATCACTGCAGCAGAACATGACCTAAAGCTTTGTAAGTCCCTGGCATCTATGGCAGATAAATGAGTCGTGGTAGCCCCGTCTGTGCATATTGGCAGACGTTCGACCACGTCTAGTCCTTTGCTTCTGTCCATTGTCTCCCGTTAGCGTGTAAAAGCACCCTACAGTGTATTATTGCAACAAGTTAAGGGTTAACTGGATAACCCACCGACCAAGTATTCGTGGTAAAGAAGCGAATATTTTTTTGAAGCTGCAGGAGTTCTCATCAAAACTCTACATTTTATTCCACTTTGCTACTCATGATTAATGTGTGCTAAAGCTTCATATTTGTTAGATGTACGCCACCACTGTACAAAGGTAGCTAAACCTGGCTTCTACGTACACTTCAGTAACTACAGGTTTCATATTTGCCATCACTGAACAACCATTTCATGTTTTTGTAATATATCATTCTGCTTTTACTGACAGCACGCGTGTATCAGTAGTAAACTTTACCCATTTGCGTTTGCTTTCAAAACAACCGGTAATAGAATTTCAGATGGTGTTGGTTTTCCTGAAATGAGATCAGACAACATTGTGACGTCACTTGCCATTATCGCAAAACAGCGCTCTATTTGAAGCATTCTGGAAAAAGAAGCAATCTTATTTAAAATATTAAAAGAGAAATTGCTAGCTGTGCCGGCAATAAAGCTCAAATCGTTGTAAAATTTATTTTATCGAAAACAGCTTGGCAATATTTCCCAAAAAGACTTTCAACGGCGTTTCTTTAATCAGTGTTTTGTGAAAAAACGAAGAAAATAATTTCTACAATCAACCGACCATGATGACGACATTTTATCCTCTAAAAGAATATAAATCTTTTAAGATGGCAACTTGGGTGCTGGCTTTCATTTAATCAAAAAACAGTTTTCCTCCACCAAGAGATGCAAATCGAAAAAATTATTTTCAGTTGTTACATCATCATGGCGTTACCAAGCCCCATATGACAGAATGACACTCATCCACAGTGGTGATAAATTATGCCAAGTTTCATATTTGTACACCTACAAAAGTTAGCACAAACAGAATTGCGCTTTGCACGATAGATTTCTAGGTCTTACTGGTTTATTGCTGCCTACTACAACTAATCTAACAATCGAAGGTTGATAGTTCTATGCTCGTATGGCTTTTGTGTAAAGTTTTGCTCTTTTAATACCCGTTACGATTTACTTGGGGGCAAGTGCTCTTTGTAGCTATGAATTGTAGTTATAGAAGGCCTATTGGTAGCTTGTAACGGATTAAGGTAAAGGACAGCGCAGAAGCCAGTAGCTGTAGTTACTTGTCTGATTTGTCACAGCGTTGATCTACAGTATATTATAAAGCAGAGCTCTGCCTGTGTGTAAGTGAGTGCGTGCGTGCGTTCGCTTTAACTCCTCCAAAACTACTGGGCGTACAAACATAAAACTTGGCGCGATTGAACATTTCTTGGAGTGAATGTCATGAAAGGGTTGGCCATGTCATGATGACGTCGTAACAAAAATAATTGTTTTAAAATTGGTATTTCTTGATGGAGAAAAATGTTTTTTTGCTGAAACAAAAGCCAGCCCTAAACGATTTTTTACTCAAGCAAAATGCCTTCTAATCAGAATGTTACCAGACGAGTGCTTGAGCTTGAGACATGTTTCTGATTGCATTGAAAAAAGATAAAATTTGGGTTTACAACAAGTCTGTTAGAGTTGTAATACAGTAGGCGCCGCTGATTATGACGATGGATAATATGATCAGCCGCTTATTATGACCAATTTGATAAGATTCGAAATTTCTCCATTTAAAATCCTCCGTTTAATATGACCAAATTTCGGATAATATGACCAATATTTTCTCCATCTCTCTTGTTACAGTACAGTATTTTTTCGCGCCACGCACTTATAACTTCACCTTTTCATTATATTGTTACATACTGTACTTGGTTTTACCGTTACTTGTACTGTTACAATACTGTACTTTGTTTTCCTGCCAACGTCACTCTGTTACTTCGGTTGAACGATGAATTTGACGGTATTTGGACTTCTTGTGGCTAAAGGCCTCGATTCAGGTGCAGTTAAGGTGACTTTGGTTTTTATAACCATTCGGATATTATGACCAAAATGGTCTGGTCCCAAGGTGGTCATATTAAGCGGCGTCTACTGTACACCGTAATTTGAAAAATACATTACAGTATGATATTAAACGAAATGCAGTGGCTATTTTGTCGTCGACGGCAATTTATCCTAGGAGACTACTTTGCCGTCAAAGACTTGTGATTAGTCATATTTGGTCACGGTTGGCTGCTCACATTTTTTTCAATGGCAGATCTAACCTTCAACTTAGCCCGATAACCCTAGACCTAACTTTAACCTTAACTCTAACCTTATTAGTCCAAACCTTAACCAGCACATAATGATAAATAAAAAAGCCTAATGCTAGCCCAAACCCAAACATTTAGGCTTGCAACCCAAAATCAATATCCAATTTAAAATTGCTGATCTACGACTTTGCGTTTCAATAGTATGCCATTCTTGCTACCCAGGAATGCAGCTGATTCTATGGTAGACCCACTAGAACTGTGCTTACATTTAACAAATAATCTTTTCAATTATTAATCGATTTATTTAAAGTGTTACGTTTTTATTTTAAGTTCGTAGTCTGCTACATTAAATTTAGATATGAATTAATGAATGATTGGCAATGAGTAGGAGTAACTTGAGCAATATTAAAAAAATTTTTGATTACGACTTATCTGATAACTTATCCACTTGTGAAATTAATGATTGTAGTACAGGACTTCGTGGCATTATGCAGCTAACCTCGAAAGACATGAGAAAAGACGTCATGAAAAGCGCCACAAAGCCTATTGTGTGGAAAAGTGTACACCATCAAAATTGAACAAAGTTAAATTAGATTGCGATATTGGTTCTTCATCTTGGATTGTTTCTAGGCCTACTGGTCATCACACAACTTTGGATCAAGGACTCTGCAAAAAGTTTCAGTAAAAATATACTTACCTCTTCCGAGAGCTGCTTGTTTACAACTGGTTACCTTTAATGGATGACCATCTAAAATGATTGACGATTCAGGATTTAGGAAAGAGCTAAATCCATTGTTGCAAGCATTGCCCAACAGCCACAGTAAAGCTTGCATTATTGCGGAAAATATACGCGATGAAGTTGGCACGTTTACACTCAAATTACAAACAGAAATTCAGGAAAAAATTTGCGGAAAACTTATTTTGCTTAAAATCGACATAGCTACACGATTAGACAAGGCAACTTTAGGAGTTAATATCTCAAAATAAACGGAAAGTTCGTACTGCGAACATTAGCATTAGAAGTAATTTACACATCGCCATACCGCAGAATAGTGTAGCCGAGATGTTAGAGCTGTATGATATTTTCTTTGCTCAGATATAAATCGTCACCACTGACAATGGAGCTAATATGCCGAAAACTGTAAGGTTGCTTTCGGATGAGCAGGGTATAGTCATGCAAATCACGATCAAAACGCTTACCACGATAAAAACAATCATGAAGACGCTCCTTCGACTAGTCATTTTGTTACATCAGAGCGCACTTCGGATGATAAAATTGACTCTGATCTTGATGAAGCAGCTGCCTCTTTGATTTGTAATGTAGAAGTACAGTAAACCTTCTATTTAACAAACATGCCGGGATCAGCGATATTTCTCCGTTATATACGAAATTGATCCGATGCTCACTATACAAGCTTATTATGCTCCAGCTCAGATGTATTACGTTTTGCGCTCCTGAGGTATTTGCAAGACCCACTCAACACAGAACCAATGTATTTGATCATTGTATTATCTACACAAATATGACGGTACGATACGCTGTTCATGTGTCGTTGGGACGGAACTATTTTGCGATTGTAGCTTGCTTAGCTCTCGATTCTTTTTCCTTCATTACTTTTTGTTCCAATATGGTGGTCGAACGAAGGGCTTCTTCAGTTGCACTAGTATCGTCCATAACAAGAGCAAATCGTCTGATGCAGTCAGTAGCTTGAATGGCTTGTTTGGCGGTAGATATCCGCTCGGATTTGGTATTATCAGACGTTTCCAACATGTTTTCATATTCATCAACTTCAGAATTTAGTTGGTCATTAACCGCCGCCACTATCTCTTCATCAAACAGCCTGCATCTATGTCAAATTCAATGTAATCTTCTAACGTTGATAATTCGCCAATCACGTCATTAAGTTCATCCCATATTTTTGGAAACATTTCGAGTTCACTTGCCGGTATAGATGCCGCTTGGGAACTACTACTCTCTACTATAGACAATACTTCAGCATCGCCATGGACGAAATCAGCAATACGGTAGCAGTTGACAATTATAATTTTGACAGCAAAAAGACAGTCAAGTAGGCTCCATTTAAAATCCTTATAATCACTTTTGGTGACTTTTAGTCATCAACCAGCAAGTATTAACCGTAATGTAATTTAAAATTACGAATGACGCCGGTATCCATGCGCTGCGTTTTCGAAGTGGTATTCGGTGGAAGGAAAGCAAGTTCAACATTTTCCAGTTCAACATGTGAATGTGCTGGGTAGTTATCTAGAACCATTACGATCTTCCGTCCATCTGACTTCATTTTCATATCAAGTTTGTGGAAATATTCTACAAAAAATATTGCTTCTCATCTACGTTTTTGTTAGCTTTGTAGTCAACTAAAGGTTTCCCAAATTTTAGAATGCTTCTAGGGTTTTTCAACTTATCAATTGCAAGTAACGTAAGCTTATCAGTTTCACTCATGCTCGCACCGACAAGTAGCGTTATACGTGTTTTGGGCTGCTTACTACCATTTCGCCAACGAATCCCGGCGAAGTTTTGGGAAGCATCTGTCAAAACAATCTTGTTTCATTGGCGTTGTAAATATCGCTGGGCTCTTACTAATCCAAAATGTGTTTGAGTCCAGTTTTTTGTCATTCCTCAACTGTACTTTCGTTCACACCTCCACATTTACCAGCTTTCGTTATTCGACAGATACCCCAGCGTTTATTTCATCTATCCAACCAACTTTGTTTTTTCTGGATCCTTTCCAAATGCTCTGGCAAAACAATTAGCCTTCCTGTGAAGCATTACTCCGCCAATTCCAAGTTTAGTATTTTCTGAATGTTGACGGAACCAAGTTATCGTTGCTCTGTCAACGTATTGTATTGTTCGTATTTATCCTCCATTCACGAGAAAGCGAATTGTATTGCTATATTTTGGACGGGACGTCCGCACTCGCTTGGAAGTTGCCATTTCCGAGGTGTCTGGGCCACCTGTCCTCCACATAAAGATGGGGGCGTCCTGTTAAGTGTCTTGCCCAAGGGCACAACAAGCGAACTTGCTGGCTTGTTCTCCACAACCTCCATAAATGCCGAGCACCAAGCAGGGAAGCTGTGGATACCAATTTTTAAAGTCTTTTGGTATGATTCGACAAGGGGAATAAACCCTAGTCTACCGACTGCGAAGCAGACGCTCTAACCACTACACCATCGCACCGGTAGTTAGTTAACCAATGGCCGATTTGGTAGTTAACTAATCAAACGCACTTCAGGCTAAATGACTGTCTTTCTCTTGTTTCCATGTTGGCTCTTTTCAGAGATTTTTACCAGATGGCCAAGTGCTTCTTCCTTTATACTAAATTTTTCTGCTATGTAACATCTTTTTGTTGAAGGGTTGTCTTCTACAAATTTCAAAATTTTTAATTTTTCTTCGTAAGTTTTGGGTTTTCTTTTCGTCATAATGACCTTTACTATAGCCTACGCCCTACAATCTACTGAAGTTTGACTGAACTCTTCAAAGATTATTTACTCGAATGAAAATTCAGAGAAAGGGTTTATGACATCAGAGCCACATCGGTCTCATAAACAGTCGCTTTTTTCTGTCTCATCTTTGCAACAAGTCTTAATTTTCTTTGGCAAAGAACAAATCCGTTATAGGGGAGATAGTTTATGTTGTTTTATCTCAACGGGACTGAAAAATTGGATCGTTACATACGATAACGGATCCGTTAAAGACGAAGTTGAAATCCACTAAAATCAATGGGAGATCATCCGGATGCTATATACCAGTGGCACTCGAATTTTTTAATATAGTGTACCGGCAGCGCACTTTCTGTCATTCGACGTACCAGCTACAGTATGTATTTCAAACGGGAAAAATAGACAAAAGCAGGTATTATTTAATAAACAACAACTGTACCATAAAGTCAAAAATGCTTTTATTTTAATTCTCCAATGCAAGGTATGGGCTTGCTTCTTTTCTATTAGCTTATCCAATTGCGGTTCAATGGAAGACAGTGCTACTCCAAGAGGAACATGGATATTGAGTGCATTTTTGCACTTTCCCTTTAAGTAAGTCATAATCGAAAAGCCAACTTCGCAAAGATATGTGGAAGGAAATGGAAGTGGTGTTTTAATGGCTATATCACCTAACCTCGGAAATTCTGCTTTCACTTTAATCCAGAAGTTTGCAAGTGCGGTTAACTTGGTAATTTAAATTCTAAAGCAGCGGTTCTCAATCCATTTTGAAGCCCACACCCCGTCCTGATGGAAAAATCATTTTTGCACCCCTTGCATCATTTGATGTAATGTTTTTTGTATTAACATCGCTGATATCAATAGTCAGAGAAGAGAAGTTCGCACCCCAAGAAGTCTCTTCTCGCACCCCCGGGGGTGCGAGCACTCCCAATTGAGAACCGCTGTTCTAAAAAAAAAACAAAGTACCAGTGCCTGTTGCATGTTTTGCTAATAAGAGCGTATTATGCTTTCTACAAGCTGACTTATTAAATACTTTCTACCAGTTGATAGAAGACTAGCAAAATTAGCTATTGTTGTACTAATTACTAACTTTGTTGTTTTTGGTTAGTACGGTTGGTTTACTATTAAGAAACTTTTGCAAGATAAATTAATATTAGTATCTTCAAAGTTTGCTTTCAACAAAACTACTAACAAACACATTCAACTCACTGCTAAACCATACTGTATTCTAAAGTCTACATTAATTTGTTGCGTTTAACTATAGCTGTTGGAAGACAAACGATAACAGTTGCGGAATAAAAATTTTTTGCGTCGTAACAATAGATTTTGCATCTTAGCCAACACATTTTTTCGTTCACACTAGTCGGGTTCCAGCTGCGAGAGCAGATTGAACGTTGTCCTGTCTTTCAGTAAAGATCGCCATGTCAGTGAATATAAATGAAAAGCGATATAGTCATGAAAGTCTAAGAAAGTACGTGAAATCACGCTTAGAACAAAAAATACTCAGATCACGTACCGGCACCGGTACGCGTACCACAGTTTGCGTAGCACTGTTATATACAATTATCCGTTATATCCGAATCCGTTATGTATGAAGTTTACTGTATTAGTTGACAGTTTAGCTGCATGTAATATAATAGAACTGTCAAATCTAGCTAACTTCAGAGGTGTACGCTGCGCTGCTCACACCTTACAATTAGCTGTCGACGATGCTTTGAAGCAAACAGCATTAAAAAAAGCATTGGGAAAGCTTAAAGTCTTAGCAAAATTTTACAAAATCTATCCACTAGGCTAATTAAAAAAAACTTAAAGAAAACCAATTTCGGATTGCGTCACCTGCTGACATTCTACATGTGATATGCTCCGGCAATTACTTTCTTTACTTTTGTCCAGCAATTGCTGTCTCAAATCCTGAGCTACATCTACCTGAGTCAGAGTGGAATTTGATTGTTGAGATAGTTACAGCTTTTGAACCTGCACGAAACGAAACAAAAGCTTTACAAGAAGACCACCTTAGATTGGGAGACTTTCAAGGAATATGGTTAAAGTGTAAGTTAGAAATCACAAAGATGACTTCGACCGAATTTGGAAAGTTGCTTCTATTTTGTTTAAAAACGCACAAATTAGCCTTGCCAGAGAATAATGTTTTTCTGGCTATTATATTTCTTGATCCTCGATACAAAAATACTGCTGTCTGAAAAAGAAGAGAAGGCATGTCTAAAAAAGAAACCATCTTCAGGAAACGTGGAAGACTTTGCAAGCGTAATCGTTGGCAATTTCTTTTGCTCCTAATTTCTTAACACAAAAAACCCGACAATTGGATGCAAAGAATAAGCAGAAAAGGAATGCATGCGCCAAATCAAATTGACGTTTAACACACTCAAATTTATTAGAATGACTTCACATAGATTTAAGAAAGGGGCATGATCACCGCACCTGTCTAGAACATTAAGCATAGCAATTGAAAAAAATCAAAAAGAAACTAAAAAAACATTTTACCAAACAAGCAATATTGTAACCTATGTAAAAACACCAGATAGCAGCTAAAAAATGCATCTCTCTCCGGTGCCAAACTGTTGTTGTCATAACGAGGTGAGCTAGCATGTACTACACCTTGCCCAAGTGTGACCTGGAAGCTATGGGAGCTAAAGAGTTAGCTCCATTAAGACTCTAGGCAGAGCCCTGTCGCTGGATGCAGTTATAGTCTTACTGCCGAGGACTATACAATTGGCAGATAAGTAGTGGTATTATCACACTGCATTTGAATTTTTGTGACTGATTTAAATCACTTGATTTTGGATAATTTAAGTAAATCATTGGCAGTGTACATGTCTATTTAACTCAAATAAAAGTTAATCGCTTAATTCAATGAATTGATACGTTTGATGGATCTACATTGCAGGTCAATTTTCCTTATTATTCGTTTTTAGGAAAATGTTACGATAAGCAGTTGGAGATGGCCTTAAAAGGACTACAGTAGATTCCGCTTAATCGGGTCACATCGGGACAAGCACCATTTGGCCCGATTAAGCGGCTGACCCGATTATCCGAAGTTAACATGACGTCATTGTCTTGACGGCAATAAACAAACTCATGCGCATATACAAGCATTGTGCACATTGTTTGGAGGTTGTTCTCTAATTTTTCTGGGAACAACAATTTTTTCAGCAATTGTTAAATTTTTTCGTAGCATTTCTGCTTAGGTCTTCACAAAATTTGCAACAAAGCACATCAATTACTGTAGCGTTCTGGCGAATGGGCCTAGACGCTAATAGATGCCAGTTGATTCTAAATACGCTCACCCGTCGAACTTTCACGCCGGTTTGTAAAAGATGTTTTATTGAATAGAAGCGTGAATGGCAGGACGTCAACAGGTAAGGTAACTATATACAAAGAGAAAGAGAATTAACAACTTGCAATTACAGGTATCACTTATCAGCACACACATCACATGTATATATACCTGACGTTGGACGAACGCAGGCTGAAACCCGAAGTCATCAATAAACTTATTTCGATATCCTGCTTGACATGAAGACAAAATATATATCCAATTGTTTGTCCATAATCAAAACAACATGCAATTAAACCAAACCAAATTCAATAAACCAGCACTTATTCAACTTATTCAAATAGACAATACAGTAACATGTAATACAAATAACAGATTGTTAGCCCTCAAAACTATCTAAATGTCAGATAAA
Source organism: Trididemnum clinides (assembly GCA_963675345.1). Classification (NCBI taxonomy): domain Eukaryota; kingdom Metazoa; phylum Chordata; class Ascidiacea; order Aplousobranchia; family Didemnidae; genus Trididemnum; species Trididemnum clinides. The sequence goes on along the minus strand of OY776305.1, from coordinate 30,019,582 downwards.
GCCTATTAATTACAAAGAGAAAGGACTTGCTGGTACACGTGCTGTACAACTGCACCTTAATCTAAGGATAATAGCTAGCTAAGATCAAATTACCCATCTTAAATAAACAACTAGTACATGCTGATTATCTAAATGTGCTAATGAAAACAAAGGTTGCTAATGAAAACAAAGATAATGTTGCCAACTAAATTCTAAATTGATAGATATTACAAGGAATGTTAAAGGTCACAACAGCTACATGGCTCCCCAAAAACATTTTAATTTACATCGTAATACAATGTTTTTTCACCATATCGTTCGAAACTTTATACGCTATTATCGCAGCAAAGAGAGGTTTACGTAGGAAATTAATACACCAAACAATTACACTTGAAAGAAACCATAAGTCTATATACAATCTTCTTTTTACAATGGAAGGCTCCTCGTCGGGAATCGTCCTCATTCGAATTCGCTAATTGTCCTCAGATATTGCTTCTTCGTTAGGAACCAAGAGCACAACTTTACTAATGGGTCTGTCAAAATATTTTTCTTCGGAACGTAAGGGTTTTCCCATAGGATCAAGAGCATCATCAGACCTTCGCAGCCTGATCTTTCTTACGAGTTTGTCCTCACTGGGATAAACTGATACAACTCTTGCCAATTTCCAACAGTTACGAGGAACGCTGTCTTCGACAAGGAGAACCACGTCACCCTTTCGCAAATTCCGTCTTTTTGTTAACCACTTTTGGCGGGTTTGTAGAAGATGTAGGTATTGTCTACGCCATTTGTGCCAAAACTCGTTGGAAAGCTGTTGAACTCTTCTCCATCTTTGCCTGGCATATATGTCCGCTCTTTGAAATTTACCTGGAGGTGGCAGCAACAAATTCGGCTTTAAAGTCAAAAGATGATTTGGAGTGAGAGGTTTAACAGAAGGATCACATAGATCGTCGGTGGTAAAAGGCCGTGAATTCACTACGTTTTCAACTTCAGTCATAAATGTACGCAATGACTCATCGTCCAATTGCGTTCCGCATTGTGTCAGCAATGGTGAGAGAACACTACGGACTGTCCGGATATGTCTTTCCCAGCTGCCGCTCATATGACTGGCATATGGAACATTGAATCGATGTTGGATCAAGTCACACTCCCGTTTGAGTAGAAACGTGTGTAGCCTTTTCTGATTCATCTCACCTTTGGCTCGTAGTAGTTCATTTTTTGCTCCAACGATATTTGTGCCACAATCAGAATGAAGCTGTTGGATAGGTCCACGGCGAGCCAAAAATCTTCTCATGGCGTTGATAAAGGAATCCGTATCTAAACTATTTACGGTTTCCAAGTGAACAGCTCTGGATGATAAGCATGCCCAAATTACTCCATACCTTTTCAGAACTGAACGTTTTTCCTTTATGTAGAATGGACCGAACAAATCAACTCCGGTGTACGTGAAGGGAGGCTCTTCCTTCAGTTTTGCAATTGCCAAATCTGCCATTTTCTGTTCTTGTACAGGACCTCTAGCTCTCTTACAAACAACACATTTGCTAATGTATTGTCCCACAGCAGATGATGCCCCAACTATCCAATAACCATTTTCTCGAAGTTGACAGAGAGTTGTATTGCGACCCATGTGACCAACTTCTTCATGACTTTGACGTATCAGTAACTGTGTGACATGATTCCTCTTGGGTATAATGACTGGATGCTTCATCATTTCAGGTAGCTCAGCTCTTCGTAATCTACCTCCAACACGAAGAATTCCAGCGTTGTCCAGGTAAGGATCTAATCGATAGATGGAGCTATTCCTTTTTAGATGCAATGAATCGTTTTGAGCTAAGATGTTGTTTTCACATTTGGTCTTAGTCAGCAGTTTCATTTCTTGGGGATAGTTTTCTACTTGCATGCTCTTAATAATTTCTGTTTCAGCTTCTCTGAGGAGATCAACAGATATCTTTGTGGGAATATCGGAGCGTTGTAACTTGGCTCTTAACTTGTTTTTGAGTAACAGACAATTAGCTATCGCTCGCTTCGCACGAAACCACGTCGAGAATCTATTCAGTCTGTTGGATTCCAAATGATGGAATTTCTTTACGGGTCTTGCTTTAACATCCGTGGAAAGAACAGTGGTTTTGCGCATTTCTTTCTTCATTTCTTGATTTACTTCAGCGTCAAAGGAAAAGGGTATCTTTGGTGCCAAATCGGTTTGTTGTAACAAGAACTCTGGTCCAACCAACCACTTAGCACGAGCGCTGACAAACTTCTTTGCTCCCAATCCTCTGCTGGCTTCATCACTAGGATTGCATTTGGATTCCACGTAATGCCATTCTTCAGGAAGTGTTAAATCTCGTATTTGCTGAATCCTGTTGGCAACATAGATGTGAAAACGTCTTGCTTCGTTGTTGATGTACCCAAGTACAACCTTACTATCTACCCAGAAAAACTTTTCGACACTTGGATACTTCAACTCTTCGCATAAGTACTTGCTCATTCTTGCGGATACCAACGCTGCAGTGAGTTCCATTCGTGGTATTGTGACTTGCTTCAGAGGAGCAACTCGAGCCTTTCCCATTACAAAGCTGCAATGAACTTGACCTTTTTCATTTATTAGTCTAAGGTACGAACACTGACCATAGCCATTCTCGCAAGCATCAGAGAAGTGGTGTAGTTCTACCCTTTTTGGTTTGCCGAACTTCTCTGGCTTCAAACAACGCTTGATAGAGAGCTTCTCCAATTCAAACAATTCAGATCTCCATTTCCTCCATCTTGCTGAGAGACCTTCAGGTACTTCGTCGTCCCATCTTGCTCCAGAGCGACAAAGTTCCTGAAGAATCTTTTTTCCTTCTAAGAGCACAGGTGCAATAAATCCGATTGGGTCAAATACCGAACTAACCGTGGATAGAATTCCTCTTCTGGTTAGTGGTTGATCTTTTAAGTCAATTCGAAATTGAAAACAGTCATTTTCAACACACCAGTCAACTCCGAGTGCCCGTTCCACAGGGAGAGTATCAACCGACAGGTCTAAAGACCGCAATCCCTCTACTCTCTTTAATTCAGGAATGGCCAATAACACTTCTCGTTTGTTGGAAATGAACTTATGCAAGTCCAAGCCTGCTTTCGCACATAAGGCCATGCTGCCTTTAACTAAAGATATTGCCTCCTCTACAGTAGGAAGTGAAGTAATGCCATCATCTACGTAGAAATCTTCACGAACGTAATCAGCAATTTTTCGACCAAATTCGGTTTCTCCATCATCAGCAGCACGCTTGAGTCCGAAATTAGCACATCCAGGAGAACTTGTAGCACCAAATAAATGAACCTTCATTCGAAACTCTACGAAAGGTTTTCTTGTGTCCCCTTCTTCCCACCATAAGAATCTCAAGAGATTTCTATCTCGCTCTCGGACTAGAAATTGGTGAAACATAGCTTTAATGTCCATCATTACTGCAACTTCTTCTTTGCGGAAACGACATATGATGCCAATTAGTTCGTTTACCAGACTAGGTCCTGACAACAAATGATCGTTAAGCGAAACATTTTGATATGGAGCTGAGCAATCAAAGACCACACGGATTTTTGTAGGCCTTTTAGAGTGGTAAACACCAGTGTGAGGAACGTAATTGATCCTTCCAACAATGGCTTTTGATTCGTTTAGTTCCTTTTCTGGGACTCTTTCGGCATAGTTTTTTACAATGTCCTCCATATATTCCACGTAATCTCTTTTAAATTGAGCATTATGCTCCAATCGTTTCTTCAATTGTAGAGCTCTCTTGACAGCTAACGGTCTGTTGTTTGGTAGGAAGACGTGTGAGGATCTAATAGGTAAGGGCATGACATAATGTCCATCCTCTTGTTGATAAATGTTTTCTGACAAAATCTCAATAAATTGTCGATCTTCAATAGATAGTTCCTTAGCTTGGCCATTACCTTCGACAAAATCCACTTCCATCATTTTTCTCACGCTGACGGGACTAATCACTTCCTTCACACGAGTAGTAAAAATAAACTTGGCTGGAGTTTGATCTTTGTCATCACGAAATTCCATCCATCTACCATTTTCTGATAAACATGGAGGTAACGCTGAACCTGCTTGTATTCTATGAACCACCATTCTATTCTTGACTTCTGGGGGATCTCGACAAACCATACCAACAAGTCCCCATCCAAGAATTGATCTCTGCGCATATGGTTCATCTTCACCACCAGCAACGATTTCTCTGGGACGTATCGCACTAGGAACGTTGTTACCTATCAATAAGCTCACCTTGACCTTGACCTGATAAGGAGTGATATTGTGCTGAATTGATGACAAATGCTTCCAGGCTTGTGCCACTTCTGGTGTGAGAATTTGAGATCTAGTCGCGGGTATTCTATTTCTTGTAAATACGGCAGGAAGAACAATACGATTCTTTCTATCGTAGCTCAGCACTTCTAAATTCTCAATTCTGTTACTGGTGATAATTGCATTGCTTTTATAAATCGTGCTGAGAGTGAGATTAGTTTGATGTCCTGTAACTCCCAACTGAAACTTCAAGTCCTCCGACATAAAACATGAGTTTGATTGACCATCCAAGATGCAATAGCAAAGAACTTCTCGCGAGGATTCCTGTGCAGATCTAACCCAAACAGGAACGATCATAGAATTGTCACAACCATAACTTTCATTGTGCTGCTTACACACCTCGGTGCATAGAGAATGGGCTTGATCTGCTGTACTGTCTTGCTGCCCCTCATGTCTTTCCTCGTGTAAGAATGACAAGTGTCTTTTTTGACAAGTTTGACACTTTATTCTATTGTCACATGATCTTGATCGGTGTGATGTTGAAGACCCACAGGCAAAGCACAATCCTTTATCCTTCAGAAATTGCAGACGTTCCTCTTTTGGAATTTCCCATATTTTATCACATCTATCAATATGATGGTGTTCAGTGCAGTAAGCACACACTTCATTGTCAGTTGCAAAAAATTCTTTTTGCCTTGTATTGGTAGCAAGAGTCCTTGAAGATTTAGTCTCTCTCCTCACTGAAGATTGAGAACGGTAGGAAGAACTTCCACTCAAGCACTTTAGTTCCGGTATGTTTGCTTCCTCCGAATACAACTCGACAAAATAAACTAATTCTTCAAAGGGTGGGTATGTGTTGCTGTTGCGCTTCCAGCTAAGCACTCTTTCTCTCCATTTATGTTGTAAATACAAAGGAAGTTTTTGAACTACTTTGGTGGATTCTGGAGCAAAGTCGAGTATTTCCAGTCCCTTAATATTCCTCTTGACTTGCATCACTTGCACCAAAAAATCAGAAAAGTGTTGCAGGTCCGATGGTTGGTTATTTCCAATCTTAGGCCATGAAGCGAGTTTGTCAATGAAAGCTTGTCCAACGATGCTTGGACTTCCATACCTTGATCTCAGCCTTTGTCTTGCTACAGTGTAGGCTTCTTCATTTTGGTAAAGCAGCAGTCTACTTATTAAATCCTTAGGCTCACCACTAAGATATTGTCCCAGTAAATTCATTTTATGTTTGGAACATTGTACCCTGTTACCAATTAGTGCATCAAAGGCAGATTCCCATGCTGGAAAACGTACCACGGATCCCTCAAACACCTCCATTTTAACTTGAGGAATGTGGTAGGTGGCTGTTACCAGACCTTTCGACGATCCATTGTTCTGTGTAGCAAGCATAGCGCTGGTCTCTCCAAATTCTGAAGCACGCCTGTTGGCTTCTGAATTTTCTTCCTTTAAGACCTCCTTCGCTTGCATCCTTTTAATGAATTCGTCTTTGCCCTTGGTTTCTCCAGCAACTTCTTCAACACACCCGTCGATTGATGACTTGTCATCCATTGAAAACAAGATACGTTGCTCCTTTTCTTGCCATGATTCTTCCGGAGCAAGAATTACATTAGATTGAAGATTTTTGAGTTCTTCAGCCTCTGCCCTTTTAGTGGCCTTCACTTGAGCATGAAGAGAAGCGATTTGCTTTTCCTTTCTTATTTCCTTAAGTTTGTTTTCCAGTTCTCTCTCCTTCTTCTCATACTCGAGTTCTGCTTCCAATGCAGCTGCTTTCCCAGCTTGTTGAATTCGTTCATCACCTAATTGAGAAATCTTTGATTTGTGGCTTGCCTTAGATCTGGACTCCCTACTAGTTGCCGAAAAACGTTCACTCCTTAACTCCAACGACAAATTTTTTATAATTTCTGCGATATCCTCATTAACTGTTTGGCACAATTTGTCACGAATCAGTAGTTTTCCTTCAACATCTGTAATTTCAGTTTCATCCAAACATGAACGTAATCTCTCAAAACATACTTTCATTTTTTCAAAAGTGTCGTGCAGATCCTTTGTCTGAGATCTTAGTTCATGTGGTTGGTCACAGGTAACTTTTGTTTGATTTAGCCTTTTCAGTTTGGCATCAAATTTCCTAATCCAACCGTTGAATTGATCTAACAATAATGTTCTAGAATATTCTCGGCCATATTCTGTGGGCTTTTTCAATCGCGTACTGGTGATAGGTGGCAGGTTCTCTAAATTTGGCTGTTTGCCAATATCAGCAACAGCAGGTTCACCTCCTAAGGTTTTAACTTCCATCGCAGAAAATTGGTCTTTATCATCACTCAGAGATTGTAAAACTTTAGATTTATCCGAATCACAAGCTGACATTTTTTACAGGCCAGTTGAATTAATCCACAATCAGCTAAACACAGCCACTTACTAAATTAAAGAAACCAAACACCAAGTAGGTATGTACAAGATCCAAAGATTTGATCAGCCAGTAGTGTTCCGTCAGTTACTGTAGCGTTCTGGCGAATAGGCCTAGACGCTAATAGATGCCAGTTGATTCTAAATACGCTCACCCGTCGAACTTTCACGCCGGTTTGTAAAAGATGTTTTATTGAATAGAAGCGTGAATGGCAGGACGTCAACAGGTAAGGTAACTATATACAAAGAGAAAGAGAATTAACAACTTGCAATTACAGGTATCACTTATCAGCACACACATCACATGTATATATACCTGACGTTGGACGAACGCAGGCTGAAACCCGAAGTCATCAATAAACTTATTTCGATATCCTGCTTGACATGAAGACAAAATATATATCCAATTGTTTGTCCATAATCAAAACAACATGCAATTAAACCAAACCAAATTCAATAAACCAGCACTTATTCAACTTATTCAAATAGACAATACAGTAACATGTAATACAAATAACAGATTGTTAGCCCTCAAAACTATCTAAATGTCAGATAAAGCCTATTAATTACAAAGAGAAAGGACTTGCTGGTACACGTGCTGTACAACTGCACCTTAATCTAAGGATAATAGCTAGCTAAGATCAAATTACCCATCTTAAATAAACAACTAGTACATGCTGATTATCTAAATGTGCTAATGAAAACAAAGGTTGCTAATGAAAACAAAGATAATGTTGCCAACTAAATTCTAAATTGATAGATATTACAAGGAATGTTAAAGGTCACAACAGCTACAATTACTATGTCCAAAGGCATGAAATCACAAAATAATAGGGTAGTCCTAATCCAAGACAACTAATAAAAACAAACAATACTGTAAAAGAATGGCAAAAACATCACAGCATTAAAAAAGAAATAAAATATCCAACAAAGTTGGACGTCACAGATCGTTGCCAAGAATAAACCCGAGTCTACCTCGGTTTCTAGTAAACACACAAGTAAAGAATACTTAGGCCTACGTGAAAAACTCAAACAAGTCTAACCATAATACTTAAGGCCCAACTGAAAAAACGCTAACACAACTCAAAAACTCGAACTATAGGAAAAAAGCCTGTTCTAAGATACTAAAATCCTCAAAACTTTACAAGATGCAAAAATATTTATCAGCACGGAGTCTACAACAACAAAACAGCTATCAAAACTACACTCCATAAAAATAGCTCCGACTTCTCTCAAATTACATTCAAATTAATATGATGGGAAAAGTTATATAGAAATAGGTATGAGATAAATAAGACAAAGTGCAGTATTACATAATAATAAGTAAAAGGGCATAATCTATTGCAGCCGTAACGTAAGTAGTAAAATAACGCACTGGGATATCAGAGAAAAAAACCAAAACAGTATTTCAAAAACAAAAAATAGCTACAAAATTGCTTAATTGAGGGCAAGAGCATTTTATTTATATCAATTGTGGTATTTAATTTGTCTAATAACTTTAATCCAAAAATAATAATTTGTCTAGTTATATGTTTTCGTAAATGGATAAAAAGATGTTTGGACGGTTGCTCTTTCAACATTAGAAAAAAACAATCGGCTTTGTCTGTAGTGTGAGCCTATGAAAGGTGTGGTAATGATGTAATAATGCTGCTTTATCATCAATGTCGCATTAAATTGATTCCAAATAAATCTGTAGTGGCACCAGCGTTTTGAAAATTTGTTTATGGTTTGACCAATATATTGTTCGTGACATAACCGGCATGTAGCGACGTATATGCCGTAATTGGAACAATCTAAGGTTTGGTTCAATGCAAAGATTTTACCATTGGCTGCTGTGATGGTATTGGTTTGATGTACCATAGATTTATAATGGTTGAAATGGCCGCAAAGAGCGCATTTCTTATAAGGTTGAGAACTTGCTTCACCCGTATTTTCAGTCGTTGAATGAACTACCTTTTTAAATTGGTAAGCATAGCGGCAAGGGTAGGTGAACGTTTATACACGACTGTAGCTTGTATTAGGCTTTTCTCCTTGGCAATAAGTAGGAGCAAATTGGAAAAAGCGGACACCCAAATTAGCATAGGTTCAGTAGCCTAAGGATTTATTGATGAAAAGATTTATTTATTGATTAAAAGAATTATTTATTTATTGATTGATTTAAAAATTTATTGATGATATCATTTGGCTGTCGTGTGGTAGTGAATTAACTTAAAAAATCAAGCAAGTTCTAGCGAATACATGCATGGAGTAGCCTATCTATTAAAACTCACTTTTAGAAATGTAAGCACTAATGAAACAGGAAAAAAGCCTGGAGTTGCTGGATGTTCTTCACATGATTGACAATTCTAATAAATTTGGATTTTTTACTACTACTAGTTTTATTAAAGAAACAGCTGCCGAAAGATAATTTTTAAATGGCAATTCATACCACTCTGTGCATTTTTTAATCTATTGTTTTCGGTGAATCTATAACACTACGCAGATTAAATGAAACCAATGAGTTGTACCTTAAAGATTTAGAAAGGCTAAAAGGGAAATTTCAGACTCTTATTTCAACAAAAACGTGGTGTAGCAAAGCATTGATTCAACATAAACATGGACTGATCGTTTTGCACCAAAATCATTGAACGAAAGCAAGACTGTGGAGTCCACGTGCCCTGTGGAGTCTCACTCGTCTTTTTGCTCTCCTTTCTCTCCCGCTGAACTTTTTGCAGCTGCCACAAACTTCTCCTCGTCCACTGCCACTGGCCCAGACAAAGTTGCCTATCCCATGCTAAAGCACCTTCTTCGCTCTGGCATGGATTTTCTTCTTCACATCTTCAATCTTTCCTGATCATCGAATTCCTTTCCTTCAATCTCGAAAGACATCTTCTATTATTCCCATACACAAGATGGGAAAACCTCTCGACTCTCCTGCTTCCTTCCGGCCTATCTCTCTCACCTCCTGCGTCTCAAAGCTGTTTGAACGCATCATTCGATTCCGTCTACTCCTCTTTCCGGAATCTAATTCCATACTCTCTCCCCGCCAGGCCGGTTTCTGCCCTGGTCGGTCTACACTCGATCAAATTCTGTACCTTTCTCAGTCCATTTCGGATGAGTTTAACAAACCCAGACCGGGCTCTCGGACGATCCTGTCTACTATTGATTTCTCTAGAGCTTTTCACTCTGTCTGGCATCCCGTCCTTTTCCACAAACTCATTTCGGCTGGCCTCCCTCCTTGCTTTGCTCGTTGGACTCAATCTTTCCTTTCTCATAGGCGCGCTAGTGTGGTTTATCAAAATCACAAAAGCCGTTTTTTTCGAGTCCGTCGAGGTGTTCCGCAAGGATCCATTCTTGGCTCTGTACTTTTCTCTGTCTTCATCAATGATCTTCCGGCCTCTCTACCATCTTCCGTCAGCTGGTCTCTTTACACTGACGATCTGGTCATTTGGTCCTCTTCCCCCTCGGTCCCCACTGCGGTGGAGGCCACACAAGGAGCTCTGTTTTGATTGGGCGCTGGTCTGAGTACTGGTGTCTTCCTCTCAATCCGAGCAAATGTGAGGCCTTCTTTTCGGTGGATCCCCACAAAGCTAACCTCCAGCCCAACCTCCTCCTACTCGGCTCCCGCCCCCGTTTCAATCCCACTCCAACTTTATTGGGGTCACCTTTGACCGCACTCTTTCCTTTTCTAATCATGTATCTTCGCTGAAGGCCAAGTTCTTCCCTCGTTTCAAGGTCTTACGCTGTATCTCTGCTTCCTCATGGGCCCCTCTAAGGAGTCCCTCGCTATTCCGTATAAAGCTTTTCTTCGGCCCCTTCTCACTTATGCTTCACCCGAATGGTTTCCGTTCCTAAGCGTTAGCAATATCATCAAATTGGAACGCCTCCACCGAGCGGGTAGTTGCGTTATCGACGGCTGCCTCTCGTCCTTCCCTATTCAATTTCTTCTCTCCGAGACCTCTTTATCTCCCCTGCGAGTCACTCTGACTCATTTCACTCTTTCGTCTTATGAGCGGGCTCTTCGTCTCCCAACCTCCATTCCTATTTCAAATTTGGCCAGACTTTGAGTGAAACCAAGACTCTGCATATCGTCCTGGAGAGCTTTTGCGTCCACTCACCCAATCATGCTTCCTTCTACATCTTGTAGGGAGGCTCTTCTTGCCTGCCCTCCCTTTCCTCCTTGGAATCTGCCTTCCTTCCCGGTGGAGTCCACCCTTTCCTCTCCATGCTCTCGCTCTGATCCCCCTCTTTCTCGCCAAGGTGCGGCTCTCGCTCACCTTGACTCTCTCCCCCCTCATGATCTGTTACTCTGGACAGACGGCTCTGTTCCCTTTCCTTTTGGCAAGGGCGGCTCTGGCGTTCTTGCCAACTGCTCTCTCTGTGGCACTGAGGCCACTCTTTCCTTTTCAGCAGGCCCAGTATGTTCAAGTTCTTCCGCTGAAGCCTGCGCCATTCTGCACACTCTTTGCTGGTCTCGACAGCATCAACAAGTCTGCCATTTCTCTTTTCTTCTCCTTCTATCTGACTCTCGTTCAGTCCTCACCACTCTGTCCCCTCCTCCATCTTTCCTCTTATCTCAAACTCTGTGGCAGATCTGGCAGAAATTGTCTTCTATCAGACTACAATGGATCCTCGGACACTCGTTTCTCCCGGGAAACGACGCGGCTGACGAGCTTGCCAAACGGGGAGCGCTACTTGTGCCTTGTGCAATCCCTTGTAGTCTCTCTTCTATTATCTCTCAAACCCACTCTTCTCGGACTGGAGGCGTACTGTCTCATCAAAATTCTTCGACACACAGGTTTCCTCAATTTCCACCGAGAAACTTGTGCTCCCTCGTCATGTTCGCTGTGTCTTCTCTTGTCTTCGCTGCAACAAACACAACCTTCTCTTGGGTTCTTATCTCTCTAGGATTGGCAGAATTGAGAATCCTTCCTGCAGCACCTGTGGACATTCGTCCCAGGACATCTCTCATCTCATTCTGCACTGTCCAGCTACGGACTCTTTGCGCCACTCATTCTTGGGCAACTCTCTGTCCTTCTACGACCTCTGGTCCAGACCTTGGGGAATCGCCCGGCTTCTGGGGCTCCATGGTCTTCCGCCCACGCCCCCATCCCTCGGAAGGGGTCGGGTAACCAACACCAACAACAACAACATGATTATTTTCTACTTGATTTTGCTCTGATTTTGTAAATAGGAATCACTTTACCATTTTCAAAGTCAGTGATAAATCAACCTTGAGATAATGATAGGTTAAAATATGGCACAATGCCATAAACCAAAAAGTATGTAATCAGAGCTTAATTTTACCACAGTAGTTGGAATTTCATTAATTTTAGCGCTGTTTTTGGATTGCATTTTTGAGATAATTTGTCTAATTTCAGTTACCGAAGTAGGGTTTAAAAAAAATTGAGTTGCACATTGGAGAGCCCAAAAATTCGCTGATTTGTTTTGTGGGGTTGCTAGAAGTAGTTAGCTAGCGCAGGGGTGGGCAAACTACGGCCCGCCAACACTTCTAAAACTCCCATATATCTAATTTAATATGACAGGGGTGCCCACACTTGTCATACTAAAAAGCCATCACTGATAGTTGCAATGATACAATGCAATGATACAATTATTAGTTTGAAATGACACATTTTCCGTCAAAATAGAGGGTCATGACTTTTTTCGGAGACCATCATTTTCAAAGCCCGAAATTAGTGCATTTGGACGCTTTTACCGGCCACAAAACTTAACATGTCGCACAGCAAGTTGCACACCCCTACACTACACTACTCTACTCCTGTAATATGACAATGCAAGAAGCTATTGCAAGCTGTTGCATTGAACAAGTATACAGCTCAAGCTAAATTTTAAGGATTGGTCCTCGGCCAACCTTCTAATGGTCAATGCAGCCCTCTGGCTAAACAAATTACCCTATTCCTGTTCCATCCCAAAAAGGCGCTCAACAATGAATATTTGAGACAGCAGAGCGTCTTTTTTTGATATAAACGAGTTTAAATCTGCAAAAAAAATTAAGAAAGCAAAACAATATTAATAGTTTTTTTATTAATATTAATATTAATCTTACCAATAGCTGCTGTATCAGTGTTGGTTTGATTAAAATTTAAGTCGTAGGAGGCAGAATTAAATCCATTAATAATTAATTCTCGGAAGTAGGCTTCAAATTCTTTAGCCAAATTTTCTTTTCTAACATTTTTGCTGAGTTCTAATGCTTGAAATGCATAATCAAATTTCCTTTTCATGATCTCGTAGGCAGCATTTGATGCATCTTCCAAAAATTTCAACATTTTTTGCACCAAATCGTTTTCATCGCCGTTGGTGACAAAGCACACTCCATTCACAAAGTTTGGTACGTTGGTGGCAATTCCAACACTCAATGGCACATGACGTGCTTCAAAGCTTAATTTTGGACCATTTTCAGGTAAATTTTCTTGAAAGAAATAGGCTTCGAAATCATAACAAGCAAAATAAAAAAAAATCTTTCGTTTGCAGGGACACAGATACCGATTTCTTCAAGTTTTTTAAATGTTGTGGGTGGGTTTTTATGAATACCCCCTGGAAAAACATCACAAACTGTGGTTTTACAAGTTTTGCTGTGACAGTAATAGTCACAGTTTCGGTCCCACAGTTTCCCGCAATGAATACATTGATACATATTATAACAATGCTCAAAATCAACAATGAGACTTAGATGATTTTTCCAAATGTTTAATCTCATTGTTTCAGAATATAATTCCCGGATACGTTGAACTAATTTAGCAACCCTCTCTTCCAATTTATAAGCAACAAGATTAATTTTGAAAAAATCCTCTAAGTCTACAAAATGGGATAAATTAACACCAGTAAAAGCATCATACGTATTTTCAAAATGCATGCAATAATTGTTGAATAATTTCTGAGCATCACATTCATACCACCACCGACCAGAACCTCGATGGACCGCCAAACACCGAAAAAAGCAAAGATCGTTGTCTCCTGAAACGTTCACTAATCCGTGATTGTTTTTTATATTATCAGGAAACGTCACTCTCGCACCCAAAAGTGCATTTTTTAAATTGTTGGCAGAGAAGGTTATACTTGATATTTGTACCATCTTCCACTTGGTGTTCGGTCTACTCAGTCCATTATAAAAAGATTCTTTGGCTAAAGCGTTCAAAAAATCCATCAAGTCTTTGCGGTTGCTGATCAATAATGCAGTGGCCAGCTTTTGGGCATTGTTATAACTTGAATGGTAATATCTCAATTCTTAAGTTTGAATATTTTTGAGCATGTAGGCCAGACTATAGTTGAATTTAAAACGATTTTTTTTGATGATTTATGATCCGTTCTGCTATGGTTTCTATTGAATCTTTGAAATCTCTATCATAAAAAATGTTGTATATATTTTGCACTTTTCCTTTCTTCGTAAAACTTCAGATACTCTCCAATATTTTTGCATAAAATTTTTCACTTTCGGATCACATTTAGTTAATTCCTCGTTTTTCAAATCTTTGTGTTGATCTGATTTCACAGAGCATTTGAAATATTTTCTTTTTTTAGCTGGTGGTTCATCAAAAGACCTATCGTTTGTTGGGGGTGCATCAAGTCGAGAAGTTTTGCCGGAAAATATTTTCTTAGTTGTCACATCATTTAAAGGGGCTTCATTTAAATCAGGTAAACGTCCAGTTTCTTAAGCCAGTTTACATTTATGTCTTTTCAGATAGTCTGCTCTTGCAAACGTTTTCTTACATTTTGATGAACATTGCACCTCAGTAGTCCTAAAATGTGTACTTGCCTTATGTCTACGCAAATGTTCTGCTGTTGTTGTTGTTGCTGGCTTACCCCTCCTCTTCCTTGAGATGGAGGTATGGCGCGAACAGCAATCCAGGTTCACGCCATCAACCTAATTGAATTAGGCTAGGGGAAAAGTGTCAGCCCATTCCGAACCAGTCGTAAATGCAAATTACAGACTGGTAGCCCCACCATCAACAAGGCGGACTGCCATTGGTGAGTATCCAAAAGTCGCCTCTTACGACATGCTGGGTGAGCAGCTTCGCTCTTCTAACCCGGTAAAGCACGGGTAATGAAACCCGGTGAAGCAAATGTTCTGCTCGCCCATAAACTTTATTGCATAAATCGCATTTGTAACTGTTTTTTTCACCATGCGTACTTTTCTGTTGTCTCAGTAAGTTCTTTTCCTCAGTAAATACTTTAGCACATACGTCACACTTATACACTCCCATTTTATAGAATGAACACTCTTCTGTCACACCTGCTTTATATAGCATCGTGATGGATTGCACAATAGGGATGCAATCCGGCTAAAAATTGTGCAATAGGGATGCAACTACGTTCCCACGGTCTAGTCAAAAACTTACGCCATTGAAATAAGAAATAAAAAAAAAACGCTATGTAACAACAAGTCATAAGTTTTGCACCAAACCCTTCGAAATAACATCTCTACCGTGTTAGAACTAGCTTTCTCAGATTGGTGTTAACTCCCTCAGACCTCCTCCACATAAAATTAGTGTCCTATGATTAGCTTCCCCCGACCTTCTTCAAATAAAATTAACGTTCTTAGACCTATGGTTAGCTCATCATGTAAGCACAGTCCAGAGAAAAGATTTGAGCTCGAGCAAGTCTGGACAAGACGGAGACAAAGATTGCATCATAACAAACAGCTGAATAAAACGTCATCTTTATACATTATATTCTAAAAATTTTCGACGGAAAAGTCCGGACCAGTTGACACAAAAGCAAAGATCGCATCATGACTAAAAATAGAATACGTCATGGAATGTGCAACAGTCATACAACTACATTCCTATCGTCTAGTTAAAAACTTACGTCATTGAAATACAGAATCAAAAAACCAATATGTAATAACAAATCCACCAAACTTTTTGAAATGCCATCCCCACCGTGTTAGAATAAACTCCCCCAGACCTCCTTTGCATAAAATTAGTGTCTAGGGTTAGCTATCTCCGACCTTCTTCAAATAAAACTAGTGTCCTATGGTTAGCTATCTCCGACCTCCTGCAAATGAAATTAGTGTTCGCTCTCTCACAAAAAACAACAGACCTAGGGTAGAGACCAGCTCCCCCGCAGCACCGCCTAAAACGTTGCGAAATGACGCATCCTATACTACTTACACACCCCACAAATGTTTTTAGTCTTATAGACCTACTTATATTGCACTACTCTGGGTAAAACTGTTTACACTGATCCACTGTGCTGAGATAGACCGAAGAGAGTAAGGACGATTTTTGCTGTTTTCTCTTAAATTTGGGACTAGCCTGTTTACTTCACTAGAAATTATATAGTCAACGCATTAATCGATGTCGAACAGGGATGTGGAAGCGGTTATTTTTCAAACGCTTCCGCTTCCACATCTATCGCTTCCGCTTCCACCAACAAAAAAACGACCGTTGACAATTTCTTTAAACTTTTGTGGGTCTGTAGCCTGCCTTCTACACTTTATCATTTTGAGAAAACAAAAACCTTCATTTAGTGTTATTACTTTATCTACTTTGCTTGAGCTTATTGTTTCGAACTACTCTGTGTTTGTTTTTCTTAGATATCAGAACTCGTGTTAAATGTAGAACAGTGCTTTTCAATCTTTTTGTCATCGCGGAGCCACTAATGTACTTTTGCGTTTGTCACGGAACTTCCACTAACAAAAATTTAGAAATCACGAATTGCTTGCAAGAAAATCAAATATTTCGTTACTACAATTCAAAAAATAATTAAACACTTCAACAAATAGACAGTTATTACAAGTTCCTTCACTACTTACAACTACTTTTACAACAGTTAACCTAATGATTCTCAAATCTAAACCGTATGACCACATATTACACCTCTCGACAATAACCTGTCGTCACAACAACAAATTACACCGTATAGCGTTGATTTTCCCTGCCTCCTCTCTCAGGGTTCTCCCATGGAATGCTGGAGGTCTTCGACCCAGAAGAACTGAACTACTTCACTTTCTCTCGTCCCATCCAGTCGACCAATTTGCATCCAGGAATCCAATCTTAACTCATCTTCCTCTTTCCGGATTCTTGGATTCTCTGCTCTGCGTTCTGATCGCACCCAGTCCCGGTCTGGCATTCTCTCTTCTGATGCCACGCACGCCAGCGGCGGCGTCATCATTTTCGTCAGGCAGGGCCTATCTTTCTCTGAACTTTCTACCTCCTCTCTTTTCTCGCTCGATCCCTACTCTGATTATGTAGGAGTCAACATCTCTCTCAACAACTCCTCCTCGCTGTCATTTCTTAATGTGTATGCCCCCCTATTTGCTCCTCTCCGACGGACGGCAGAACCGATTTCTTTTCTCCTGCATAAATCTCTTCATTCCGGGGGACTTCAATTGCCATGACCCCCTCTGGGACTCAAGAGATACTTCCGACCTCCGCGGGGGGGAGTATTTGACTTGGTCATCTCCTTTGAACTCCTCCCCCTCAATGACCCTGACACACCCACTCTTCTCCATCGCTCGTTCCCTGACATCTCCTTTGCTCCCTCCTCTCTTGCTTTTGGGAGGTGCTTCAGGACCTGGGTTCTGACCACCTACCAATTCTTCTATCCATCCCTCTCTCTTCGGTCTTTCGCCCCACCCAGCGTCTTCCTTCCTTCAATTTTCAGAAAGCTCGCTGGGATGACTTTGCCTTCCACTGTTCTGCAGAGGAATACTCGTCTCCTTCTCTTTTCTCTGCTGCTGCTCTCTTTACCTCTCTGATACTGAATGTGGCCAAATCTTCCATTCCTTTCGGCCGCATCAAACGTCATCCTGAAGCCTGGTGGTCTCCTAAGATGGAAAGTGCGGTTAGTGAAAGACGTAAGGCTTTTGCTGCCGCTCACAGAAGTAATTAAGATTGCCAGACTTACATCTCTGCTTCTCGTCAGTCATCGCCAAGGCCAAGGCAGAGGCATGGCAAACGACTTGCTCTTCTCTTTCACCCAAATCAAACCCGAAAACTCTGCTCTATCTTCTCCGCTCTACCGCTGGCTCTCATTCCTCGTCTTCCTCCTCTCCTAACTTCCCAAACTGTTCTTCTCCCAGGGAATCGGCTTCATTCTATGCCGCTAACCTGAAATCTCACTTTTCCGTTTCTAAGCCAAAGGCCCTGGGTAGCAGAGCCAGAGGCTACCTCTCTGAGCTCCGCCAAGCCACGTGCCCTATGGAGTCTCACTCGTCTTTTTGCTCTCCTTTCTCTCCCGCTGAACTTTTTGCGGCTGCCACAAACTTCTCCTCGTCCACTGCCACTGGCCCAGACAAAGTTGCCTATCCCATGCTAAAGCACCTTCTTCGCTCTGGCATGGATTTTCTTCTTCACATCTTCAATCTTTCCTGATCATCGAATTCCTTTCCTTCAATCTCGAAAGACATCTTCTATTATTCCCATACACAAGATGGGAAAACCTCTCGACTCTCCTGCTTCCTTCCGGCCTATCTCTCTCACCTCCTGCGTCTCAAAGCTGTTTGAACGCATCATTCGATTCCGTCTACTCCTCTTTCCGGAATCTAATTCCATACTCTCTCCCCGCCAGGCCGGTTTCTGCCCTGGACGGTCTACACTCGATCAAATTCTGTACCTTTCTCAGTCCATTTCGGATGGGTTTAACAAACCCAGACCGGGTCTCGGACGATCCTGTCTACTATTGATTTCTCTAGAGCTTTTCACTCTGTCTGGCATCCCGTCCTTTTCCACAAACTCATTTCGGCTGGCCTCCCTCCTTGCTTTGCTCGTTGGACTCAATCTTTCCTTTCTCATAGGCGCGCTAGTGTGGTTTATCAAAATCACAAAAGTCGTTCCTTTCGAGTCCGTCGAGGTGTTCCGCAAGGATCTATTCTTGGCTCTGTACTTTTCTCTGTCTTCATCAATGATCTTCCGGCTTCTCTGCCATCTTCCGTCAGCTGGTCTCTTTACGCTGACGTTCTGGCCATTTGGTCCTCCTCCCCCTCGGTCCCCACTGCGGTGGAGGCCACACAAGGAGCTCTGTTTTGATTGGGCGCTGGTCTGAGTACTGGTGTCTTCCTCTCAATCCGAGCAAATGTGAGGCCTTCTTTTCGGTGGATCCCCACAAAGCTAACCTCCAGCCCAACCTCCTCCTACTCGGCTCCCGCCCCCGTTTCAATCCCACTCCAACTTTATTGGGGTCACCTTTGACCGCACTCTTTCCTTTTCTAATCATGTATCTTCGCTGAAGGCCAAGTTCTTCCCTCGTTTCAAGGTCTTACGCTGTATCTCTGCTTCCTCATGGGCCCCTCTAAGGAGTCCCTCGCTATTCCCGTATAAAGCTTTTCTTTGGCCCCTTCTCACTTATGCTTCACCCGAATGGTTTCCGTTCCTAAGCGTTAGCAATATCATCAAATTGGAACGCCTCCACCGAGCGGGTAGTTGCGTTATCGACGGCTGCCTCTCGTCCTTCCCTATTCAATTTCTTCTCTCCGAGACCTCTTTATCTCCCCAGCGAATCACTCTGACTCATTTCACTCTTTCGTCTTATGAGCGGGCTCTTTGTCTCCCAACCTCCATTCCTATTTCAAATTTGGCCAGACTTTGAGTGAAACCAAGACTCTGCATATCGTCCTGGAGAGCTTTTGCGTCCACTCACCCAATCATGCTTCCTTCTACATCTTGTAGGGAGGCTCTTCTTGCCTGCCCTCCCTTTCCTCCTTGGAATCTGCCTTCCTTCCCGGTGGAGTCCACCCTTTCCTCTCCATGCTCTCGCTCTGATCCCCCTCTTTCTCGCCAAGGTGCGGCTCTCGCTCACCTTGACTCTCTCCCCCCTCATGATCTGTTACTCTGGACAGACGGCTCTGTTCCCTTTCCTTTTGGCAAGGGCGGCTCTGGCGTTCTTGCCAACTGCTCTCTCTGTGGCACTGAGGCCACTCTTTCCTTTTCAGCAGGCCCAGTATGTTCAAGTTCTTCCGCTGAAGCCTGCGCCATTCTGCACACTCTTTGCTGGTCTCGACAGCATCAACAAGTCTGCCATTTCTCTTTTCTTCTCCTTCTATCTGACTCTCGTTCAGTCCTCACCACTCTGTCCCCTCCTCCATCTTTCCTCTTATCTCAAACTCTGTGGCAGATCTGGCAGAAATTGTCTTCTCTTTCCTCCTGTTCTATCAGGCTACAATGGATCCCCGGACACTCGTTTCTCCCGGGGAACGACACGGCTGACGAGCTGGCCAGACGGGGAGCGCTACTTGCGCCCTCCCCAATCCCTTGTAGTCTCTCTTCTATTATCTCTCGTATCCAGTCTCGTCTTATCTCGGACTGGAGGCGTACTGTCTCATCAAAATTCTTCGACACACAGGTTTCCTCAATTTCCACCGAGAAACTTGTGCTCCCTCATCATGCTCGCTGTGTCCTCTCTAGTCCACGCTGCAACGGACACAGCCTTTTTTAGGTTCTTATCTCTCTAGGATTGGCAGAATTGAGAATCCTTCCTTCAGCGCCTGCGGACATCTCTCATCTCATTCTGCACTGTCCAGCTACGGACTCTTTGTGCCGCTCACTCTTCGGCGACTCTTTTGTCTCTCTACGACCTCTGGGGAATCGCCCGGTTTCTGGAGCTCCATGGTCTTCCGCCATGCCCCTACCCTCGGAAGGGGTCGGGTAATCATCAACAAGAGCCGCAGCTTCGCAAGAGCGGGGGCTTAGACAGGGAAAATGAAGAAGAAAGGGTGGACTCCAGGGTAAAGGAAGGCAGGTTCCAAGGAGGAAAGGGAGGGCAGGCAAGAAGAGCCTCCCTAAGAGATGTAAAAAGAAGCATGAGCGGGTGAGTGGACGAAAGAACTCTCCAGAGTCTTGGTTTCACTCCTAGTCTGGCCAAACCTGAAATGGGAAAGAAGGTCGGGAGACGAAGAGCCCGCTCATAAGACGAAAGAGTGAAATGAGTCAGAGTGACTCGCAGGGGAGATAAAGAGGTCTCGGAGAGAAGAAATTGAATAGGGAAGGACGAGAGGCAGCCGTCGATAACGCAACTACCCGCTCGGTGGAGGCGTTCCAATTTGATGATATTGCTAACGCTTAGGAACGGAAACCATTCGGGTGAAGCATAAGTGAGAAGGGGCCAAAGAAAAGCTTTATACGGAATAGCGAGGGACTCCTTAGAGGGGCCCATGAGGAAGCAGAGATACAGCGTAAGACCTTGAAACGAGGGAAGAACTTGGCCTTCAGCGAAGATACATGATTAGAAAAGGAAAGAGTGCGGTCAAAGGTGACCCCAATAAAGTTGGAGTGGGATTGAAACGGGGGCGGGAGCCGAGTAGGAGGAGGTTGGGCTGGAGGTTAGCTTTGTGGGGATCCACCGAAAAGAAGGCCTCACATTTGCTCGGATTGAGAGGAAGACACCAGTACTCAGACCAGCGCCCAATCAAAACAGAGCTCCTTGTGTGGCCTCCACCGCAGTGGGGACCGAGGGGGAGGAGGACCAAATGGCCAGAACGTCAGCGTAAAGAGACCAGCTGACGGAAGATGGCAGAGAAGCCGGAAGATCATTGATGAAGACAGAGAAAAGTACAGAGCCAAGAATAGATCCTTGCGGAACACCTCGACGGACTCGAAAGGAACGACTTTTGTGATTTTGATAAACCACACTAGCGCGCCTATGAGAAAGGAAAGATTGAGTCCAACGAGCAAAGCAAGGAGGGAGGCCAGCCGAAATGAGTTTGTGGAAAAGGACGGGATGCCAGACAGAGTGAAAAGCTCTAGAGAAATCAATAGTAGACAGGATCGTCCGAGACCCGGTCTGGGTTTGTTAAACTCATCCGAAATGGACTGAGAAAGGTACAAAATTTGATCGAGTAGACCGTCCAGGGCAGAACCGGCCTGGCGGGGAGAGAGTATGGAATTAGATTCCAGAAAGAGGAGTAGACGTGAAAGAATGACGCGTTCAAACAGCTTTGAGACGCAGAAGGTGAGAGAGATAGGCCGGAAGGAAGCAGGAGAGTCGAGAGGCTTTTCGATTTTATGCATGGAAACAATAAGGATGTCTTCCAGATGAAAGGAAAGGAATGAAAAGACCACGAAAGATTGAAGAAGAAAATCCATGCCAGAACGAGGAAGGTGCTTTAGCATGGGATAGGCAACTTTAACTAGGCCAGTGGCAGAAAACGAGGAGAAGTTTATGGCAGCCGCAAGAAATTTAGCGCGGGAGCAAAAGGACGAATGAGATTAAAAGGACCCCTAGATAATCAGAATAGGGTCAAGCGAAGAAAGAAAGGAGGTAGAAAGTTCAGAGAAAGATAAGCCCAACCTAACGAAAATGATGACAACGACGTCGCCGCTAGCGTGTGAGGTATCGGGAGAGTGTTGTAGTTCAGTGCTTCTGGCTCGGAGATCTCCAGCATTCCATTCATGAACCCTAAATGAGTCAAGGGGAAACAGGAGGCAGGAACATAAGGCGGTGGAGAGGGTACAGAGAGAGAAGATACGAAGTGGAAAGAAGGGGGATAAGAAGTTTGAAGACGAGGGTGGGGCGAAGAGCTGCATTAGCATAGAGGGGAATATTGGCCAAGTTACACAGTGGTGTAGATATACAAGCTGGAGGAGTCTGACAAGGAAATCGCGTAGGAGTAGAATCTCCAGAAAAACCAGGAACACAGCAGGGCGGAAGCTCCAGAAGTGAGAGCTGCCAAGAGTTTTGAATCTAGAAAGAGAAAGAGGTGAGCACTTTAAATGGACTCATTTGTAGCAGATGCAGCATTGCATCGACCTACCCCTCCAGGTCACATTTCCAGCGCACACTGAACAAGGACAGATGGGGCCAGGGTTAGGATGAACGTTACCGCTCATCAAAAGGAGAATGGCAAGGGGGGCAAGAAAGAAAAAGGGAGACCAATTTCAAAGAAGCTGCATGTTGCACTTCTGCGGCGGTTCAGGGGGGAGCACGGCAAAAAATGGTTTGTGTGAGGAGAGTGCCCAAGGTAACTGGGACCCTCGGGAAGGCCAACAGCCATTTTGACCCAACCAAATGGGGTCGGGGACCGCACCACCACGCTGAGACGGCTGTTGATTGGTGCAGTATTTATGGCCGTTGTTGTTGGTTACCCGACCCCTTCCGAGGGATGGGGGAAGACCATGGAGCCCCAGAAGCCGGGCAACTCATAAGGGTCTGAACCAGAGGTCGTAGAGAAACAGACAGTCGCCAAAGAGTGAGCGGCGCAAAGAGTCCGTAGCTGGACAGTGCAGAATGAGATGAGAGATGTCCTGGGACGAATGTCCACAGGCGCTGAAGGAAGGATTCTCAATTCTGCCAATCCTAGAGAGATAAGAACCTAAAAAAAGGCTGTGTCCGTTGCAGCGTAGACGAGAGAGAACACAGCGAGCATGACGAGGGAGCACAAGCTCCTCGGTGGAAATTGAGGGAATCTGGGTGTCAAAATACTTCGAAGAGACAGTACGCCTCCAGTCCGAGATAAGACGAGACTGGATACGAGAGATAATAGAAGAGAGACTACAAGGGATTGGGGAGGGCGCAAGTAGCGCTCCCCGTCTGGCCAGCTCGTCAGCCGTGTCGTTCCCCGGGAGAAACGAGTGTCCGGGGATCCATTGTAGCCTGATAGAACAGGAGGAAAGAGAAGACAATTTCTGCCGGATCTGCCACAGAGTTTGAGATAAGAGGAAAGATGGAGGAGGGGACAGAGTGGTGAGGACTGAACGAGAGTCAGATAGAAGGATAAAAGAACAAAAATGGCAGACTTGAACATACTGGGCCTGCTGAAAAGGAAAGAGTGGCCTCAGTGCCACAGAGAGAGCAGTTGGCAAGAACGCCAGAGCCGCCCTTGCCAAAAGGAAAGGGAACAGAGCCGTCTGTCCAGAGTAACAGATTATGAGGGGGGAGAGAGTCAAAATGGGTGAGAGCCGCACCTTGGCGAGAAAGAGGGGGATCAGAGCGAGAGCATGGAGAGGAAAGGGTGGACTCCACCGGGAAGGAAGGCAGATTCCAAGGAGGAAAGGGAGGGCAGGCAAGAAGAGCCTCCCTACAAGACGTAGAAGGAAGCATGAGCGGGTGAGTGGACGCAAAAGCTCTCCAGGACGATATGCAGAGTCTAGGCTTCACTCAAAGTCTGGCCAAACCTGAAATGGGAAAGGAGGTTGGGAGACGAAGAGCCCGCTCATAAGACGAAAGAGTGAAATGAGTCAGAGTGATTCGTAGGAGAGGACGAGAGGCAGCCGTCGATAACGCAACTACCCGCTCGGTGGAGGCGTTCCAATTTGATGATATTGCTAACGCTTAGGAACGGAAACCATTCGGGTGAAGCATAAGTGAGAAGGGGCCGAAGAAAAGCTTTATACGGGAATAGCGAGGGACTCCTTAGAGGGGCCCATGAGGAAGCAGAGATACAGCGTAAGACCTTGAAACGAGGGAAGAACTTGGCCTTCAGCGAAGATACATGATTAGAAAAGGAAAGAGTGCGGTCAAAGGTGACCCCAATAAAGTTGGAGTGGGATTGAAACGGGGGCGGGAGCCGAGTAGGAGGAGGTTGGGCTGGAGGTTAGCTTTGTGGGGATCCACCGAAAAGAAGGCCTCACATTTGCTCGGATTGAGAGGAAGACACCAGTACTCAGACCAGCGCCCAATCAAAACAGAGCTCCTTGTGTGGCCTCCACCGCAGTGGGGACCGAGGGGGAGGAGGACCAAATGGCCAGAACGTCAGCGTAAAGAGACCAGCTGACGGAAGATGGCAGAGAGGCCGGAAGATCATTGATGAAGACAGAGAAAAGTACAGGGCCAAGAATAGATCCTTGCGGAACACCTCGACGGACTCGAAAAAAACGGCTTTTGTGATTTTGATAAACCACACTAGCGCGCCTATGAGAAAGGAAAGATTGAGTCCAACGAGCAAAGCAAGGAGGGAGGCCAGCCGAAATGAGTTTGTGGAAAAGGACGGGATGCCAGACAGAGTGAAAAGCTCTAGAGAAATCAATAGTAGACAGGATCGTCCGAGACCCGGTCTGGGTTTGTTAAACCCATCCGAAATGGACTGAGAAAGGTACAGAATTTGATCGAGTGTAGACCGTCCAGGGCAGAAACCGGCCTGGCGGGGAGAGAGTATGGAATTAGATTCCGGAAAGAGGAGTAGACGGAATCGAATGATGCGTTCAAACAGCTTTGAGACGCAGGAGGTGAGAGAGATAGGCCGGAAGGAAGCAGGAGAGTCGAGAGGTTTTCCCATCTTGTGTATGGGAATAATAGAAGATGTCTTTCGAGATTGAAGGAAAGGAATTCGATGATCAGGAAAGATTGAAGATGTGAAGAAGAAAATCCATGCCAGAGCGAAGAATGTGCTTTAGCATGGGATAGGCAACTTTTGGAACAGTTTGGCAACAGTTTGGGAAGTTAGGAGAGGAGGAAGACGAGGAAGGAGAGCCAGCGATAGAGCGAAGAAGAGAGTGCACAGATTTAGGATTAGACGTAGGTGAAAGAGAAGAGCAAGTTGTTTGCCATGCCTCAGCCTTGGCCTTGGCAATGACTGACAAGGCGCATCCAGAAGCGGAGATGTAAGCCTGGCGATCTTCATGACTTCTGTGAGCGGCAGCAAAAGCCTTGCGTCTTTCACTAACCGCTTCTTCCACCTCAGCAGACCACCAGGCTTTAGGATGGCGTTTGATGCGGCCGAAAGGAATGGAAGATTTGGCCGCATTCAGGGCGAGAGAGGTAAAGAGAGCAGCAGCAGAGGAAAGAGAAAGAGACGAATATTCCTCCGCAGAAGGACAGTGAGAGTTAAAGTAGGAGACAAAGTCATCCCAGCGAGCTTTCTGAAAATTGAAGGAAGGGGGACGCTCGTTGGGGCAATTGGCCGAAGAGAGAGGGATGGATAGAAGAATTGGTAGATGGTCAGAACCCAGGTCCTGAAGCACCTCCCAGGAGCAAGAAAAGGCAAGAGCAGAAGGAGCAAAGGAGATGTCAGGGAACGAGCGATGGAGAAGAGTGGGTGTGTCAGGGTCATTGAGGGGGAGGAGGTCAAAGGAGATGACCCAGTCGAGTACTTCCTCCCCACGGAGGTCGGAAGTACCTCTTGAGTCCCAGAGGGGGTCATGGCAATTGAAGTCCACCAGAATGAAGAGATTTCTGGAGGAGGAAAGAATAGAGGAGAAAAGGAATCGGTTCTGCCATCAGTTGGGGAGGAGCGAATAGGAATCGAGCGAGAAAAGAGAGGAGGTAGAAAGTTCAGAGAAAGATAGGTCCTGCCTGATGAAAATGACAACGCCGCCGCTGGCGTGCGTGGCATCAGAAGAGAGAATGCCAGACCGGGACTGGGTGCGATCAGAACGCAGAGCAGAGGATCCAGGAGTCCAGAAAGAGGAAGAAGAGTTAAGATTGGATTCCTGGATGCAGATAAGGTCGACTGGATGGGACGAGAGAAAGTGAAGTAGTTCAGTGCTCCTGGCTCGGAGACTTCCAGCATTCCATTGAAGAACCCTGAGAGAGGAGGCAGGAGGCGTAGAAGGATGGACAGGAGCAAGGGACGGTGGTAAAGGGGCAGAGGAAGGAGATATAGAATGGGCAGATGGGGAATAAGAACTTTGGAGATGAGGGTGACGCGAGAGTGCAGCATCAGTAAAGGGGGGAGCCAGATTGTACAGTGGAGGCATACGTGTCGGAGGATTCCGAGGAGGGAGTCACAGTGTTACGGCAGGAGGGACAGCTCCAAGAGTGAGAGCTGCCAAGAGCTCTGAATTTGGAGAAGGAAAGTTGTGAGCACCTTAGATGGACCGATTTGGAGCAGGTGCAGCATTGCACTGACTTGCCCCGCCAGGTCACATTTCCAGCGCACACAGAGCAAGAAAAGATGGGGCCAGGGTTGGGATGAACGTTGCCGCTCATCAATAGAAGAAGAAGAACGAGGAGACGAAGACCGGCAGGAGAAAAGAAAAAGTGAAAACAGGCGACCGATTTTGTAGATGCTGTGTGCTGCCCTTCTACGGTCGTTCAGGGGGCAGCATAGCAAAAAAAATGAAGGGGAGCGCCCGGGGTAACTGGGACCCTTGGGAAGGCCAACAGCCATTTCGACCCAATCCAAACGGGGTCGGGGACCGCACCACCACGTTGAGGCGGCTGTTGATTGGTGCAGATTTATGGCCATTCGTTTATAACGTCGATTTGTTTCGGTTCTCAAGAGGTGCCCTTAGAGCCAATTTCTACTGCAACCTACTATTATTTTGAAGTTTTTAGTCCGGTAACATCTAGAATAGTAAACCTTTAAATTGTTCAATGCTTACCGACCTCTATATTTATTTTGCTAAAACATGCTGCTGCATTTTTTCCCACTCTTGACAAGCGAAAAAATAAACTTTGTCCTGGTCTACAGCACTAAGCAGGAAGATTTTAACTTCCACGACGACATACGTTTATTGCAACATGTCCATTTAATGGCAGCCGGTTCAACAAAAAGTTGTTCAAGAGACAATGCTTTATTTAAAGCGGCGAGAGGTTGCTGGTAAATCAGCAATTGCAAGCATGCTAATGGATGTTGCACAAATTAACACATCTGATTAACAACATAAATCACTTCTGGGTTATTGAACTAGTGACGAAAGACGTATCGTACGTATGGCACTTCAACATCTTCACCATCATCATCGTTGCAGCACATTTCAAGCACCAAGGCTCGTTCATAAGAACGCAGTTTCCGCTTCGATACTTTTGACACTACTTCACTCAATCTAAATAACCAACAACAGTAATTCAATAAAACGATTCAAAAACATTTGCCTAAAATAGATTTCATCGCTCAATTTGTTTGATGCAAACGTCGACCTGTAGTTGTTACTAGACCCCTTTCTCGGTATGAGAGCATGACCAAATACATGGAGCCAAAACCAAAGTAACTCCCCACAGGATAGACAAGCAGTCTTATAAAAAGAAAGATTGTGCAAATACTTTCCCAAAATTTATTTGATTGTCCTATCTTTATGATGCAAATGTAAAACTGCCCTTGTTACTAGACCCCTTACTAGGCATGGCCGAACACCATGGATTCCCAAGACTCCAATAACTTCTCACAAGCTGGAAAAGTGGTTCTATAAAAGAAAAAATTGGCGAAGAGAATGCAGTAAGTCAGGGCAAAATAAGACAAAACGTGAGCAGAGCACCTCAAGCGCTGCACGAAAAATTCTAAATTCTGAAAAGATAAGTATTCCATAGAAGGCTAAGTTCGTTGCAGCGAAAACGAGAGAGCACATAGCAAATGAGAAAGAACATCTTCTTAAGTGGAGACTAAGGGAAACTATATAAGCAAAGATTTAGATATGACGCTTTGGAAAGTCCGAGAAACAAGAATACGAAAGGCAAGAAAAAGGCTGAGAGACACCGAGGTAGCTGAAGCAGCACACTCTCGTCTAGCTAGTTCATTGGGCGTCTCTTTGATCAGGAGAAACGAGTGACACAAGACTTATTGTAGCAAACAAGTTCTCCTCGAAAGGAAGAAAACATGAGCGGGTGGTTTAATACAAAGTCTTTCTGCAATCTTCTGGTAAGCCTGGGTGTAACTTTGTGTATGGCTACTTCAGCAATAGAGCAAGAGGATTGTAGATAAAGAGCGCGCTCATAAGAGTACAAAAAGAAACGAATCAGAGATGCCTCGTAAAGAAAACGAATAGGCGAAGACGAGAGAAAGCCAGTACGCGAAAAAACTTAAAACTTGATGCACTTTACCGCACGATATTACGGAGATTTCCTCTTCTAACGGCAATATACATAGCTCGTGATTCAACAAGCACGTAGTATCACCTTCGTCTAAGCCAGTGCAGAAAATATAAGAGCTCGCTTTTTCTCTTTTTAAAAAAAATACTTTCTATATTTGCTCGCAAGCCATCCAGCGCCATCAGAATGTGATAACCACAATAAGCCTCAGTGTTTCGTGGAATTTGGGGCGCGTTTTTGCTCTATTTATTGCAAAAATAAAAAATAAAAAGAAAATTGTTTCTTTAGTTTAGGTTGGGCTAAATCGTTAGTTTAGGTTTATTTAACTGAATAAACTGATTGAGTGATCGCTTTCGGTATTGATGTTGATTAACCTAGGACGATTTATGATCTACCAGCTTATTCAATTAAGTATGCCCATAAGTAATTAAACCACATTATCAAAATAGTTATGAATGAAAATAAAAGATGTAGCCTAGATCTAGGCGCGCAATCACGATTTTGAAAAGGGGAGGGAGGGTCTAGCCCAGGAACTTTGTTGTCTACCTATCAAAAGGTCTTTACTGAAGTTAGGTGTTGATGGGTGCTTCTAAACAAATACTACTGCTGAGATCGAAAGTATTATTAGTGTTTCAGCTCTGCTAGCTCCCTTTCGTTGTATTATGCTGCCTAGGCTACTGGTATTTAGCCTACGCCGGAGCTTAGGCATTACCAATAGCCTACCTCAAGCCTACAGCGTTCAACTAAAAGCTCTAATATTTTTTGGATGCATTTTACCTTATGTCATGCTAACAGCTATCAAACTCTTTTTTTGTAACTGGAACTGGACTTTGCCAAATCTTTGGACCTTTGGACTTTTCCAAATAAGCGACATCCTTAGGGCGCCGATAAAAAAAGCAAGTCTACTTCATCGCTAAACTAGACTTCTAGCGTCATTAGATCTTGCCTGATTGGTCGTAATCTCAGTCTAAAGCAGTGGTAGTCAACCTTTTTTGTGTGCGGACCACCTTGCGGACCACCTTGGTACCATGGAGAGCTTTGGCGGGCCGCACGAATACAACTTCAGAAAGGTTGACTCTATGCTCGAAAATAACGCATTTTGTACTCAGTATCCAACGCTACATATTGCTAACATGCACAGAACCACGGTACATATTGCTAATATGTATCTAAAAATACTGCAGCAACAAAAATAATTCAACAACGTTTGCCAGATCAAGCTCCTTCAACAATTCTGTTGACTTCTTCAACAATGCCTAATGAATAGGGCACTTGTTTGTGCACATACGAGCAATTATAGCACGGCGAGCGATTTCATCAGAATATTTATTGCCAAGCAAGAGTAATGTGGTCTCTTCGCGTGACAAATGATATCTTGCAATTAACAGCTTCAGGAAAGGAGTAAATTTTGAACACACTGCAGTACAAGCAACAATAGTGACTTGGAAACATACCGGCGTAGAATAGGCAACAATAACAGGAAGAAAGGAATTATAAAGTATGAAACACAAGCTTATCGTAAACAACGAAAAAACGTTTCTAGGGAAACTCATGAAAGACAGTAGTGGTGGAAAGTACACTAAGGTTTACATGACTTCACAAAGTTAAAGAAAGCAACCCTGCGCTCACAGCTAAATTTAGGTAGTTCTTATTAAAATATGTGTAAGTTTTGCGTTGAGAAGCGAAATAAGCTCAGTAAAACTAATAAAAATTTCGACGAGACACTAGTTGTTGAATATTTTTGCAAAAAACACCAACGTTTACATTGAAATTCGTGACAGCCATTCCCAAAATATCATGCAAATGTTTGTCCATCAACCCTAATGGGATTTTCGATTTTGCAATCTTCATTCGTGAAAACGTCTGCTCACATACGTAAGTACTACCAAAGACTGTAAGCATAATAGCAGCGTTTTCCTTCACCTTGGCAAAATCATCAGGAATTCGTAAATAAAACTCTGCTATTTTGCACTTCTTGTACAAATCTTGCCACTTTAAAGATGCTGCAGCTCTATCAGTTCCAGTTGAAAGCATGAATCTACATTTGTAGGTCACACAGCAAATGGATTTTCAAATAATCTTACCACAGTTTCATGCTTTTGGAAATCACAGAACCTATCGGCAAACTCACTTTGCAGTGTTTCAAGAGCTTTAGTATACTTTTCTAAGTCAAATCCCAATCCAGTTTCATTGTCAGAAGCCAGTGTTTTACAGTTACTGAAAAGTGCAAAGTTGCCCTTTGCAATTTGGTCCTTGAAAAGGTCAAGTTTAGACAAAAATGCTTTCAAAATTGCAAACATATCTGAGATCAGATTTTCTTTGCCTTGCAATTTTACATTTAAAATATTTAGATGCTCTGTGATGTCACTTAAAAAAGCAAGCGCACGGAGCAATCTTGGATCAGCAATCAAAGTAGCCTCTTTTTTCCTTTCTCTTTCAGAAATTCATTTACTTCCTTGCTTAGTTGAAAAAAACGTCTTAAAACCTTTTCTCTGCTAAGCCAGCGAACTTCATTGTGGTACATCGCATCTCGATATTCACAATTTGAATCGGCAAGGAAGGTTTGAAATTGGCGGTGGTTCAAAGCATTATTTTTAATTGTCGCGTTTCAATGGAATTTTCGTTCTATCTCAATCTTACTTAACCTTTTAAAATTGAGACGACGTATAGCATCGCTCAAATAATTAAGTCTGGTTGCAACTTAATAGCTAGGACAAGATTGGCTTCCACTAAGATACCGTAACTCACGCGCTTCTCGATCAAGAACAGAACAAATATATTCACAAACCACTTTAAAACTTCAAATTCCTTCGCTTGTCAAATACAGAAACTAAAGTACTTTACTATATAAATATCAGACTAACCAAAACTAAAAATACCAAAATAATCGCTTGATTCCTGTCACAAAAAATCACCACAGAACGCCTTTTTTTACTACATTCTACTAAACTACACTCTCTATTTCACTTTGAATGAATGAAAAATCTCGCCCTCTTATATATGCGACTGAAAAATAATATAGAAATTGCTAGAACATCACGTGACAAAGGAAAAACGCCGTAAATAAATTACATAATCGGTAATAAAAAAAATCTTCGAGAAGAAACAAGAACCACAAGAGTACACTGAAAAACTTAAGTCACGCAGTCAACCATTGGGACGTCAGAAAAGGCTGTGAGTTACAAACCTATTTATAAACGCGAAAGAAAAAAGGTCTTTTTTCGAAAACAGTTAAGCAAGTTTTGGGCTTCAGACAATTCAGATTTACAAATGAAATGATCACTGCAATAAAACAATAGATTACAACAACTACACACACATATATAAACTATTCTTTTAACGCAAATTTACTTATTCGTGATATTAATAAAATTCACGTTTGATACAACCACGCTCATCACGGTATCAGGACAAGTGCCCGACTGACATGTGCCCGACGGCGACATGCCCGAATAAATAGGGTCAGGGTTAGGATTAGGGTTAGGGTTAGGATTAGGGTTAGGGTTAGTGTCAGGGTTAGGGCTAGGGTTAGGGTTTAGGGTTAGGGTTAGGTTTAGGTGTCCATCGAGAAAATGTCCGTCGGGCATGTCGCCGTCGGGCACATGTCAGTCGGGCACTTGTCCTAGATCCGCTCATCACATGCCTCCAGTTAAGAACTTTTCCACATAAAGCTTGTTGGTGAATTATGGAATGAAATTGCATTGGTTGCCCACCGTTTGCCTCCAGTACCTTTCCTTTCATGAGTGCTGCAACTCCATTCTTCTAGCCTACCATATTTCTTGCCCCATCTGTTGTTATGCTTTTCAAATTTTTCCATGAAAAACCTAGGCTACTCAGATCTGTAGTAACCTCTGGAAATATATTTTCAGCAGTTGTTGTGCTTTTTAAACTCTGCAAAGAGCATAACTCTTCTGTGATTCTGAATTTGGCATCTATACCAGGAATAAAAATCAACAGCAGGGCTGTGTCTGACTTGCTGGTGAGAAAGATTTTTCTTTAAAGTAGCAATGTTTTGATTGCGTACTTCACCAATTAGCTGGTTAAACTCTTTGTGGCAACTTTCGAAATGGCGTTTTACGTTGTACTTTTTCTGCGTGATTACTTCATTGCATATTAGACAGGTTGCTTTGTTTTTATTTGGAACAAAAAAGTAATCATTCGACTACATTTCATTAAAACGTCTGCGTTCTTCAGTTATTTTACGCTTTTTACTACCGACATTTTACTACGTTTCAACTTTCCAACAAAATCAGTCCTGTTATCTATATCACGTTGGCTGCCAGCCGTGTATTTCGTAATGAGAAATTCCTTTCTTTGCACGCCAATTCGGTTGTTGCGCGAAAACTTTATCGAAATGCCGATTATAACGTAACAAGGGAGTCTTTGTCTTCATTTTAACTCCTTTTAACTTCTAACTCCCCAGGAAAATTAACAAAAAAAGTGCAACAAGCATCTTTGGTTACATTTGTATGCTGATGCCTTCAGCGGGTTGCACTTAACAGCGTGGCGGGCCGTCAGTTGGTGACCCCTGGTCTAAAGCATAGTATGCATTGGCCGTTTTTAAGTACGCGTCATTATCGCGTCTTCACTGATTACGACGTGATTAAAACGGTTGTGCGCATTAAGCTTTACGAGAATGAGATGACCACCATTACATGTACAGGAGTTATAAAAGTAAATAAAAAATATCTAGTAGCCTATAATTGTCAAAGCTCAAAATACCATCAAATTTTTTAAAGTGTTGCAGCTTATATGAGAGGAAATTCAAGATAGTGGTTTTAGGTGGTGTACATTTATCGTTTAGTGGTTTACAGGCTCAAAAAGGTTGAAAATCACTACTTTAACACTTATCCACTCAAAGAAAAAAATGCATGAGCGACATTGCTTCAAGCAAGTAACCAAGTTTAAATTCAAAAAAACTTAAGGAATAGAAAACAGCTTAAGATTAAAACCAAATAATTGTATCTGTCAGCAGTTTCTTTTATAACAAAAATCAAGATCACTACATACTTGGTAGAAAGACGTTCCTTCCGCTTTGCAGCTGCCATAAAGAATGAATACAACATAGCGACATCTTGTGAAAGCATGGTAATGTGAAGTTTGTGTTCATTTTTAAAATATTCTATGAATTCACCGAGAGTCATTTCATTTTGACCAGACTTGGCCAGCTCTACACCATCGACATCAATGCGATCCCACAAACTCCATTCAGTGTTGTAGTACTAAATAATAAAAATAAGGCATGAGATCCTTTTTTGAGTAAAGGCATTATCAGAAGCATACTTTGTGCTGTTTCATTTATTTTTTACATCAAACTGTTTCTGCATGCAACATTGATTGAACCATTTAGACTTATATCAGAAGCATTCCAGTGTACGGCCAAGAGTAATTGATGCCAAATAGATAAAGACAATTTTATATGGTAAGCTAACACTTGTATGGCAGTAGTATTTATGCCAGTGACTACTTATCTTTTTGAAGTCACAGATCCTTTAAACAAACTATAATTTGTTATTTATTAGTCATGCAAATTTCTACCTTAATTTTGTTTGGAACCCAATATCGTACCATTGATTCTTGTCATTTACTGTGGCAAAATTAATCATCATATACTGCATATGGTAATGTGGATTATGTGGTTATGATTTAATACAGTACATATTGACTGCAGCAGCAAACACTTATCTTTACAATAAAACTAAATGGTTGCCAAAGGCATAGCCATAAAAATTGGATGTCGCCAAGTTTTTTTTAGAAAATTTCTGATATTTAAAACAGGTAAATTTGACCACAGCTGCTTTTAATCCAGATTATGAAAATTTTGCATTAAAGGGCTTTGATCTCAACTTGTAATGAATTTTATATACATAGAGGTAAGTGCTTCTACACTTTGAAGACAAGAAATTAAGAAAAACTTTTAAAAAAATGTAAAAACTTAATAAAGCAACAGAGAACAATTGGCCGGTTTGTAACCCTGAAAAAGCAAAAAAATTTGTTTTATGGATTGAAAATAGTTTAATCAAATCAAAGACATTTGTGAAGACCAAGACATTTTGCCCCTTTCTTCTTGACTGAAATGTAGAAGAATAAATTGCTCCTGCTAGGAATGTCAGCAGCATTTGAAAGCAAACAAAACACACTATCGAACACAGACGATCATGTGCTGCATTTGCAACAAAACAACAGCAAGTAATTGTAGACTATAGTTGCTCCAAGATTTACAACTTCATTTCCAAAGACAAAAAACTGTTGAAGCAAATTGTTGCTGGTGAAAAATATTTGTGATTTGGCCTCTATGTCAACTCACTGAAAGGAAGCAATATTAAAAAGGTTTTGGTGTCACAGTTTGAAATCTTTAGGCATTTACACTAAAATCTTATATCTTCATGAACCACCTCATTGCAATTTTAACAGTAACAAATTTTCAGCATTACAGTAAAAACAGATTGCTCGACCATGCTGCAAATATTTTGTAATCTCTACTTTACAACCTAAAGGTGAACTGTACAATCGCCCCCATGTGTCTCACATAATCATACTGATATTTTCAATTAAGACTAGTCTTCTAAACTCCTTATTATTGCACAATTTTTACTAATTTCGTTTAAATAAGTAAAGGGGCACAAAGTCAAAGTTGGGAATGGGTGCACTGATGAGTTTTGTTTAGAGCTACATAAATAAGTTATTTAGGGGTATGCTTATTTCTCGACTTGTTGCCAACTCCTTGTAATGATATTTGAGAAGAAAAAGGAACACTAAAATACACAATATTCTGGTTAAATTAAATATACCGTTTTAATACAACAATAAATAATAGACTGTTAAATTTACTTTTATAAGAAGCAACTGAGTAATACCTCCCGAAAAAGTTTTAGCTGCATTTCTATGGTAAGTATTTTTTCAGAAAATTAAGAAAACAATTTCACAATTAACCATCAGTTATGATGTCATCTTATTTCCCAAAAGGATGAAGTTTCATGAAGTCGGTAATCAAGGTGGTGGCATTTGCTTCAAGCAAAACCACTTTCTTCCACCAAGAAATGCAAATGAAAAATATCTTACTATGATGTCATCAATCCCCTTACGATCCTCATATCAGAATGGAAAGCAGAAATGCCAAGTTTTATGTTTGTATGCCCACTACGTTTAGAGGAGGTAAAGCACAAAGATAGAATTGCACTTGATAATATAGATGTCAACAAAAAGCATAAATTATCTTTGTAAATGGCAATTCAACATATTAATACTAGTCAATGAGATGGTAAATGGTAGGTTGGTTTTATTTAAAAAAAATCAATCAAACGCTCACAGGTAACTTCATGTTTGTTGTTAAAAGTTTAGGGGTTAACAATTATTATCTCAAAAAGTAATGACTAAAGCATATTTTATGTCGTTAGGCAGAGATTTCACCCCTGAAAACATGACACTACATTACAAAACCTTATCTACATGTGTTAAGCTGATGTCAAAAGCAATGTTTTTGGTGTACTCTCATAGAACGCCACCTAGTGATTGAAATGTTTTGATAGTAAGACAAAAACTGCCAATCCTTTTTTAATTTGCATCATTAATCTCAGAAAAAGAAAACAAATCATTAGAAATAGAATAGCGTGATACTAAAAGTTTAAATTTTTGTTCCCATTATAAATTTAATTATCCAACCTATGTAACAATATTAGCTAGAAAACTTTAAAATTTCACTGTTCCATGTCCCTTTGCGAAAAAGTGTGGTAAATACTTCTTCATTTTTACACAGGATTTACTGTCTAGTCTTTTACACATCAACAGCATAACTGCCAATACCTTCTGCTTCGGGGCAGCAATAGGTTCAGAAAATGCAAAGAAGGGAAGAGCAAGATTGACAAAACCATTTTTAAACTTTTCAAGTGTGTTGTGGCCTTGAATTATCTGCAAAAAAAACACAGAGTGACTGATGTAGTTGCAACTGAGCAATTCAGATACAGAAAGTTACCTTGTACAATTCCAAACACACAAGACCAGCAACCAGTGAAGTTGTAGTTGCTATAGCAGGAATAATTTTTCCAGCTATCAATTTGCTTTTATGTCGATCTGCAGGGGGAATGTCATAATTCTCAGCCCGAAGGTTAGATGCGGCCACAATAAAATCCATGTGAAAGTTGGAATCATCATCCTGAAAAAAAAACAATTATTATTATAAGGAAAAACGTTTGTGATTTTAACAACATGCCTGTTTACAAATTAATATATTTGAAAGCATGCGTAAAGTAGGCTGCCTAATCTTTCGCATGCCTTTGATATCGGTCCAACAGTAAACCATATCTGCAAGAAGATGAACAGATTTATTCTAAACTGTTCTCTCCCCACAACAGCCTAACTTTATAGTTTGCACAAAGCTGTGAGAGATGCTAAAGTATTATCAGCATCAGTGGTTTCTAAATGTTTCAAGCCCTGTCTGGTGTCCCAGTGCCCACACTCGTTTATCACAGAGCCAATACATGATGCTCAGTAGATAGTCTGTCGATGCCCAAACCCCCACTCCAATAAACTATTTTCTCGTTTCAGCTGGCATCTAACTATTGAGGTTTGCCACAAACAAGCCATATTGTCTCTAGTTTATAAGGTTTAAGAATCTACTTTAAACAAGCTCTGGTCTCCAACCCCTTTACAACAGTGACAACTTAAATCAACACACACATTTGTGCTTGCTGCACAATGATTTTGATGAATCAAGCTTCATGGTGAAATTTTGTGCAAACAACAAATAAAACTTGGAGTGGCAAAAAAATACCTTCCAATTTTATCCATTCATTCCCAAGGTCGGTAGGGCTGCTTGGATTTGGCTCAAGCACCATAAAATAGTGTTGGCCTATTACAATCAACTTTGCACAGGTGAGGTATGGCTCTCCCAGCAGCCTGCGTGTGGTGACATCCTAACATCTCATCCCATCTGTCACCATTCAGTTGGGGCACTTGGTTTGCCAGATGTTCATGACACCACAGTGTTTAACACATTCCCTAACATCTGGAAAATTTCTCTTGAAAAAAGATTTCGCCCACCCAAACAAGCTTAGAAAGTGGAACACAACAGCCATAATATTCCATTAAAAGCATGTGAGAGATAAATAGCATTTAAGATTTATAACAAATGTGTGCATACATTTCTGTAGCTGGGGGCAATTTCACTCTACTGGATGACATAAGGAGCGAAAACTCTTGCTTTATTTATTGCAACCTAAAAATGTTGCAAGTTTTCAGCTAAAGACAAAACTTTTGAATAGCAAATTTTTTATTGCTATGTTTATTGGAAAGAAGAGGGGTATTGTGCTCTTTCTTGATTTGAAGGTTATTTTTTGATAATCAATTTTTCAGCAGCAATTTTGATGTCTTACAATTACAGAAAATGCAAGAAGGGGTGTGGTTAATGAAGTACTGTATGCAGATAACCTTGTTCTAATGAGCAAAACCATGGAAGACTTTAAGGAAAGATTTTGGAATCAAAAAGATCACTAGAAAGTAAAGGTTTAAAGGTCAACACCAACAATACAAAAGTGATGGTACGCGAGTTGGAAGGCAAAATATTCCAAACCAAGATAGATACATGTGGAGTTTATGGGAGGAGAGTCATGGTCAATTCAGTGTTGTGCACAAAATGTAAAAAAATGGGAAGTGGTACAAAATTTCAATAAAGCTTTTGTTATCGACCATTTCATTGCACTCTTTTAAAAAGAGTAAGTGAAAACTCTAACATTTTTGTCAAGCTCTCTTCTGGAGTTATAGCTAGAATGAAACTGAGCATTAATGGTGAGGTATTTATAACAATTGAAGTTGGTGAAAATATCAGAACATTTTAATTGGTTGACAACCAGATCTTTTGTCGAGTCCAAATCAACGATGTAATTTTAGTGTGTAGACAAATTCTTTCTGGCGACAAAGCTCTGGTTTAAGCAATTTGATTAAAGTTGCTTTCAAGGTTGATAAATGAAAAAGTGTTCTTCCTTTAGCCAAAATAGAAAATTGGTTGTCATGGTAGTAAGAAGTGCATTTTTCATTGTTGAGGAGGTGTTGTCCAATTGCCGAAGCACTGGTAGGGTTGGATTGAAATAAAAAAAATGTGAAAACTGGGTTCATGACAGATGTGCAAAATAAAGAGAGTTACCGCTAGGTTGGCAATGCATTTTGTTTGCACAAAATGTAAAGCAATAATAGAAGGAACCGTGGATTTGATCAAGAAATTATGTGATACAGTGAATAACTTTTGTTATTTGGGAGACAGACTAAATGCTAGTGGTGGTTATGAAGCAGCAGTTACAGCAAGAGTAAGAATCTGTTGGGTAAGATTCAGGGAATGTGGAGTTATTGCTTGGAAAAAGGTTTCCCTTGAAGATAAAAGGTAAAGTTTATTGTTGTTGCATAAGATTAGCAATACAGTATAGAAGCGAGATATGGTGTTTAAAAGAAAATAAAAAGGCAATTTTAAGGAGAACAAAAAAAAAAGAGCTATGGTGAAAGCCATGTGCAGTCACAAAGTTGTTGACAGAAAAACGACTGAAGAACAGATGGACATGTTGGGGTTGAGGAAAACTAAAAACCAGTTGGCAACAGCAAATGAAGTTAGATGGTATGGACATGTGCCAAAGAGGGATGACGATAGTGTTTTGAGGGTTGCCCTGGATCGTGAAGTGATTGGCAAGAGAAAGCGAGGACAACCGAAGATTGGAACAAGCAAGTGGAGGAGGAGATAGAGAAGATTGGTTTGAAGAAGGAAAATGTCCTGAATTAAGCAAAGTGGAGAGACAGAGTGCAAGCAATTGCAGAAGAAATGGGGTGAAGCTGGCCATCTCTACTAAGGGGAAAACACCGAATAAAAACTGAATAACTACTATTACTACTACTGCTACTACTTTATTGGTCACATACCTCAGAAGGACGTAGTTTTTCAACTAAAAACCTTTTTGTGAGATCATTTGCAAGAAGGTTTTCAAATAGAAGTTTTTTGGTTTGATGTCACACCTGAACAAGGGAACTTTTCAAACAAAAATCCCGTTTTTTCTTTTCAGTGATCAATTTGCTAAAGTGGGCCACAAGTCACATCCTTTAATGGGCTGTACAATTTCCTGCCACTGGTTGCATAGGCTGAAGTGCCACAGCTTGCATACCCATGCTTTCTAAGTACATTTTCCGATTATGTGTGCTAATACTTAATAGACCAAACAGAAGTAAAGTGATAGCAATCTAGAAGTAGAGCCTAGCAATTAAACACTGAAGCAGCCTCTTTTACTTTATTTTTGTCAGCTACTGGCAGGAATTTAAGCGAAAATTCTTCATCTGTTTACACCAATACTTTAATTAAGGGGTGCAGTTAATCCTATGGAAAAAGGGTAATTTAAAACACAAGGACATGTAATTGAGAAGCAGTTGCTCCCCTGCTGTATTTTAAAGAATGATCATCAAGACAAGACAATTTTAAAATACATTTAAAGCTAATAAGTTTAGCAGAGCAGTACAATTTAAGGTTATGCTTAGTGTATTTTTATTAATGCATAAAAATATTGAAGCATACGATATAAAAACTGGGGGGTTTTTGCCTTAACTCATATGTTCACCTGCTCTGCTATGACAATTTGATTTGACTTGAGCAGTGAAACCAAGCATAGACTATTAACACAAGACTGATGAGACTAAACTTTGCAGCAAGATGGCTAACTAGATTTTTCTTTGTATAAAGATAACCAACCAGGGATTACAGGAGACATCACCTAACCCCAAAATTCTTAAACCCAATGTCTACACAAAAAAAATTTAAATAAAACAAGATTTTTTCATGCCTTTGTGTTATATTGCATACAAGATGTTTTAATTTGTAACAATTTCTTTTAAAGGTTTAGATTTTATAAAATTTTCTTTAACACATCAAATAGAACTTGCAGCCATAGCTATTTCATGTAACTTAAGACACAGATTTGACCTAAGAAACTTAGAATTCTACATTAAAATATTTTGACTTAAATCAAACTAACTCATCAAATATCAAAAAACAGGTAAGTCTGTCATTAGTAGTTCAGATTAAGCTATAGCTTTCGTGGATGCCTCCTTCCTGTATAATTTTTATTGAGAACACCAATACACTAGGAGGAGTCAACAAGCTGCAATCAAACCCTAATGCATTTTGAAGGGTTTTAACTAACTACACATGAAACACAAATTTTAGATTCATATTAAATCACTCTATAATAAAAAATGGGACATATATTTTTTGAAAAATTTTTAGCTTCCTACTTTTTTAGTTGTAAGATGCGACTCTTGTGTACCCACCAATGGCAGTCCACCTTGTTGGTGGTGGGGCTACCAGTCATTTATGACTAGTTTAAAATGGGCTGCCATTTTTTCCTTAGCCTAATTTCAATTAAGTTGATGGTGTGAACCTAAATTGTCGTTTGTGCCATAACTCGATCCCAAGGAGGAGGTGGGGTAATCACAACAACACCTTGTTTGTTTGTGGTTATCCCTCCTCTTCCTCGGGATGGAGGTATGGCATGCCATCAAACATAATTGAAATTAGGCTAGGGGAAAGATGGCAGCCCATTTCAAACCAGTCTTTAGTGACTTGTAGCCCCACCACCAACAAGGCAAATTGCCACTGGTGGGTACCCAAGAGTTGTCTTTTCATGACATGCTGGGTTAACAACTTCACAATGGTAATCTGGTGAAGTACGGGTGGACCACCTGTCTGCCACATAAAGGTGGGGGCGTCCCATTAAGTGCCTTATCCAAGGACACAAGCAAACTTGTCGATTTGTTCTTCACACTATTCCTTTTTATGCTGAGCATCAAGCAGGGAAGCTGTGAATACCAGTTTTTAAAGTCTTTTGGTATGACTCGACTTAGGGAATGAACCCCATGCCTACCAACTGTGATGCGGACGCTCTCACCACTACACCATCGTGCCAGTTACAACAACACCTCTACCACTATCATTTTTTACATGGTCTTTGTCAACCTACACTAGATCTCATCGTTTTTACACAAATTTTTCCAAACAACAATTTAAACATCAAAACTTGTCAATTAAAATGAAACCTCAACATATTACAATAATTTGCTCAATGAATGTCTACATTTGTTTAAAAGAATTTTATCAAAAAGACCAAATAGGATTTTAACTACATAAATGGTAACATGGGATTCAGGGAGTGAGCCACACTACATAGACATAGTATCACTGTATGCCAGAAATAACCAAGACTTTAAGGAAAACAATGACATTACTAGATATCTACCTTTTCAAACTCAGCAGGAATAAGCCTGTATTGCTTGAATGTATCTGGAGTTGGAATCATTTTCTTGAGGCTTTCAAATCTCTCTTCATCAATTGCAGCACCACTATTCATTGATTGTGCCTCAGCATCTGTTGTTGCTGTAATAAAATAATTGCAGCACATAAAATCTCATTAAATAGTCACAGATATATATGTCTTTCTAAACATAATTAGCAGCTTGGTAGGCTTTCAATAAAATTAATTTAAAAACAACATTACAAATTTTCAGTAAAAACAAGCCAAAGTTAGGCAGAATAAGAAAATGTATAACTAGGTACATTAACTCCTTGTTTAAGTTCCATAAATAGTAAACATCAAAGCTTTTGCAAACAACTTACACTAAGAACTGCCAAATGTACAGTTGACAAGCATAAAAGCATTTAACCTTGACAGTAGATTAAGGTTTACCATGGCTTTTCACCAAGCGACAGCCTAAAGCATCCATGCAGTCTAAAAGTTGTTCTTTCTTATAATCTGTGACAATTTTTCAAGCTATGCTAATAAAATTGATGTTTAAAACTTTAAAAAATTAAAGTTACTTTTTGAACTTCAAAGACACCCTATAACATGCTTAACTAAAAGATGATATCAGTAACAGCTAGATGTAAAATATGACAAGCTACTAAATTGTGGTATTGGTTTAAAGCTCAGTAAATTTACTTTCCAGCAATATAAAGCTCCAAATACACAGTAAGGCCGAAAAGTTTAGAGGCTGTGTAGTGGTTCCAAATTTTATGACTCTGGGCTAAGATAATAATCATGAAATGGATAAAACAATTTATTTTTTAAACCTTTGCCAACTATACTTGAAATGTCTCCAAACTCCAAAGACACAAACTCGAATTGATTAAAAAAACGCAAAACTAAACAACATTAGCTACTAATTTGCCAATGGGTGTTCAATACACTACACAATGATTAAAAAAAGGCAAACTAATCAACAAAGTAAATTAAAATGAGGTGATGTTATGCAACTTAGTACAAAATAAACGCATGAATAAATTTAAACAAAACATTCGATAAATTAACGAACAAATAATTCCAAAGGAAGTAGTTTTGACAGCTGATAGGTAATTATGAAAAAGCAATAAACTTTGGCATGACTAAATTTAACTTTTGTTATCAACTTTGTTGTATTTTTGCAGATAATCTGGTCTCGGATGAATAATTACCATATTTATTTGAGTATAATGCACACCCATGATTTTTGATTAAAAATTAGTATAAAATTTTGTTTTACTTTTTCTTGACTCACTTTTGTATATAATGAGAAGCCAGAATTTGAGTTTTTATTTTGCTAGATAATTTTGCTCATTATACGCAAATAAATATGGTATATAGCATAAAAAATAGTACT
The DNA here is from genome assembly GCA_963675345.1 of Trididemnum clinides. Classification (NCBI taxonomy): domain Eukaryota; kingdom Metazoa; phylum Chordata; class Ascidiacea; order Aplousobranchia; family Didemnidae; genus Trididemnum; species Trididemnum clinides. Next base: position 29,976,648 of record OY776305.1, on the reverse strand, counting down.
AGGTAGATGTCACAGCTTTTGTCACCTGTTTGCTCATCAGATTGGTCATGTTGCAGACGAATTAGAAAATTCTTGAAGCAGATCCAAATGTTTTTCATAAACGTTTTATCACTCAAAAGCGTTCAAGAAAAGTATCTGGATCTTCTACAATTTGATATTAGCATGTGACATGATTAATGTGATCAGTTTTTGATTAGGTGACAACAGCAATGACAGGTTTTGATCAGTTAACAAAGGAGCAAAAACCTACCTGGCACTATTTTTTATACAGTGGAATTATTTAATGTTGGTTTTCTGAAGCAATGCGATGCAGTTTGTGCCAAGAAAAATTACATTTAATACATGCCCAGTTTAACTGCTCTGTTATAATTCCTTCTTAATCAACCTATGAACTTCTCAGCCAACCCTAAAGTGTAATCTGACTTACTTCATACTGATTAATAAAGAGGTAGTTGCAAAACATAACTTTCCAATAACACCACAAAAACTTTCACAATTTTACAGCTGGGCGTTTGGAAAAATTTTATGATTTTTCAACATTTCCTAAAACGGTAGTTTCTAAGGAGATTGAACTAAACCAACAACTATAGCAAAAATAAATTTAGGCCTTTTAATAACAAAAGTGGTATCATCTTCCCAAAAACTGGAGGACAAAGTCGATTTTGTTTTTAACAGTGAAATAATCCTTTGGAGTCCAATACTTTCTAAATCATGAGAAAATTCCATGGATTACCAAGTGGGAGACATCTAGAGCTTCCGGTCTGTTTTCCAAATCCAATTGAATTTTTATGGGCGAGAAAAAGTACCGTAGGCTTCTAATTTTATCTAACAGATTAATCGAAGAGCATAAATTTTGCTTTTCCAGTTAGAACACAACAGTGTTTAGTAATGTAGAAATATTTTTTGACTTTGGTTGTATGCTCTAAGCCAGTAGTCTCCCAACCTTTCAATAGCACCTTCACTTTGAAAAAAAAATCAAAACTGTGAGTACATGTACCCCAAAACACAAGGTGATTCAACCAGAATGCCCAAATTTTAACTTACTCTATCTTTGTAACCACAAACCGCCCACCAAGGATACATACATCAAATGAAAGGGAAGGAAATAATATTTTAGAAAATTAATATCATTGTGACATCATAGACAAGCAAATCTCTGTGAAGTCATAATTATGCAAACTCGCATTTTCCAGCAAAGTTGTTTTACCTTCTTTTTTATTCCGCACATGATAATAAGCATGCAACAAAAATCTTTCTGTGTTCTGTAGCTCAGTAAAACTGAATGCTATTTTTACAGTGCGCCAAGTACCAAAAACATTTGCTGTTGGTACAAACAATTTGAAAAATATGCTGCCTGTGAAAGAGATAGAGTCCAGGGCAACCAAGGACTTTAGAGAAGGCAGTCTAAACAATTAAAAAGATTTTTTTGCAAACCCCACAAAAGTCAACCTGCCATGCCAGCCAAGAACTTGGCATTCCTCAACCAACTGCATAGCATGTGTTACAATGATGTTTAGTCATGTGACCATACAAGTTGATTATGGTACAAACACTTTGTGTTGGCGACAGAGCAAAGCAAGTGAAATTTAGTAATGCCATTTTACAGGCTATGGAAGATAGACAATTTCTAACCCCATTTGATTTTTAGTGATGAAGCAACATTTCATATCATCAGCAAAGTTAACCATCACAATATCCAAATATGGGGAATCAAAAATCCACACACAAGTTTAAAACATTAGTCATTTCCTGAAGGTTTAACGTGTTCTGTGCTGCTTTCTTGAAAAAAGTTTATGGGCCTCTCTTTTTTGATGAAAACACAATTTCATAGTAAAATTGTCTCGAAATGTCCCAGCAATGGCTTTTTTCCCAAATCAATAAAAATAAAAAATTTCATCTTTCAACATGATGGAGCACCCCACATTAGCATTGCAATGTTTGAAGTTTTCTAGACAAAACTCTTTCTCAACGTTGGTTAGGTTGCACAGAACTGCAAGACTTAACACTACACTTGTGGCCCCTAAGATCACTACACCTTAAACCCTGCGACTTTTTCCTATGGGGTTATGCCGAAGATATGGTTTTTGTGCCACCATTAGGGATTAGTCTAGATGACCTAAAAAGCACAATCATCCCAGTGGCGAATTCATTGGACAAAAGGATGTTTGGGACAAGTTTGATTGTCATTTTAATGTTGTTCATGCAGCAGATGGAGGACACATTGAACACTTATAAAATGGTTTACAGCTTACCCTTCATAACTTGTTACATTATTTGCTGTTTTTTGCAATTGTCACACCTTTTTTTTCATTGCAAAATGCTTTCAATAAAAATGGATATCAATAGTCTTAAAAAATTTTCTGTTTGTTAATGAGAAAATTTGTAACTTAGACATCACAAAGATATGCATGCTTATGACATCATAATAACAGATAGGGGGAACTTTAGTAACCAAACAAAAATCCAAAAAAATACTTTATTGAACATAATTAAATCAACATAAGAATAATTAACATAACAAAATTCTCCAAAGTTTTTCGTCCCCTCTCTGGGACTTCATCAGGGCTAAACAAATAAAGTCAACACTAAATTTAATATGATATCCAGATACTAGACACTAATGGTTCCATTAGTAACGTTTTAGCACTGTACCTCTCAATGAAACACATGCAGAAGTGACTTTGCTCCTTGTGAATGACCAAGTTTTATGTTTAAGGATGGCTTAAGGCGTTTGATTAGCAGTGCTTCCATTAGCTCGATTTCAGTGTTAAAACGGCACTTTTTCAATAATAACAAGCACTTTTTCTTTTCTGCTCGAATGTTGTTTATAAATGTACTTGTTCTTGTGATAAGAACACATCATACATCGGTATGACGACTAGACAACTATTTGTCAGAATTGAAAACCACCTTTCCAATAACTTAAGTTCATCTATCTCCGCTATCAAATCTCATTGCGATCAGTGTAAACCCTGCAGAGAAAAACTTTACATTATCAAAAAAGTGCCCTTTTTAACACTGAAATCGAGCTAATGGAAGCACTGCTAATCAAACGCCTTAAGCCATCCTTAAACATAAAACTCGGTCATTCACAAGGAGCAAAGTCACTTCTGCACGTGTTTCATTGAGAGGTACAGTGCTAAAACGTTACTAATGGAACCATTAGGTGTCTAGTATCTGGATATCATATTAAATTTAGTGTTGACTTTATTTGTTTAGCCCTGATGAAGTCCCAGAGAGGGGACGAAAAACTTTGGAGAATTTTGTTATGTTAATTTAATTATGTTCAACAAAGTATTGTTTTACATAATAACATCAATTTTTGAAAATACTATTTTCTTTCCTTTCATTTGATCTTTATTTTATTCACGGCATATGTAGTTGCAGAGATATAGCTAGCTAAAACTGAGCATTCTTTTTGAATCACCCTTTGATGTGCAGAGAGCCGAAACTTCAAACTTAATATGCTGATCCCAGTTTGACTTGTAATCTCAATGTGTTAGTCACAAAAATTGATGCAAACTTTCAAAATGATTAAAACCATGGAAAAATTATCTGTACACATCAAAAAAAATGATTAATATTCACATTTGCGTGACAAATGTGCTTAACATAGTGTCTACAAGTTTTCAAAATTGTGACATGATTTTGTTTAAACGTAATCACATGTCATGTTCCATATCTAATCGATTTCAATGTTTTGTGTTTCACTTACTCAACAAGTGAATGCTTTGCAGTAACTTGAGTAGTCTTGTTACAGATGAAAAAATGAACTGCTTGCTCTAATACAGCATTAACAACTATATTCAACAATTATGGTCAGGTCTGCACAAATGGCAGGAAATGCCTGTGTATGCTTTAAGCCAGAGGTTCCCAAACTGGGGTCCATGATGACCACACAGGGGGTCCATGGCTTCTTCCCAGTCTGTCAATCAATCAACGCTTGTGCCGATTAGCAAAAAGTCCTGCAAATTATGGAAACTAACTCCAGCCTGACCATGAATCGGACCTCAAATGACACAAATGCACCAGTTATATAGGTGTTAAACTTTTTTTGGAGGACAGCTGCCTTTTCTTTTTATTTATATTTCAATCATTATTATTGGAAGTGAGTCGGGTAACAAAAGTAATATAACATGTAATTGGGGTCTGCAAAAAAGCAAATTCGCAAAAAGGGGTCTGCAAAACACCAACAAAAAAGCAAAGCAAGAAGTTTGGGAACCTCTGCTCAAAGCAATGAGCAACTAGTTGAACAAAGCAGCAATAACACTCAAACTGATGTAGTTGGTTAATTTTTGCAGAAGAATGCTGATGTAACAGCCATTTTCCTGGAGCTAACGAATACCATGTTAGCGCCAGGAAAATTAAAACATCTTTAAATTACACCAATTTTCTATTTTTTTTGGTTGACATTTCTGTAATATGATAAGTAATATACAGTTACATCAGTGTTACTAGACTTGCTGCAAACTCAACTATCATACACATACACTACAGTAGTAGGTTTGGAACAAACTAATGAACACAGATGTATTTTGTTACATAGCAGCACAATATGACAGAACAAGTTCTAAGATACATTTAGAACACGTTTTCTAGCTTAATGCAAGAAGCCACTTTTAAGCAGGTGAAGTAAAACTTTTAAGCAAAACTGTAGTAGTAATAATTTTAAAAGAGATGCAATGATATTGGTATTTGCCAATGTTATGGATGCCATTGTATCGACCCTTCTCAGCATTAGCTGATATTTAATACTTCTCATAACTTTGCACAAAAGCAAGAGTTCATATCACTTAGTTTGCTATTTATGGCTGTTAACTTTTTCTGCAGTAAACTCGTACTTATACCTGAGGGCACATAACATGCATTTATAGGTTTACCAAGATAATGGTTCTTTTTTGTTACCCCAACCCTTCTTTGAGATGGAAATATGATGGAAAATCACATAGGCCTAAAAGCAAGGCAACTCCCTACAGCCTAGACCAGAGGTTGTACATGAAAAAAAATTGTCAAAAACCATGCAGTGTAAAAGGGTTCATTTCAGAACTGGACAGAATGAGACAAAAAGTATATTAGTCAAGTGACCATAATGCTGCATAACAAATTTTCCTTGTGACTGATTCTGGAAAATTAAAAAATTGTCTGTTGCAATGAAGACAAAAAAGGTGCAGAAAAATATAAGTGGATACATAAGAAACTAGAAAAGATTGTATGTGGTTAAACCAGTGCATCTTATCTGCTGTGTTATTATCCAGAAAAAATGAGTGATCGAGAACCCATTGCAAACTGAAAATAGCAGAAGAGGAAAGGGTGGATACTTTCTGCAATATGTGCCATGAAGTATGAAAAAGAAGCACAGCAGAAAGAATAAATGTAGGAGGAAAGGGTGGCCAAAGTGTGAGTTTTTGCGGCCTTTGACTAGTTGTAATATTGAAGTTGATGACATGCAACCAAATGCCATAAAGTACAGTTTGATACTTTAAGATAAAAAAAGATTTCAGATTAGTGAAATGTGATTGATACCATAAAAACTTTGAGCACCTCAGTTTTAAAAAACAAAAAGAAATGGCAAACATGATGGTGCTGACGGGGCCAGAAAAAAAATTGCAAATTGGCAAAAGCTTCAACAAAAAAACTTGAACAAACTAGTCCTTTCACATAAGAATGGTGATGTCAGTGCCACAAAACAAGCAAAGAACCAGAATGCCAGTCATTCTTTTGTTGCCAACAAAATAAACAAATCAATTAGTTCAAATCACTTGATTGTGATTTGGAAAAGAGCCAAGGTGGGCAATGACAGTGACCTAATTCTTAAAAAAGAGAGGATGAAGTGAGAACATGGAGTAAAAAGTATAAACTCCACTCTGAAAAAGGAGGCTTCCAAGGGGGGAAAGATGTCAGGCAAGAACCTCCCTACAGAAAAAAATGTAAAGGAACAAAGTCTCAAAACCTTGGTTTCAATTTGTGTTCAGCCAAGCCCAAAATACTGCAAATCAAAAGGTTGATAGACAAAGGGGATGATCATGTGAGAACGAGCCAAACAAAGCAAGGTGTTCAGCAAAGGGGGTGAAGAAACCTTACAAAAGAGTAAAGGGATAAAAGTTAATCGAAGGCAGCCAGTGATAGAACAACAGGCTGCTCAGTAAAAATGTTCCAACTTGGTGAATCAGGAAAAAGGAAACCATCCAGGTGAAAAATAAATAAGGATGGGCAATAGAGAAGCTTCAAAAAAAAGAATGCTGCCCCGCTGAGAAAACAGAGGTACAATATAAGGCTTTGACAAGGGGAAAGAACTTGGTCATCAGCAAAAGTGTATGTTTAAAAAAAATGTGATCAAAGGTGATGCCAAGTAAGGCGGAGTGAGATTGATACAGAGAGGAGAGTTGAGCTGGAATTCTGTACCAATTGCAAGACGATTTAACATCTTGGTATAGTCCTCTGACCCTGCTGGATTAAATAAACATGTCTATTGGCCTTTCCAACTGTTGAAGTTGTATGTTTGCAATGTTAAAGGAACTGTAGCAACTGAACTTGTTGTGGTAATCAGTATACACTCTTTGCCAGCCTTGCTTGATGAGATAACGTAATTTAAAAAACCAAAACGTAAATATATGTCATGGCCAATAATCTCTATTTTTTTTTCTTACAATATGGAAGATATTTTTTACAATAAATTCAGTCTTTTTCTGTTTGGATCTTAAAAAATTCACTTTCTCACATACTATCAGTGTAAGATCAGAAAAAGGTTCAAAATTACAACACATCAACTGATGCGTCAGCAAAAGAGCCAATGTTGATGTATTGGCAAAGCGTAATGTGCATCAACTTTCCAATATTTAACATCCTAATTGGTAAATCACTATATAGCGTTAACATTAAGTTAATAGCTATCATTAGAAATTGCCATACAGAAGACCTAAATTTATGAAAAACTCTTAACTGGCCTATGAAAAACTTCTATAAAAAACTTCTAATCAAGAAAATCTGTTCACAACTCAATAAGCAACTTCACACCAATGGTATTTCAATTCTAGTTTACCACACCGCCCTGTTATTGTTTTCATAAATATGAGGTCTGCTTATAAAATATTGGACCACTTTTTCTCTCACCAAAAATATTGCCAAACAAGCCAAGTTGTTATGGTACATTCTTACGTCACTGCTACTGCACTCGTGTGAAAAGCTTTAAGCTGATAGGTCATGAATATTTCTCTCCATTAAGCATTTTGTGCAAGCTTACAGTTCAAAATATTTAGCAAGTTTTTGGAGAGGATGCCTTAAATTGTTTATGATGTGGAAATAAGCAGAGATTCAGTTCATTGCATCTTAACTGAAGATTTGTGCCTAGGTTCTATGCTGCAGTCGTGGTGTATAACACAGAAAACAACCAGACATTTGTGCAGTAAAAAGTTTGTAGCTTCACCACAATGCGCTTGCTTATTCCATCAATCTGATCAAAGCATTTTCGGCCAAAAACACTATGCCACCTGTTTGACATCTCCATACTCTGCAGAGTTGGCAGTAACTTCTGGATGATCCTCAAAATAAAAACCACTCTAAAAGTAATGCAATTTTAATCAGAAGTAAATAATGCAAAAAAATTAAAGAGGAGCTAAAAACACTCCAGACAAGGAATTCATGAGATGCTTTTAAAAGTGGAAGAAGCATTGGGAAAAGATTGGATGCCCAAAGGGACTATTTTGAAGGCTATGGAGTAGAAGTTGTGAAAATCATTGTGTTGTGTGTTTCATGGCAAAAGGTCAAATACTTTTTGAACAAACATTGTGTTCTTTTTCTTGTAAAACTAGGTCAACAATGGCCAATATTTTTGATGCAGATCAACAACTTGTGATCAACCATTTGGTAACAAAGCCACTAAAAGCTATTTTTTTCATTGTGCTTGACCTTTTCCTCAGAATAGGGGAAATAAACTATGGAGTGCCAGAAGCCAAAAAAATTTCTGCACCCTGGACCAGAGGTCATGATAAAAGAATTAGCTGCCCAAGAAAATGAAATGTAAAGAGTCTGCAACAAAGGAGAAAAAAATCAGATGAGATGCCACCTGAATCAAGTGAACATAAGCACTGCACACAATAGTTTTAGCTCTGCCACTTCTGCTTAGGTAAAAGTACAAACAGGCTGTGTACGATGCAGCAAAGGCAAGAAAAAACAAAACAAAAATGACAAAGAACAAGTACTTAAGTGAAAACTGAGGACTCTTTTTGAGTCAAAAAATGTGGTGAACACAATTCAACTCTCGTCAGAGAAAAAATGAGTGAACAAAAAAATCAAGAGAAGCTGCATGATTGTGGATGGCCAAGTATAGCTCACTGTCTGGCTAGTTTATCAGCCACGTTGGTGCACTAAAAATGAGTGATTGAGCACTTATTGCAGCCTGAAAGCAGAAGAAGGGTGGATGGTCCCTGCCAGACATTTCAGGGAGTGTGAGAAAAAAAATGACTATCAAAAACTGAACAATAAGGACAGAGCAAATGTATGAGAGAAAGTATAGCAAACCTGTTGGTGATGCTGTTCTGCAGAGCTTGCCGAATAGTGCAGATTTTAGCAGAAAAATCAACCAAACTAGGTGGGCTAAAAATTAAGAGTGATTTCAATGGCACTATGAGAAAAGACGCTAGAGCTCCTCCTTATCTGAAAGCAAGAAAAAAGCCATCATTTCAAGTTATAATATTACGATTTGGAAGAGACTCAAGTGGAGCATGAGCAGTGACTTGAGAAAAAAAGTCAAGCCCATTACATAAGGGGTGGAAAGAATGAATTCAAATGCAAAAAAGGGATTCCAGGGAGTATAAGGGGGTCAAGCAAGTAGAACCTACTGGAAAAAGAAAATAGAATTGAGTCAAGAATGGACAAAAGGCTTCTCAGATACTATCAGTAAGACTATATTTCACTTCTAGCCTACCTGATCTTGAAATAGCAAGAGGATGACAAACAAAAGCCCGTCTATATGAGGTAAAACAAAATTAGTCAAAGAGTGGCTGCAAAGACAACAAAGAGGTCTCAGAAAAAAGGAAAAAGTGTAAGTGCAGACAAGAGATAACCAAATACTTTCAGGTTTAATGTAAAAAGCTTGATATGTATAATCTTCAAAATTTTGAAACTTTTTGGTATGAAAAAAGTACCTCTTACCAACGTTTTATTTAACAAACAAGCCTTACTAATATCTATAAATATACGTGAGAAAGGAATTTGATTGTAAAATACTTGCAATTTTTGCATCTGCATTTGGTAAAAACAATTCCAACACAACCCTGGTTGATAGATAATACTGCTTGTTCAATTGGTTCTTGATCATATGATCAATGTTATACTAGCAACCACCCCTTGCTCTCTTTTACAAAACATATGCAAGGTGTTTTACAATTCTCTGAGTTTTTGAAACACCTCTTAAATCTTCAACCTCATTTACGTTCTTGCTTGTTTCAGATTATGTAAATATTCAGTTTTTATCTGATGTTGTCCCCTAAGCAGAGATGGCTGGATTCACCCAATTCCTTCTGCAATTGCTCGCACTCCGTCCCTCCACTTGTATCCATTCAGGGCATCGTCCTTTTTCAAACCAATCTTCTCTGTCTCCTACTCCACTTGCTTCTTCCAGATCTTCTTTGGTCATCCTCATTTTCTCTTGCCACTCACCTCAAAAGTCAAAGCAACCCTCAAAACATTATCGTCATCCCTCCTCAGCACATATCTATGCCATCTAACTCCATTTGCTGTTGCTAACCGATCTATAGTTTCTCTCAGCCCCAGCATGTCCATCTGTTCTTCAGTCGTCTTCCTGTCAACAACTTTGTGACTGCACATGGCTTTCACCATAGCTCTCTTCGTTCTCCTTAAAATTGCCTTTTTATTTTCTTTTAGACACCATGGGTCACTTCCATACAGTATTGCTAATCTTATACAACAACAATAAACTTTACCTTTTATCTTCAAAGGAAACCTTTTTCCATGCAACAACTTCCCACATTCCCTGAATCTTACCCAACCGATTCTTACTCTTGCTGTAACTGCTGCTTCATAACCACCACTAGCATTTAGTCTGTCTCCCAAATAGCAAAATCCATTCACTGTCTCCACTTCATTGCACAACTTCTCGACCAAATCCATCGTCCCTTCCATTATTCCTTTGCATTTCAAGCAAGCAAAATGCATTGCCAACCTAGCGGTAACTCTCTTTATTTTTGCACATCTGCCATGAACCCAGTTTCCAGATGTTGTGCACAACACTGAATTGGCCATGACTCTCTACCCACAAACTCCACGTGGATCTATCTTGCTTTTGAATAGATTGCCTTCTGACCCGCTTACCATCAATTTTGTTTTGTTGGTACTCACCTTTAAACCTTTACTTTCCAGTGCATTTTTCCAATTCCAAAATCTTTCCTTCAACTCTTCCATGACACCCCGTTTTGCATTTTCTCTAATAACGTCCACAACTATTGCAAACAATAGTGGCGACAGCAGAGATCCTTGATGTACACCAACTTTCACTTCAAATGCCTCTGAATATGCAAATCCCACTCTCACTCTTGTCTTTGCACCATCATACAGGTCCATAACCGCCCAAACTATTACTTCTGATAGACCTTTCTTTCTCATGGCCAACTCCATCACTTTTCTTGGCACTCTATCAAAAGCCTTTTCCATGTCAACAAAACACATACACAAATTCTTGTCCTTCTTTTGATATTCCTCCTGCATTCTCCTCACAATCAATATCGTATCCACCATTTCTTTTCCTGGCATAAATCCAAACTGCATTTCATTCAAATTAACTAGTGTTCATATTTGCCTCTATAGTACTCTTTCAACAATTTTCATGGCATGTTCTAGTGGTTTCACTCCTCTGCATGATCCATAGCTCATCAATTCACCCTTTGTTTTTAAGATAGGTACAATCACACTTGTTTTCCACTCATCAGGCATTCGTCTACCATCCAATACACACTGATACATCCCCATTATCATTACTTTAACCCCAATTTCGCCACTTGCAACTATCATCTCCACACTTACTTCAGATAATCCAGTTGCCTTACCTGATTTCATCCTTTGCATTGCCTCCACAATTTCATTTTGAGTCACTTTGTTCACTAGTCCTTCCACTACATCAGTTTCCACCATGCAGTCCCATTCATTCTCTTCATTCATGATCTTTTTCATGTATTCCTTCCAAATTTTTGCTCTATCTTCTTCAATAAAACCCAATCGTCTGTCTCTTCCTCTTAAGCACCTTCTACATCCTTCCCTTTCTTTTTCATTCTTTTAGGGGATAAGAAAACACTGTTACAATTCTGATATAAATTATTCAACTCTTGATTAGCTTCCATTCTCATAGCTCTAGTAACAATTTTTCTTATTTGATTTCTTATACGTTTGTATTGAGTTTTATTTTCTTCTGATGGGAACCTGTGCAGCTCTTTAGATGCCACCTTCTTTCTTGCTAAGGTATCCTTGAACTCTTTATTCCACCACCACATGTCTCTTCGATCTCTCCTAGACTTCTTCTTTCCATGCACTTTGGAACACCATCCTTAAAAGTTTTTCACAAATCAGGTGCATCTGTGCTCACTAGTTCTTTTACTCTTTTTTCAAATTTTACTCTTGTTCAGTTTTCATCAACTTCCAAATCTTTCTTCTAGTGATCCGTTGCTTTCTCACAATCTTTTTTAGAACCTTTTTATCTAGATCTATGACCACCAGCCTGTGCTAAAGTTCCCATGGAATCACTTTTACATCCCTTATATACTCTCTGTATTTTTCCCTTACAAGCACAAAATCAATTTCTGTTTTGCATCCACCGGCACTGTAAATGATTTTCCTTTTGTCTGTGTAAAACCAAGTATTTGCCATGCACAACTCTCTTTCATCACAGAACTCCAGCAACCTTCTTCCTTCTGCATTTCTTTACCCAATACCATTCCCCCATGTACACCTTCAAAACCCTCAGCACATTTCCCCACATGTCCACTGAAATCTCCTAAAAAACAGTGATTTTACTAGAACTTCCCAAGTCCCACTCACAAGCCATTTCATCATAAAAACGAACTTTCTCTGCATCTGGTCTTCCACTTAGTGGCCCATACAAACATATTACGCACATCACTTCTCTACCTAAAGTTAGCACAATCACCATTACTCTGTTGCTTTTTTTTTCTAACTTCCACAATGTTCCCAGATATTTCCTTTTTCACCAAAATTCCAACCCCTCCAAATCCTGCATCGTTTCCTGACCACCACAGTTTATATCTTTGTCATGAAGTACCCACAAAACGAGCTCTTTGGCCTTTCCATCTTACTTCCTGGATGCAGTACACATCAACTTTTCACTTCCTCAGTTTTTCACACACTTCTGTTTTCCTTCCACAAAGACTTCCCACATTTAATTGTACCAAATCTTATTCCATGATATTCAGATTTAAATCCAGAGATTCTTTGCACCCCCTGCCCATTTAAGAGCTGCCGGGGACTGGGGGCCATTTGCATATTTTTTCTGGTCATGGGGATTGTTGGAGCAAAATTCTTTTACAGGGAGCATGCTCTTGCTGACTCCCAACCCCAGTTTTCTGACACGAGTGGTCCAACCAAGCAATTAAGTTGGCAACCATTAACCATTAACCCCACCATTAATAGTCAGACTGCAATTTGTGGGTACTCAATAGTTGTTTATGACATGCTGGGTAAACAGCTTCACTATTCTTTAAATCTTTAAACCAGTGAAAGATGTGACAGATGTGGTAAATATACAGTGATTCGAAATTGCAGCTAATGCATTGCTATAAATTTAGCATGGTTCATTCCAAAAGACAAAATATTAAAATTAGTGGTTCAAGTTGAAATGCTATACTACTATTTGCCAATATTTTGCTGGAAAATTTTACATGCACGTTGATAAAGCTTGGGAGCTCTTGTGAAATTGCTAAAGCAAACAAAGGGAAGCGTCACTCCATTGGCTAGCTAAAGCAATCTGCTGAAGCAGATACACCATGAGTTATTGAAAAACGAAAATTTTACTGTTTGGATTGATGCTTTTGCAAATCAAATAATTTTGAAAATAAGTACTACAAAAAGTTAGCATGAGTAAACACCTCATGATGCATATTTGAAAACACCTCAGGGCATTTCTGACCTACATGCTTTGAAAAAAAATTTATATCAACTAGTTGTTTCATAAAAAGATTTGAAGAACACACTATATTGATTGCGTAAATCAACACACAAGCAAGCAATAATTTGGATTACTAAACAATGAAATGTCAACAGGTCAACTACAAATAATCTTCTGTATTGGAACTTAATGCTACCGTTGCATCATTCATGTCTATCAATAATCCATAGTGTACTATAACCAAATGCTTGAATCTTGCTTCAGACATCTTGCTCAATTTTGCATGCAACCAACCACCTAAGCTTTGCTATAAATGAGTCATATATCTCTCGCCTACTAAGCTTTGGAGCTGCACTGCCTGTTTTACCAGAGTTGTCAAACCCTATCCAGGCAAAACGACTTGTTGACTTAAAGCTGGAAAGCTGATGCACAACATCTGACGAAGTACCCTGATGTGGAGTAAGGAGTAGCAAGAAAATGCCTTGCAGATTTGTACTACCCATCTCAGATGCATACCTTGACCTACAACCATTGACGTAAAACCTGAGTTAAGCTTAACTAATTTCAAATCAGTACAGGCTATTTTTACTCAGCTAGGTGTAAACAAGGTTTGGATTCTTCAGCAACCTGTGAGTGAAGTATCAAGAAACAAACAGTTAGATTGTATTGTCCATGACAGCTCGGTTTTTCAAGCTCTTCACGAAACACTTGGGTCTAACACAGCCTGATGACAAGTCAATATATTGGCTAATAGGTGATGGCTTCTCAGATGTGCAGTAAATAAAATAACTTTTCTTGTTAAATCAATTGATATAAAAAATATTTACTTTTTGTTTAACCAATGGTAAATTTAACATTGTAACTATGGGCTTTTGTTGAGAAAAAGATGCATTGTATATTCATCTTAATATCTCAATAATCTGTCAGCTGGAGGTAGCAACTAAGCTGTTATTTGCAATAATGGTGGACAGTGGTGTTGTTATTGAAGACAGAAAACTTGATGATCAGTTTTTGTCAACCTATTTTCCCGGGCTAGCTTAAACATACGAGGGTAGGTTGAAAAGTTCATAGCCTGACTAACACAAAGTATTTAAATTTGACCAAAGTAGGTATATTTTTCAACATAATCTCCTCTGCGGTCCACACATTTCTTCCATCTGTGCTGCAGTGCTCGGATCCCGATGGCATATAAGTTCTCCTCCTGACCCTCAAAAACGTCCTCTACAGCAGAAATGACGTCATCATCAGTCTTGTACCGTTTTCCAGCAAGATGTTTTTCAAGTTTGGGAACAGAAAATAATCTGATGGTGCCAAATCAGGAGGATATGGAGGGTGATCAATTAGTTCAAAACCACAATCATGCACAGCGAACATTGCAACCAGAGACTTGTGAGCAGGAGCATTGTCCTGATGAAGCAGGACACCTTTTGTCAGCTTTCCAGGCTGCTTGGACTTGATTGCTTGTCGTAGTTCCCTTAACAATTTGGCATAATATTCTCCATTGATAGTTTTACCTTTCTGAAGGTAGTTGATGAACACAATGCCTTTTGCATCCCAAAATACAGAGGCCGGTACTTTTCCTGCAGATGACACCACCTTGGCCTTCTTTGGAGCAGGAGAAGTTGAGTGCTTCCACTGCATGGATTGCCTTTTGGTCTCTGGTTCAAAGCGATGGGCCCAACATTCATCTTGGGTGAGAAAATGCTCAACAAAATGATCTGGGTCTGCGTCAAATCTTGCCAAGTTCACTTCTGATATGACAAATCTGGTGAGCTTTTGATCAGGGGTCAAAAGCCATGGCACCCATTGAGCCGAAACTTTTGACATGCCAAGTTTGTTGTGGAAAATGTTCTCCACGTGTTCGCAAGAGATGCTGATAACATTGGCCAAGTGACTAATGGTTAATCGTCTGTCATTCATTACCATTTGATGAATGCGGTCAATGTTTTCTTGGGTGGTAGCTGTAGAAGGACGTCCTGATCTCGGATCATCTTCAAGGCTCTCCCCCTCCTCCTCTTAAATTCCGCTGCCCACTTCTTCACAGTTGATAAAGCCGGAGCATCACCCCCCAAAGTGGAAACCATATCAGCATGAATTTCCTTGGTCGCTAATCCTTTTTTCTGCAAATATCTGATCACACAATGGTGCCAAATCTTATTCATATTCACAAGATCATCAAAAAAACAAAATGCAAAATTCTCTTGATATTACAAAATCTCTCTAGTACAACTTTTTAAAGTGCGAAATTACTTATCCAGCATAAGGTTACCTAAAAAAATATCACAGTCAGTATCAAGAAAGCATGAATTTAACGCATGGCAAGTTTCACTGATCTGTCGCAACTCTTTCATAATGAGGCTACAAACTTTTCAGCCTACCCTCGTACACACTATGATCAAAGTAAATGATTCATAACACCATACCAATCTTGATACCACTTTTGCATTGAAATTCAGGGATCACCAAACCAGACAGAATTTCTTTTATTTCACTGAAGTTTTGATTTCCTGCAATTCCATACACAGCAGCACGAAGATTAGCTGCAGAAATCAAATACTGCATATGGGTGCTCTGTAATAAATAATAGGTCTACTTTATAAACATGAAAAAATATGGGTCCTAAACTATGCAGCAATCATGCCCAGTAAATTATGTGCTGATAAGCCATTGTATAGCATTAAGGTAGACTGGGTGAAATGCTGCTCTTCATATCTCGCCAAAAACAAATTTTTGATAAACAATCTCCACTAAGAATAACATTTGTAAAGAGATAATTCTTGTAAAATAAGCTTGCATTACTTGGCATAGCCAGTGTTTTCCAATTCAAGTCTACAGGTAGGAAGAAAACTCTGGGTAAGCCTGCAAGCTTATCCATATGCCATTGTTCCTGTGACTCCCTCAAATTTTTTAAATCCACTCAAGAAATAAAGTTATGTTTTGCAATTAATGATTACAAAATGTCGATCTCAAAAAAAGCGTTCAACATATTTGAAGAAGAAATCAACAAAATTGGGAATCAGAAAATATTGATTTTTAAAAAAAGATCATTCATCAATTTTGAGGCAAAAATTAAAAAAATTGGGGAGTCAAAATTACAATCGTGTTTACCTTATTCCTGTACTTAAAACCTGCAAAGATTTATTGTGATGCAAAATAGTCCATGGCTTAAAAAAAATAGGAAAACACTGGCTTAATGGTATGAAGATGCAGTGACTGTTGAGGCATCATCACCTAAAACTAACATTTGTGGTATCTTAATATTGACAATTACAAAGTAAACTAAAACGTTGGTAATCAGTTAAACAAGTCACACTTACAAATTTTTAATTTTGATAACACTGGTCGACATGATTTATATTTTCTGGCTAAAATTTTCTGCTTCTAAGACAATTTGCACATGCTGATTACGAATCTGAAGTCCCTTTTTTTCTATCACATCAGGATTTTTAATGATCTGCAATTTAAATTTTTTGCAGCACAATAGTGATAACAGACTGTTCTAAGAAACATTCCTGATTGTTGCGTCATTGCTGTTATTGTTGTAGTCGTTAAACCTCATTGTGATGTCATAATCGTTACATTGTGGCATCACTGAAGGGTTTTACTTTAAAACGACTGAACTAGTCTTTGTTGACCTAGTCTTGTAGTTGCTTTTGATCAGGCTGTTGTTTGAGTTTTAGAGCACAAAATGTCATCTAAGCAAAAAGGCTTGCATCAATGGCCCAGATATATTTTGCTATATATGCGGAAGCTTTGTTCCATCTGTTCAATGGCAGAATATAACACCATTTGTTAAAAATGTCTATTGTGCTTATTTTGTTGTTAAGTTAGGGGACCAAGACAAAGCATGAGCCCCGCATAAAGTTTGTTGTAATTGTGTGTCATCATTGAGGCAGTGGAGCGTTGGAAAGCAAAAGCCTTTAGCAATTGGTGTTCCAATGATTCCAATGGACATGGCAAAAATGTTACTTTTGCTCATGTGTTGTTGCTGGATTCAATGTTAAAAATAAGCATAAAATTCAATATCCTAACTTGCCTTGTGCCATACGATTGATTCCTTATGGGCCAGGTGTACCAATTCCATTGCCTCCAAGAAATTTGGAAACAGTTGAAGATTCTGTCAGTGAGGAGTCTTTATCTGATAGCCAGTTGACGGAATGCTCAGAGTATGAGTAAGATTATGATCAGCAGCCAAAGCCACTCTATATGACCTTGTCAGACGATGGCAAGAAACAACTTCATCCGATGCCTGTCTGGGTCAACTTGGGGTGCAAATGCTAAAACTCTCCGAACAGCAGCCCTTGCAATTGTTTACAGCAGCGCAGAGTATGCCACTCCAGTATGGAGCCAAAGCTCCCATACCAAAAAGCTGGACGTATCCCTGAATGATACCATGAGAATTATAACTGGCTGCGTGAAATCCACTCCCACACATCTCCTTCCTGTACTCTCAGGAATGGCCCCAGCCAAGCTGAGAAGAAACTATGTTTCCAATAAAATATCTTACCACGCATGGGTCAACAAAGAACACCCACTGCACAGTCTGGTACCTGACCCACAGAACCTACGCCCACAATGTCTGAAGTCACGCCACCCCTTCTACCGTCACGCAGCAGAACACCATAACTGCGACCACAATATCATTGAGGCCTGGAACAAAGAGTGGACTAAACATCAACGCCCTAAGCAGCTGACGATAACCCCAGACACTACTGCACCACCTGGATCCGACTTACCTCGGAAATTGTGGGTTATCCTAAATTGCCTTAGAGCTGGAGTGGGGCGGTTTGGCGCAGAAATGCACAAATGGGGACTCAGAACATCAGCCTCATGTGCGTGCGGAGCTGCCACTCAAAATGCAGAGCACATCCTGTTTGATTGCAATCTCCTTCGTCCACCTAACACCGTCAAGAACCTCATTAACGTGACTGATGATACAAAGAACTGGCTTCAACATCTAGCCAAAAACCTACGATGAGCCCTCAAACGAAAGAAGAAGAAGACCTTGTCAGAGATTTGAATTTGCCTAAAGCTTCTCCTCTTATTCTGTGCTCCAGATTGAAAACAAAATGTATGATCTGGACTATTACCACTTTTGTTTGGTATGAACATTGTGAGAGAAAATATATTTGCTTCTTTGCCATGGAACACTCTTTAATCTATTGTGTGGATATTCAAGGTCTTATAGAGAAATTGGAAACCGTTTACAACCCCAGTGATTGGTGCCTCTCTATTGATGCATCAAAATCAAGCCTGAAAGCTGTTCTATTTTGCAATAGAAATCAGTTTGCTTCTATCCCTTTTGCTCATTTGACTTGCATGGAAGAGTCTTGAGAAAATTTTGCTGTCGAAGTTATAATATGGTACTCACACATGGAAAATCTGTGTTGATTTTAAAGTCCTACATATGCTACTGGGTCAACAGCCTGGATTTACAAAATACCCTTGTTTTATATGCAAATGGGACAGCAGGGACAGGAGTAATCATTGGATTAAACATGATTGGCCATTGAGAGAGTCCTTTATACCAGGCTACAGAAATATTTTACATCCTGCTCCTGTTGGCAGATCCAATGTGATACTTCCAATACTACATATTAAACTGGGCCTCATGAAACAGTTTGTAAAAGCTCTCAATAAAGAAAATGCCTGTTTTAATGCATTTGAGAAAAGTTACTTAATTTAAATGATGAAAAGAGTAAAGAGGGCGTATTTGTTGGACCTCAAATTAAAAAACTTACCAAAGACCTGCAATTTCTATCTACCATAACAAATGTGGAAAAAAAACTTTCCTTTGCAGTAGTATCAAAGTTTTTTGGCAACACTAAAAATTCTGATTACCAAAGCATTGTAGGAAATATGTTGGCTTGTTTTGAAGCGCTTGGATGTCGCACAAGTTTGAAAGTTCATTTTTTGCATGCACACTTGGACTATTTCCCACAAAACTTGGGTGAAGAGTATGGGGAACGCTTTCAGCAAGGCATCAAAATCATGGAAACTTGGTATCAAAGGTGATGGAATGTTACCATGATGGCAGACAATTGTTAGTGCCTGAAATGCGGTTGTAAGAGTAGTGAGGTTACAAGAAAAACCAAAAGAAGAAAATTCATGCCTCACACCAACAAAGAAAAAAAAGCAATTTAGTTTGAAAAAAAATTTATTGAAAAAATGAATAGAAATG
This sequence comes from Trididemnum clinides, assembly GCA_963675345.1. Taxonomy (NCBI): domain Eukaryota; kingdom Metazoa; phylum Chordata; class Ascidiacea; order Aplousobranchia; family Didemnidae; genus Trididemnum; species Trididemnum clinides. The sequence goes on along the minus strand of OY776305.1, from coordinate 29,957,338 downwards.
TGGGTTTGTTGGGCTTATTACACACATTTTTAAGTAAAATTTAAACTCAATTTTGCAAAAAAGTGTGACGTGATGGGTGAACTCTGATTGCAAATTCGGAATCAGCATAGTCAAATTAGGTAAACTCATCTAATTGTTTAAAAAAATAATAAAAATGTTGCAAAATGTCGCCCAGTGTAATTTTTTGGTTTTCAATAAAATTTAAGGTAAAATTTGGAAACAACCCACCAAAAAGAAATAGTTTGATAAAAGAATTCACCTTCTGGTGAAAAAATTTCCATGCCAGTTGGCAAGATTTATGACTGAGGTGAGTAGTCATAATGGACCATCAGTTGATTTTACCACCATTATTCTGCAGGTTTATACATGCTGTTTTAGTATAAGTGTTACACTATGCACTGGCTTTCAAACCAGTCTGTTTTCCTGGAGCAATGCAGCACTTCAAATTTCAGGTGCTTTCCTGACAAATACCAGTAGTGCTTCTATGGAGCTTTAAACTTCATATCTTATGTGCTAAAGTCTGAAATGATTACCACAACAAAACAGAAACTGTCATAACAAATAATTGGTTGTATAAAAATTTCCAACCCAAATATGCGAATGGCCATGCAACTAGACAGTAATACACTAATAATGTAGTAAGACTGATGATCTTTTTAATGCACGATGCAGGCTAGCAACCTTTGCGATATTGCAATATACATTAACTTTGATTTGTTCAAATTTACAAAAATTTTGTTAGTGGTACAGAAGTTTAATATAACTTTGAAAAAAGCTGTTTGAGCCAGAAGATTTTAGTGACACTCTCATCAGTGGCAGTATTGGATCAAAAGGGAAAGATCTACAACGAGAAGTGCTTTATGTGATTAACTTGGACAGTAGGTAATTAAGACAAGCCAACAATAGTGCTAGTAATGTAAAGTGCACCAAAAAAAATTTGCAAGGGCAAAATGCTAGAGAAAGCACAGCAAAAGACCAATCAGCAATGCCACGATTATCGAAAGAGTTTGAGAGTGTAAGCACACTCTTTCTGTCTGCATAACACCAGGCAATGAGTCTTTATATAAGCAGTCTTTAAGAGATTAAGGTGAAAAAAGCTGCATGCTATGGCGAGAATTGAAAACTGTTTGTAATCATAGTTTAATGCACATTGATTCGTTTCTAAAAAATGGTGAACAATTGCAGAATCACAGTCTGGTTTGGTGTCATTTCGTTTGCATAATCTATGTGGTTGAGATCCGGGTGAACAGGTCACTTGTTGTCTTAACCATTACGGAACTGGTTGCCTGATGCGATTATGTAGTTGTTGAGATGTTTGCCCTATGTACAGACTATCACAGTGACACTTATATTCATACCTGACAAAACTTTTCTAAATGGAAGGTAGAACATCCTTCCAGGCCACAAGCAGTATGTGCTTTGACATCAAAACCAAAAGGGTGCTGATGGAACTATAACAGCTTTCCATGATTGTTTATACTTCTTTTTTCAAATTTGTGGAGGGCTTACCTATCCATGAAATCCTCGCTTACACAGGCACTTTTCTGGGCCAAATTGCTTAAGGGTGGAGAACTGAGTGATTTTTTTGGCAATCTGAGAGTTGATATCCTTTTTTAGAATTACCACTGTCCAGAAATATTTTCTTGATCAGTTCTAATTCTCCATTAAGTTTATGTTTGGTGCAAATCATTAGGGCTCAATCCACCAATGTAAATATTAAAATTATTTTATGTTTGAGAAAACTAGTAATAGTAGGTATTCAGTTTTTATTTGGTACTGTCCCCTAAGCAGAGATGGCTGGATTCACCCAATTCCTTCTGCAATTGCTTGCACTCTGTCTCTCCACTTGTATCCATTCAGGACATCGTCCTTTTTCAAACCAATCTTCTCTGTCTCCTACTCCACTTGCTTCTTCCAGATCTTCTTTGGTCATCCTCATTTTCTCTTGCCAATCACTTCACTATCCAGGGCAACCCTCAAAACATTATCGTCATCCCTCCTCAGCACATATCTATGTCACCTAACTCCATTTGCTGTTGCTAACCGATCTATAGTTTCTCTCAGCCCCAGCATGTCCATCTGTTCTTCAGTCGTCTTCCTGTCAACAACTTTGTGACTGCACATGGCTTTCACCATAGCTCTCTTCGTTCTCCTTAAAATTGCCTTTTTATTTTCTTTTAGACACCATGGGTCACTTCCATACAGTATTGCTAATCTTATACAACAACAATAAACTTTACCTTTTATCTTCAAAGGAAACCTTTTTCCATGCAACAACTTCCCACATTCCCTGAATCTTACCCAACCGATTCTTACTCTTGCTGTAACTGCTGCTTCATAACCACCACTAGCATTTAGTCTGTCTCCCAAATAGCAAAATCCATTCACTGTCTCCACTTCATTGCACAACTTCTCGACCAAATCCATCGTCCCTTCCATTATTCCTTTACATTTCAAGCAAGCAAAATGCATTGCCAACCTAGCGGTAACTCTCTTTATTTTTGCACATCTTGCTTTTGAATAGATTGCCTTCTGACCCGCTTACCATCAATTTTGTTTTGTTGGTATTGACCTTTAAACCTTTACTTTCCAGTGCATTTTTCCAATTCCAAAATCTTTCCTTCAACTCTTCCATGACACCCTGTTTTGCATTTTCTCTAATAACGTCCACAACTATTGCAAACAATAGTGGCGACAGCAGAGACTCGCTCTGATCCCCCTCACTCTCACCAAGATACGGCTCTTGCCCATCTTGACTCTCTCCCCCTCATGACCTGTTACTCTGGACAGACGGCTCTGTTCCTTTTCCTTTTGGCAAGGGCGGCTCCAGCGTTCTTGCCAACTGCTCTCTCTGTGGCACTGAGGCCACTCTTTCCTTTTTGGCAGGCCCAGTATGTTCCAATTTTTCCGCTGAAACCTGCGCCATTCTGCAAGCTCTCTGCTGGTCTCGGCAACACCATAAAGTCTGCCATTTTTCTTCTCCTCCTATCTAACTCTCGTTCTGTCCTTGCCACCCTGTCCCCTCCTCCACCTTTTCTGTTATCTCAAACTCTGTGGCAGATCTGGCAGGAACTGTCCTCACTCTCCTCCTGTTCTATCAGGCTACAATGGGTCCCCGGACACTCGTTTCTCCCGGGGAACAACACGGCTGATGAGCTTGCCAGACGGGGAGCGCTGCTTGCGCCCTCCGCAATCCCATGTGGTCTCTCTCCTCTCACCTCTCGTATCCACTCTCGTCTTTTCTCAGACTGGAGGCGTACCGTTTCTTCAAAGTATTTTGACACACAGGTTCCCTTAATTTCCACTGAGGAACTTGTGCTCCCTCGTCATGCTCGCTGTGTCCTCTCTCGTCTTTGCTGCAATGGACACAGCCTTCTTTTAGGTTCCTATCTCTCTAGGATTGGCAGAATCGAGAATTCTTCTTGCAGCGCCTGTAGACACCTGTCCCAGGACATCTCTCATCTCATTCTGCACTGTCCAGCTACGGACTCTTTGCGCCGCTCACTCTTTGGCAACTCTCTGTCTCTCCATGACCTCTGGTCCAGACCCTGGGGAGTTGCCCAGCTTCTGGGGCTCCATGGTCTTCCGCCATGCCCCCATCCCTCGGAAGGGGTGGGGTAATCAACAACAACAACAACAGCAAAGATTCTTGATGTACACCAACTTTCACTTCAAATGCCTCTGAATATGCAAATCCCACTCTCACTCTTGTCTTTGCACCATCATACAGGCTCATAACCGCCCAAACTATTACTTCTGATAGACCTTTCTTTCTCATGGCCAACTCCATCACTTTTCTTGGCACTCTATCAAAAGCCTTTTCCATGTCAACAAAACACATACACAAATTCTTGTCCTTCTTTTGATATTCCTCCTGCATTCTCCTCACAATCAATATCGTATCCACCATTTCTTTTCCTGGCATAAATCCAAACTGCATTTCATTCAAATTAACTAGTGTTCATATTTGCCTCTATAGTACTCTTTCAACAATTTTCATGGCATGTTCTAGTGGTTTCACTCCTCTGCATGATCCATAGCTCATCAATTCACCCTTTGTTTTTAAGATAGGTACAATCACACTTGTTTTCCACTCATCAGGCATTCGTCTACCATCCAATACACGCTGACACACTCCCATCATCACTTTAACCCCAATTTCGCCACTTGCAACTATCATCTCCACACTTACTTCAGTTCCCATGGAATCACTTTTACATCCCTTATATACTCTCTGTATTTTTCCCTTACAAGCACAAAATCAATTTCTGTTTTGCATCCACCGGCACTGTAAATGATTTTCCTTTTGTCTGTGTAAAACCAAGTATTTGCCATGCACAACTCTCTTTCATCACAGAACTCCAGCAACCTTCTTCCTTCTGCATTTCTTTACCCAATACCATTCCCCCATGTACACCTTCAAAACCCTCAGCACATTTCCCCACATGTCCACTGAAATCTCCTAAAAAACAGTGATTTTACTAGAACTTCTCAAGTCCCACTCACAAGCCATTTCATCATAAAAACGAACTTTCTCTGCATCTGGTCTTCCACTTAGTGGCCCATACAAACATATTACGCACATCACTTCTCTACCTAAAGTTAGCACAATCACCATTACTCTGTTGCTTTTTTTTTCTAACTTCCACAATGTTCCCAGATATTTCCTTTTTCACCAAAATTCCAACCCCTCCAAATCCTGCATCGTTTCCTGACCACCACAGTTCATATCTTTGTCATGAAGTACCCACAAAACGAGCTCTTTGGCCTTTCCATCTTACTTCCTGGATGCAGCACACATCAACTTTTCACTTCCTCAGTTTTTCACACACTTCTGTTTTCCTTCCACAAAGACTTCCCACATTTAATTGTACCAAATCTTATTCCATGATATTCAGATTTAAATCCAGAGATTCTTTGCACCCCGGCCCATTTAAGAGCTGCCGGGGACTGGGGGCCACTTGTATAATTTTTCTGGTCATGGGGATTGTTGGAGCAAAATTCTTTTACAGGGAGCATGCTCTTGCTGACTCCCAACCCCAGTTTTCTGACACGAGTGGTCCAACCAAGCAATTAAGTTGGCAACCCCACCATTATCAGTCAGACTGTAATTGGTATGTATCCAATAGTTGCGTCTTACGACATGCTGGGTAAACAGCTTCACTATTCTTTAAACCAGTGAAGCATGGCTTTCCGGTGAAGCATTTTTAACGTAAATACTGGCCATTATTAAGTGGTATGTACCCAATAGCACCTCTTTTGACATGTTGGGTAAAAAGCTTTACTATTATTCAAAACCAGTGAAGAACTCTTAATATAAATACTGGTAAGTAAAAGTGGGTTTCCAGTATACACTGGTTTAAAAATTAATATCAATATTGAAGCTGAACTCGACTAAGGATGCAGCACTCTTCATCAATTCAACAAACACCTCTTTTGGAATGACTGACTGTGAATCACACTCATCATAAAGGGCTTCTGAACGGATTTTGATGGTTTCATCAAGCAGAATGATGGTGAACAAGCTGGACACATCAAAAGAACACATGAAAGCATTAGGGTCGATGTCAACATTTTGCATGGTCTTAGCAAACATAAACAAGTCTGATACACAATGTGACAAAAACTGCTCCAAAACAGGTTGTAACAGGCCAGCCCATCACTTGCCAAGTATATGATGAGACAAACCAGTCATAGAAAGTAGAGGGCAAAGTGGAGTGCCTTCTTTGTGTGTTTTTGGCAAACCATACATTCAAAGTCTTTGCAATCCAGTAGGTCATATTGTGTCATATATCCACTTTGATATAAGATCAGCTTTGCCTAAATCAAGCAACTGCTTCTAAAAGCACAATTCAATGCTGGCTGTGTTGTCATTGCTGAAGACTGGACCAAGTCTTATCATTTCGATTGATCATCAAGTATCTCAATCATTTTATCGACATAAATGCTTTTGTTTAAAAGGATAACACCAGAGCCTTTGCCAGGTTTGGTGATAATGATATCATCAATCTTTCATAAGCTGTTGATTCCACCAAAGCACTCTTTGTGCATTGTGAAGTCAGATAAATCTATTATGCTGTCACAGTACAAATGTGCAAGGTTGGTCAGTCGGACTTTTTAAGTAGTGTGTTGCTCAACAGTAAAGGCACTGTGATGTAAAAGCTGTGTCCACAGTGACTCAAGTCTGGCAAAGATTTCTTTGCACAAATACCTGGGTGGCAACCTAAAGTTGAGACCAAGCAACAGCACAAAACTTTCAGTCAGATAAGTTATAATTTGAAAGATTCAGGATATGCCCTGTAGTATCACCAAGAGCATTGCCTAAATGGTCACGTTTGAGTGAACCAAGCAATTGCTTGATTTCAATCTTGGACTTTAATTCGGTTCTTTTATTGGGTAATGCCAGGTACCTGCAGAATCTGATTGTGTTGAAGAATGTTAGAAATTTGCGAGCTGCCCACCAATGTAATTGGTCAACTGTTTGTAGTTTTCTTGATTGCTTCATCAGCTTTTCAACATCATCTGTTACAAAAGCGCATTCCATCTCTGGGCTGTGCCTGGCTCGTGATTGTTCAATACAAGCCATGATGTACTTTGAGATATGCAAGCCTTGAGTTCAAATTTAGTATGATCATTAACAATTCAATTCAGTTTAATTTTAGAATTCAGTAAAGTTATGTCATTGCTTTGGCCAAATTTTTATTTTATGACAATGAAAGATATTCAATTAAAAATTAATGTGATAGAAACTTGACTGACACTTACTCAAAGAAGCTTTTAAAAAATATAAAAACAAATTTTTTCTATGGTTTAAATTTTCAGTGAATGAACATTTGGGCACTTCGCTTATTGGTATAATTTTCAATGATCAACAAATCCTTTGACTTGTCGGATTCTCTTGATAAAATGTGGTACTTTAACCCAACATATAATGCAATAGTTTCTTCCACAGTAAGAACCATGACACTAATTTTTGATCCACCATAAGTTAAACGATTTGTAATCTATTTAGTTGACTTTAGTTGCAAATGTAAGTTTAATGAACTAATCTATGCAAAACATTAGCTTGCAGAATTCAAGAAAAGGGTAATGTTCCTGGATGGAATGAAATGCTAAATAAAAATCTAGAGCAGTTAAATAGGTTTCTTTAAATCATCAAAATATGTGACTAAATGTTGAAGAGTATTCTGCAAACTTTAAGGTAAAACAATTTAAATCTTATGTAGTTGGCTACCAGTTTTATATCCACACATCTGTGAACAAAACATAAATTGAAGTTAAAACTAGATGATCTTGCAAACAATTTTCCAAATTTAAGAAAGTTTATATGTGTATGTCCCCCTTGCTTAACAAGGGCATCGAAGTTCACAAAGGATAGACATTTGCCTGCAGCCTTCAGAGATAAAGTTACAAAAAAGAAAGTTAGTAATTTATTAAAAATATTGAAACAGAAAAACGCAAAAATAAAGCTCTTAGTCTCCTCACAAGAAACTAAGTTTTTAGAAAGCTGGTGTTAGATAAACTTTGCAATATTTATTTTTTCTATGCTTCAAGCTTGTACCAAGACTTACCGTATTTATTCACATATCAGTTCCACCTTATTTTTCACACAAAAAAGTTGCATAAAATTTTTAGCAAATAGTTTTTGGTGTAGTGGTTAGAGCGTCCACTTCCCTGTTGGTAGACCTTGGGTATCAGTCCCACCTTATTTTTCACACAAAAAAGTTGCATAAAATTTTTAGTAAATAGTTTTTGGTGTAGTGGTTAGAGCATCCGCTTCCCTTTTGGTAGATCTTGGGTTCACTCCCTTTGTCAAGTCATACCAAAAAACTTTAAAAAATGGTATTCACAGCTTCCCTGCTTGGCGCTCAGCATTTAGGGGAGGCTGTGGAGAACAAGCTGGCAAGTTTGCTTGTTGTGTCCTTGGGTAAGGCACTTAACAGAATGCCCTCATCTTTATGTGGAAGACAGGTGGACCAGTTTTCCCTCCGAAGAGAGGGTTGGGGGCAGGAAGGGCATCTGAATGTAAAACAAATTCCATGTTATAAAAATGCAGGTATCTGCTGTGACAACCCCTAATCGGGAATAAGGTGAAAGACAAAGAAGAAGTTTTTGGTAATTACACACTACCATAAGTAGGGATGTCTATTCCCAAATGCAGATTTAAATCTAAAATGATTCGGAATCTTTTTTTTATAGTACTGATTTGAAATGATGAAGTACCATCAACAGATTTGCATAACTGAGCTTTTACAATTATTGTAATAAATACTCAACTACAGTATTTTTGATGTAACAGCAAAAAATGCATGCACGTGTTTAAGCACCACACATTTATTGAACTTATACACATTCAACTGCCACCAGCCATTGATCATTTAACGTGATGGTTTTGCCTGTACACTCATAACAAGTATTTTTGTGCTAGATCAGTTCATAATCTTTTTTGCATATTCTGCCTTTTTAACAAGAATCATTACTAGATTTACTCCTGATAAACGGTGATTATTTATTAAATAAAATCAGCAAATTTATTAAACAAAATCAAGTTATTAAACAAAGTTATCAAGTTATTAAAAAAAGTTATTTATTAAACAAAATCAAGTTATATTTAGTGTGACAACTGTCTTTGCTTTTTGGCAACAAGCTCTTTAACGTCTGAAGTAGGACTTCTTCATCGTCAATTGAGCTATGAATTGAGTACCAAGCAGGGAAGCTATGAATACCATTTTTTAAAGTTTTTTGGTATGACTTGAATTGGAAAATGAACCCCAGGTCTACTGACTACAAAGCAAATGCTCTAAATGCTATGCCACTGTGGCCAAAAGGTGATGCCCTTTGAGATGTTGTCCAATGCATTTCAGTCGTCCCTTAAAAATCTGAGCAAGTGCAGAACAATCTCATGCAAGCACATACCAAACAACCGCATCAGGTCTCTAAGATAAAAGGCCTCTGGCCAATATCCAGCTATGCAGACAAGGAAAGTTGGCAAAACAGATTCGTACCTTTGGAACAAGGATTGGCTCTCGGCATGGGCTTTGATGAGCTGCATGACCCCTGCTTGCCAGGGAGCTGATCACAGCTTAGCAGCATGCACATGCTCAGCACAAGTGTGGGCAAAATGCATTGAATTGTGAACTGAAAACAGACAAGAGAAATCTTACTGTTTAGTTAAAGCATAGCAGCGCAAAGACCAGCAAATGGTGCTGATGCAACATCATTTCTGTCCAGTGCTCTGAATGTCAAAGTGTTGAGTAGTAGAAAATGTACAGCAAATGTCAGATTTAACATCAAGTTGGTTTTGTGCTTTAGATGTGATGGTAAGCAGTGCAGACAAGCTTCACTCGTACAGGTATGTTGAAGAAAACACAACCAGAATATTCAGAGTATGAATAGCAAGCCATGGATAGCAACATAGCATTTTTACCCAAAACTCCTCAAGATTGCAAATGTAAAACTCATCTTTTGCAAAATAATTGTTTGTTAATTCTATAAATTCTTGTTGAATTGCTCCAGGAACATGCTCCACTTTACACACAAAAGGATTTCTGGCTACTTTCATCAAAATGCTAAAAGTATTTATCTCGAAAAAATATCATTTAAATTCATTCTGCAAGTTTTGTAGGTGGCTGATGATGCCCTCCTTCAAAATCATGTCCAGTTACTTCAGTCAAGCAGTGAAATGATGCATAATTATTATCACTTGCTCCAAAGCTTGAACTTTGCCATAAATACATTGATGACATCAGTGTGCATTATTATGTTTCTTTCTGAACCTTGCAGCTCCTTGTTTAGTTGATTTAATACACATAGAAAATCCATCTCCACTAAATGCTAAACAACAGATCATTTTTTGTTTTACATTCAAAAACAACTCAACTTCTTCTCTTTGTTCAAAAATGCAAGAGAGCATGCTCTTTTTTGAGAGCCAACGAACTTGAGTGTGATATATAAGTGCAGAATTTAAATGATTTACAAACCCAACATAGTTGACTGGTAGACCTGCCAAGTGACTCTGGTGGAGCCAGCTAGTGTCCACTAAAATGCAAAGCATTTGTGAAGAACAAGACGAGCTACAATAAATTTAACCTGTTCAATACCAAACATCAAACCAGTAGCTGTGCCATTTTTGATTTCCTTAGACATCTGAAACTTTTAGCTTGTTTACATTAGCGGGGTGAATGGTTTCACCTTGCTAACACCACTCCAGCTTCTCTCGTTTTTGCAAAAAGAAAAAACTTTAGCTGGGTAAAAATTCTTTTCCATGCTTGGCTGAAAACCAGTCGGGTAAATGCTTCAGCATGCTAAAAATTGCATTTGCATGTAGGCCAATAGGCTAAATGCCATGCTAGGGTAGTTTTAGCGTTTTATGAAGAATTAACTCAATTTGGAAAAGTGGAGGTAAACTTAAAAGCAATAGCCAAAAAGTAGATGTAGTTATGTTATATAGCGATGGTATTTACCTAGGCTGGTAAACCTTATCCTAAGGTTAATATTACCATAAAGCTTAAGACTACAGTTAAAAAAATATGAAATGGGCCTTGCAGTTTCGTATAAAACATGCTTCAGTCTACCATAAACTAGCCCTACACCAAGGTCAGATGGTAAATGCAAAATGTATGCTTTGAGCTGAGTAACACTGAAACAGAGAAAAGTTGCTTGTGTCAAAAGAACTATTGTGACTGACAAGTTACCAAAGTAATTGAAGTAGGATATTAAAATTTTCAAGGAGACCTGTGTACAATTAAAGTATGGCTAGTGCTAATATCACTGTCCTGTAATTCTGGAAATAAGCAAGCTATAAATAGTAATTATTAAGTAGTGGCTATTTTGCAATCATCGACATTTTACCCTAGGAAGCTGCTTTGCTGTCAACCATTTATGATTGATCAATTTTAATAATGTATAAAAACATGACACCTGGTTGTTTCTGATAGGTGAATTTATATAATAAATTAAAAAAGAATAGGACCCAGTGTATTCTTTCCATAAACTTTTGGTTTTGACGTAGCAGCGTATCATTTTTTGTGTAAAGGTATTGTAGGACCTTTAGACAAAAATTTTAGTTTTTCCCACTCAGTGACGTCTAATGTCACTTGTGGTACACAAAAAAATGCATGGAATAAAATCTAAACATTGCTGCACATAATTTAAATTAAATCAAAAATTTTGGTTTAAAGGTTTCACAGCATGGGGACCAATGGGACATGGGGGTAAGGCTTTTGGACCCACTGAACACAGATATAATCATAAATTAATAATCATTTCCAAACTTTAAACATCAATGGTTATCCAAAGAAAAAGGTGAAAACGAACTACTAAACAATGTACAAACAAATTAATCTGTGCAGAAACAAACACATTAACCAGAACAAAAGCAATATCTTATTAACCAGCACAAAACCAAGCAGTAATTGGATGTCCTCATAGCTGATGCTCACTCAGGTCTGTGAGAAATTTAAATAGGCCAGCCAAACGTTTTGTGGTTGAAATTGGTGTAGCTGGTGACAGCATCATCACCATATCATTCCTTTTAACATAAGCAACGTCTTTCTCATCATGAAAATAGAGTTGTAAGCTTAGACTGTTATTTCTTCACCAGAATCCTTTTAGCCAATCCTTCCCATCCACTTCTGTTCCATTCCAGCTGCTTGGTTGAGGTAAGATCTCCCTCTCAACATATTTATATGCTAATAACCTGATACGCTATATTTCAAGTAAATGACTTTCAATTTTTATTCCAGTAACCTGTGTTTGAGAGCAAAGGGCTGAAGGTTATTCTCAAGAAGACCAAGATGATGGTGAGTGGTTTGAAAGGTAAAGCACTCAATAGCAAAGTTGATTCATGTGCCAAGAGCGGCAAGAGGGTAAATGCAAATTCAGGGATGTGCACAGATTGTGAAAATTGGGTACATGGTAGAAATGCAAAAACAAAAAAAGCATTTAACTCAGGCAAAAGATTTTGCTTGTGAAGGATGTGTTTAGACAATAAAAGGAATTGTGGAACTAAACAAGAAAACATTATTTTTTTACCAGATGGAGATTGTGAAGAGCTTTATCACTTGGGGGACAAGTTGAATGCTAGTGGTGGAAGTGAAGCAAAAATGAGAACTGCATGACCAAAATTTAGAAAATGTGGGTTATTGCTTCCTGGAAGAAAGTTTTCAATGAAAATAAAAGGACTTATCAGAGTAGTGTTAAGATCAGTGATGCTGTATGGGAGCAAGACGTGGTGTCTAAGGAGAATCAAATGATAATGTTTAGAAGAACTAAAACAGCAATGATAGAAGCAATGTAAAAAGTTAGATTGATTGAAAAAAAAAGTAGCCAAGAACTTAAGGATTTGCAGGGTTTGGAAGAGACTTTACATTGACTGGCCATGGCGAGAGTGACATGTGATGGTATGGGCATGTTTTGAGGAAGAATAATGATGATGTACAGAGAAGAGCATTGGATTTTGAAGTGGTGGGAAGAGGGCATGGGCAATCAAAGATGACAAGGAAAAAGCAAGTGGAAGAATATACTGAACAATTGAACTGAAAAAGCAAGATGCCACCAACAGAACAAAATGGCACAATGGTATATATGAACTTTCTAGAGACAGGAGGTAAATCTGGCCACCCCCACTTAAGTGACAAAACCGGATTTATAGAGCTGAATTTCTCTCAAGTCTCATACTTAATTTTCTTTTTACCTAAAAACTTGGATCTCAGTTCATTAAAGCACATGCATATTTATCAGCTAAATTGAAACAAGCAAAGTAGAGCAAATGCAATAACACCACCAACTAAAATGGATAGTTCTGCTCAATTACCTGGAAGTATCAAAAAGCGCTGTAAGTATTACATACATCAAAATCCTGTTCTAAACCCTTCTGATTTTGCAAAGTATTTATCCATCCATCCACAAAGAAAGTTTACGACACCTATTTAGAAAACTTACATTATCATTATTGAACAGCAAAGGATGAGGGCAGCGCTTTGGTCCAGACCAAAAAAGAGCACCTGTAGAAGTTGTTTGATCAGGTGGAAAGTTGTGTAGAAGTTGTTTAATGTTGTTGTGGTAAACCTCCTAAACATTGAAAACAATCACAGGGTATCAAAGCAAATAGAACGGGGTATTTTGCAAAAAGCATACCTGAAAGCGAATGCGAGCCCACTTTACACAGTCACTAAAATCATGTGGTTTAGTTTTCACTAAAGTTTCATACACTTGCTCCAAAGTTGCAATTGGCTCAGCTCCTGGTAACTTTGCTGTTCGTTCAAAAAATTTCCCATCCTTCAAATACTGATTTGCAATTTCTGCATGATTGGTGAACAGGCCAGCAAATTCATCTCTTGCCCACTGCAAACAATACACAGTTTATTTAATTATTCACAAAAACTAGAGGTGTTCTTTTCATAAAAGTTTTGTCTACTTTTAAAAAAATAGACCCTTTTTAAAAACTTTGCTTAACAGACAATTTCATGTTCTATCATCAGTCTTGAAAAAAATGCAAAAAATTTTAGAATTTGTCATTTTCAACAAATTCACATGCCTTAAAGTTAACCACTTTGAACAGTAAAAATATGGACACTTCACTAATTTGAATACACTGACTTAAGCAAATTTTTTATCATTTCTAACATTCTTTGAAAACGTTTTTGATGAGCTTAGCTAAAGTAAAAAAATGCAGGCTTACGTTTATGATGACGTCATCAAGTATTTAGAAAATCCTAACTATCTAATAAGCTGTTTCATCACTACTCTTTTAACAAAACATAAGATTTACGAATTTTATAGAACATAATCAGATAAAACTTTAAAAATTGCAAAAAATCTAGGATGAAATTGACCATTATTTCAAGTGCTTCATAAAAACAAACAAAAACTTTATCAATCAAAAAGCAACATGGCTAAACAGTGCAACAATAATGTATTTAAGTTGTCTATGATTTTTTTTCCATGTGTATGGATGGTAAATCTCTTCTTGAAATGTGATGAAACTTAAATTCTTGTGAGTAGCTCCTTAACCTGTAAAGCGTCACTTATGTAGAAGCAGGTGCATTCCAAAACGTCACATTTTTTTTGGAGAAAATCAACTTTTTTGTAAAATTTATTTTTAATTGCTTTTTGTGATTTTTTACTGACTATTTATATTATGAATTGCTAAATATATAGTAAATAGTAATTTAAGACAATAGTAAATAGTAATTTAAGTCATTTGAGGTGAAACATTTAAAAACGACATATGTCATTGCTGACGCTCTACAGGTTAAGACTATCAATCAAAAAGCTTGGTAAAAAGAGAAAATCTTTCTCTTTCTGCTACAGCTATGCCAGATGTTCACCTTTAATCACCTTAACACTCCTGTGCTCTATTGGAAGTTTTCACAGTTATTGGTTCCAGTGTTACAAATTACATCAATAAAAAATTTGGGGGTAACCACGCTAGCCAATTTTATTGGTAAGGCACAAGCTGAAGCCTTCTATGCAAGAAATTTGGCACTCCACAAAACAACATAAGAAAAACCCTTGAAGAAAAATTAGAGATAACTTTTACAATGATGCCACCGCCATATTAATGATTTGAATATTGGAGACGTGTGGATGAGTCTGTATAGTGAAAGAAATATCAGGTACAAAAAAGCATTTTCACATCAATTTAAAAAATTAATATAAGTTGGAAAGTCAATAAATGTCATTCTACTAATTCGTTGCATGTCATTGCTGACGCTCTACAGGTTAAGACTATCAATCAAAAAGCTTGGTAAAAAGAGAAAATCTTTCTCTTTCTGCTACAGCTATGCCAGATGTTCACCTTTAATCACCTTAACACTCCTGTGCTCTATTGGAAGTTTTCACAGTTATTGGTTCCAGTGTTACAAATTACATCAATAAAAAATTTGGGGGTAACCACGCTAGCCAATTTTATTGGTAAGGCACAAGCTGAAGCCTTCTATGCAAGAAATTTGGCACTCCACAAAACAACATAAGAAAAACCCTTGAAGAAAAATTAGAGATAACTTTTACAATGATGCCACCGCCATATTAATGATTTGAATATTGGAGACGTGTGGATGAGTCTGTATAGTGAAAGAAATATCAGGTACAAAAAAGCATTTTCACATCAATTTAAAAAATTAATATAAGTTGGAAAGTCAATAAATGTCATTCTACTAATTCGTTGCAGGAGACAGCCAATAAAGTTACCACTTGACAATATCAATTATTAGCTTCAAATTGAAAAGAACATAATTTCCATTGGAAGACTACAAGCAGTGTGCTGCAGTCACTTGGTCTATTCTCAGTAGTAGAATGCTACATTTTTTAACAAAGTTTTTCACCATCAACCTGAAGTAACTTAGTGTGAGATGGAAGAGTCCAGTGATGAATAGCCAAAAAATGGTGATGGGGCAAATCAAATGGTTTATTCTTCAGTTACAATCTAATCAACTGATTTTGTATGGCCATCTTGATTAACCCACTTTTTTGCTAGGGTCTTGGATTTTATTTTTTTCACCTATGTTTTAGATTTGAGAGAGCTGATAGGAAAATTGGGAGTGTTTTGTAAAATTCTTTTTGTCAAAATTATGGTTGAATGATGTAACATTCCACAGTGAAATGCTGGCAGCAAATAGCCTCGTTGACATTTTTGTTAATATTGCATTTAATGTTGGCTAAATAGTGAGGTAATGAAAATGAATTCTTTGATCAACTGCATATCACAGCTGAAACTGAAAATATTTTTTATAAATACTGCAGTTGCGACAGTTCTTCAAGTTGCTAAAACATTAAGAACATGCAGCATTCACTTAATCAATACATTGCAAATGCTCACTATTCTATGATATCTTCATCATAAACCTTAATAAATGAATAGTTCATAATTAACCAAATACAATACAACTTCAATGGAATGAAGGCATTTCTTAATTTTCTGAAAAGGACTAAAAAATGAACATCACTACAACATGTAAAAAATTGTCACATCTGCTAAGTACTTCAATAAGCTAAAAAAGATGCATGAAATGCTGCAGAGCATTCAATGTGACAAGGCACTTAGCATTTAAAGCAAAGAAGTTTTTGAATTGGACATAGTGACAATATGATTTGACCGTTTTCTATCTTTCTTGATATCTTCAGGCACGTCTCTGCAAAGACTGTAGACATCCTGCAAAAATCATTTGTACACTGCTATCTGCAGCAAGATTTTTGGTGTAAACAAGGATTACTTGTCTTTAAAATGCCAGCAAGTTCAGTAGTATCATGGTGTTGGCAGAATGCATCTGGAAGATAATCCAAGCATTGGGTAGATGCTGTCTGCAACGAAGCCAAAAAAAATCTGCACCAATCAACAGCCACCTCAACGTGGTGGTGCAGTCCCTGGCCCCGTTTGGGTTGGGTAGAAATGACTGTTGGCCTTCCCAAGGGTCCCAGTTACCCTGGGCACTACCCTTCCTTCTTTTGCTATGCTGCCCCTTGAACGACCGCAGAAGGGCAGCACACAGCATCTACAGAATCGGTCGCCTGTTTTCACTTTTTCTTTTCTCCTGCCCCTCTCTTGCCCTTCTTTGTCTCCTCATTCTCCTGATGAGCGATAATGTTCATCCCAACCCTGGCCCCATCTTTCCTTGCTCTGTGTGTGCTGGAAATGTGACCTGGCAGGGCAAGTCAGTGCAATGCTGCGCTTGCTCCAAATGGGTCCATCTAAGGTGCTCACAACTTTCCTTCTCCAAATTCAGAGCTCTTGGCAGCTCTCACTCTTGGAGCTGTCCCTCCTGCCGTAACACTGTGACTCCCTCCATGGAATTCTCTGACATGTATACATCCACCGTGCAATCTGGCCACCCTCTGCTAATGCTGCTCTCTTGCCCCACCCTCATCTCCATACCTCTTATCACCCATCTGCTTATTATATATCTTCTCCCTTGCTCCTGGCCATTCTTCTGCGCCTCCTGCCTGCAATCTTCCATTTCTTTCGACTGCATCAAACGCCCTCCAAAAGCCTGGTGGTCTGCTGAGGTGGGAAGTGCAGTTAGTGAAAGATGCAATGCTTTTGCTGCCGCTCACAGAAGTGATGAAGATTGCCAGGCTTACATCTCCGCTTCTTGATGCACCTCATCAGTCATCGCCAAGGCCAAGACTGAGGCATGGCAAACAACTTGCTCTTCTCTTTCACCTAGGTCTAACACTAAATCTGTTCACTCTCTTTTTTGCTCTATCGCTGGCTCTCCTTCTTGGTTTTCCTCCTCTCCTAACTTCCCAAACTGTTCTTCTCCCAGGAAATCGGCTTCGATCTATGCCGCTTACCTGAGATCTCACTTTTCCGTTTCTAAGCCAAAGGCCCTGCGTAGCAGAGCCAGAGGCTAAATTCCTGATGGTGGCATTTCTAACGAAATTATTGACCATCTTTTGCAACTTAAGACAGAGCTATTGAATTACTTTCCGGATGTTGCATGCTGTGCTTACTCCACCAACCCATTCTTTATTGATCCAGCGGATGTGCCTGTGTGGATCAGAGAACAAGAAGAACTAATAGACATTCAAACTGATGAAACAGCAAAAATAAAACTTAAGGAATGCTGTTTCATCAATTTCTGGTTGAGCGTGGCATCTTTGTACCCGAACCTAGCTTGTGTTGCTGTTTCCCGCCTATTGATTTTTCCATCTACATGGGAGTGCAAACAAGGGTTTTCAGCTTTGTTGACCATCAAATCAAAAAGCCGAAATTGCCTTGGAATGCCTGAACATGATTTTCGATGCGCTGTCAGTGAAGTTATTTCTTGCATTGACCAGCTGGTGGAGAAAAAACAACTACATCCATCGCATTAAAACTATTTGCTGTTTTTTTACTTATTTTTTGGCTATTTATGTCTTCCTGGACTGCCGTTCATTTAACTTTGATACAGCTACATGCTAGTTTTTCTTATATAGCCTACTTTTGTTTATTTTTAGTTTGATATATTCTAGTAGTCAGAGGTAACTCAGGTGGTACACAAACACTGTACAAAAACTCAAAATGGTACGCAAGTAAAAAAGTTTGGGAGTCACTGACAAAGAGATTTAGATCTAATGTAAACATTCTTTGCACCCACTTAAGAGCTGCTGGGGACTGGGAGGGAGCATTTGTTTATTTTTTGTCTGTGTGAAAATCTATTGGTACAGATTGTTCTATGACCAGTATACCCTTACTTACCCCCAACCTCAGTTTTCTGATGCGAGCGGTCTGACCAAGCAATTAAGCTGGCAACCTCATCATTGACATACAAACTACTAATGGTAGATACCCAATAGTGATCTCTTACAACATGCTGGGTATACAGCTTTACTATTATCAAAATCGATGAAGCACGTTACAAGATTTCTTCTAATCTGCATTTGAGTAATATGGCATCTGCTTTGTGCTAGATGCCTTTCCAAATACAACCCTCCTCATTTATTGAGGCTGGAGACTAGCACCAAGAGGACACAAAATTGAGTGCACACTTTAGTGAATGTCATTTATCAATTTAATAAAAGACATTGATACAGGAAGGAATAACTTTTACAGTTCACTTTTAGGAGTGACGTGTAATTGGGACAACATATAAAGCTTGCCTAGGATGCTATACTTTCTCATGGTGACTATGCGGTCAAAAACTGCAAATCGCATTCATATAAAAGTCTAAGTACAGTTTCACCTTGTTAACACGGACCCTGTTAAGCCAGATATCGGTTAACTCGGACTATGATTTTATTTTCATAAAAATAAAAACAAAACAAATAAATCTCATTTACCATGTACAGGTGTACTGCACATTAATGATTTACATGTTATAAAGGTAAGGTCAAAGAAAATAACCTTGGTAATAGCCGATAATAACAGTTGATATCAGTACAGATTTGTTTGCCAGGCTAGGCTAGCCCAACATAGCCTTTGTCAGGTGATTTACTTGAATAAACAAAAATAAATAAATATATATATAAATAAATATGCTTTTTTACATGTTATGAAGGTAAATGTAGTAAAACAAAATAGCCTATATAATAACGGCATTTTTAACTAAACTTTGTTACCCTAGGCTTGTTTATAAGCTATGGCCTATAGGCCGTTGGTTAAGTCAGACAATCGGCTAACACGGACACCCTTCCCCCTGAGCTGTCCGAGTTAATGAGGTGAAATTGTAGTTTTATCCCAAGTGCAGTGGTAGTTAAAAATAATCTACTAATGAGCTAATTACCACAAGAAAATTTGAAGATATGAGCTACTTTGAAGATATAAACTACTACTTTGAAGATATGAACTACTCTAACCTAAATTGCTAATGTGCTTTTCTATCTGATTAATGGGCTGACTAGACGAGCAAATGTACATTGTTTTACCAAAACAAAAATTATCTTGTGTCTTAATATTATCTTATCTCATAAAGTTGCACAACAGCTACAAACAGAAGACCTTAGAGCCACAGTTATACCATCATTTGGGTAAACCCTTAATTCTGGAACTCAGCAAAATAAACAAGTTTACATAGAAGAAGCATTAAACTATTTGAAAACTAAAAAGGCATCCAAAAACTGCAGACCACAGCAAAGCCAGATCAATCAGTATAGTTATATTTGATTATTTTAGAAAATATGCTTTTACAGAACTCAAAATAAGCAAAATTTACATAAAAAAAAAACAGAAAAAGAAAATTACCCTAAATCCATGATCATAATTATAAAGACTGACCTGAAGAGTGTGTTCAATGGCATTGGGAAAATTCTTCAATGTACAAATAGGAATAGACTTCTCAGGAGGATCTTGCGATGAAGAGTACGACTCAGTTAAATGTGGAAGAACAACCTGGATATTGCCTTTTGTGCCCAAAGTTCCTGATTCTAGCAAAGGCTTTCGATAATACACACACCGCCGATCCATGTAGATTCCTAAACATATCATGGGAAATGGCTTATGTAGTCAGCTCTCACAAACATTGCTCTAATATGCCTGGAAAAAACCATTGATCGGATTCTATTCATTATTATATTAACACAAGCAATATCAAAGCAAGAAAAGAAGGGAAACTCTTTAACATATCAAGGCCATATGTTTTATGATTGGTGCTACAGTTGTTGTCTTCAAATCTGCAAGAAATTATTCTTATCACTGTGTCTACAGCTGCAATAACGATTAAACATACTTGCTTGTACATTATCAAGAGCATTAGCAACACCATCAAGGTTTTCAAAAAAACTATCAGTGTATATGTGCTCAGTCTCCGGCCCAACGCGATCTTGGTTTGCCACCACACGAGCGAGAGGGTTCATCTGCTTCACAGCACTAGCAGCACATTCAGACTTTAATTTCTGTAAAAACAAAATGTGTTTTTTACAAACTTGCCAGCTCCGCTAGCATTTATCACCAAAGCTACCTGTCAGTTTTGCTGAGGTAACAATTGTTGGCAGCTCACTTCACAAAAGGAATGTTTGCAAAAACAGTAACAAATTGTTTGTGACAAATTGGCAGCACAGGGAATAATCACTGTGTTTCTTACCTCCCAGTGTAACCAAATAACCTGGTCCCCATCTCTATTCCATAAATTTAAGACAAGTTATACTCAGAAACAGTTTATAATTTCACAAACTTTAAACATTTATTTTAATAAGTGTGGCAGATGGTCATTAGACCAGAGAGTGGCTGCCAATATAGTAAACTGTCTTCATGACTGCACCAATAAACTATGAAGTGGCAGGGCTATTTTTTTAACTAGGTGTTCACAGCCCAGACTTAGCCAACGTTTCCTGCTCCCAAATAGACAGAAAAAAGAGAACTAACATACCTTCCTCTGAAAAAATTACCAAACCCTATCTCCAGTATTCTAGCTCCACATAAAGGCAAATTTTAAAAAATTCTACATATTTTTAATATTAACCTCATTTGAACATTTTTGAATATTAGCTGCTGTTGGTTATTAGCTGCACTTCCTTTTAAGTTAAAAAAAATAACCAGCAGACATTGCATTATGAGATTCCATGTCTCAAATCAGAATTAGCTTCTAATTGCCTGTTTTCTGTCAAAGGCAAAGCCAGCAGATATTGCTTCATAGAATACAAGCAATACAAAGTTCCATGTTGTAAAAGATAAAATTTTGTATCTAGACTGAAAAAAAATCCACCATGGCAATTCCATTAACAGCAAAATCGTTTTTGTTGAAGTAATTTTTAAACATATCCTATGAAAGCTTGATAGCTGAATAAACTTAACTTCATGCTTACTAGTCAGTTCAATAAAATTCAATCAATTGCATTCACCTTTCTGATATACAATTTCCCTTTGATTTTGACTTTTAAATTTGACAACACTTTCTTGCAGTGAAAAAAGAAAAAAAAAATAGCAACAAGCTGCTTTAACTGAAACGATGCAGAATATGCTTATGTCACCATGAGGCAATGTAAACTCACTCCAAAGACATTTCACATAATTTTTGACCATCACATGTAATCTCATTTCAAATCTTAGCTTTGCTCTTCAAACTAGTAAGGGCTGCATTAGCACACTAAATCTCCAAAAAACGATGTTCTGGAAGAATCTCTGCCTGTATTTAAAACCTCCATTAGTGATTTTCCATATACTCAGTCAGAACTATACAGGTATGCAGATGACTTTGTATTACTCTATTCAGATAAGAACTGGTCTAAAATCAAACAGATGCTGAAATCATACATGGATAAGATTGCGTTGTACTTCTTAGATGGGGACAACTATCACCTGAAAAAACAACTGTAAGTTAAGAGGCTTAATCCTGGCACAGAGCAAAAAAGAATATGCTTACTTCAAATGTTTTATATCTAGTTACACGGATGGCCAAAATAACTCATTTTCAAACACAACATTTTCCTTTATGGATGCAAATTCACACAGTGGTATAGTCCTACCAATTTTTGTTCTTTTCATTTCTCCTCAAACTTTGGATTCTACAAATTTTGCCCATAACCAAAACTCCTCACTATTACTTTAAAATCGAGCTTACTTACCGAAAACCAATAATTTTCCAAACGTTTATACATTCATTTTGATAAGTGCATGAGGGATTATTGCAAAGTTGTGAAAGGACACTTTAAGTGATTGAAATATCTACAATATTTAGCTATTGATAGGCCTCTTGAGACCTAAATCTTCTGGCTCTGTGTTTGTTCCATGGTCATGACACAAACACAGCCAGTGAAGGAAAGTGATTTGAAACAGTGCCCCATATCTACAGTTCAGTTGATACAATAGGTTAGGGCAGTCGCATAACAACAGGGGGCAAGTGGGGACAGTCTGGCCAAGGCAGTACTAATTTATAGGTGGCATTTTTGCAAACCTACACAGCGATATTGTTTTATTTCTGGTGTTTTGAAGTGCTGCCAAAACTTTTAAGGGGCAGCAAAAGTAACATTTTCCCCAGATGGCACTTTTGCTAGTTACAGAATTGGGTTAAGGGCAGGGCTTCCCAAACTGGGGTCATGTAACGATCTTCAGGAGTCGCAAAGAGTATAACAATTTTTCACAAAGTACTGCATATACTATACTATAGTTACTACAGTATATGCAGTACTTTGTGTAAAATTGGTATACTCTCTGCAACCCTTGAAAGTCGTTAAAAACTGGTGCAATTGTGCAAAACATCATTCTTAAGTTTGCTGTATATTCTACATAAATAGGTCTAGCTCTAGTATTAAATAGTGGGATTTTGTTAAGTGACAGCGGATGGACTGTTCTGCATTTGTATCATGTGACATAGCTGGATGTACAACTTTTTTGTTTTGTCACTTCAATATCACGAGGCACAGCTGGATGCATCACTTTTTGTTTTATTACTTCCGCTTATGACACCACAGAATTGTGCAGATGAAAGAATAGTAGCTACATATTTTTAAAAATGCAACACTGACTTGCAGATTGAAAAAGCAGAAGTTCAATTACAAAAACGAAGCTATAAGCCAAAAAGAGAAAGTATAACAAAAGTTTTTTGCAGTATGGTCTCATTTTCATATTGAAAAACAATCAACACCGTCCACTTTGTTTGATTTGCAACTAAGTGTTGGCAAGTGAAAGTCTTAAGCCGGCCAAGTTGAAACAACATCTTCACACCAAGCATGATTCTCATTGCAACAGACCTGTGGAGTTTTTTTTATTTTACTGCAAACATTTGAAAGACAAAGACAATCATTTAAAAGTGAATTTGTAAATGAAGGGAAGTATACAAGAGCATTGTTTGAGGCTTCCTTGTTAATAGCAAGGATTAAGAAACCTTACAATATCGGCAAAGAACTTATTCTACCAGCTGCAATTAAAAAAAACGCAACTGTTCACAGTGAAAAGAGACCAATAAAATGCAAAAAAATTCATTGTCAAACAATACTGTGTCAAGGCAAATTTCCAAAATAAGCCAGCAATTTCTATGATTAATCGTAAACCTTGCACCTAATTGGCAAATTGGCATATGGGCGTAAGGGGCATTAACAATTTCTTAAAATGAATATGCCAGGAAACAATAATGAGTATACCACCCAACCAATTTAGACAAGACCATCCCTGGATGCATTTCATCCTTTTGGACTCATCAGCAGGGCCCATCCCGTCGCAAGCAAAAGTAACCCACTCATTAACGTTATCCTTAAAAAAAATCCAACTATGCACATGCAGAAGCACTGAGACTTCAATCAACGACGTATTGCGTTGCTTAACAGGGTAGGTTGACAAATTGGTTGATTTTGGCTGCATATCCACTGGTAGATCAGTTTACACACTGATCTGAAAAAGCAGATTAAACGCTGTATATATAGCCTAGCATCTTGTCTTTGCAATGCCATCACGCTTGCGGCAAGTGCATTGACAATTCACAAGGTGGGAGCCAGGTGACCTTTGATAGACATGTTGAGCAAATCCATGCCAACGAATTTTCACTATATCTCACTTCGCAGTAAACCGGGCCTCCTACAGTGAAACGGGCAAATCCATGCCAACTCTTTTCAAGTAGGGAAAAAAACTATAGATTTGAAAATTATAAACGAAGATTCATGCTTGTATGCTGCTTTGCCGATTAGGTACAAGGTTTACGATTTCCATATCTTTGCCTATAACTTTCAAATCTATAGTTTTTTTCCCTACTTGAAAAGAGTTGGCATGGATTTGCCCGTTTCACTGTAGGAGGCCCGGTTTACTGCGAAGTGAGATATAGTGAAAATTCGTTGGCATGGATTTGCTCAACACGTCTATCAAAGATCACCTGGCTCCCACCTTGTGAATTGTCAATGCACTTGCCGCAAGCGTGATGGCATTGCAAAGACAAGGTGCTAGGCTATATATGCAGCGTTTAATCTGCTTTTTCAGATCAGTGTGTAAACTGATCTACCAGTGGATATGCAGCCAAAATCAACCAATTTGTCAACCTACCCTGTTAAGCAACGCAATACGTCGTTGATTGAAGTCTCAGTGCTTCTGCATGTGCATAGTTGGATGTTTTTTAAGGATAACGTTAATGAGTGGGTTACTTTTGCTTGCGACGGGATGGGCCCTGCTGATGAGTCCAAAAGGATGAAATGCATCCAGGGATGGTCTTGTCTAAATTGGTTGGGTGGTATACTCATTATTGTTTCCTGGCATATTCATTTTAAGAAATTGTTAATGCCCCTTACGCCCATATGTCAATTAACCAATTTGCCAATTAGGTGCAAGGTTTACGATTTCCATATCTTCACTATAATTTTTAAATCTATAGTTCTATGATTAAAGAAACACGTAAATTTGCCATTCAGCTTAATGAGTCAAAAGACATTACAAATATGGAATATCTTTTGTCTTATGTTAGATGCATTTACAATAGCAACATTCATGAGGATTTACTGTTTGGTCAACCATTGCATGGATGTACTACAGGGATGGATATTTCTCGGAAAGTTGATGATTTTTTTATGGAAGTGGGGCTATTTTGGACGGACTGTGTTGGTGTGTGTACTGACAGAGCTGCTGCAATAACATGATACATAGCTGGGTTTCATGCAAGAATGCAATCTGCAAATGATACACCTATCACTTTTACACACTGCATGATTCATTGAGAGGCCCTTGTTGCTAAAAAAATTTCTCCTGATTTAAATGCTGTTGTGTAAGATGCAGTTAAAGTTATTAACCTTATTAATAAGAGTCATGCACTCAATACCCTATTTTTGCAAAATTATGTGGTGAAATGAAATTGGAGTTTATGACCCTTTTACTGCATCATCAAGTTAGGTGGTTTTCAAAGCCAAAGCTTTAAAAAAGCTTATTAATGTTAAAAAAAATGAAGTCGTGATTTTTGTAACAAAAAAAAATTCAGATTTGGTCCACTATCTTTGCATTGACCGCTGGCTGTTGAAATTATGCTATTTGTCAGATTATCTTGTAAACTGATCGAGCTTAATTTGTCCCTCCAAAGAGAAAGCACCAATGTTTTCACACTAAAATCTAAAATTAAGTGTTGATCAAAAAATTAAATATCTGGAAACTAAAGGTTGAAAATGATTTATTTGAAATGTTATTATTTACAGAAGAGTTTTGGGCTGACAATGATGTGGAATCAAACGTTATTTAACCTCTTGTAATTGACCATTTGTCAAATCTGTTAAAACAATTTCAAAGCATTTTCTTCCAGAATTGGACAATACCAAATTAGATTGGATCCAAAACCCATCGGCAATGCAAAAACAAAGTACAAAGCACCTCTCTCTTAAATCTCAGGAAGAGCTTGCTGACCTATCTTCAGACTCCATAAGTTGTGGCTTGAATTTTCCAGAAAAAAGCTTCAAACTTTTTGCCTTAGTGTTAGAGCAGAATATCCATTATTATCTGACTTAGCAGTAACGGCACTCCTGCTGTTTGCCTTAACATATCTATGCAAGTCAGCGTTTTCAATGTTGACAGCAACCACAACAAAATACCATTCCAGCCTAAGCAACATTAAAAAAACTGCTATAAGACCAGCATTAACAAATATTGAGCCACGACTGGGCTTGCTTTGTAGCAGAAAGCAGTTGCACCCATCACATTAAACATGTTTCCTTTTTGTTTTGTTTCCAATAAGCTGGCTACATGTGAATTAGTATGCTATGAGTACTGGTAGCTTGTTTTTGTTTTTTTGCCTTTTAACAATTATTGCAAAAGCATATTTTGCACTGTTCATTATTTCATTTGTGAAGGGTCCTGGAAAATTTTAAGAGATTAAAACGGGTCACGAGTGGAAAAGTTTGAGAAGCCCTGGGTAAAAAGGTATGGCTTAAGTGGCAGAAATTTGTGCTAAAGATTTGGATATTTTTTTCTGAGTCCTGCAAGGTTTCAGTTCACATTCAAACTCAGCATATTATGCCACTTAGCTGCAGATAATTAATATATTGAAATAGAGTTGTTCATATTTATGTGATTTAAAAAAAATCAAGTTTGCATCAACTCTTCTCATCCTACTGATCTAAAAAATGACTTGGGCAAAACAATTTTGAAATTAGACTTTATTTTGCTCCTACTCAAAGCTATTAAAAGTTATCACTCGCTAATTGCGTTAGTTTAGGGGATTACCCAAAAGTATAATCATCCTTTGATATATTCATAAATTTATTTGATTCTAAATGCTATATTTCAGTAAAATACAGCTAATTTGCAAAGAGTTTGTGTTGAGCGATAAGATGATGTTTTTCAATCAGAAAATTGAATTTAGAGAATTTTTCCAAACAAATATTGCACACAAAAAGCTGACATTCAATTCTGTTTTTCTGCAACTTCTTCTCAAAAATATTAATTTTGTCTTCAAAAGAGTGTTATAGATCAGTGCTACACAAACTGTGGTACGCGTACCACTACTGGTACTCAAGCAGATGACTGCTGGTATGTGGTCAGTTAGCATATAAGTATACTGAGTATCATCTACATTGATCAGAGCATGTTTTCACTCAGTGGTCTGAGTATTTTTGTTCTAAGCGTCATTTGACGTACTTTCTTTGATTTTCATGACTATATCGCTTTTCATTCACATTTATTGACACGGTGATCTTTACTGAAAGACAGGACAACGTTCAGTCTGCTCTTGCAGCTGGAACCCGACTAGTGTGAACGAAAAAATGCGTTACCTAAAAAGCAAAGTCTATTGTTACAACGCAAAAAATTTTTATTCCGCAACTGTTATCGTTTGTCTTCCAACAGCTATAGTTAAACGCAACAAATTAATGTAGACTTTAGAATACAGTATGGTTTAGCAGTGAGTTGAATGTGTTTGTTAGTAGTTTTGTTGAAAGCAAACTTTGAAGATACTAATATTAATTTATCTTGCAAAAGTTTCTTAATAGTAAACCAACCGTACTAACCAGAAACAACAAAGTTAGTAATTAGTACAACAATAGCTAATTTTGCTAGTCTTCTATCAGCTGGTAGCAAGTTTTTGATAAGTTAGCTTGTAGAAAGCATAATACGCTCTTATTAGCAAAACATGCTGCAGGCACTGGTACTTTGTTTTTTTTTTTAATTTAAATTACCAAGTCAACCTCACTTATTAAAGTGAAAGCAGAATTTCCGAGATCAAGTAATATGGCCATTAAAACGCCACATCTATTTCCTTCCACGTATCTTTGTGAAGTTGGCTTTTTAACTATGATTTACGTAAAGGAAAAGTGCAAAAATGCACTCAATATCCATGCTCATTTTCGAGTAGCACTGTCTTCCATTGAACAGCAATTGGATAAGCTAATAGAAAAGAAGCAAGCCCATACCTTGCATTAGATTAGAGGATTAAAATAAAAGCATTTTTGACTTTATGGTACAGTTGTTGTTTGATAAATAATACTTCCTTTGTCTATTTTTTCCATTTGAAATACATAAATAGTACGTCAAATGACAGAAAGTGCGCTGCTGGTACACTATATTAAAAAGTTTGAGTAGCACTGTTATAGATCACATATGTCTACTGCATAAAAAGACTACAAATGTAGTAAGTCAATTTGACAGTAGAAAGTTTAATGATCGAATTAGAGCAATAAAATAAAATATATTCAAGCTAAAAACATCTTAACAGCCTGTTTCACCTAAGGCAGCTTGTCAGGAGGTAATTCTAATACACAACACAGGTATAAAATAGTGTGGGTGAAACCAAAAATTAACAAGTAAAATCAAAATACAAAGCTTGAAAACCAAGGTAAGATACGCTATACAGACCTGCCTTATTCAAGCACTGCTTGCAGCAACTCGTGGGTAGATGATGATTGTGACAACTGGTGGGTAAATCACTTTAAGACAAGTATCTATATTTACCTCAAATTTTGTTTTGCTTTCAAGAATGGATGGCAAACAGGTATCTCCATGCATTTTTCCAAAAAGATGCACACCATAGCCACTTGTTTCAACTGCTATTGTGTAGCATTATTCTAGTTAATATGTAGGAAAATTCCCTGCATCATTTTTATGATACAATTTGTTGTTACAATGCCAGTACAATTTCAAAAAAATCCCATCTTGAAGTGGTTGACAGAGGTCATACAAGTCATTCAAACCACAAAGTTTTTGTCAGCTTCAAAAAGTCAAAAGTATACATGCTTATGAGGATCTTCAGGGATGACATGATGCTGTCATGATCGGAAAAGTTAGTTTTTACAGAAAAGGCAAAACATAAGGTTGCATAATGAACACAAGCTATCTAACTAACAAAAGGTTCCTTGACAGCTGAAGACTGTAATCTAGCTTTATCTTTGCCACAAAGGAGTGATGCCATTCACTCAAGCACAGAAAAACCTTTTATCCATCTTAAATAAAAGCCAGATGATTAAAGCTGACAGCATTTCTCTCTACGCACCACCACATTTAATTAATGACCCTGACATAACCAAAGTATTTGACACATTTAAAATTTTCAATATATTGTGATGTTTTGTGACACAACCATAAAATTGTGCAATAGTGTTGTAAATGATTTTGCTTTGTCAATGCCAACGCTATACGAGCCTCAGAAAACAAACAATTTGAAGACATTATTTGTTGCATTTGAAGAAGATAATTATATTTGTAAAAGTAGCCAGTTTCTAAATAGCTATGTTTGGTAGCATGCTACACCAAATATTCTTTGAGTATGGTATTATTATACTGACTACATTAAAAGCTATGCTGTCCATCTCAAACAAAATTCAAACTTAAATCAGAAATCCTTGCCTTACATCAAAAGCAATTATATCTAATGGAAAAAAATGATAAAGGTGCATACTATAATACTCGTATATGTCATGCACATTTAAAAGAGTTTTTCTCAGTAACAAAAATAATTCCTATTGTTCTAACATTGCTAATCTTTTTCAAGTATGCATAGTTTTAAGCATTACTATGTCGAACGGAGATCATTTATTGATCCAAGCAAAACCATTTAATGGCAGTATGACTGCATAACGTAAGTAAACAGCCTTCAGCTCCATTGATACATGCTACTAATTTAAATCAATCCTATGCATCAATGGACAAAAACTTAGATTTAATAAAATACATGCAGCTTCAATGAAACATTTGTAAAGATTTAGAGGAAATTTGATTACTTTACTTTTTGTAATGCAATTGGGATGTGTCAAGCAACACTGTTTCATATACCACAGGGTCAGCAAGAATGATACACATCACTTCAACCACAAGGAATGACCAAAGCTATTTTTGGGTCAACACATATCTTCCACTGATGCTGAAGGCATACTACTAGCTTTTCCAGAATTAGCTTAATGGAATCGTATTCTTCTCTCATACTCATTGAATGGCCAATTGGAATGGAACGATACTATTGCCATTATGGAGAAGAATGTATTTTAAACTTCTTACAGAACTGTCAATAAAAAGTCACCATTCTTGTGGATTGTATTCTTTTAATCCCATTTTTTGTAGAAGACTCCCGACATCATTATAGAAAACCCGATTGTTTTCTCTGGAAAAAAGGGCAGTAAATCATTTTTTCTTGTATCACGAAAGGTAATGTTAGTACCAAGGCTGAAGAACATTTTTCTCATTTAGCTAGCAAGTAAGGACTTCAGAGGTTTCCTTTAAAAGAGTGAAATTTCTAATCAGGTCTGATTGATTAAATTATAATGGTGTAGCTACTGTGTCCTCTAACTCACTTTCACTGCTACAGGACATTGCTGCATCAACATAACTACTAATTTCATCAGAGCTTTTTCTAAGTTTTGGCAATGGTCAAAC
Organism: Trididemnum clinides; assembly: GCA_963675345.1. Classification (NCBI taxonomy): domain Eukaryota; kingdom Metazoa; phylum Chordata; class Ascidiacea; order Aplousobranchia; family Didemnidae; genus Trididemnum; species Trididemnum clinides. The sequence continues at coordinate 29,927,166 of OY776305.1, read as the reverse complement.
GCATAACAGGAACTTTATCTCAACATGGGATAAGCCATCATGGTGATTCTAAGTTGCAGCATGTCCATCTCCTTCTATTGTTTTGATTGATTCTTTTGATGTTAACCATACCAAAGTAGCAATCATCGTTATGATTTTTAACTTTCCTCCAAACTGTAAACTTCATCTCTTTCCATTAATCTACTGATGCAAATGCTCCGCACAGTTTTTACAAGCAATATGGGAAGCACATTGTTTATCTTGATCTTCAACTTTAAAACCAAATTAAGCTCTCTCTACAACAGCAAAAATAGGTTTTCTTTGTAAAAAGAATAAAGCCAAAATGCTGGTAAACATCTCATTAAAACGTTTTGCTTTTACACTAAAAGCATCATCAGTTAAATAAATGGTCAACTAAGGCTTGGCTGAACAGATACTGCATTGATAGCTAACCGCTGTACAACTAAATTTAGTAAGGTTATCAGAATTATGACATCACAAACTGATAAAACAAACAACTGTCATTAATATAATTAGCAAAGCAAGGCTAACTAAAAAAGTGCGCTGCAGACATACTTTCTATAGCTAATACATATTAAACAAACAAATTGGATGCGATGCTCCATCCAACTTAATTTGTGGTTGAATTTCTTGAATAAGTAAGGTTTTTTGGGCACATGGTATAGTTGAGAAAAAACTGGTAACTTTAATCAAAAATAACAGCCAAACAACTTGTTAAAAACATACTGCAAACGTTTTGGCCTTCAACTGGTGCCATTTTCAATGCAAATAATGTACAACAGGTTGACTAGCAACTATGCCATACTGACACTAAAAAAATGATCACACAAGAAGTGATGATTACGTGTTAAATAAACAGAAAGGAAAAGATTTGGAGTCTAAATTTAAACTAGGCTTCAATCGCTGAATGTAAAGAGATTCTAGAGTGAAAAGTTTGGATTTGTCAGGAGAACTAGTGAGAATTTGTGGGTTGTTGAAATCAACTCTGTGGTTTGGATTTGATTGTAAATGGTTACACACTTCTGAGTTGAGACTAGTCTGGTGCTCATCCAGGCATTTCACTAAATTCTGGTGAGTTTGGCCAATATAGAAAGAACCACAAGAACAGTTTAACCAGTATACTTTGTTGCTTCTTAATAACCATCAACATCACAAAGCTTAATGTTAAAACAAAAACTTTGAATAAGATTATACAGTTGCTTTGTGTCCACTTATTTTCCTAAAAAACGTCACAAACTAAGCAGATCTATTCTCAGTAAAGAACAAAATTGTGCCTTAGAATCTTTAAGAAAAGATTGTGATATAGTTATTACTAAGCCTAATAAAAGCAATGGCATAGTTATTTTGAATTGCAATGATTATGTTGACAAGATGCATGAAATTTTAGATGATCATACCAAATTTATCCTTTGCAATCAAGACACATACCTATCTAATCTCACTAGATTCCAACGATCTCTTTACTATCTCAATTCCAAAAAAGCATTGTGCAGTGATATCTACTCTAGAATATATCCTACATCTACAACCACTCCTTCTCAATACAGACTACCAAAACTTCACAAACCTGGAATTCCCATGAGACCAATTCTTTCCTCTAGTGGGTCCTTTAACCATGAATGTGCTCGGTGGTTATCTCAATCTCTCACAAACCTCAGACAACATCCCAGGCACCTTCACCTTTCTTTCCAAAATCTCTAATCACAATTTAGCTGACCAAACCATGGTGTCATTTGACGTCGAAAGCCTTTTTACTAATATTCCTCTCTCATTTCCCTTAAACCTCATACTCTAATCCATTTATGTTGACAACAGTAGAGAGGGGAATGGCCTTAACAAAAGCAGATTACTGAAGCTATTGAACTGGTCAACAAAAAACACAACTTTTCAATTTAATAATAAATTCTATAAACAGATAGACGGAGTGGCCATGGGCTCTCCCATTGGACCCCTACTAGCTGATGTCATGATGAATTATGTAATTGATAAAGCGATTGAACACACACCCCTAAACCATCAACCAAAGTTCTTTTGATGCTATGTTGATGATTGTTTTGCTACTTTTACTAATACCTCCTCTATTGATGTATTTCTTAGTAATCTTAACAGTGTGCACAATAAATTCAGTTTACCAAGGAAGTACAATTGCACAACCCTTTGGCTTTTCTTGATGTTCTCATTGAAAAAACTGACAAAGGAATTAAAACTAGCACCTATCACAAACCCACACACACTGGCGACCTTACACAATTTTCTAGCTTTTCCCCTCTTTGTTACAAGCGAAATCTAGTGAACTCCTTTCTTCATCATTCCTATTCTCCTGACAAATCCAAACTGCTACTCTGGAATCTCTTTACATTCAGCAATTGAAACCTAGTTTAAATTTAGACTTCAAATTTTTTCCTTTCCGTTTATTTAACACATAATCATCACTTCTTGTGTGTTCATATTTGTGTCAGTATGACATAGTTGCTAGTCAACCTGTTGTACATTATTTGTGTTGAAAATGGCACCAGTTGAGGGCAGAAACGTTTGCAGTATGTTTTAAACAAGTTGTTTGGCTATTATTTTTGGATTAAGGTTTCTTTGATTTGTAGCTTTCTGCAGTTGTTGCTGTGACCAAGTATTTCGGGAGAATCTAAATTGATCTTGTGGTTAGGATTGCGCACAAGGTGCTTTGCAACATCTAATTCTTGATTTTGTTTTCTGTTTGATAAATGTTCTTGAATCTGTGTGGCTAGATTACAGTGAGTTTGGCCTAGGTATAATTGCCCACACAAGCAATTTAGTTTTTATATGACTCCTGCATTGTGCAATAGGCCTTGACGATCTTTAAATTTAAAGCATTTGCCAATATTGTGAAGTGTCATGTACCAATCTGAATCAAAATTTTGTGGAAAGATTTTTAATTAAATACTGCAAAATTTCTTTTCCAATTTGCAACGATATATTGCCAAGGTAAGGTAAATGCAGAAAAAGGGAAATTTTTTTGCTTTCTGAAGTTTTCAGACTTTTACAGTTGTTTCTTGTATCATATTTCTGCATGATTGGTGATTTATGTTGCTTGTTCAAAAATAAACGTATTTGTTTGTCAATATACTGGAGAGGATAGCCATTTCGTTTCAATATAGAATATATAGCTTTGAAAGTCCTCATGGATTAAACTATACAAATTACATATGCTATATGCTCTGTATAGCAGGGTTTTAACTAGATTTTTGGTTACCTATTTCTCATTTACGTGCAAAGATTTATAAAAAAGAAAAGAGAGTTAGCAAAAAGAATCAGTCAAATTATTCATAAATGCAAACTTAAAGATTTAGGCTTGGACATTGGCTTAGGGGAAGAAATAGAACAAATTTAGGTATTAAATAATTTATCAAATTACAATCTTTCTAACATAGAATGTAAAGTACTGAAGAAAAGCTTAAAATTTGGCATCTTTTCAGATAAGCTGAATTTAACAAACATTCAGACGGAATTTGAAGATTTTTACCAGCAAATTTGACCTAATCTCTTGAACAACAACAATTGTCTTGAACTTAAATCTAAGTTCATGACATTGTACAGCAAATTGAAATCATCGTTCTTTTACAGCTTGAAACATCAAAACATCAGCCTATCAACAAAAGAACGTGATGCTTTACAAAAACTGGCAAATAATCTGACACTGATTATCTGCAAACCAAAAAGAATAGGTTGTTGAGAATAAAAATGACTATATAAACAAAATAAATAAAATTTTATCCAACAAAATACAATTTTAGAAAGTATCTGTTGATGAGAATATTGCCAACTCAACCAAATTTCAATGATTTCTCTATATTCTAAAAAAGGAAGCATTTCTCAAACAAGAAGTTTACGATTGAATTAGACCAATCTCAGCTCCTACTCCTACACTTTATGGTTTGCCAAAACTGCAAAAAGAAGGATACTCATATCAGCCTATCTTAGCATCAAATGGTAGTTACACTTACGATTGCACAGTATGGTTAAATGAAACAACTCAATTTGATTCATTCCAATATACAATTTGCCTCTGAAGCAGCTGAGGATCATCAAATGCCTTTTTTAGAAGTTTGGATAAACAATATCGAAGGAATATTGAAGCTAAGCACTTAATGAAAACCTGCAAACACTGGTCTTTACATTAATTGGCAAAGTTTTGTTTCCTCCTGTTACAAATTAAATCTAATTAAAACCCTGCTATACAGAGCATGTAGCATATGTAATTTGGATAGTTTAATCCATGAGGACTTTCAAAGCTATATATTCTATATTGAAACGAAATGGCTATCCTCTCCAGTATATTGACAAACAAATACGTTTATTTTTGAACAAGCAACATAAATCACCAATCATGCAGAAATATGATACAAGAAACAACTGTAAAAGTCTGAAAACTTCAGAAAGCAAAAAAATTTCCCTTTTTCTGCATTTACCTTACCTTGGCAATATATCGTTGCAAATTGGAAAAGAAATTTTTTATTTTTGAACAAGCAACATAAATCACCAATCATGCAGAAATATGATACAAGAAACAACTGTAAAAGTCTGAAAACTTCAGAAAGCAAAAAAATTTCCCTTTTTCTGCATTTACCTTACCTTGGCAATATATCGTTGCAAATTGGAAAAGAAATTTTGCAGTATTTAATTAAAAATCTTTCCACAAAATTTTGATTCAGATTGGTACATGACACTTCACAATATTGGCAAATGCTTTAAATTTAAAGATCGTCAAGGCCTATTGCACAATGCAGGAGTCATATAAAAACTAAATTGCTTGTGTGGGCAATTATACCTAGGCCAAACTCACTGTAATCTAGCCACACAGATTCAAGAACATTTATCAAACAGAAAACAAAATCAAGAATTAGATGTTGCAAAGCACCTTGTGCGCAATCCTAACCACAAGATCAATTTAGATTCTCCCGAAATACTTGGTCACAGCAACAACTGCAGAAAGCTACAAATCAAAGAAACCTTAACTATTCAAAAAATTCAACCACAAATTACCTGCATGATGCATTGCATTTAATTTATTTGTTTAATACGTAATAGCCATAGAAAGTATATCTGCAGAGGGCTTCTTTAGTTAGCCTTGCTTTGCTAATTATATTAATGACAGTTGTTTGTTTTATCAGTTTGTGTTGTCATAATTCTGATAACCTTACTAAATTTAGTTGTACAGCGGTTAACTATCAATGCAGTATCTGTTCAGCCAAGCCTTAGTTGACCATTTATTTAACTGATGATGCTTTTAGTGTAAAAGCAAAACGTTTTAATGAGATGTTTACCAGCATTTTGGCTTTATTCTTTTTATTAAGAATTGCGAATAAATCCCATTTTTATGCTTCCAGGTTTTCTTTGTTTTTCAAAGTATAGCTATCACAAATATAGCAGAAAATATCTGGGTGATTTAAACAGTATCTATGCAATGAAGCCATTGAATTCAAAGCTTGATAAGGCAACTAATCTAAAAAGAAAAACTTCGTTACGTTAAAATACTGTATTCAAAATATTCTTTGAATATGTCTACATTGCTAGTACCATTACGACAAAATTGCATACAAAGTGATCTGGTGGACGAAAAAATAGTCTGAACTCATAAATGTCAAACTTCTTCATCAAATCTCTTATGCACATTCTGCTTTGAACTGAACTGAACATTCTGAAGTGAATCAAAGCCATAGGTAAAGGACAGGTTGTTTTAAATGTGTAATATGTTTGGAAAACTTAAGCAATGATCCTTTGAGACCAAGTCACTTACAGCACCATTTATGAGCAAAGCATCCGGGCCAACAAAAAAAAGAATTCGAAATTCTTTTAAGCCAAAGAAGAGTCATTTAAAAGAATGAAAACTGTGAGTAGTGATGCATTTCAAAAATATTCATCTTCCAAAGCAGAAGCATCATTTAAAATTGCTTACTTAATTGCTCTGGCAAAAAAACTTCAAATATTAAGAAAAATTAATAAAACCATGCATGCTAAAAGCAGCCAGTCTTGTCTTGGGGTATGCTAACACAAAAAAACAAAGATTTCTCTCTCTGACTTTGCAGTGAAAACATGCATTGACGAAATCACAGAGATATTAAACTTCAAGTAGTCTTAAAAATAAACAAACCATGTGCTTTTGCCATCCAATTGATAAAACAATTGATATTGCTAAAATGTCTCATTAGCTGTTTACATTGGTGTTGTTGGATCTACTTTAATTGAAGAAGAAATGCTATTCTGCAAATCCATGCAAAACACTACCAAAGCAAAAGATGTGCTTGAACCTCTCACTTCAACCATAATTTAATTAAAAGAAAGAACCATGTGGGTGTCTGCATACATAACCCTCAAGAAATGATTGGATCACAAAGCAGCTTTGTTGCAAGGGAAGCAGAGAATTCCAAAAGCAGTAGGAACTTATTTCGTTATCCACTGTGAGGCTCTTGCATCAACAACTTTACCTGCTACAATAAATGACAAGCAGGCAATTGCCATTCGTGTTGTTGACTTTGTTCAAATTAAGTTTTGTCTGATTAAAGCTCTTTACTACTCTGTGCAAGGGTATGGGCGCTGATCATGCAACTCTGTTTCACGTGGCTGTTCGATAGTTATCAAAAGGTGTTACAGCAATCTAAGTAAAAATATGATAGCCAGTAAACTAGTAAACATTTTTTTCAAACCCTTTGCTCTATACTTAAAGCATTATCAGCCACAATTAAAATGCTACCTTTTCAGCTATAAAACTAGGCCAAAGTAGGTAGCACTTATAAAAGTGCAAGTCAAGACATACTTTACTGCTCTGAGCAAGGATATGGGCGCTGATCATGAGACTCTGTTTCACATGGCTGTTCAATAGTTATCAAAAGGTGTTACAGCAATCTGAGTAAAAATATGATAGCAAGTAAACTAGTGAACATTTTATTTCAAAACGTTTTGCTTTATACTTAAAGTATCATCAGTTATAATTAAAATGCTACCTACTCGGCTAAAGTGCAAGTCAAGACATACAAGATAAACAAAACACAGTAATGACCTTAGAACTCTGGCTTGATACTAGACAAAAACTGAAATGATTAAACTAACTGTAACATGAAAATGAACTTTTGCTACTAATCTGAATAGAAATATGATAGCCAGTTAACTAGTGAACATTTTATTTCAAAACGTTTTGCATTATATTCAAAGCATCATCAATCAGTTGCAATAATAATGAACTTAGCTGAGTAGGTAGTACTGCAATTTCAACTGATGATGCACTAAGTATAATGCGAAACGTTTTGAAATAAAATGTGCACTAGTTTACTGGCTATCGTATTTCTACTCAGATTAGTAACAAAAACTCATTTACACGTTACAGCAAGTTTAGTCATTTGAGCTTTTGTCTAGTATCAAACCAGAGCTCCAAGGTCATTACTGTGTTTTGTTTACCTTGTATGTCTTGATTTGTACTTTTATATTTAAGCCTAAAGCTTCTTTCTTATTTTTGGCTCTACATATGTTACAGTTTAGCCATTTTCTAATTAGTTCTCAGTTGAAGCTTGTACTGCCTATTTCAAAATAAGTAGGTAAATTTTTGGCATTATTTTTTAACATAGAAAAGCTTTGAATGGATGCTTGTTTTCAGAAAACCACTGTTGTTCCACTTTGTAAACTTGTATTACTCTTTGAACAACTCTCATTACAATCTGCTGGAGAACATCGATGTGTGTTTCTTGAAGAGACAGTATAAATTTAGAATTTGGTGCAAGAAAAGGCAATGTGATAGCTCAGGTTTATGAGCTGAAAAAGAAAGTGGAGCTATTCTTTGAACCTCAATTTATTTACCGCAGATGGGTTTTAACTGATATTGGCATACCTTGTTGACATTTGTAAAGCATTTGACCTTCTCAACTGACATTTGCAAGGCTGCTTTTCTAGCCACATAGATCACTATGACTCCATGTGTGCATTAATTGAAAAATTAATTATAGAGTTGTCATTTTAAAGAATTCAAAAGGAAAACGCTGCATCTTTCTCTTATTAGATGCAGCCCTTGAGAAAAAAAGGTTGTTTAGGATGCAGAACTAAAAGCCAAAATAGGAGCTCATCTACAATTGGTTAAACAAAAATTTGAGAGGTATTTTTTTGATTTGGCTAACACTGGCCTTCCCGAATGAAAACTGGCAAGAAATCCCTCTTGTGTTAAGATGGGCCTTCTGCCAGACAAAATACAGGAAGAATTGTTGAAATTAAAATGAAACACTGTTGTCAAAGATAACTCTGAAATGATTTCTGGGCTAAATACATGCAAGTGTACAGAAATAATGGTAATGTTGCTATGCATATTCTACAATCATTTCAGCCACTTATATGTGTGAAAGCAGCATTTCTGTACATGGGTGAAATTGATATGCAATGTGCCTAATGGCAGAATATAAACAAAGAAAATGCAGCAAAATCCTGCCAACACTTGTAAATACCCCAAAACCAATTAATTGCTGCATTTAAACAAGCAATTAACTTAAAAATTAAGCCATGACAAACAATTTTAAAGTGTTTATAAGCAATATGCTCTCACTTTTTGCACTGCACATGTTCTCAGAATCAAGATGGCATTCAATATAATTTAAATGATTTTGACAAAATTGCAAACCTTTTGTAAACGGCATGCATGCCTGTTTCATGTAGGTGAATTGCTTGTTATATTTGCATTCAGCAAGCAGAATGCTTGACAATCTTTTAATGAGCTACTAACATTTTTGGCATTTATGATGATAAATACTGGTAGCTGTACTCAAAACATTTTTTGTACCACAATCTAAAGAATCAAAAGTTGGTAATTTCTTAGTAGAACTGAATCACTGCAGACACGATATTTTGCATCATCAAAATTCTCTGCATCAATCTACGAATAAATTCAGTAATATTGTTTGAGAACTCATCAGCAATTACCAGTTCTCTATCATTATTAGTAAATTACAGTTTCCACAAAATTTTTGCAACCTAACTGCATGACTTTTAAATGGTTTGTAATTCAACTTTTCCATGCCCTGATTCAAATATAACTTCATTACACTGCATACTGAAATACCTTGTGCACCCTTCCAGAAAACTATTTTATAAATAGCTTACCATGCTATAACATGTCATGAGATAGTGGAACAAAATACTGACAATGCACCTATACAACCCATCTATTTTATTCCAAGCAGTAGGAAATTGTGTCAATGACATTTTTCACCACACCTGTATTTTAATCGATTTCTTAACTAAATGGCAGAGAAAAGTGTGATCTGCTAAACCTAAAACAGTTACAAAAAATAGCTTAGATGTTACAGCATGTTACAGCACAGCAAAGAAAAAAAGCATATTGTTCCATACCAACATTCATGTAATCTCATGTTCTTCTTGGCTGAGGGATAAGACACAGATGGTTAGAGAGAGAATAATATTATTTGGGCATTAGTGTTTGAATAATTACATTAAAAACACTAAACTGATATACAGCAAAAACAGTAGACCACTAAAGAGTTATAATCTACAAAAAAAATTTTCTCTTGAAAAAGCGCACTAGATATTAAGTTGTCTTTGATTACAATTAACCAGCTTATTCAACTTAACCAAAGCCATAGACGTGCTTTTTTCAATCATTTGAATTAATCCAAGCTTTTACTAGAAGCGCATTAAACACATGGTAGCCTGTAATCTCAGTGAAGTCTTCTCTTCTAGCAAGAGTGTCATGAAACAGTTGCACAGATAAATTAGCCCCAACCAGACTTTTTTACTTCCTTTTGGAAACTTTTATTGATCACATGTAATTCACAGCTTGCTATATCTAGAAAGTCTGGAAATCCTCTGTTTTACTTTCTTGAAATAAATCCCAGAAAAATGTTCTACCTATGACACAGCCGTTCATCAACAGTTGTACAAAGCACTTGGGGTTGAACGAAAATCTATTTTTGAAAGGGAGCATCATATCTGCACTTGTAACATAGTTTGAACTAAAATATATTTTTGTAACTTTCTTGGGCTTGCTATTCCAAAATAAGCTATCATTTCTATTCGTTTCTCTTGATTCAAGCTTTCACCAAAGAAATGAGGTAATTCTTGATATCAAATATTTTCTCATTAATAGCTTGAGAGAGTGAGGACAAATGTCATAAACTTGCCTTGTGGCCCCACATGAAAATGATTATGCAACCTGAATATCAGAGAACTTCTTGGAAAATACCAGCCTGACTTGTTAGCACAAAAATTGAAGGAATAACAACTAGTTTTAACTTTAAGAACCCCAAGAACTTTTTCATATAGCTTATCTTCAGATACTAATAAAAATGCCTTTGATGATGCAACTGCATATGTATCCCTGCTATGTTTAAAGATAATGAAAGACAATGTATTTTGCTGAGCGGATTCCATGAAATTGAAAAAAAACTTGCTTTTCTCTCCACAGTAATTGATTCTGCAAATGGTTTGGTTTTAATCCTGCTGATGCAACTCACCTTTCATATGACTTTTAATAACTGCAATTCCCAATTAGCTATATCAAAAAATTTTTTGCATTGCTTGCAATAATCTTTACGGTCATCTTTTCCTTCCTGCAACCAAGGAGCAAAATTTGGGTTATTTAACCATGTTACACAAAGAGAGTTCTGTAAGATGTCATTTTAACAATTACCAACAACTAAGTACTAGCTACTGACGCCAATTAACTGCCTGCAAGAAAATGATCATGCTAATTATGATAGATCCCTTTTACTATAAACAGGAAAAGTTGAAACTTAGCTCAAAAATCAAACTAACTAAACTGAAAACTTGAAAAATAATTGTTGATAAGAATCAAGATTGTAACTACACTATAATTATGTGAAGTATAACACCAAAATAAAATGGTTTTCATAAATTTTTACAACTTAATCTAGCTTTTAACGAGATCTAGGTCTCATGCATATTACTGTCATCATCTACAAATACAATAAACTGCAAATTTAAAACTAAAACTTTAAAAACATGACGAAAAAACCTGAACTCAATAATAATCATTCAAGCTTGCATCCCCGGCAGCAATTACCATCTCTCCAGATTTATGAATAGTACAAACAAAATAGTTTTTGATTAAACACCACAAAAACAAAAATCTTCATATTAAATATGGGGATGTATTTTGCATACTGATCTTCAATTGACAGTTCTCAACTGATGCTACACTCCAATTGATAATCTAAAAAAATCTGTGAAGTGTGGTATGTGAGTGTTAACTTTTCAAGATCATTAAAATTACTTTTTATTTTTGCAAGCACATCTATATATTTACTCAAAACTACTCCAGTGGAAAAAATAGCCAGGAAAACAAAAAAAACATAAATCTTTAAAAAACATTGACATGACCAAAGCAATTAATTATAGTAATTCTTTGAGTTATGACAGTGCTCTTCAACAGGGGTTAAATAAAACCCTAGTGTCCCACAAAACATGTAGCAAAGTTCATCGAGTTTTAAGGGTTCCTCATTTTGCAGGAGAAATGACTTCTTGCTTCAGTATGCTGATGCATCATTATGAAACTATTTAGATCACCATGCTGCATTCAGACTCCAAGTAGGCCAGTTAGTTGAGGTAGAGTGCAGTTAATAGCGAAAAAGAAATATTGATAGTGGTTCCATCACAGTTATACGATGTTGCTAATGTACAGTTCACAGTAGACTAAGTAGAGAGTAGACTACAGACTACAGCTGCTGTTAAGCTTTTGTAGGAATAAAGTAAAAACAATGTGAAACACAACTTTTTACTAATTAGTCAAGCCAGATGAAGCAAAATAGCATACTTTCATCTGTAGCAAAAAAAATAACAGCCAAGGTGTGGACAGTAATGAACAATGTAAGTAATATGTAAAAGAGGTGCCTCCTGCAAAGCGGGCAAAAGGATGACATATATTTGAGATGCAGGTTCTTTTTGTCAGATGACCAAATTTCAAATGTAGCTTCTCAGTCCAAATATCTGATTTGCTGTCAAGACTCCCTAACTTTGCCCTAGTTCCAGCTAAATTACAAAGACATTTGGAAGCCAATCATCTTAAGTACATGATGACAAAGACTATCTTATTCTTTTAAACATATGATAACCAGTGTGCACAAGCAAAAACATTTTTTCTTGGGAACAGTAAAAACTGATCAAGATTTGTTGTTGACTTCACATCAAATGTCACAACATATTATTAAAACAAACAAACATTTTACTATAGCTAAGGAAGAAATTAAACCAGTGTTGCAATCAATAGCAGAGCAGCTCCTTGACAAGGAAACTGAATGCAAGTTACAAAACATTACAAAACTTGTGTTCAATATCGCTGTAAGCAGAAGATTTCATATGACTAAAGATTTGTTGGAACACTTTAACAGAAAATTGCAAAATTTTCATGTTATAGAGTGCAAATGGATGAATCAACTGATATTGGAAGTAGAACACAACTGTTGAACAAGTGTTTAGTAAACTCAACGAAATCATGACAGAAAAACAAATACCATGGGAAAAGTGTAGCACTCTAACTAGGCAGCTGCTGTGGTGACTGGATGCTTTTCAGGAGTTGCTGCTTTTGTCAAGGCAGTTGCTACTAACTGTGTATTAAAATATTGTATCATTCATCCTGAAGCTCTGGCTGTAAAACCGCTTAGTTTTGATAACCATAATAAACTGAACTAGAAAGTGTTTCAGATATATCGCAAATCCCAGCTTATAAGTTGACCAAGTTTTTTATTGATAACAATTCATTATTTAGGCCTAGATCTGCCATATAAGTCAACCCAATTTTTTCGTAACAAAAATCATTAGGCTAGCCTAGCTATTTTGTACAAAAAGTATTAGCCTAGCTATATTTGTAACCTAATACATACATTTTTATCTAAAAGGGGCACACAGTTGCAGACAAACAACTTTTTTCTTATGTTCTTTCAAACCTAATTAGGTCCTGTAGATTAAGAATCTTAAGTTTACTTTTTTACTTCAATTACCTCCACCAACTTTTTATCCACTGATGTTTCCTTTGAGGGTTCTCGAATGCAGTGTACTATATTTTTAAAAGGGTTCTTTTTTTAATTGAAAATGAAGGTAACCCTAAATGATAGCCTAGATATAGGAGGTCTAAAAACTAGACCTGGTGTATAAGTTGACTAGTGATTTTCCAGACAATTTATTAGGCTTAAAACGTTGACTTATAGGCTGGGATTTACAGTAATTGTGAAAACTGTGAATTACATAAAATGTGATGGTAAAAACAAATCTGCTAGAGTTTTTTTAATAATTCAATTTTTTTTAATATGTAAAGAAACAAATTCTGATAACGTCAGTCTTAATAATACAATTTTTTTTAATATGTAAAGAAACAAATTCTGATAACGTCAGTCTTTGGCTACATACAGAGGTGGTTGGCTATTTCATGGCATTGTTATGGTTCATGTGTTCAAATTAAGATGGGAAAAATCAGTTTTTTTTGCAGAAAAAAATTTTAGATATGCAATAAATTTTGACCATTAATGGGCTTTTAAATTGGCAAACCTGGCTTCAATATTCAAGGTGCTATCAGTGCTCAACGCCAATCTTCAAAGGAAAAGATCAGATATATTTCCCAAGTTGACAAAATTGATGCCTTCAAAGGAAAAATTGACTGTTGGACCAATACAGTTTCAAAAAATAATTATTCTTTTTTTGATTTTTGAATAAATTTCTAAGTGAGAAACTTGAAGTTGAGGATACAACTAAAATACAAGAATTAGTGTTGGAGCATTTGAAGCTACTAAGGAAAAATTTCAATCAATATTTTCTTGAAGAAGTATCTGAGATTTTCCATTTGCTGAAGTGGAAAGTTAATCTTTTTATATTCACTTTGCAACAACAAGAACTCCTGGATAACTGTACTGATATTGATTTGGAGAAATATTTTTGGATTGTTCTGTACCAAGAGGAAACAGCACATGCAAAGAAAGCCTTGAAACCTCTGTGTCAATTGCCCAAAACCTAATTGTGAAAAACAGCATTTTCTGCTTTAACAACTATAAAAGACAAAAACAGAAGTTGTTTGAAGAGTTGGGATAAATGTATGAGGATCGCATTGAGCAACATAAAGCCACAATTTAGAAAGATTGTAAAAGAAATATACAAACAACCAAATCATGAAATTTCTTGCTTATAACTATTTGTTGAAGTCACAAATAATTAAAGTTGATTTCCTTACAAGTAACTTGTGATGTTTAATTTTTGATGGGGGTTCCATGACAAACACAAAAGTATATCAGTCGTTCCACAATGACAAAAAGGTTGAAGAGCACTGTGTTATGAAGACATTTTGGTGTTTTTTTTCAATATTATGTGATTTGTTAAAATTAGAGCTGCACACATTTTATTTTTTTGGATCAAAAAAAATTCTGAGATGCGAAGAAAAAATCCCAGATGTTAATCATGAAGTTACAATTTGGTCCTCAAACTCCAATTCAAAACAAAATCCAACCATTCCATTTTTAACACCATTTTTAAGTTTTGCATCTGTCTTATTCCTGTGCTTCACCAAGATAGAATAGTGAAGCTGTGTACCAAACATGTTGTAAGAGGTGAATTTGGGTAATCTTTCAGACTAACCTTGGGAGGCCTCTTTCAGACCTATCTTTCAGACTATATTTCAGACTAACCTTGGGAGGCCTCTCATGTCTAAAAGTTTAGGTTGGAGATATACAAAAAGCAAGTGTTTTGCAAAAACAAATGTTCCTAACACATAACTCATCAACAAGTTTATTAAAAAATTGGCCTACAAATTTTGGCGGATTTCAAATGAGCAAAAGGTCCAAAAAATTTCCAGGTTACACAAACACAAAATCAGATTTGAAAATTGGAATGCTATGAGTTTTTATGCGAGAGGTGAAGAAGCATGTGAGCAGTTAAGAAGAGCAAAGCATACAAATGTCGTTTACAGGAAGTCAGATGGAGACCCCAAGGAGCTCATTGTGATGGTGCCAAGGGTGGGAGATATGTATACTGTGCATCCAAACAAGGACGTGGAAGACTATTTCCTCCTTTTTTCATGAATAACCAAGCCAATGAAACACTGCAGCTTTTCAATTACGCAATCCCCAATCACCACTTACCTTACAGTTTTCCATGCATTGCACAAAGCCAAAGAGAGCAAACTTCTTCCAAAACAAAATCTATCATCACATCTTATTTTTTATGCATCTTGTTAAAGCTAAAGTACATCATCAGCAAGAATGAATAAAGATTGCAATGACAAATGTAAACAAAGTGCATAGGTTTTCCATAAAACACAGCCTAAAGTGCAGAGAACCAAGACAAAAAAATGTTAAGCAAAACCCAAATCATTAAGCACCACAAATTGAACAGTGGTTGATCATGTGCTATTGCCTTTTGGTCCTTCTAAACAAATTCACATCATGTTTCAGTCAGAAAAGCCAGTATTTGAGAAAACAGAACAAGTATTGATCATGTTCTTAACACCATACAAACGTGTAAGAAATCAAACAAGAAAAATTGTAGCTAGAGCTTTGAGAAAGGAAGCCAAATAAGATCAAAATAAATAATGACAGCATTCCAACAGCACTTTCAGGTTTCTTAGAATGAAAAAGGGAAAGAGAAAGGAAGGTTCTTCAAAGAAAAGACATTGGTAGTTTTATTAAAATGGGCAAAAATTTTAAAAGAACACACAGAAAAGATCAGATGGTGGGAACTGAAGTAGTAGAAAGACAAGCAAAAATAGTTACTTAGAACAAATTGTGGAAGCGATGTAAAACCACAAGTCAGGGAAGGCAGCTGGACCATCTGAAATAAGTGTAAAGATGATAGTTATTAGGGGCAAAATTAGAGTAGAAGTAATGATGGAGCTGTGTCAACACGTATTATGATGGTAGAGAAATGCTTTATGAGTGGAAAACTTCATGTGATCACACATTATTTTAATGAAAGGGGATACATGATGAGCTGTAATCAATTAACTCTTTCGCTCCCGCGATCATTGATTGATGGTCTCGTGTTTTCAGTGTTTACCTCAAATTTTTTTAAATTGAGTTACAAAATTAGTTTACTAAAAAATCGATTTGTGACTTTATTTTTCATTCGATTTTCATAAAATTGTCAAAAGATCACGCTTATTTCCTCATGCATCGAAAGATGTATAATTTGTGCCCTATTTCTTGGATTTTTACACCCAAAAAGGGTTAAAAAGACCAAAAATCCAGTTGCAGACCACAAAATCTGCCAAATTCTCAGCAAGTGCCAACTACACTAAAATCAAATTGAGATTACATCTTTACCACAAAACCAAACCCTTTATCATTAACACAATCTGAAAACTACTCTTTTGGGGCATCATTTGACAAAATTTCAAGCGATAATAATAAATTTTACTTTTTTAAATTTCCAAATTGTTTAGGGGTCTCAAAACCCCCCCAAACCAATTTGAATGGTAAGTAGATAAAAGTAAATTTAGTGCGTAAAAAATATGATATGTTGCTAAATACCAGTCTCATTTGAAAGCTTAGGAAATTGGCTTTCCAGCAATATATAACTTTAAATAGTTTAGACTAAGTGGTATATGATATTTACTGATCAAAAATGAGTACTGTACATCATGTCAGTTCAAAACCCCAAAAATTTTTTGACTTACCTTCACTAAATTATAATTTTTACAAAAACTACATCCTTTAAAAAGATAAAATAAATTGCAAATGTTTCACCAATAAAGTCATCATTTTGTATCATGTTTCCAAGGAGACAAGAAGCGAAATACAAGTTTAAAAGCTAGCAGAAGTTTGGCTTCTCTAAATCAAAGTTTGCTGTATCCCCCTTGTTTCTCAAGAAATGGGAAGGGTGTAAACAAGCTGCTGTTTCATTGTCAGTGACAGTATATTCTATTTAAACTTAATATTTTGTGAATCTTGAAGAAATTCCCTGTTCAAAAATACATAATGTTACATGGTTTAGGCTAACCTCTAGCAGATAATGACTGATTGTATTTTAGGTACTGAATTTAACTATCAAAATTTGGTACTGGTCGGTACCGGTCAAAAAAAAGGTCATGTGCATCAGAAAATTGCAAATTGTAGAAAACCTAGGCATTTAGGTAAGTTTTGATTGATGTACCTTAAAAGCTCATTTCCTTAGCATCATCTTGCGATCATTTCTAAAAAAAATTGGTAGAAAATAAAATCTGTAGTGATCTTTGAGGTGAGGGTACTACTTTAATTTTGAAGACAACTACCCCCCAGTTGGTGGGGTTAATTTGCATAAAATTTGCATATTCAAAAAAATGTTTGTTTTTCTATTTGAAATCCTCAAGAAATGTAGATTTCAACGATATATCACACTTAATGTAGAAGTAGACAGCTGAGTAATGATTTACAAACAAACTTGAGGTACATAATTATGATTGATGATGGCAGTTTTTCGCGCTGCCACCTTACGGACATTTTTTTTGCTTTTCACGCAGGAGCAAAAGAGTTAAAGGAGTAAAACTTCTAAAATATGTCATGAAAATTGTTAAAAAGATGTTAGAAAGATAAATACAAGCACTGGTTAATTTCAATAAAATAAAGTTTGGAGCTATACCAGCAGAAGAAACAGAGACACAATATTCATTGCGAGAAATATGCAGAAAAATCATTTAAAAAAAGTAATAGAAGTTGTATCTGTAGTTCATTGACATGGAAAAGGCATTTGATAAAGTTTCAAGAAAGGTGATAAAGTGGGCCATGAGAAAGAAGAGTTTATTGGGAGTAATGGTTTGAGCAATTATGAGTATGATGGAGCAAAGAAATGATTTAAGGTGGGATCAGCATATTCAGAACAGTTCTATACAAAAGTTGGTGCACATCATGGATCTGTTGCTACCTTCAACAAGGCTTTGTCTTATGGGATAACGTCCTCAATGTTTTGCATCAACTATGGTTTAAGCTTTATTTTTTTGTGGAGAAGTTGTTCCTTTCTCTAATCTTCTCTTCTTACCTGAATCAGTAGAAATATAATAACTTATATTGAGAAGTTAATACAAAACGTTTTAAAAGTAATCCAAAAACAAAATATTGGGGTGCACCAGCCAAACTAAATTATCAAATATAAATCTTATATCTATCAAGTCCAATTTAGTGAATTCTAGGTCTACAAAGACAAGAGCAGAGAAGATTACAAAAACGAGATTTATCCCAAAAAAAGTGTGGTCTCACTCTTCAAAATAACCTGCACTTACTACAGCTACTGGTAGTTTTAACAATCATTCCTTGTGGCTGCTATAAAAAAAAGGTGGGAAGCAGAGTTTCACAATACAACAGCAGGCATTCTAAATCAAAAACAAATGGCATTAATTAAAATATTATGCAATTTAAAAGATTGTCTGCCATCCAAAGACTGTTAGACCAACACAAATAACAAAATATTACAATAAAGAGCGGGCCATCAGTATTTTGGCATATTTATACAATTAATTTTTATCTCAAACAGTAAGTAATTTTTCACACAATGGAAAGAAATGAAGTTGTTGACAGAACTAATTTAGCAACTTAAACACACTATTCACATCCTTCAGAATAATTTACACAATTCAACACAGAAAGGCAACAGCACTTAGAAGGCTATTTTTATGATTTTAACATCCGTATTGTTGCCACATTGTTTGCAATAGTAGTGGATGTGAATAAACAAAAATGGAAAAAGAGATGTAATCAATATGGTTTCATATGCAGATGAACCTGCTCTCATGAGCAAAACTACAGAAGATTTTGGAATTGGAAAAAAGAACTTGATAGAAAGGGTTTGAAAGTAAATATCAGAAAGACAAAAGTGATGGTTAGCAGGTCAAAAAAAGAGCTGTTCAAAAGCAAGATAAATCCACATGGACATTGTGGGAGAGAGTAATGGCCAATTTAATGTGCGCAAAATGTGGAAACTAGGTTCATGACAGATGTACAAAAATGAAGAGCTACCACCAGTTTGCCAGTGCGTTTTGTTTAAGATGTAAGAGAATGATGAAAGAAATGGTGCATTTAATTAAGAAGTTGCATGATAAAGTGGAGACAGTGAATGGGTTTTGTTATTTGACAAACAGACTAAACTCTAGTAGTGGTCATGAAGCTGTAGTCACAGCAAGAGTAAGAATTGGTTGGGTAAGATTCAGGAAATGTGGAGAGTTGTTATTTGGAAAAAGGTTTTTGATGATGATGAAAGACTAAGTTTATTGTTGTTGCATATCACCAACACAGTATGAATGCTCACAAAATGTATGAAAGAAAATGAAAACGCAATTTTAAGAACAAAGAGGGTTAGGGTTAGGCAACTCTCAAACCCATGTGCCATTGAAAAGTTGTTGACAAAAAAGACTACTCAAGAACAAATGAACATGCTCAGTATAAAAGAAACAGCAGATGGGTTGGCAAAAGCAAAAGAAGTTAGATAGCACAGACATGTGATTGAAAACAAAGATAATAGTGTTTGAGAGTTGCCCTTAATCCAGAAGTAAAAGGCAATACAAAGCAAGAACCAAAAAAGATTTGAATGAAGCGGGTGAAGATGAAGATAGAGAAAATTGGTTTAAAGAAGAAGAATGCCCTAAACTGTGTGATGTGGCAAGATGGAGTCCAAAGAATTGCAAAATGAATGGGGTACATTTTATCAACCCCGTTAAGGGGACAAAAGTCACAAAACCAAATAAAAACTGAATAATCATTGTAGATAGTTGCTAAAAAGCATTAGCAAGTGTTTTACTCACAGAATTGCTTAGTACTTTATTCTACATCAATCTAAAAAAGTAAATCTAGAGCTTTATTCTACATCGCTTTTCTACTGTTTTGCTTGGCTTAGACGTTGCTAGTTCAGTGCATGTCTTTTACAATTTATTTGTGTTTGAACCTGACTCTAACTGGAATAGCCTAGTGCTTTGAATTTCGGATGCTCCTCCTGAAAATACCATTAATGCTTTTGACTGGTTTCAGTCCTTTTGTTGCACAATTGCAAACTATGTCCTCAGTAAAGTAAATAAATACAGCAACTGGACGAATTGTTGCTATTAAAGCAAGATTTAAAAAACCTGCAGAAGAATAATCTATGCTTTCATTGTTACAGATATGCATCTATCATTTTACAGCTTCTCTGAAAACTTGTTCCAGAAAAATTTTATATATAAAGATATAAAAAAATATAACAAAATTAATCACATAATGATCTGCAATCACCAGGATTTTTTCTTGGTATGTTGAAAATATTTTCTTGCAAGGGCAATTTTAAGCTAAAGAACATGAAGACTATATAAGTGGAAACGAATCTTTAAAAAAGGAGTAATGAAAATCATTTGAATGAAAAAACAATATAGACTGATAAGTAAGCATCATTTTTAGATGCAATAGTTGACAATCTGATCCTCCGCAATCCTAGCTAGTTTTGCATTATGCTAATTTCTGCTGCTGACTGGGAAAGACTGTGATGATTTATCACTTGCTGCTCCCATGCAAGCCAGACTTTTATTGAAGCAATATAGCAATTTGAAAAGTGTTGCCATTCCTATCAGATATCATTCGAGCTTTGTGGGTTTTCAATTTCTAATCTTCAGTTTTAAAGTAGGGAAAAATAGCCACTTACGGCTGATCATTAACTTAAGTTGGTTATTTGAAACAAAACATGCTGTGCTGTATCAACATTTTCAAGACAAATAAAATTGTTGGCAGGGCAAAACAACATTTTTTTAATACTATTATTTGGGGACCCTTGCACATTTGTAGATGTATTAATGTAATGATTGGAGTTTGATTTACATTACTCTTATCAGGGGTTTCAACCATGGGTACATGGATTCCTAGTGGTAAATTTGCAATTTTCAAGGAATACATTACATTTGACAAAAAACATTATGAAAAAAACTGCAATAGTTGATGAATACCAGACCTTTATAGCTGCCTGGGATGTTACATCCTTGTTGGAATAAAATAATTGATGTACATTTGAGTGATTGTGTTTAAATGACATTGTTAAACCAATGTTTGATTTGGAAAAGGTGCATGTAATTTGTTGCAAAAGCTTTTTAACGTTTGATTTTGTTTTGCATGTCTGATCTATTTGAACAAGATAAAATAACCAAAGCATAAATATGGATAAACACGATAATAAAGTATTCAGAGACTTACTTGCAGTTTGGATGTACACTAACAGCAAACAATGTTTGGTTATTTCAGTAAGTGTAATCTATCTAAAGTCGGTGGGAAATGATTTGATGAAAGCAAGTCTTCTCACTTGACCTCTCAACAGACCTTATTTGGAATTTAAGAACAAAGATCTTGACTATTTCAAGCACATAAAAACAGTGTTCAGAAAATAACAATTGCATAAAAGTGATATGTTTTTTCAACAAACCAGTGCAGCAGTGAAGGCATCTCATGAAGTATCCTTAATGATTGCTCAAAAAAAGAAAGCTCAAATCACATGGAAGAACTTTGTTCTTTCAGCTGCTATAGTAATAATACATTTTATCTTAAAAGATAAGTCAGTAAAAAAGCTTAACTCTACCTTCCTGTCAAACAATACTGGCCAACAACAAATCAAAGAAAAGTCGGCAGAAATTTTGCAGCAGGTAATTAGTGAGATTTGTAGGTCTAAAAGTACAAAAAGTAATGAAACCAGTATAAATCAACTACAAAAAGAAAAGGGTGACACGTTTACAACTTATTTTGAAATATATGCATAAAATTTAATGAGTTTTACTGTAAAATAAGCTTTCCTCAAATACATAGTAAATCAAAACATTTGTTTCCATGTGTTTTGTGAATGATTTACCTAGGTTGTTTCAACTTCAATCAAATATTTCACCTAACCCTTTGTATGCTAATTAGTAGCTATAAATGAGTCTGGTAAAATTAAAAAAAACATTCACGGAGTTAAATACTACTAGCAAATTTCCACAATTAATCTGTGAAAGCTCTATCTGATTGCTGCCAGCTATTTCAAAAAATTTGAGTATCATTACGTTACTTGTAGTTACATAAAAAATGCAAGCCCACTACTTTACAACTTACTTAGAATAAGCTATGAAAGCAATGTTCAATGGCTGCCAGTTTTTTTCATGCAATTTATGTCAAATTCCAACACATGCAGTCAAAGAAAGAACATATAGACTATGTGCAAATTTTCATAGAATGAGCTATGGAAACAAAGTCCAATTGCTATCAGTTTTTTCATAAAATCCACTAAGAATTTTTTTTAACAGTGTACTTTCATCAAAAACAAACAATCAGCACTTTGCTGCCAAAAAAATTTTCTTACACTACAATTGGTCCACTAGCACTTGGATTTTGGACAATGGCAAAGTGCAACTTTTCAATAGTCTCGCCAACAATAAATACCAATGCTTTCTTCTCTGCCACATTCTGGCGTTAACTTCTGATAGGAGCCCCAAACAAAATGTTTTAAGTTTTTACTCATTACCAAAAAGAGTTATGAATCAGTCTCCAAAAGCTTTTTTGAAAGCTATGCTAAACCATATTTACAAACACACATTAAAAACAAAACCAACATTTGCATGGAGACAATTAGTAAAAACATGATTGGTTGCTTAATTCCTTGGGATCAAATCATTTTTATTTACCTGAACATCATGTGGTCGAAACAAAAATTGCCTATTTAAATTGCTTTTCTCAATTACATCCATATCTGTGACAATCACTGAACCATTAGTTGAATCATCTTTTGCATGCAAATGACAACCCAGACCCATCATAGAAAAGTTCTTGAGAAGCTCACATCCAATTGCACCAGCTCCTACCACAAACCAGCGCTGAGATGCAAGTTTTTTTTGGAAGTCACTGCCAAATGCAGCAATTTGGGCATCATAGCGATTTCCAAGCTGAAACAAAAGGATAAATAAATACTAAAACCACTTGCAAACATTAATTACTTACTCCTTCACAAAGTGAAGAGTTCAAGACAGTTTCAGCATCAGCTGGAAGACACTCAAGAGCATCAAAGTAAAAGAACTGTTTTATCATCATGAATTTTCCACTGCAGGCCTGCAAAAAAAGTTAGTTAGACGAAGTAGATACCCAGGCAAATCACATAATTGCTTTTTCAATAAATTATGACAACTCCAAACAATCATGCTAGCATGACAGTAAACAAGATGAATAATACAGCATGCTTCAAAAAATTTGATATCATTTGACAGGTTAATAATACAGAAACTACACAACAACATCAAATGAAACAAAGCAGTCTTAATATTGAGAACCACAAAATTATATCTTCTAAATTTAAGTAAGAAATTCAAAAAATATGTGACTTGCACAATAGATTTACAAATGTTCACTGTGCACGCAACCTGTGACACAGCACATGTGAAGTCGGTAATCTACTTGTAACTCCTTCCAAACACACTGCAGAATGTCATGGATAACAGTCTCCAGTGCGATAGTAATTCTTTGTACGAATTTCTCTTTGTTTGCAGGAAGAGAAGGAATATAGGCGATGCTCTTTACATACCCCCAGAGAAAAAGCTGCAGGGGTCAGGTTAGGTGAATGTAGAGGCAACTTTAATGGCTCACTGTCTCCACCAACAGCATGCCCAATCCTCCTTCCTGGAATATTTTCATTGAGATAAGTCCACACAGTAAGCTTTTATTGAGAAGAGCACAGTCCTGTTGATAAATAAAATTTTCATTTTCACTCGCAATTACCCAGTTCTCCAGCTTCTGCACAACTATTCATAAGCAAGATAGATCCATGTGGAGTTTGTGGGAGGAGAGTCATGGCCAATTCAGTGTTGTGCACAAAATGTAGAAACTGAGTTCATGGCAGATGTGCAAAAATAAAGAGTTACCACTAGATTGGCAATGCATTTTGTTTGCTCGAAATGTAAAGCAATAATGAAAGGAATGATGGATTTGATCGAGAAGTTGTGTGATGAAGTGAAGACAGTGAATGGATTTTGTTATTTGGGAGACAGACTAAATTCTAGTAGTGGTTGTGAAGTGGCAGTCACAGCAAGAGTAAGAATCGGTTGGGTAAGACTCAGGGAGTGTGGGGAGTTATTGCTTGGAAAAAGGTTTCCTTTGAGGATGAAAGGTAAAGCTTTATTATTGTTGTGTAAGATCAACAATATTGTATGGAAATGAGGCATGGTGTTTAAAAGAGAATGAAAAACAATTCTAAGGAGAACAAAAAGAGCTATGGTGAGAGCCATGTGCAGTCACAAAGTTGTTGACAGAAAGATGACTGAAGAACAGATGGACATGTTGGGGTTGAGGGAGACTAGAGACTGGTTAGCAATAGCGAATGGAGTTAGATAATATGGATATGTGCTGAGAGGGATGATGATAGCATTTTGAGGGTTGCCCTGGATCTTGAAGTGACTGGCAATAGAAAGCGAGGATGACCCATGAAGACCTGGAAGAAGCAAATAAAGGAAGAGACAAAGAAGATTGGTTTGAAGGAGGATGCCCTGAATTGAGCAAAGTGGAGAGACGGAGTGCAAGCATTTGCAAAAGAAATGGGGTGAACCTGACCATCTCTGCTAAGGGGACCACACCAGATAAAAACTGAACTACTACTACTACTAGTGGTGAAATACAAAAGCTTGTACTTGTGACATCTTGGTGGTTTTACTACAATTCTATAGAACATGCAAATTGTTCTTTGGTAAGCATATACAGGGTGGGACAGCAAAACCTGGACAATTTTTGAACATCATTTTTGTTATATTCGTGAATGTAGATAACAACACTTTTCATATTGAATAATTTTGAATAAATTGTCTTTTATTGTTCTTATGCACTTGTGTTACCTTCATATCGATGTCAGTTTTGTTGTTTGTGAAAATATTCTGTACTCTTGTGTTACTTGTATATTTTATTTTCCAAGTTTTGTTGCCCCACCCTTTATATACAGTATGACTAATAATCTTTAAAGAGAGGAAGCAACAGATAGGATGTGTTGATAGGCAAGTGCGCTAGTTCATTAGACAAATAATTTCTGGTTGTTAAAAGCTGTAATGCCCAAGTGGAACCAGAAGTTGCTACAGTTAGTATCCTAGTAGAGGTTGTATCTGTTTGTAAATATATTTCTTGTTCTTTCAACCAAGTAGTGTTAAGCTACAACAGATAGATATTCAAAACAGAATCAGCAAGTGCTTGGTAAAATTGCAGTCAGATAAATTTATTGATATATTATCATATCACCTCAATTTTATAACACAATTCTATTGCATGACATAAACCTGTTGATTTAGCTGCACTTGATATACTAGTGTGATATGGTAAAATCTAAGAACTTCATTTCATATGTCATAGACAACCTGGACGTTTTTTCATTTGTGTGAAGCTCAGACGATCAGCAAATGCAAAGAAATAATTGTGGTTTCCACAGTTCGCAGGTTAAAGGCAAGCCTAATTAAAAATAGTTCAGTAGACCCCTTGTTAAACAATAATAAATGAAAACAAGTCAATTTTCTCAAAAAATGATCTTGATTACTACTGGGTTTACCGTATCATGGTGCTAAAAATGTTTTCAACTGTACATGGTGAATGTGAGTTACTAGCACTAAACTGCTGACTACTTTACAATGTCCAACACAGCAATAATCATTCTACAGTGTATTTTTTCACTGCAAATTTGTTAGCATATTGTTAAGAGCTACAGTAGAACACAAACTTGTTGGTAGTTTCATTTAGAAAATTTATAAAAATGATAGTCGAAGTCAAAGGAAGATCATTAAACAAGAGACAAATTTTTAATAAACACAAGATATGAGCTTCCAAAAAATGGCTAAGCATAACAAAAGTCACGCTTCTACTTCATTTTCTTCATGGCAGATAAATCTGGTCATATTGTTAGGCAAATGTGGCAGATCATTAACTTGTTGATAGCTCGCTGTAGAAAATTCATTGAAATAAAAATAGAAGTCAAACCAAGACCAATTGCCAATGGATATGCTTTTAACTCTTTCACTCCCATGTTGGTAACATTACCGGCAAACAAAAAAGGGTTTCCATCAAATTTTTTCAAAATGAGTTACAAAATCAGTTCACTAAAAAATGGATTTGTGACTTTATTTATCCAATTATCTTAAAATTTTCAAAAGATCATGCTTAATTCCTCACGCATTGGAAGATGTAAAACTTGTGTTCTAATTCTTGGATTTTCATACCCAAAAAGGGTTCAAGACCAAGAGCCCAGTTGCAGATGACAAAACCTGCCAAGTTTTCAGCAAGAGCCAACTGCCTTAAAATCAAATTGAGATTACATGTTTTCCAGGAAACCAAACCCTTTATCATTAACACAGCCTAATAACTACTCTTTTGGGGCATCATTTGACAAAATTTTAAGCAATAATAAAAAATTTATTTATTTAAATTTTCAAATCTTTAAGGGGTCTCAAACACCCTCAAACTTGTATGGTGGGTAAAAAAGCTAAATTTGGTGCGTAAAAAATATGTGTTGCTAAATACTGGTCTTATTTGAAAGCTTAGGAAATTGGCTTTCCAGCAATATATAACTTTAAATAGTCTAGGCTAAGTGGTATATGATATTTACTGATCAAAAAATGAGTACTGTAGATTGTATCAGTTCAAAACCCCCCATAAAATTTTGACTTACCTTCACTAAATTATAATTTTTAGAGAAACTACATCCTTTAAAAACATAAAATAAGTTGCAAACACTTCACCACTAAATTTGTCGTTTTGTATTAAGTTTTCAAGGAGATGGAATCTAAAATACATGTTTAAAAGCTAGCAAAAGTTTGGCTTCCCAAAATCAAAGTTTGCTGTATCTCCCTTGTTTCTCAACAAATGGGAGAGGTGTAATAAAGCTTCTACTTCATTGTCAGTGACAACATATTCCATTTAAACTTAATATTTTCTGAATCTTGAAGAAATTTCTTCTTCAAAATTACATAATGTTACATGGTTTAGGCTAATCTGTAGTAGATAATATTTTAGGTACTACATTTAACTAACAAAATTTAGTACTGGCCGGTACCAGTCAAAAAAAAGGTCATGAGCCTCAGAAAGTTACAAATTGTAGAAAACCTAGGCATTTAGGTAAGTTTTGACTGATATACCTTGAAAGTATATTTTCTTAGCATCATCTAGTGACCACTTCTAAAAAAATTAATAGAAAATAAAATCTATAATGATCTTTGAGGTAAGGGTACTACTTTAATTTCGAAGCCATCTCAGCACCTATTGGGGGGGGCTAATTTGCATATTAAAAAAAATTTTTTATATTAGAAATTCTCAAGAAATGGAGATTTCAACGATATATAACACTTAATGTAAAAGTAAACAGATGAGTAATGATTTACAAACAAACTTGGGGTATTTTATAATAATTAATTACAATTGATTATGACAAATTATGACAGTTTTTTGCACAGCCACCTTATGGACATTTTTTTTCGTGGGAGCGAAAGAGTTAACTAACACAAAACGGCATACAAAAAGGGAGCTATACCTTCATAACTTCTTGTGCCACTATCCCTCCTATCACAGCTTGCATTGGACATAGATCTGCACGAGCAACATAAGACATGTACTTGATCAAAGATTCATCAACTGATTCTTGTTTTGCACTTTCAGGCAATGTTGCATTGATATTATTTGCAATTTGTACCAATGCTTTTGCATCTTCCTACATGAAAACAAAGTTAAATAAATAGATGTGAAACTAATAAAAATAATACTCACAGTATTCCACACAAGAGGTAGCATTCCTTTGTCAGCTACAAACTTGTGTAGTGCTTGGAAACCAATATGCAATTGGCCTGGTCGATCAAATTTGGCAAAATCAGTGATCAACATATCAGGCTGTATGATTGCTTCTCGCAGAGATTTCTAAACACAATAAATGATAAAGCAATAATGACAATAATAATAACAGCATAAAAGTTGAAAATCCAATCAACATCTACTAACTTTGCATCAAACAAAAAATGAATTCAAGTTAGTAAGAAATGAAAACAACGAGTTGAATGAACAAAAACCCTGACACTGATAAAAAACAAGCTCAAAATGCTGCATTATTAAAGGAGAATACAATAGCAATCAGAATGCACTGTTAAGTACCAGTTTACAAAAATTTTTGGTTTCTTTAAAAATGTATTCTACATTGATAATAAGATCAAACAATTTGACAGGTAAACCGTGATACCTCAAAGGAGCCAAAAATTTGCTCTGGTAAAGAGGCTGCAATAACAATCAACATGCACTATCAAGCACGATAATTTCATTAATCTTAAAAGATAGTTTTGTTTTTATTAAAGATTTACTTTGCATTAATAACAAAATAAAAGCCTACTGGGTGGTGGTAATTCAATAACTTCAACACAAAATTTGAGAAACACTTTCAGCAAAATATCACAATTAAATTGTTTAAAATATAAATCAGGTTTGGTTTCCATTAACAAAGATGGTCAAATTCACCTCACAATTCTCAAAAGTTTACAGTTGCACCACATTGGTCTGTTAATGGCATCTTTCTTTTTTAGTCCAATCTCTTCTACCTGCCTTTTATAGGTCATCTTCAGTCACCTCTGCCCTCTTCTCCCAACCACTTCAAAATTCAATGCTCTGCTCAACACATCATCATCATCCCTCTCCAAAGCATGCCCATACCATCATATTCCATTTACTTTGGCTAGTCTGTCCAAAATTTCTTCCAAACCCAGAAAATTTAGAGGTTCTTAAATACTCTTTTTCTCAATTAATTTAACTGCATGCATTGTTCTCATCATTGCTCTTTCAGTTCTTCTCAAAATCACCATCTCATTTCTCCCACAGACACAATGTCTTACTCTTGTACAACGTTGCTGACCTTACACAACCCCGATAAATTTATCCTTTTATTTTTTATTAAACCTTCCATTAAGCAATTATCCACATTCTCTGAATTTTATTCATCCAATTTTTGTTCTTACTATCACCACTGCTTCACTTCCGCTATTGGCATTTCATCTGTTTGTCAAGAAACAATAACTCTTCACTACCTCCATCTGGTACTAAAATGTTAACTCTTCAGCAGGTTCAACAATTCCTTTTGTTCCTTCAATACATCTCTCACATTAAAAACCTTTTGCCAGAGTTGAGGTCGCTTCCTTTATTTTGGCACATCTACCATGCAACCAATTATTACATTTTATGCACAGCACTGAATTGGCCATCACCCTCTTGCCACACTTGGCATATGAACCAACTTTGCTGTGGAGTATTTCTTTTTTCAAACCACTCACAATTTATTTGGTCCTGTTGAGATTAATCTTTAGTCTCTTTCCACTTCAAAAACTTTTCTTTCAAATTCTCCATACTTTCACTCATTAAAATCTTTAACCTACATATATTTTATTCATCGAACCTTTTCATGCATTCTTAGTGCTACATCCATCACATTTGCAAAAAGCAGCTGTGACAACACAGATCCCTGACATACACCAACTCTGATCCCACACGAATTTTTCTCTTGGTCCCATGGTAGAGGCTCATCACTACTCTTACAATCAATGCTGGTAAACCTTTCTTTCTCATTACCCACTTCATCATCTTTCTTGGAACTCTTAACAAATGGCTTCTCAATAACTTTTTGAACCCTACTTTCCAGCACTCTTTCAACACTCTCCATAGCATGCTCTAATAGCTTTACTCCTCTGTACGCATTACAATTTCTTGCGTCTCCTTTTCCTTTGAAACTCGGAACTAATACTCTCATTTGCCATTCATCCAGCATTCCTTTTCCATCAAACACACATTAGCAAAGCTCTATCATTGCACTAATCGCCACTTCTCCATTAACAGATATAATTTCTGCACATATGTCAGAGGGTCGGTTTCATTGCTGTTACTGCTATTGCATTTCTTTACAAATAACCTTTTAAATGGGTCCCTCTCTCATACTACCTTCTGTCATATGATCCCAATCATTCTCTTCATCCATGATCTCCTCCATGTGATTTTTCCATGATCTTATTTTGTCTTTTTCATTGAAGCCTAACTTTCTGTGTTTGTCTCTCATGCATCTTCCTCCTTCAATATCTTTCCCATCGTTTTTCATGAACTTTATTTATCTATAAATGTTATTTGATGTTTGACTTAGATTTGCTAATTCTTTTCAACTTCTTTCCTGATAGAATTAGCAAGAGTTTTTTTTTGTTCTATTTTTCATATTCTTTGTTCTATCCTCGTTTTCCTGCGATTGACTTTTGCACATCTTTTTATATGCCATTTATTTTGGCACCTCCTCATTTCATCACCATGTATCACTATGATTCCTTCTACCTTACTTCTTTCTAAATATTTCATCACAAGCCTTTAAAATACCATTTTTTAAATCATTCCTTATATTGGCCGTGTCGACATCGAACAACTTCATAACTCTTTCTTGTAATCTTGTTCTCTTATTGATTGCTTTAGAGTTCCAAAACCTTCTTCTAATAGTATGTTTATTCTTTACTATTTTTTCAACTTCCTTTTATCTGTGTCTATTACCACCAGGCTATGTCGCAACTACCACAGGATTGCTTTCACATCTTTTAAATACTTTCTGTTGCTTTTACCAACCAACAAAAAATCAATCACAGTTTTGTTTCCACCAATACTGAATGTTCTTCTTCTCTGCTCCTTTTCAAACCATGTATTTGCCACACACTACTCCTTTTCATTGCAAAACTCAAGCAATCTTCGTCCCTCCACATTTCTTTTACCAAATCCATACTAACAATGTACTCCTCAAAACCACCAATCATTTCCCAACATGCCCAATGAAGTCACTCAGAACAAGAATCATTTAACCAGGGTTTTGTAAATCTCATTCACAAGATGTTTCATTATAAAATACCGTATATACCGGCTAATAAGCCAATTTTCTAGACCTAATTTTCTGGGGTCGGCTTATTGAGCGAGTATAGCTTTGAACCAAAAACACTGAAGGTCAAAATTGGTTGCAAAATGACACCTACGATCTTACAATAGCACGATCTCACGTCAATTCACAACTAAAGTTAATTAAAGATGGTAAATAAAAGAACATGTATTTACAAAAGGTACGCTTGTAAATAATTATTTAGTGACTGATTAAAATAAAGCACTTTGTCTGTTGAATTCAGTATGTACTACAAACTGTGTAAAAAAGAAAAAGGTGCAAATAGAATGATGTCATTTTAAAGCATGTGTATTGGTGCATAAAAAGAAAAAAAGCGCAAATGAAATGATTTAATGAATGTAACGCACAAGTGGAAAAAATGTTGGAAAAAGAAAAAAAGGTATGGTAGTTGAACGTAATTTTTCCGCTTCGGCTTATTGGACGGTAATATGTAAAAACCTTCATTTTCTGAGCTAAAAGTTGACCTCGGCTTATTTGCCGAGTCAGCTTATTGGGTGGTATATACGGATCCTTTTACAGTCTGGTTTTCCTGCGTACAGCTTATACGCACATATCATTCTCATAACATCCTCCTCAAAACACCATAATTCTTTCTTTGAACAACCTTCTTGCATAGTTCTTTTACTACAATTCTAACACCTTCCATCCCATCATTATTTCCAGATCACTTATATCTTCTACCACTGACACCAACAAATAGAGCACCTCATCCCCTCCATTTTACTTCTTTCAGACACATACATCCACTTCTCACTTTCATAATTGCTCACACACACTTCTGTACTTTTCCACACAAGCTTCCAACATTTCAACCTCCACATCCTACCTCTTATAAAATCTTTCTGAATGTTCCAAGTCACCTGCATACATACACGGTTTCAAATGCCTAGTGCTGAATCAAGCATCTAGTCCTGCCTAAAATATGTCATTTTTATAATTACCAATTATATTATTAGTAATTCAATTTAAAATTAATTCAATTATGATGAGATTTAATAATTTGACCTTTAGATTGAATCAATCAATCATTCAGTTAACCCAGTCACATCAAATAGCTGATAATTGACACATTAACTAAGTTTTAAAAGCCATGACCACAGTTTCAGAAATTTCCAGAATGTAGTGCTTGTTTGCATTTACCGTTTTCACATTTTACCAACAAAATTCCTGGTTTTTACCAGATGATAAGCAACCACTAGTAACATAAACGTTACAAAAATAAGTTAAGCAAAATGTTGCTTAATATTTCGTTCTAGTCTTCCCATTTAAAATGTTGCTTGATATTTCATTTCAGTCTCCCCATTCATAAGCGATAAAATGAGTAAGCTAATGATGTTAAAGACAATAACGGCATACTAATGATTGTTAGTTATTATAATAAAAGTGAACAATGAAGTTTTATTGCATTTTTGCCTTGTTGACTTTATATATTTTGCTTCTGTTTGTCATGTTTTTTAAAATTCCTGTTTTTCTCCCATGATCCTGAGACTGCAATAAATTTTTCCTGCTTTTCTAGTTTCTATGAACAACCAGAAAATAGCCCTAGTTGTGACTCTGGTCATGTCATGTTCTATACCTACAAGCCATTAACCATTGTTTAAATGGCAGGTGCAGATGTCAGTTTGAACCTCACTCACAGCTATGCTTAAAAAAAGTTGGGAGTTAAACAGCTTTAAAAAAGTAACTTGTGATCTCACATATACAACTAATAATCTTTAAATACAGGCCTTTGCGATGTATAGCTGATGACCAATTCTAAAGAAAAAAAGTTAAATGTAGACTTTACCATCACTGTTTCATCATACCCAACTTTTGTTATGTGTTGGCTTTTGGTGTCAAATAACCAGTCTGACATTTGTGACTTGTTAAACCACGGAGTAAGTAGTGCTGGTAACATATTAATCATTGGCTAGCATACCATGACGATGTTTAAAGAAGGTCAAGTTAGATGTATTGCTACTCAATTTATATTTTTAAAAATCAGATGCACTTTGGTAAGCAAAAATTTTTGTTAATTTTGATACATAAAAGTTGTTGGTAGCTTGTCACAGACAATTTGCAATACAGGCAACTGAGGTAAAGATAAGTGCTAAAATTGAGCTCAATGTATTATGTTCAAGAAGAAGATGTTAAGTAACAGAATGTGTTTAATTATGGACGATTTTTAGGATAGAAATTGTATACATTTGTATAAACCTCTTAAAGTGTACCATAAAACAAGTAGCAATATTTTTTTTGTGGACAATGCACCCAAATTAAATGTTAAAAATTTATCAATGGTGGCACGCCTGGCGCAAATTTAGTTGCTACTAAAAATGCAGCAGGTTACAGAGATCGTTGGCCTAAAAATTGCTATTTCAATAATATACAGAATACTGAAACAGTTTAATCCACCTCCTATTTTTTCTCATGTATTCAAAAGCTGTTTTGTATAAGAACACAAAACTATGAAAACTTCCTCCTCTGCTACAAGCATTACTAGATAAGCTGGCAACTTTTGAAAACCAATTTGTTGTGAAAGTTAATAAAACTGATAAGATACTTGATTTGAGTAATAATTCCTAATCAGTGTTTGAGTATGCAAAGCGATATCTTCTACTTACATATTTATCATGCAGTCTTTTCTGTTACCCTGTTGCCATTTAAGTGCTTACAATTTTTGACATCTCTTGTTACCTAATTTATGCTAAATAAAGCATCATAATTACTTCAGTGGAGAAGAAATAAGTAAGCTTATTGAGAACAATACAATACTTATTTCACGTATATGCTAAGCTAGTGCGGCATACTGCAAAGTGTACCCATATTGTCGGTTTGCGTATATTGGCACATTTTGTTTTTCACTTAGACATATTTTGGTTAATTATGACAACACTCTTTTTCTGGTTCAGTGCTTTTTAAGTGTTTCTGGCATGCAGCCAAATTTTGAAATGCACAGAAGCAAGTGACTTGGCTATATATTTTTCTCATTTTTACAAGTAACCTCAAAAAAGTTATTGAAGTAAATTTCAAGGGTGTTATCTACATAATAGGCCCCAAGAAAAAGTTTTTCAATTTTACTCTATGTAAAGACTAAATAAAGTACAGGTCCAGTAAAGTCCATGGTCCACCGATTGAAAATCATTGAACTAGGCAACCATCTGTCACAAATGATCTTTATTTTTTAATCCAATCAAAACGACAGCTTGCAAGTTGCATCTTGTTTGCTCTGCTCCATCTTTCACAGCATGGACTCAAGTTAACTGCACATCAAAGATCTTCAAAGATGACCCCAATACAAGTCTGAACAACAATGGTATAGGCACAAGCACAGAGTTTTCAAAATCTATGGAGAAAGGAGAGGCAGAACTGTGACAATAAGATTTGATGATGCAATAACTAGTGTGATTATGTCAG
Organism: Trididemnum clinides; assembly: GCA_963675345.1. Taxonomy (NCBI): domain Eukaryota; kingdom Metazoa; phylum Chordata; class Ascidiacea; order Aplousobranchia; family Didemnidae; genus Trididemnum; species Trididemnum clinides. The sequence goes on along the minus strand of OY776305.1, from coordinate 29,892,903 downwards.
CCCAAAAATGCTCACAAATAGGTAGCCAATTGATTATTCACTGTGCAACACAAAAAAAATTCAAAAAAGGCAAGAGTTACTTCTGGCTGTTTTCAGTGTGCTGGGCACAAATCTGTGGCCCGTTTGTTCCCATCACCCTACAATTTTTTGTAATTGTGGTTTTAATTTTTTTAGGTTTTCATTTATTTGCAGTACTTCGGGTAGTATGATGCTGCATTTGAAGCATTAATTTTGCACTGTTTTGCATTGATTGTGTGTTTTGTTGTGCTTAAGGGATTCAGACCTTTATGTTCCAATGTTATTGACATTGTTTCCTAAATTAATATTCACACTGGTTGCAGGAATAAGTGTAAATTCTGCATCTTTGTTCTCACTTTAAAGATTGTCAAACTGGCTGTATCAATCATTTTTTTCTCCTATCGATCAATCCCACAACGCTTATAAGTTATAACCTTTATTTGCAAAAGAATTTGAGCACAATGCCTACACAGCGCTGCTCATGCAAAAATAAACCATATTCTTTTTGCTATATATGTGGGGAGTTAACTTTGAAGAACTACAGAAGAACTTTGACCACTAATGTCAAGCGCTTGTACTATGCCCACTTTGGATGGGCTGTTGGTAACCAGGATAAGGTCTAAGCTCCCCATTATTGATGTTTGGATTGCAACAACAAACTTAGCAAATGGTTTGCTGGAAAAAACGTGTCTCTTGAATTTGTTGTGCCAATGATATGGGAAGAATAGAAAGACCACATCACAGATTGTTATTTCTGCCTCACCAAAATAGAAGGGTACAACCAGAAAAATAAAAAAAGCATCGTGTAATCAAACCTAGCATTGTTTGAAAGTGTTGAAATCAAATATGACCCAAATTATTGGAGACTCTTTGTAGACAGTTCCAAGGAAAGCAGGAAAGTTGTGCTAAGCCACAATGGAAACACTTTACCATCAGTGTCAGTGGCACATTCAACCACTCTGAAGGAGAATTATCTTACGTTGCAGTTTATATTGGAGAAATTAAACTACAACACCAACAGATGGTTGATTTGCGCAGATTTGAAAGTCGTTGCTATCTTGACAGGGTTACAAGTTGAATATACAAAGTATTGCTGTTTCTTGTGCTTGTGGGACCCCAGAGCGCATGGTGATCATTACAAAAAGAAACATTGGAAATGGAGAATATATATTGAGCCTGGGCAACATAATGTCACTGCCTTACCATTGGTCCACAAACCAAAATTATTCTGCCCCCTACATATTAAACTCGGTCTTTTCAAGCAATTTGTGAAAGCTTTAAACAAGGACTCTCCAGTATTCAGCTTCTTGCAGTCGACATTTCCCAGTTTGTCATATGCAAAAATTAAAGAGGGTGTATTCATTGGACCACAGGTACAAAAATGTTTCATAATGATGAGTTTGATAAAATCTTAAATGAAGATGAATGCACTGTGTGGAACTGTCTTAAAGACGTATGGAAAAACTTCTTAGGTTCCTTTAGAGCTGACAATTATGCTAAACTTGTGACCAACTTATTTCACAGCTATGAAGTATTAGGGTGCAAGATATCTCTGAAAGTGCATTTTTAGCCTCTCCTTTACATTTCTTTCAAAAAAACTTAGAAAATGTTTCCGATGAGCATGGTGAGAGATTTCATCAAGACATTGCTGCCATTGAAAAAGGGTACAAAGGAAATGGTTAGTGGGAATGCTGGCAGACTACTGTTGGTCCATAAAACCAGATGATTCTGACCAAAAGCATAAAAGGCAAAAACGATGAAGGCAAGAAAGATTGGAAGGTTAATATGTATGCGACGATCAATATTATCCATAGTATAGGGTGTGTATTATTGTCTATATTCAATGTATAATCACTCAATACATCTTAAATTTCTACGAGGCTTGTCTTTAACTTTTTTCTATTGCTATTTTTCATGAGTACCATTAACAAATACCTTTAAAACCCCCACAAATAGTTTCTTTCTGTTAATTAGCCCTGCATATAGTTCTTATTTTATAGGATTGTCAACCCTAATATTAGAAAATTTTTTAATCCAAATTTCTCAACATCCTGACATGCTCAGAAAAAAATAGATTTGGAATCAGCGCCATTGTGTTAACAAAGTACACACACAATGCTTTTTGGATTTTTTAAAAGCTAAAAATTTGTTGGTGCCAAAAGGCAGTAGCAAGATACTTGGCTATTTCTCTTTAATAAGTTAATTTAGGTTAAATTTGGTCTCTCAAACTCCACGGCCTTTGCAATAGTGATTTGTCAGTATTGTAGAATGGCAGATTAACAATGTATGTAAATAAAATTAATCCTTTGCCAATGCCCAACACGAGACAGAAAAATAGGCCCTTTATTAAAAAATGGGATGTTAAATAAGTTATCACCATCATGGCACAAGGACAAAAATTACTTGCAAACTCCAATTGTTGCTTGAATACAATAAATAAATCAACAACTAACATTTCTCTATTGTAATCAATTAAACAGCAAGGTTTTGCAGTTGCAAATGAGCTTTGATCTAAAATTGGAAAGTACAGGGTGTCCCAAAATAAATGAAACCCACAAAATTGCTAATAAATATGTTGATTTTAACCCTATAGTTTATATTTTTCAGATTTGATAACAGTTATAAATAACAATTATTGTTTTAAAACCCCATGGCTTGGAAATTAGAAGAAAAAATTTTTTGCGTCACGACTTATATAGAGACTAAATCCTATAAGACTGTTCAAACACGCTTCCGCAGGAAGTTTAATTTCAACACTTATCCTGGAAAATCCCAAATATTCCTGTGGTATCGTAACTTTCAAATCTATGGAACTGTAAATAAACGTAGCAAGAAATTAGAGAATCTGTAAGGATACAGATTAAGGTCTTGAGTAAGGATTCTATGCAGCGAGGACCGCGAAATGCCAAGCTCACTACTGCGTCTTCGAATGGACTTTTTCGGGCTCCGGCCAACAGAAACTCTGGACGCTTCCACATTATCTGCAGATCTTGCACTCAATTTCCTTCCACTAGATGGATTCTCTAATTTCTTGCTACGTTTGTGGCAAAAGTGCACCTGCGACAACGGCCACTCATTCACGAGTGATATGGCTTTGCAGAGTACCAACAGACCTTCCACCAAGTGGATCTAGTATAGATCCCGCAAGTGTGGCAGTCTAAGCTATGCTTTATTAAAAGCCTCTAGCTTCTTGTCGATCACCAACTGCACTAGAGACCTGATAGGTCGAAACAGTGTCACTGTCTGCAGTTTTGCTAAAAACATAAAGAATTTAACCTATCTTTCAAACTTCCCTCAAAAAATGTCTTGTGTTGAAACTAAACTTTGAGAGCTGTTTGCTATTACTGCTTTTTAGCTATCATTAAAATTGACCACAAAAAAGTGAAGAAAAAAATTTGTTAATCTTACTTTAGGTTAATTGCTTGAGATAATTTGAAATACAAAAGAATGTGGTGATGCCAAACAAAATATTCAAGTAGCTCTGACTCACTGTTATGTTACAGCTGCACAATGTTTGCATATGACGTTGCACTGCTCTAAAAAGTGTCAATCTTAACTTGGATTCCTTTTTCTTTCCTCCCACATATTAAACAGTTGGTTGAAAATTTTTCTAGCAAAATTGCAGAAATTTTAACAAAGGGAAAAAATTCCCAAAAACCACTGAACTTTTTTGATTCACTGTTGAATTTTAACTGCAAATCTGCAGGACAATATTTCACAACAAGTAGTTTTATGACCAAAGAGAACTTGAAATTTTGAAAAATTATTTTTCTTGCCAATATATTACAAAATCAAATGGACATCTTTGCTTGAGAAAAAAGAAGGCTTTTGCAAAAAGCATACTAGGAATTTTAAGAAATCCTGCAACTTGCACAGGTGACATTTGACGTCCAGTGTATGCAACTGTTCCAACGTGTGAGAGCAAAAACAGCTTTTCTTGGCAGAGTGTAACAAAAAACCACCTTGCAAAGCTCAAAAAAATCAAGGAACTGCTCAAACTAAGAAAGTTACTTGTAACTCTTAAATGCAAGACAAAAATGTGCTGTGCAAGCTTTATCGGTAATTCTAAAGCAGGTACAATCATGCGTATGTATAACCAAAAAATTTTTTTGTACATGATAAAAAAAAATGCAACTTCAACCTTCCATATTTATCAAACATTCTGCAACATAAACTCGTCTACAAAACCCTTTCCTTTTTCATATATTTTCACTTCATTTACCTGTTTTGTGAAGCAACATCACACAAAAAGCAATATATGTAAATGGCCTATTGGTCATCACATGCCGCATAGCATTACTGTGATTACATCAAAAGAACTCAACTTGTACAGCTTCACAGCAAACAGCAAGTTTAGATTCTAATCTTTTACTAGCTGCACAGGTATGTAATGTACAATATTTGCACTGTTGCAACAAAGTATGCGTATCCCTAAGCCTATTTTATTTAGAACAAAAAACAACCAGCTGTATTTCATGAAAGACTATAGCACCTTGATGAAATAAAGGGTAGGGATAATTACTGTTTGGATTTAACAATAACAACAAAATAAAATCGTTTAACCCCCGCAAAAAGAATTAGTAAGAGCACTAAATCACAACTTCTAATCTTTTATTCGTTTTAAATCATGCTGGATGATCCTAGACAACCACTAGCTGATACTTTAATGATGTTCAATTTTTTTAACCCTTTAACGTCAGGTGTTAATTTGAAGCAACTAACTAAAAATGCTCCGTTTATTTCAACTTATTGATTTTGAAGTTGCCAATGACAAATGTTAATATAAAGACACATAGGTCTTTCCTGGTAATCTAAAAAGAATTTTGAAGTTTTGGATTTTAGAAGTATTTTAGAAGATATTTTTAAAAATTTTTGGTGTGTTTGACCTTTCGGCATGGTCATGAATTTGCTTCACACCAAAATTGGAAAAAATTAAGTTTTTGATTTCTGAAAAAAATCACAGAAACATCAGTGAGAAAAATGTGTTCAAAAAATGTTATTTTAGAAAATGATATAGCTTAATAAGTCTTGGGGAGGTTTTTTTTTATTTGTTGCTTTAAAGTAACATTCGGCCCAGCTTACACTAAGTTATCTCAAATCAGCCTAAATTAAATATGATTAAATTTCTTCAAATTGTTCCTTGTAATTTTCGAATTATGTTTGGATGTTTATATTGGCAACATTTTTACTTTAGTAGTCTCTCAACTCGTGATGACAGTATGGATTTTATCTCTTCAAACAGCAGTTTTGTAGGAAAATAGTACCCAATTCTTTTAGTATTTTTAAGATCAGTTTATTGGAGTATGTTTGTAGGTACAGTAGTCTCTAGTTGAAAAGTAGCCTAGGTCAAAATATTCACATTTAGATTTTATTTAAAAAGATGAGAAGTGGTACAAAATTTGAATAAAGCTTTAGTTATCGACCATTTCATATTACTCTTTTGCAAAGAACAAGTGAAAACTCTAACGTTTTCATCTAGCTCTCATCAGGAGTTATTGCTAGAATGAAGCCTGGTGTTGATGGCGAGGTATTTATAGTGAACGAAGCTGGTGAGAATGGCGGAACGTTCTGATTGGTAGACAACCAGACATTTTGTCACAACCAGACATTTTGAAACCCTTCTTGACCACATTGTTTTTCAATCAAACTTGTATTCCATCCAGCAAAATTCCAATAAACCATTGAGACTAACTCGATGGGAATTGGAACAATATATTGGTGTTGTTTTGTACATGGCATGTGCAACATTACCAAACTCTCGTCTTTACTGGAGTAAAGTGTACAGGAACGATAACATTGCTAATGTTATGTCAAGGGACAGATGGGAAGAAATAAAAAGAAATTTACATTTTAATGACAACAGCCTTCTTCTGAAGCTTCAAATTTTGATAGAATGTTCAAAATAAGGCCACTAATCGACCATCTCCAAAGCAAAGTATGGAGAGTGCCAAGCTGTGAATTCCTATCAGTGGATGAACAGATTGTGCCTTACAAAGGACATCACAGCTCCAAACAGTACATTCCTAAAAATTTTTGTATTGACTGATAACAAAGGCATTGTGTACAATTTTGACATTTATTGTGGTGCAATAAAACCAGTCAATGGGTTTCAAGACATAGGAGCTAGTGGTAACATTGTGTTGCAGTTGGCCCAAATTGTGCCAAAAATGAAAAATTACAAGTTATTTTGTGACAATTGGATCACAAGTATTCCTCTATTACATGAGCTGGCAAAAATCGGAATACAATGTCTGGGAACTGTGTGGCCAAATCGCCTCCCAAACATTTCCATGCCAAATGAAAAAGAAATGAAAAAAAAGGAAGAGGAAATTATGAAGAACGAGTCGCATCAGTGAGCAGAGTGGAAGTACGAGCAGTGAAATATTTTGATAAAAGACCAGTAATGTTTGCAACGACTTATGCCAGCGTGGAACCGATCATAGAAAAACTAAAGTATGAGAGCAAACAAAGAAAGAAGATACCAGTGCCAGTGCCTACCATTGTTTCTTTATACAACAAGCACATGGGAGGGGTAGATTGTTTAGACCACTTGATTGCCCTGTACAGGAGTGTAATACGTTTGAAAAAGTTCTATCACAAAATTTTTTACCATTTAATAGATATGATGTGTGCAAGTGCCTGGCAGGAGTACAAACAATGCTGTAACATCCTTGGAGTTGAAAAAAGAGAAGTCCAATCTCTTTTTGCTTTCAAAACGGAAGTTGCCGAAGCATTCTGCAAACAGGGAAAGGTGGTGCTGAAGACAAAAGGAAGACCTTCCACCAGCTTTGTGGAACAAGAGTTTTCAAAAAAACGAAAAAAGGCCCTGTCAAACCAATTCCAAGTGCTCTGGTGAGAAAAGACCAAATTGGTCATTTTCCTGAATTTGGGAAAAAAGGAAGATGCAAGATGCCAGGATGTAAGGAAATTACAAAAATCTCCTGCATCAAATGCAAAATCAACCTTTGCTTTACAGCAAAAAACAATTGCTTTTTATTGTTTCATTCATGTTAAATTGTGTAACGATTTTTCATTATTTTCTGCTGTTTACCAAAAAAATCACCGTTTGGTGACGAATGTTGCTTTTAATTAACAAAAAATAAATTTACAAAAAAAACATAAAATTAATATTTTTTTGTACATTGTACATTGTCTAACAGCAAATCATCTATAAAACAGCAAAGTAGATTTTTAAACTAAAAAAATAAAGTTCAGGCAGTAAAGGGTTAATTTAAGTTCCTTATTTGGTTTGCTAGCAGTGTCTAATAACACTGAACAGCAACAAACAACAACTACAATAAAGCAAATAACACAATAATTGCTTCCTTGCCAAATCAGTGTTTATGTAGACTGATCCACTTGCAATCAGTCTAACCTATTGTTTTTGATAGAAACCTGAAATCAAATGATGGTTCTGCCTGTACACGGCACATGCATCATAACTAGAGATGTACCAATACCACATTTTAAGCCGATACCAGCATTTAGAGCCGATACCGATACTGCCGATACCACCAATACTTTTTTTCTATTGAGCACCATCAATAAAAGCTTTTGTAAGCAGTACCAAAGAATGTATTTGGTAAATCTAGCTTTTTATTGCATTTTGAATTTTTTCTAGGGTATTTATCTATCATTATTCATTACAATATTATTGCAAATCTATAAAAGAAAGTTGAACAAATCAAGCAGTACTTTTTTATAGCAAAATACTAAAACAATGGATTGAATACTATTATTTTATTAATACGTCTATGGGAAATTTTCACCTCAGCAAGTGAAAATTTCCCATAGACGTATTAATAAAAAAGTATTAGCCAGTTGCAGCCAGGCCTGGATAAATTGCAACGTTTCGCAGGAATTCATTTTTTGAACTAAAAATTTCCCACGGCTTGAAATGGCAATTACAACATCATAATTGTTTAACACCACTCTTTTTGGCAAAATCTTCACACAAAAAGTCGATAGCTAAAGCATAGTTTTAATATAATATGAAACAAAGTTGCTTGATGCGTCTGTGCAGCTATGTGTCTTGCTATAATTTTTTTAAAGTTGATAAAACCAACTGGCTGGTTACTCTCGGTGAAATCGATTTCAAGAGCAAAGTCATAATTAAATAGTCCTGCACTGCAACATAACCTAACACTTGCGTCAGTGAAACAAGCATCGCGTATTAGCAATCTCTTCGACTTCAGCAACGACAAGGTTCTTCAGGTTGTTGGGTATTTGACGTTTTGATGTCTGCAAATTGTATTTCAGTAGCAATTTGTTTGACTTGGACTTTCACTAGTAGCAGCAGTACTACCAGATTGTGTTTCATCTGGTCCATCAATCTTTTTCTTTTTTGTGGTTGGGTTGGTTTCTCCTTCATTTTCTCGATCATGTGGTCTTTTCCAGGATAAAATATCTGTGAAACTTGTTTGACCACGTTCTTTAATAGGATGTTGCTGACAGGTATATTTGCTAAGCCTGTCCCTTTGCATAGATACTTTTCAACAACCACACTGAATGGAAATCTTTGATTTAAATCTAGTTTCTTTTGAAGCCATTATTCTACCGGCAAGTACACTGATAGAACTAATTTGCAGTAGGCGAACTTGGTAACCCAATAACTATGAATGACTCCATGACATAAACACGCTAACTCTGATAAGAAATTGGATACAAAATTGTGCAAAACAGCTTCACTCCCGTAGGTAAATCAAATTCACAGCTTTTGCACTAAGCGCCTTTAAAGTGACAAGGTTTATGTTAAATTAACAGAAACAAAGCAACTCAGGAACACAAGTTGCTATCAAAGAGATCTGAAGGCGAAGCAAGAAGCACTAACAATCATGCTGTTGTGATGTCATAAGTATGATTTGCTTGTAAAGGATGTACCAACCTGCATGATGCGACTTTAAACAACCAATTGTTTACTAATGAGTGGGCCTTGCTTTAACGTAGCTAGATTGCTGATTTACCACAAAAACTTCAAAAATTTTTTTTCAGAAATTTCATCTCAAAATTTTTTTTTTTTAGAAAATCGGTGAAAATTTCCCACAAACCAGCAAAATTTCACAGGAATCTCATTCCCGGATTTCCCATTTTTTCCCGACCTGCTTGCAGCTATTATCAAACATACAGCACTCACAAGTCAAAACTAAAAAGATACACTACTAAACTGCAGCTTTTCTAGCAAAAAAAAAAACAGCTTGGTAAGTCAAAACTAAAAAATATGTATACCATACTTAAAAGAATCAAAACCATTCACAAACTGCACACTCTTTTTATCAAATAAACTGCCTTCATATTGAAGTCAAAACCAAAAACTTTCTCATCACTCCCTGCTCTCGAAAATTCATTATTACATAAATTGCAGATAACTGTTTTGGCATCAGTAGCTTTAACATTAAGAAATTTCCCTACAATGCTTTTCTTAGAAGTGATTTTTATTAACCATTGCCTCTGAAGTTAAAAGAGAAACTGAAATTTATAGAATACTTCTAACATGTATATTTATATGAACACAATATTGAGTGCTACACGATGTTTGGGTCCTGTTTGGAAGACTGCCCTCTCCCTGGTCATTGTTGATGCACTACAAATCATTAATTATGTTACCAATCCAATCCAGTTCCAGGGGGCAAACAAAAATTTTTTATATTTGTTCTATGAAAAAATATAACAAAAAATTTTTATATTTATTTTGTGCTCAAAAAGTATCGGTAAGTATCGGCTATATTTAATCGATACTGATACTACTACCTGATACCATAAAAATAGGCTGATACCACCGATACCAATACTAAAGTATCGATACATCACCAATTATAACGTTTTGAGAACCCAATTTACAGCTTTTTAGTACCATGTACAGCCTTGCCTCTCACACTGCATGAAATATATTGAACAAATACCCTTGAACTTCCTGCCCAGGAAGCAAGTAATCTTAACTGCTACAATAAAAAACTTCATTTAAAAATTCAGCTTCTTTGCTGTTGGTGACCTGTAAACTGAAAAAGTTTGAATGATCTCGTTAGTGCATAAATTCAACAAGAATACATACACAATGAACAGCTTGTGGCATTTTGACTTGAGTAGCGATTCCCCCTCTTTCGTATTCCTTCAAATCAGATACATCACCAATATTAAAAGTGTAAGGACCAAGCACAGTAATCTTTCTTGGCTTAGAATTGTTAATTCCATCCATTCCTTTCACTTCATTAAACTTCACATAATCTCCAGTCTCAAAACCATGCCGTGCTTCATCCACACAAGCAACCACTCCCTCTCCTTTTTCCTAAAACAGTAATTAAAAATATCAACTTATCATCAATACATCATCCTATCTGGAGTTTATTCAGTTTATCTGCAAACTGAAGATATATTGCAGAAGTGACCACATAAACCTAATTTAAGGTATACAAATGGAGTAACCTAAAAATATAACGATTGGATCAAATTTTATTAATTATTAATATGTACCACAAAAAATCAACCTTGGGTCATTCCATGTCAAGTGATCCAGGCCATGTAACCCACCCTTTGGATTTTGTTTAAATTTGGCATGATGATGGACCTGGAGATGCTGATTCCAAAAAACATTTTTTTTTGAAAGGCAGACAACTCTGGGCAAAATTATGAGCAAATGAAAATCACAGTTTTTGTGATCACTCAAGTGGAAAAATTATGTGATTATTTCATGCTTAACTTTTGACTCTCATAACTCACATACATCTTTAATTAGATACGTAGTTGGTCGATTTGGCAGTAGAGAGCTCAATGATAGAATCAGAGCAATAAAATAAAATGAAATTTATTCCAGTTAAAAACACCGGTTGAAATGTTTTTAACTAGAATAAATTTCATTTTATCTTTAATTAGATATGTATTTTTATTTGACCTAGCTTGATGTTCCTCCGTCCAGACCAATGGCTTCTGCCTTTGATGATTTCACCTATGACCGCTGTAATCACTCAAGCAAAACGATATTTCAAGGCACCAAAATGATATGGTGCACAACAGGTAGCATGACACATGATATATCATTGGAAAGGTTTTGACAAGGACTTTTGGAATTCGAAATAAAATTCATGGTTTATTAAGTTTTACTGATACAAATTAGCATTCTAATTACAGTACCTACAAATAGACAATTTCTACTCTTACATGTGATAGTTTCAGAATAAAATTGCACAATATAATAATCAATGAGTTGTAAAATGTTTTAAATTCAACTATAAACAGTCACATCTTTTTTCATATCAACACAGACTAGTCTAGCTACTTCGATGGTTAACAATTGGTCAATACAAACAACTGTATCAGGGCAACATCTACAAATAGAATGCATCATGATATGTGTACAGTTACACTTAACCAGTAAGAATTGATTGCCTTTATATCATCGCTTTACTCATTTTAAGCTTAGTTATACACTGGGCAACAACAGGTCAGGTGCTACTCAATTTTTGTATGTTTTTGCCGGAAATAAAGCTAGCTTCTGGGGGTAGCACAAGTTTCAACAGTTGTACAATGATGATTTTGGAACCTCACATTTCTGGCCTTACTCTAGACAAAATTGTAATTGACAATTAGTTATCTCATAAGCAAAAGACATCAGCAATCAGCAGGTTCATTACTTAAAAGTTTGCTAATAAAAATGTATGAATACATTACATTGCATAAAGTCTATTAGAACTGTGAAATAATGCAACATGTAATTGAATTATGATTGTTGTGTCTATTATGGTATAATTATTGCATGCTCTTAGATAAATATTCAAACATCTTTATGCAAACTGACATTCAACGTATGGTACTGGTACCATGGTAAGTTGCTGCAATATCGTTTAAAATTTTGACATAGAGTTCAAGGGAAACTTAGCTCAAATTAAACAAAAACATCAAATTATTTTAACCAGTCAAGTATACAGACAATGCACTGATTATGTAACACATGCAACACGAGTTGTAAGACCTGAAGTCTCAGTGGTTCTAAGAAATGTGTGAGCACAAAATAGAGATTACAATTTTCTCTGGTCATTACAGTTTGACTAATCAAAGTTGATGACCATTCAAAGAAAGGTGAAATCAAATACAAATTCCAGTGGAACCTCGGTTGGCAATGACCAGTTTTTCATAGTCTTGGTTTTTTTCCCTATGTTTTTACATGGATTAAACCCTCACTAATGAAACAGATGTTTGCATTTAAAAGAAAACACATTGCGATAGCTTTCAAACCAGAGCAAAGAATTTTATAATTGATTGAAAACAGAATCAGTGAAATGTAAATCCTTGTCAAATTTTGTTGCCTCAGGGTATTGTTGAAGTTGGTAAAATAAAAAGCATTTCAAAATGAAACAAATAAAGCAGCAAATTGCTTCTTGGCAACAAGACCACTGAACACCTTGATAACATAGCCACTTTTTTTGCAGTCCCAACAGTGGTCATGCTCCTGGGTCTACTGAAACCTATAGCCAAAGTTGAATCAAATCAATTCAATAACACTATAACTCTAGCATATGGATCACCAACAGTTTTTAATAAATCACATCAAATTTAAATCAAAAAAAATTATCGCATCATAATTTATTTTTCTAAGTCTTTGGTAGGCCAATATTTGCAATTCTATGCTGCTTGCTTATTGCTAACAAAATATGTTCTAGTATATCACAGTTTTAAAACAGAAAAACAGTGGTTTGTTAAAGTTCAACTTAGAATCTTGAGGAAATCAAAAATGCCGATATCAATGGCAACCAAATCAAATTTGCACCATTTTTTGCAAAAAAATAGCATTTAAGCTAACATTTGTAATTCAGCAATGCATTCTAAACTGCTCTTGCAGATGTTGCCATCATTTGGCACTGTTCGTGACCAGAAACTAAATGTAGTGCTTTAATCATACACAAAACGTGTTAGAATGGAACCCAACTAATGTCACACTTTTCGGTTCGCTGAAAAGAACTTAAGGGACCATTGGGATGTCTCAAATCCAAAAGAAACTCACCATTTGAAAAATCAGCCTCCTTAATTATTCCTATGTACCACTTGCCATGATAAGCAGCTGATAAAAATTGACTTTTAGTTGCATGTTTTAGTGACAGACAAGTGCATTTTAGCTGCTGCAAATCCACTTCAAATGAAAATCTAACATCTAGACCAGTGCTACTCAAACTTTTTAATATAGTGTACCAGCAGCGCACTTTCTGTCATTCGATGTACCAGCTATGTATTTCAAACAGGAAAAATAGACAAAAGCAAATGTTATTTAATAAATTATAACTGTATCATAAAGTCAAAAATACTTTTATTTTAGCACATGGTATAGTTGAGAAAAAACTGGTAACTTTAATCAAAAATAACAGCCAAGCAACTTGTTAAAAACATACTACGAACGTTTCGACTCTCAACTGTTGCCATTTTCAATGCAAATAATTACCTCAAACAGGTTGGCTAGCAACTATGCCATACTGACACAAAAATGAACACACAAGAAGCGATGGTCACATGTTAAATAAACGAAAAGGAAAAGATTTGGAGTCTAATTTTAAACTAGGCTTCAATTGCTGAATGTAAAGAGATTCTAGAGTGAAAAGTTTGGATTTGTCAGGAGAACTGGTGAGAGTTTGTGGGTTGTTGAAATCAACTCTGTGGTTTGGATTTGATTGTAAATGGTTACACACTTCTGAGTTGAGGCTAGTCTGGTGCTCATCCAGGCGTTTTACTAAATTCTGGTGAGTTTGGCCAATATACAAAGAACCACAAGAACAGTTTAACCAGTATACTTTGTTGCTTCTTAATAACTGCAGTTGGGGATCTTTGTAGTGTAGTTGTTGCTTGAGATTTTTGGTAACATGAACGAATCTAAACATGGTATCTGGTAAATGCTTTTATTTTTAATTCTCTAATGCAAGGTATGGGCTTACTTCTTTTCTATTAGCTTATCCAATTGCGGTTCAATGGAAGACAGTGCTACTCCAAGAGGAACATGGATATTGAGTGCATTTTTGCACTTTCCCTTTAAGTAAGTCATAATCGAAAAGCCAACTTCGCAAAGATATGTGGAAGGAAATAGAAGTGGTGTTTTAATGGCTATATCACCTAACCTCGGAAATTCTGCTTTCACTTTAATCCAAAGTTTGCAAGTGCAGTTGACTTGGTAAATTAAATTCTAAAGCAGCGGTTCCCAATTCATTTTGAAGCTCGCGCTCCATCCTGATGGAAAAATCATTTTTGCAGACACATTCAACTCACTGCTAAGCCATACTGTATTCTAAAGTCTACATTAATTTGTTGCGTTTAACTATAGCTGTTGGAAGACAAACGATAACAGTTGCGGAATAAAAATTTTTTGCATCGTAACAATAGACTTTGCTTTTTAGCCAACACATTTTTTCGTTCACACTAGTTGGATTCCAGCTGTGAGAGCAGATTGAACGTTGCCCTGTCTTTCAGTAAAGATTGCCATGTCAGTGAATGTAAATGAAAAGCGATATAGTCATGAAAGTCTAAGAAAGTACGTGAAATCATGCTTAGAACAAAAAATACTCAAACCACTGAGTGAAAACATGCTCTAATCAGTGTAAATAATACTCAGCAAACTTATTTTCTAACTGACTGCGTACCAGCAGTCAAGTGCTGGCATACTGGCACTGGTATGCATACCACAGTTAGCATAGCACTGATCTGCTTCATGTCCAGTCGTGATGTTGACAAAGGCATGAAACAATGAAAACTACAAGTCCTTTTAATATTTGATGCTAACTTAAATTTTTTCTCCATTTTCTTTTTAGTTAATCTAAATCTTTTTTCAACAGCTTAGCAACTTTCATATTTGGCAAATTGATTGAGCAATGTGATATCATCACTTCCATTATGAGTATTTGATTATCCAATGGGCATTGTAGGCTCTCCTTGGCTCTAAATTGCTTCACTGTGCTGCCATTGTCACTGCATGGAGATTTTCAATGACTGGTAAAAAAACAACCAAAATCATCGTAACGATTGCACAGATTATAGAAAGATTTTTTGTTCTTGTACTCACATGCAGACCCATCACTGAAGTAGTCAACATGCTGCAAATTTGGAATTTTAGATTGGAAATATTCCATCAACATTTTCTGAATTTGGTAGACCATGGTAGAGCCATGCTTTAGTTCTTCCAAAAGAAAACAAAGACTCTCATGTTCCAGTTCATCTCCAGAAGTCTTGTAATAGCAAAGCATTGGATGGACAGCACTCCTTTGATGGGTCCAATGGTAACCTTGTGCTTTATCTTGAATGAGAAATGAGCAGTTTTCAGCAAAATTCATTAATATCAGAGCTTCAAGTTTTAATAAAAGCAAACCAATTTATTTTTGCAAACTTAAGGTTTGAGTAATAAGTTCTGTTCTATCAACTGCGACCTATTTCTGATACAAAATTTGTTCAACAGTTGCATTGTGTGAAAAACAGGAGAGTCGACACATCTTTGCATTTCTATTAAAATCTAAGTTGGCCTGACCCATGCAATACAAAAAATCTTTCTTTAACTGCTCAATCACTATGACCAGTTTGGTGTGCGACCATCTTGGTCGTTTTTTCCCACTAGTCATAGTTACCAGGGAGCAATTTGCTGCTTTATTTGTTTCATTTTGAAATGCTTTTTATTTTACCAACTTCAACAATACCCTGAGGCAACAAAATTTGACAAGGATTTACATTTCACTGATTCTGTTTTCAATCAATTATAAAATTCTTTGCTCTGGTTTGAAAGCTATCGCAATGTGTTTTCTTTTAAATGCAAACATCTGTTTCATTAGTGAGGGTTTAATCCATGTAAAAACATAGGGAAAAAAACCAAGACTATGAAAAACTGGTCATTGCCAACCGAGGTTCCACTGGAATTTGTATTTGATTTCACCTTTCTTTGAATGGTCATCAACTTTGATTAGTCAAACTGTAATGACCAGAGAAAATTGTAATCTCTATTTTGTGCTCACACATTTCTTAGAACCACTGAGACTTCAGGTCTTACAACTCGTGTTGCATGTGTTACATAATCAGTGCATTGTCTGTATACTTGACTGGTTAAAATAATTTGATGTTTTTGTTTAATTTGAGCTAAGTTTCCCTTGAACTCTATGTCAAAATTTTAAACGATATTGCAGCAACTTACCATGGTACCAGTACCATACGTTGAATGTCAGTTTGCATAAAGATGTTTAAAAATCTTGTTGCTGGCACAAAATTATAAAATAGCTTCAAAAAATGCTGCTTAAGCCATAACCTTTTTTGTGACACTCTTATCAATGGCAGTATTGCGTCAAAAGAGAAGATTTACAATGAGTAAGTGTTTTATGTGATTAATTTGAACCTTAAGCAATCAAGACAAACCAATCATAGCGCTAGTTGTGTAAAGTATGCCAAAAAAAGATTTTGTAATAGTAAAATGCTAAAGAAACTACTGCAAGAGGCCATATAAAAACGCAGCAATTATTGAAAGAGCCTGAGAGTGTAAACAAACTCTTTTTGTTTGCATCACACTGGGCGCTGAGTCTTGATATAACCAGCCTCTAAGAGATTAAGGTGAAAAGATCCATGTCCTGTGGCAAGGACTCAAAACTGCTTGTTATCATAGCTTAATGCACATTGATCATTATCTAAATGATGCTAACTAATAACAGAGTCACAATCCAGTTTGGTGTTGTTTTGTTTGTACGATCTGTATGGTTGAGATCGGCATAAACTAGTCAATTGTTGCCTTAGCCATGTTGTTGTTGTTGGTTTTACCCCTCCTCTTCCTTGGAATGGAGGTATGGTGCAAACAGCGATCCAGGTTCACGCCATCAACCTAATTGAATTAGGCTAGGAGAAAAGTAGCAGCCTATTTTGAACTAGTCATAAATGCAAAATTACAGACTGGTAGCTCCACCACCACGATGAACTGCCATTGGTGGGTACCCAAAAGTTGCCTCTTACGACATGCTGGGTGAGCAGCTTCACTATTCCAACCTGGTGAAGCACAGGTACTATTGTGGAACACGTTGCTTGATGCGATCCTGTAGCCACTAAGACGCTTGTCCTATGTACCTACTATCACAGTGGCACATATATTCATACGTGACAAAACTTTTCTAAATGGTAGGTACAACACCCTTGCGAGCCACAGACAGCATACGCTTTGACGTAAACAATAAGGCGGTGCTGACGGAACCATAGCAGCTTTTCATGATGGTTTACACTTCTTTTTCCAAGTTTGTGGAGGGCTTATCTATCCAAAAAACCCTCAAGTGCACAGAGCACTTTTCTTGGCAATTTGAGCATCAATGATGTTTTTAGAACAGTCATTGTCTAGTAATATTTTCTTGATCCATTTTATTTCTCCATTGAGTCTAAGCTTGGTGTAAATCATTAGGGCTTGATTCACCAATGTAAACATTAAACATACTTTACGCTTGAGAAGACTAAAGGACTCCCAACACAAATACTGCCTGGTGAAAGTTGGTGTCTAGTACACACTAGTTTCAAAGCCAATATCTGTTCTTTCGACGTAAACATCAAGAAATGGTAGACATTTTTCTTTCTCTTTTCCAAAGGTGAGTTTGAGGGATGAATGAAGGCAGTTGAGTTTGGTCAAAAATTCATCTGCTTCAGCTTCATGACTGGAAATGGCAAATGTGTGACCAACCATATTTGAAGTATGTTGGAGGTTTCTGCGTTTCAGAAAATAACTTTCCTTCATAGTATCCAACAAAGATGTTAGCCAAAGCCGGACCAAGTGGTGATCCCATAGTTACTCCATCTGTTTGCTTGTACACAGTGTTATTGAAGCTGAACTCAACTGAGGATGTAACACACTTCATCAACTCAACAAACACGTCTTTTGGAATGACTGGTTGTGAATCATACTGGTCACAGAGGGCTTCCAAACAGATTTTGATGGTTTCATCAAGGGGAATGATAGTGAATAAGCTGTACACATCAAAACAACACATGAAGACATTAGGCTGGATGTCAACATTTTGCATGGTCCTAGCAAACGTAAGCGTGTCTGATATGCAATGTGATGAAAGCTACTCCAACATAGGTTGTAACAGGCCAGCCAACCACCTGCCAAGTATATGATGAAACAAATCTGTCACAAACAGTAATGGGCAAAGTGGAGTGCCTTATTTGTGTGTTTTTGGCAAACCATACATTTGAGGCCTTTGCAATCCAGTTGGTCATATTGTGTCATATATCCATTTTGGCATAAGATCAGTTTTGACTAAGTTAAGCAACGGCTTCTGAAAGCACAATTTAATGCTGGCTGTGTTGTCTTTGCTGGAGACTGGACCAAGTCTTATTATATTGATTGATCATCAAGTATCTTGTTCATATTATCCATGTAGTTGCTTTTGTTTAAAACGACAACACTACAGCCTTTGTCAGGTTTAGTGATAATGATATCATCATTCTTTTGTAAGCAGTTGATTCCACCAAAGTATTTTTTGTGCATTGTGAAGTCATGTGAATCTATCATGCTGTCACAGTACAAATGTGCAAGGTCGGCAAGTCAGCCTTTCAAAGCAGTGCATTGTTCAACAAAATTGGCACTGTGATGTAAAAGCTGTGCCCACAGTGACTTAAATTTGGCAAAGATTTCTTCTTTGCACAAATACCTGGGTGGCAGCCCAAAGTTGAGACCATGCAACAGCACAGAACTTTCAGTGTCAGACAAGATATAATCTGAAAGATTTAGAATATACCTTGTAGTATCACTGAGAGCTTTTTTCAAATGGTCACGTTTGAGTGAACCAAGCAATCACTTGTTTTTGACCTGGGATTTTGACTTGGTTCTTTCATCAAGTAGTGTCAGGTATCAGCAGAATCTGATTGTGTTGAAGAATGTTAGAAATTCGCAGGCCGCCTGCCAATGTGATTCATTAATTTTTCATAGTTTCTGTGCAATCAACTGCTTATGAAAGAATGATGATATCATTATCACTAAACCTGACAAAGCCTCTAGTGTTGTTGTTTTAAACAAAAGCAACTACATGGATAATATGAACAAGATACTTGATGATCAATCAATATAATAAGACTTGGTCCAGTCTCCAGCAAAGACAACACAGCCAGCATTAAATTGTGCTTTCAGAAGCCGTTGCTTAACTTAGTCAAAACTGATCTTATGCCAAAATGGATATATGACACAATATGACCAACTGGATTGCAAAGGCCTCAAATGTATGGTTTGCCAAAAACACACAAATAAGGCACTCCACTTTGCCCATTACTGTTTGTGACAGATTTGTTTCATCATATACTTGGCAGGTGGTTGGCTGGCCTGTTACAACCTATGTTGGAGTAGCTTTCATCACATTGCATATCAGACACGTTTACGTTTGCTAGGACCATGCAAAATGTTGACATCCAGCCTAATGTCTTCATGTGTTGTTTTGATGTGTACAGCTTATTCACTATCATTCCCCTTGATGAAACCATCAAAATCTGTTTGGAAGCCCTCTGTGACCAGTATGATTCACAACCAGTCATTCCAAAAGACGTGTTTGTTGAGTTGATGAAGTGTGTTACATCCTCAGTTGAGTTCAGCTTCAATAACACTGTGTACAAGCAAACAGATGGAGTAACTATGGGATCACCACTTGGTCCGGCTTTGGCTAACATCTTTGTTGGATACTATGAAGGAAAGTTATTTTCTGAAACGCAGAAACCTCCAACATACTTCAAATATGGTTGGTCACACATTTGCCATTTCCAGTCACGAAGCTGAAGCAGATGAATTTTTGACCAAACTCAACTGCCTTCATTCATCCCTCAAACTCACCTTTGGAAAAGAGAAAGAAAAATGTCTACCATTTCTTGATGTTTACGTCGAAAGAACAGATATTGGCTTTGAAACTAGTGTGTACTAGACACCAACTTTCACCAGGCAGTATTTGTGTTGGGAGTCCAATATCATGTTGAGTAGTCTTTGTCAAAAGGCTTCTAATGATATGTCGCGTGTCATGCTACCTGGGGTGCACTATATTATTTTGATGCCTGGAAATATCATTTTGCTTGAGTGATCACAGCAGTTATAGCTGAAATTATCAAGTGCAGAAGTCAAAAGTCAGATCAAAGAAACATTAAGATAGGTCAAACAAAAATACATATCTTAATCAAAGATGGATGTGAATTTCAAGACAAACAGGTGTGAGTAGACTGAGTTAAGAGAGATGACAGTCAATTATAAAACAACCACAAAAATTGAGATTTTTAATTGCTCATAATTTTGCCCACAGTTGTCCACTTTTTTTAAAAATGTTTTTTTGAAATCAGCATCTCCAGGTCCAACATCATGCCAAATCTGAACAAAATCCAAAGGGGTGGACTGCATTTTGTCATTTTTCTGGATCACTTGACATATTATGACCCTGTTATGAATTGATAAAAATTTCACTCTAAGTTGTTCTTACTGTTAAAGCAAGATTTTAATCATACATTAGCAATGTGACATCACTCTAAAGATTGAAAGTCATCCTTCCAATAAATTCATTTTGACAACAGAGTTTGACTAAATTAGAGCAGTAAAATCATTGCTCTGAAAAAACTGGTAGATCTTACACTTCATTCGGTATCATTTTACCTCCATTTCTTTTATGTAAGTGACACATACGGCATATAGTATTACATTTACATACTCCAAAGTTTTTTGCTCCATGTTTTCTCAGACAACTCAACTTCACACATTGCTCTCATCATTGCTTTTTCAGTTCTCAAATTTGCATTCTCCCTCAGACACCGTGCTTCACCAGTTTCAAAGAATAGTGAAGTTGTTTACCAAGCATGTTGTAAGAGGCGACTATTAAGTACCTACCAATTACAGTCTGACTGTTAATGGTGGGGTTGCCAGCATAATGCTTGGTTGGACCACTCGTGTCAGAAAACTGGGGTTGGCGGTAAGCAAGAGCATGCTCTTCATAGAAGAATTTTGCTCCAACAAATCCCCATGAACAGAAAAATAAATGAATCACCCCCAGTCCCTAGAAGCTCTTATGTGCTAATAAATGTCCAGGTTTAAACCTGAATGTCATGGGATAAGATTTGGTATATTAAATGAGGGAAGTCTTTGTGAAAGGAAAACAGAAGTGTGTGAAAAACTGAGGAAGTGAAAAGTTGATGTGTGTTGCATGCAGGAAGTAAGATAGAAAGGCCAAGAAGCTCGTTTTATGAGCACTTTGGGACAAAGGCATAAACTGTGGTGGTCAGGAAATGATGCAGGATTTGAAGGGGTTAGAATTTTGGTGAAGGAAATATCTGGAAACGTTGTGAAAGTTAAAAGAAAAAGCAACAAAATAATGGAGATTGTGCTAAGTCTAAGTAAAGAAGTGATGCAAATAATATGTGCGTTTGGGCCGCAAAGCATAAGACCAGACATAAAGAAAGTACGTTTTTAGGATGAAATCGCAGATGAGTGCAACTTGGAAAATTCTAGTGAAATCATTGTTTCTTTGGGAGATTTCAATGAACATGCGGGAAAATATGCTGAGGCTTTTAAAGGTGCACTTGGGGAAATGGTATTGGGAAAAGAAATGCAGAAGAAAGAAGATTGCTGGAGTTTTGTGATGAAAAATACCTGTGCATGGCAAATACTTGGGTTTTACAAGACAGACAAAAAAATAATTAACTTATATTGCTGGCAGATGCAAAACCGAAATTGATTTTGTGTTGGTGGGAGAAAAATATAGAGAGTATGTAAGGGATGTGCAAGTGATTTTATGGGAACTTAAGTACAGACTGGTGGTCGTAGATCTAGATAAAAAGGTTCTAAAAAAGGTTGTGAGAAAGAAATGGATCATTAGAAGATTTGGAAGTTGAATGAAAACTGAACAAGAGTGAGATTTGAAAAAAAGAGTAAAAGAACTAATAAGCACAGATGCGCCTGATTTGTGGAAAACTTTCAAGGATGGTGTTCTAAAAGGCATGTAATGAAGTGTGTGGAAAGAAAAAGTCTAAGAGAGATTGAGGAGACATGTGGTGGTGGAATGAAGAGGTCAAGGATACCATAGCAAGAAAGAAGGTGACATCTAAAAAGCTGTGCAGCTTTCCATCAGAACAAAATAAAACTCAATAAAAACATTGAAAAAATCAAACGAGAAAAATTGTTGCCAGAGCTATGAGAATGGAAGCTAATCAGGAGTTGAATAATTTACATCAGAATTCTAATTGTTTTCTACTTTTTTAGAAGAATGAAAAAGCAAGGAAAGGATGTGAAAGAAGGAAGGTGCTCAAGAGGAAGAGACGGACGATGGAGTTTTATTGAAGAAAATAGGACAAAAATTTGAAAGGAACACGTGGAAAAAATCATGAATGAAGAAAATGAATGGGAGCACATAGTGGAAACTAATGTAGTAGAAGGACCAGTGGAAAAAGTGCCTGGCAATGAAATTGTAGAAGCAATGCAAAAGATAAAATCAGGGAAGGCAACTGGACCATCTGAACTAAGTGTGGAGATGATTGTTGCAAGTGGCGAAATTGGAGTTAAAGTGATAATGGAACTGTGTCAGCATGTATTGGATGGTAGAGGAATGACTGATGAGTGGAAAACAAGTGTGATTGTGCCTATCTTAAAAGAAAAGAGAAATGTGATCAGCTGTGGATTAAACAGAGGGGTGAAACTACTACAAATTGTTGAAAGAGTACTAAAAAGGTGAATACAAACACTGATGAGTGTGAAGTAAACACGTTTTGCAATTATGCCAGCAAAAGGATCAGTGGATGTGATATTTATTGTGAGGAGAATGCAGGAGGAATATTAAAAGAAGGACAAGAAGTTGTATATATGTTTTGTTAATATGGAAAAGGCTAGAGTGTCAAGAAAGGTGATGGAGTGGGCAATGAGAAAGAAATGTTTATCAAAAGTAATGGTTCAGGCAGTTATGAGCTTGTATGATGGTGCAAAGAGTGAGGGTGGGATCTGCATATTTCATATTTAGAGGAATTTGAAGTAAAGGTTGGTGTACATCAGGGATCTGTGCTGTTGACACAATTGTTTGCAATAGTTGTGGATGTTATTACAGAAAATGCCAGAAGGGGTTTGGCTAATTACTGTATGTAGATGACTTTGTTATCATGAGCTAAACCATGGAAGACTTCAAAGAAAGGTTTTGGAATAGGAAGGATGCACTGGAAAGTAAGAGTTTGAAGGTCAATACCAGAAACACAAAAGTGATGGCAGGCAGATCAAGAGAACTATTCAAAAGCAAGATAGATCCATGTGGAGTTTGTGGGAGGAGAGTCATGGCCAATTCAGTGTTGTGCACAAAATGTGAAAACTGGGTTCATGGCAGATGGGCTAAAATAAAGAGAGTTACCACCAGGTCGGAATGCAGTTTGTTTGCTTGAAATGTAATGAAATAATGAAAGGAACGATGGATTTTATTGAGAAGTCAAGTGATGAACTGTAGATAGTGAATGGATTTTGTTATTTGGGAAACAGACTAAATTCTAGTGATGGCTGTGAAGCAGCAGTTACAGCAAGAGTAAAAATTGGTAGGGTAAGACTCAAAGGATGTGGAGAGTTATTGCTTGGAAATAGGTTTCCTCTGAGGATAAAAAGTAAAGTTTACCGTTGTTGCATAAGATCAACAATACTGCATGGAAGAAAGGCATGGTGTTTAAAAGGGAATGAAAAAGCAATTTTAGAAAAGAAATAAAAAAGAAAATACAAAAAAATGAAATAAGGAGAACGAAAAGAGCTGTGGTGAGACCCAAGTGTGATCACAAAGTTGTCGACATAAAGTTGACTGAAGAACAGAAGAACATGTTGGGGTTGAAAGAAATTATACACTGGTTAGCAACAGCAAATGAAGTTATATGGTATGGATATGCGCTGAGGAGGGATGATGATTGTGTTTTGAGGGTTGCCTTGGATCTTGAAGTAAGTTGCAAGAGAAAATGAGGACAACCAATGAAGACCTGAATGAAGCAAGTTGAGAAAGAGGCAGAGAAGAATAGTTTGAAGAAGGAGGATCCCCTATATCGAGCAAAGTGGGGAAACAGAATGCAAGCAATCCCAGAAGAAATGGGGTGAATCCAGCCATCTCTGCTAAGGGGACAACACTGGTTAAAACTAATAACTACTACAAGGTCTCACTCCCATACAGCATTGCTGACCCTACACAACTTTGATATATTCTTCGTCTTTAATGAAATCTTTCTCCAGTTAAGCAACTTCCCACATTTAAAAATGTTTTCCATCCAAGTCTTGTTCTTGCTGTCACTGCTGCTTTACTTCCACTACTGGCATTGCACCTGTCCGTGAAAAAACAAAAACTTTTTACAAACTTAATGTGATCAAAATATGACGTTTCTTTACTTAGTTCCTCAATTTCTTCCATTGTCCCAACACAATGTTTAAAAACAGAAGCTTTTGCCAGAGTTGAAGTCACCCTCTTTAATTTGCCCATCTACCTTGCACTCATTGATGACACTTTGTGTACATCACCGAATTTTCCCTCACCCTCTCACCACACGGATCATTTTTACTTTGGAGAACTTCACCTTTTAAACAACTCACCACTATTTTGGTCTTCTTGAGGTTAACTTTAGTTCCTTGCTTTCAAAAGCCTCTTTCCATTTTAAAAACTTTGCTTTCAAATCCTCTATAGTTTCACTCATTAACCCATTAATGCCCAGCGTTGTATTTATAGCGCAGTAATCTGTGTTTAGATTATACAGAATTAAAATCTAAATTTGCACTTTTCACCAATCTATTGGCTAACAAGATCTTTGTAGCTGTTACAACAATAAAGTTTAGCCATTTTTGTAATTTTGAAATGTGGATGGTGTGGATGTAAAAATAGCAGTTTTTTGTTTACAGACAGTCAGCTCTTTTGGAACTACACTCACAATTTTCAGATTTCTTTACAAATGGCTTTTTTATAAATTGCTTCAAACTACTGACAAGCAAGCTTTTAAAAAATTATTACTGTGACCAAGTAATATAAACGCTAACTTCACTGTACTCTAAATAGAACCCTGGGCAGTTATCAGCACTTTTTTTATAATTTACAAGCTGTGTTTGTTCTGTCTGACTCAATAGCTGGAAAATTAGACGATGAAAGTAGACAAAACAATGATGAACTATACAGCTGTAAAAAAAAAAACAAACTTTTTGTAGCATTGATTCAGTCAGAACGAAAGTGATTAAAAGTAAAAGAGGAGGCTTACATGTAGGTTACAATAAGCAAAGAACTAAAAAAACAATGTTGTTGGGCCTACTTACAGTTGTATAATTCTCCAGTGTCTAATTTAGGGTTATGCAATTTGCATGAATCCAGCTGGCTCAAACAATTGATTCACATGTATCAGCTGCATTTTTGATGTTTGCATGTAAGGACCTGATGTAAACACAGAAGCGCAGATAGACAGTTTAGTGTGCTGTGCCTACACATAGATTTCAAAATCAGAATTTATCAACCAGTTAGGCTTAATTACATGTAGCAAAGCTCATAGAAAATTTTAATTTTTAGTTCTCATAGATACAGTAACTAAGTGCTACAAACGTAAGTGTGTTATATGATTTACTTCAAGAAGTCCATTCAATATCAGTTGCAATGTATTTATGAACCTTGAGGCAGCTCTTGATTACTTAGTTTTGGAAGATAATGATGCAGATTTGGCAGCAATTCCTCCAGACATAGACAACCTTACCAATGAAGATACTGCAACACCTTTAGTTTGTGATGTTCTTAATATTGTAGAAGTCGTAAATGCTGACAAGGAAGATGGCTCTGACATGCCATGTACGTCAACAGATCCAAACCCTCCAGCTAAAAAGCAACAAAAAGAAAGACCAAAGTTGCTTGGAAAAAGAAAAATCCAGTCTACAGCAAGTGGTCAAATGTGGATGATAACAAACCTATAAAGCTAGAAAATCTGGAATCCTACTTACATGATTTGACTTCCCTGCAAATTTTTGAGAAGTTTTTTCCCCAGCTATCAACTCATTGTAGATGAAACAGTTTGATATGCAATAACACAAAAGAACAAACCCCGCTTTACCATGTCTTTTGAGGCGATACAAGTTTTTATCAGATTTTTATAGTTCAGTGGCTATCACACTTTACCAAGCAAAGGGATTATTGGAGCGAGGAGAAAGATATAGGTCTGGACACGGTCTGCAACGCATTTAGTCGTAATGCATACCTCACCCTAAAATCTGTATTCCACTTTCAAGACAATTCCAAGGCTCAGGAGAACAAGGACGACAAAGCTTTCAAGATTAAGCCATTGATGAATCTGCTCAATAAAAATTTTCAGCAGTGGGGAATCTTTGAGAAATACTTATCCAATGATTGTGTGATATTATGGACATCACTCGTTGAAGCAGTTTATCAGAGTTAAACCAATAAGATTTGATTACAAACTATGGGCTATGTGTGGTGAAAGCAGGTACTGCTTTAACTTTTCTTTGTATTGTGGAAAAAAAACAATGATTATGAGAACACCGGATCTCTGGGATCTCGAGGGGTTATGAAGATGTTATCTACGGTGGACAATTCCTTGTTTCATGTTGTTTATTTTGATAATTTCTTCACCAGCCACTAGCTTCTTGTTCAACTGAGAGAAAAAGGTTTTAGAGCAACAGGAACTGTTCGAGATGTATGAACAGCAAACTGTCCTTTGAAACCAGCCAAAGAAATACATAAAATCAAGAGAGGAACATATGACTACAGATTCGACTCAACAAACAAAATCTTCACAGCTAGATTGAAAGATAAAAAATCAGTTGCGTTGGCTTCCAATTTTGACAGGATTGAACCTCTTGCCACAACAAATCAATGGAGTAAAGAGCTGAAAGAGAAAGTGTCAACACCCCAGTCCCTTATGATCAAAAATTACAACAAATACATGGGAGTGGTGGATTATCATGACTGGCTTTTAGAAAAACAATGTGTTACAATAAGGGGGAAAAAGTAGTAGTGGTGATTGGTGATGAGAATGATTGATATGGCTGTGGCAAATGCTTGCATCATCTACCAGCTGATTCACAGACTTAATTCTATTTCTACAAGGGATTTTTGAAGAGCTGTAACTGTAAGCTATTTGCAAAAAAAGTAAAGAAAAGCCTGTCATGCAAGGCTGACCACTTAGTTACCCATTCACTTCCAAAACTCCCATAAATGCTGATACTTGTGACGATGGACAAGACCATGTCATTTCTAAGAGAAAAACAAAAACGGTGCCAACTAAAGAGCTGTAACGAAAGACCACTAACTTATTGCATGAAACATAACATCACTTTGTGTATTGGTTGTTTCCCCAACTACCACAAGAAAGTTTGAGAGTAGCAAACTTAAAAATCAAATGCTGGAGTCTTAGCAAATTACTCTAAAAAATCATCAAGAACATAATTTGATCATGTGCTGTTTCATTTGAACTGTTTTCAGTTGTGTTATTCACATGTTTGTGATGTGTAATATGTCAATTGCAGTGTAAACCATTCCAAAAAATGCTCCCTAATCTCCCCAGCATACTATAAATAAAACAGTTAATTATGCAGAAACTACTGCAAATTTTGCAGAAATGTGAAAAAAATCTGAATTAAGATGGCATTTTATGCAAAATGTGTAAGTAATAATAAAATCCGTCCAGAAAAAAAAGTTTGGGCATTAATGGGTAAAAATCAAATCAACTGCATATGAAATTTTAATCACCAATCCTTCTCTTGTATTTGCCATGACTACACCATGGCAATTGCAAAAAGCAGCAGCAACAAAACAAATATTTGATGTACACCAGCTTGTCCCAAAAACTCTTCAGGTAACTCAGATCCCACTCAAAGTTTCAATTTTGCTTCATGATAGAGACTCATGACCACTCTGACAATTTCTTTTGGTAAACTTTTTGTTCTCATTGGCCACTCCATTATCTTTCTTGAAACTCAATCAAATGCCTTCTCAATATCCACAAAACACATAAACAATTTTTTCTTATTCCTATATCGTTCTTGCATTCTTCTCACAGCAAACAATACATCTGTCATTTCTCAGCCAGGCATAGAATCGAATTGCATTTCATCAACGTTTACTACTTCTCAAATCCCACTTTTCAGCACTCATTCAACAATCTTCATAGCATACTCTAACAGCTTTACTCCCCTGTAACTATTGCAATTTCTTTTGTCCCTTTTTTCTTTGAAAACTGGCACCAGCACACTTGTTTGCTATTCACCCAGCATTCTTTTTCCATCAAACATACGTTGGAAAAGTTCCACTATCACACCAAACCCTACTTCTCCACTAGTAGATATAATCTCGGCACACTTAAGAGAGTGCAGCTGCCTTTCCTGGTTTCATTGCTGTTATTGCTATTGCCATTGCCATTTCTTTGCAGGTAATCTTTTTGTTGGGTCCCTCTACCATATTAGCTTCTGTTATGTGGTCCCGATCATTCACTTTATTCATGATTTCCTCCATATGATTTTTTCATATTAAATTTACAAGTAAGTTCACCTTGGGAAATGGATTTTTTGATTTTTTTTTTTAATATACATTCTTGTTGAAATTCTGAATTGAATAAAAAAAAATTAATTTTTTTTGTATGTATAGTTTTCAAAATATTTCGTTTTTTAAATGCTGCTTGGTAGCTTCAAATTGAGTTATGCATAAGTGATTTTCCTATTTCTAGGCCATAGTAATCAGATTTTTGCAGAGAAAATTGGTAATCTCAAGTTTTCAAAGGTACTAAATTCAATTTTGCTGTCAAAATATATGCATGTTGTTGAAAACGCCTTCAAAACCATGTTGTGACATGTTCCAAAAAAATACAAACTCTCTGAGATGCCAAAGATTTGTGAACAAATGAAATCACTCAAATTGTTCCTTAGAGTAGTTCTATCAAATTCTTGAACAACTTTTCAGTGCATATGTTAGAATTTTTACCTGTGATGATATAAACATAGGCTTAAGTTTATTTGCCAAATTCAATCAAGTTAAAATTAACTGATACATCTCCACTTGCAGAGAGTACATATATTTAATTTTGATGAAGAGTGAGTGATTAATTACTTGAATGTTTTTTTTATAGGCTTGAAAGAAATGAATTTCTGGTAACTAGAGAAATACGAGAGATGTTCCTTATATATTAAAATATTCCATATTCTTAAATGCCTCAATTTCTATTATACAAAATTCTAGCCTTAACCCAAATTTTTCCATATTGTGACTCCAAGTGTAAGTGTCCTTCAAAAAAATGGTATTCTCTACCCTTGGCCTTTTCCAAAAACTTGTTTTTCCACTCTTCCACCCAAAAATGTTTCCCTTTTTTCCCCCAATTTTAATTTCATATATTTAAATGCCTAAAAACAGTATTTAATTATGACACTATTTGAATTCAAAAATATTCAAAATTTTACTTGGAGCATCCCCAACAAAAATGAAATTTATTTAAACAGTAGAAGAATACTAGCACACTCAGCTAATAGATTAAAATGAGGATCAGGCATTACATTGATCAGCAAATATTAAGTTGTTCGAGAAATAATGGCCAATTGTAGACATAAACTTTTAATACTGAAATAAGTGACAATTTGATGTTTAAATTGGTCAAAGTATGAACCTTGAACAGCCATGCATCTTTGCCATCTATCAAGAAGATCATTTACGTTCATTGAGCTCATGCGAGACCCATTTTTCGAGCTTTTTGACCTTGGCAATTTGCTTCAGGTGGTCAGACACAGTTGAAATGCTGACAAGCTGCATTGACATTTCCCTCAGACTCTGTTATGGGTTTTGCTCTACAATCACTCTCAAATCTTTATTCTGAAAAACGGGTGGCTGTCCCCAACCGTCTTCATCTTTGAGGCTCTTGTCTACACCATAAAACTTTTGAAACCATCTTTGTACTGTTCTTTCATTTGTTGTGCTTTCTCCCCATGCTTTATTGATGTTTGCAGTAGTTTGAGCAGCATTATTGCCAAGCTTGAACTCATGCAAGAAAAGTAATCACAAGTCTTCTTTTTTCATATTACAATACACGGTTCTATTGCTTATGAAATGAGCTATGAAAGGATTTATGACTTTATGAACTAATAAGGCTTATACTTAATCTGAAATACACAAGACATTCACAAGAGAACCAATTTAAAAACATAACATGTACAATCGACCATTATTTTTCAAACAACTAAATATCTTCATTTTATTGCAGTGTTTTCCAAACTGTGTGCCGTGGGTTTCTTTATTTAAAATACTTAATATTTATCAGGAAAAATTGAGTAAATCTCACTATGAATAACAGTCAATGACGTCAAAGATCGCGTTATGATGCCAGAAAAAGTGGTAATCTCCAGGAAAAAAAGATCATCACCTTTCTCGCGGTCAACTGTAATGCTATTTGTGATCAACATAAACTGATTCATCTGGCTGTTGAGCCACAATATTTGTTTAGCTTTTTTATTGTGCCAACAGGCAAAAAAATTTGGGAAACACTGTTCCATTGCATCAACAGTTAAACTCACTCTGAAATTTCAGTTATTTATGTGGTTCTGACCATGCAAATAAAATCAACCTATTCTCTGAGTTGAATGCATATAGAATACATAATTTCACATTTAGTGATGATAAAGTCTTTATTGCTTTACAAAAAATTTTTATCCTACTTTTTTGATCAAAGCAGGATACAGTATTTGCGTAAAATCTTTTGCATATAAAGCATGACCAATGACATAGAAAACATGTACATGGTGAGAAAAATTGATCGTTTACCAAGCAAATTACATGCATTGTTGTATACAAGGTTATTGTGAATATATTGCATTTGAACACACCATTGATGATTTCAAAGTTCTAAACTTTAGAAGTAGTTTTATGCTTGTTGGTATCATAACCTCAAGCGAGCATACTCTCATTGACAATTTAAGTTGTTTAAAGTTGCTTGTTTAGCTTGCTAAAGTTTTTAATGCTATTCATTTCATGATTAGACAACTTGTGAGTTTGACCAGATATGGTTTGTATAGGTGGATCTTCCTGCAAAAAATTGTGACAGTGACATGTGCCTAATCTTATCTTTTCCTTTTGGTCTCGAAAAGTTGTATGATGATCAACTTGAGTGTAAAAATTATATTTTTGCATTTTGCCATGCATTATTGGTTGAGAAGACAACTCTAATTTATCTTTCAGACAAACCAATCATAACAGTATGCAATGTAGTCCATAGGACTCACACAAACATAACTTGGTAGCCTACAAAAACTGTTAATGTAACGCTATTAGTAATCACTTGCATTAACCTTGCAACCAATTGTATTTGAATTATTTGGATTAAAATAATGGTAACTGGAGGTACCAAAAATCGTGCACCACTCCAGAAGTCTTACATCTAAAGTGGTTCTTGCTGCGGAAAGTGATTACTTGTTCAAAAACTAAAAAGCTATTTCAGAAACATTGTCAAAGCTAAACAAAAAAATGACTATGGTGTAAAAACTTGGCCATTTAAAGGTCGTTGCTAACTTACTCTGCTAGCAAGTCACTTGATAATACCTCCTACACAGTTGTATGGAGACACTTAATATGGAGACATTCCACATAATATTGCAAACAAGAAGTCCAGTCAACTTGCAATGTCAATGTAGCTTTGAAAAAAATCTGTTTTGGCCATAAGATTTTTGTGATGCTACACAGTTGTATGGAGACACTAAATATCGAGACATTCCACATAATATTGTAAATAAGAAGTCCAGTCAACTTGCAACGTCAATGTAGCTTTGAAAAAATCTGTTTTGGCCATAAAATTTTCGTGATGCTATTATCAGTGCCCAGTATTGCATCAGACAATGAAGAGCTAGGTTGAGTAAGCTGTTTTATCATATTGATTTGGATGTTAGACAATCAAGATGAGCCGATGATGATGCTAGCATAGTAATGTGTGACAAAAAAGACATTCTGCAATTGCAAAATTCTAAAGCAAGCGCAGCAAGAGGCCAAATAAGAATGGGATTAGATATTGAAAGGGTTTGAGAGTGTAAACAAACTCATTTTTTGTCTACATAATGCCAGGTGCTGAGTTTTGATATAAACAGCCTCTTAATAAATTAAGGTGGAAAGAGCTGCATGCTGTATCAAGGATTGAAAACTGCTTGTTGTCATACTTTGATGCATGTTGTTGATTTTCTAAAAGACGCTGAACAATGGCAGAGTCACAGTCCAGTTTAGTGTCATTTTGTTTGTACGATCTATCTGGATGAGGTCAGTGTGGACGGATTAATTGTTGTCTTAACCATTCAAAAACGTGTTGTTTGATGTGATTCTGTAGTCGTTGAGATGTTCACCTTATGTGCCCACTATTACGGTGGCACTTGTATTATCATATGACAGAGCTTTTCTGAGTGGTAGGTAGAACATCCTTGCAAGCATTTGGCAGCATGCGCTTTGACATAAAGACCAAGTGGGTGTTGACAGAACCATAGTAACTTTCAACGGATGTTTTGACTTTTTTTTCCAAGTATGTGGAGGGCTTACCTATCTAAGGGACCCTCAAGTACACAGGGCACTTTTCTGGGGTGGAGAACTGAGCTATTTTCTTGGTGATCTGAGCATTGACAATGTTCTTAGGATAGCCATTGTCCAGTAATATTTTTTTGATTCACTTTATTTCTCCATTAAATCTATGTTTTTAGTGCAAATCATCAGGGCTTGATGCAACAATGTAGATATCAGACTTATTTTACATTAGTGGAGATTAAAGGACTCCCAACGTAAATACTTGCCACAGAAAGTAGATTTATGGTATGCACTAGTTTCAAACTAATATATATTATTTTGACATAGACAATAAAACAAATGTAAACATTTGTCTTTCTCTTTTTCAAAGATGAATTTGAGGGATGGAGGCAGTTGAGTTTGGTTAAAATGTATCTGATTTAGCTTTGTGATTGAAGATGACAAACATGTGGTCAACATCTGAAGTATACTGGAGGCTTTCATGTTTCAGAAAATAACTTTCCTTCGTGATATCCAACAAAGATATTAGCCAAAGCCGGACCAAGTGGTCATCCCATAGTTACTCCATCTGTTTGCTTGTACATAGTGTTATTAAAGCTGAACTCAACTGAGGATGTAATGCTCTTCATCAGTTCAATAATCATGTCTTTTTTGGTGACTGGTTGTGAATTGAATTTATCACAAAGGGCTTCAGAACAGATCTTGGCTGTTTCATCAAAGCCAACAAAGGTGAAACAGCTGGACACATCAAAGGAGCACATAAAGACATTGTGGTCATTGTCAAGATTTTGCATGGTGTTCACAAATGTAAACCAATCTGATATGCAGTGAGACAAAAACCACTCCAACACAAGTTGTAATAGGCCAGCTAACCACCAGTTAAGTTCATGATGGGACAAATCTGTCATAGACAGTATAGGACAAAGTGGAATACCTTCTTTGTGTGTTTTTGGCAGACCACACATTCAAGGTCTTTCCAATCCAGTCAGTCATATTGTGTCATATATCCACTTCATCATAAGATCAGCTTTGACAAAGTCAAGTAGCCACTTCTGAAGGTGTGATTCTAAGTTAGCTGTGTTGTTGGTGCTGAAAACTGGATCAAACCATTTGAATTTTAATTGATCTTCAAGAATCTTATTCATTGTACCTACGTAATCGCTTTTGTTTTAACAAACAATGCTGGAGCCTCTCAGGTTTAGTGACAATTATATCATTATTTTTTCTTAAGCTATGCTACAAACAAGCATAAAACTACTTCTAGAATTTACAACTTTGAAATCATCAATGGTGTGTACAAATACAATATATTCACAATAACCTAGTATAAAACTTGTGATGGTGAAAAGAGAAGTGGAAGAACATATTGATAAGATTCAAACAAAAAAGAGTGATGCCATTGACAGAACAAAGTGGCATGATGGTGTTAATGAACTTTCTGAATCTGGCCACTTCTGTTAACAAACATAAAACTGAATTTAAAAAAAAGTGAATCGCTCTCTCTCTCTCTCTCTCTCTCTCTCACATGTATGGCAAGAGAATGAAAGCTGAGTATGTTAATTACAATTTAGAAAAAAAAGCCAACATTCAAGATTGTAATTAGTACCAAAATCAAACTTATGTTGCAAGCAATGAAACTGAGGGAAAGACAAATTGAAGCAAAAAAATAAGTGAAGTCATTTTCAGTCTAGAATAATTAAAATTTGTGTTAGGTAGACGCTTTTTAAATGCAATTTTTGCTCCAAGACAACTGTAACAAGAATACAGGAAAAGAAAAACAAATATTCATCGAGCATTTATTGATTTGGAGAAAGCATATAATTCAACATTGCCACAAGAGTTCAGAAATTGTTCAAGTTAAAAAAAAATGTGCTAGAAAAGTACTTGCATTTGATTCAAGACATGTATGCCAAAAGCAAAACATCAGTTGTATGTGCAGAAAAAACCAAAAAAAATTTGCACTCCAAATGGGAGTCCACCCAGGATTACCTATAATCGGTTGTTTGGTTCTATTGCTGATAGCTTAGCTGACAGACTATAAGCAAAAAAGGCACCATAAAGGATGATGCTCACTGACAATATTGGGCTCTGTGCTACAAATATTAGAAACTAAAAAGAACAGTTGTATAAATGAAAAAGATCTGTAGAAGACAATGGAATAAAACTAACTAAACAAAAACAGAGTACATGAGTATAAATACAAGTGATGGCATGCTGAAGTTATCAGGAGTTGAAATCAAAAAGGTAAATGCTTTTAAGTATCAGCGGTATAGTATCCAGTAGGACAGAAATGTTGATTTGCAAATTAATTGAAGGATCCAATCTGATTGGTTGAATTGAAAAAAAAAATTGTCTCAATACCCTTGTGATAAAATGATTGCATTAACATTGAAAAAAAACTGTACCAGGCTGTGCTGCAGCATGCAATTTTGTATGACAACAAAGCAATTCCACTGATTAAGTTTTTAAACAAAAACTAAATATGGCAAAAATGCAGGTGTTGAGATTAATTAACTGAGCGACAACAAGATTTGGTATGGTAAGAAACAAAGAAGCCACAAAACCATTTTGGGTAGAAGAGTCAAAGAAATGCAGAGGAAGACCACTGATATGGTATCGCCATTTTTCAAGAAGAGATCACAACTTTGTAAGAATGGAAACATGAAACTAGTGGTTTAAAAAAAGAGAGGGATACCTAAGAAAAGATAGAAAGATTGCTAATGAGAAGATCTAGATTTAGAAGAATGGGAAGGCCTTAACAAAAAGATGCAAAGAATAATACAATTTGTAAAGGAGAGATTTGTACTATAAACTGCAACTCTTTATCACAAAAAACAAACACATAGAAGAAGACCATTAATCACAACAAAAAACTTACAATTAATAACAAACAATTCATGACTGTTCTCACAGCTTTATCTCCAGTGCAGTTTGCTGAACAAATATCTTATCACTTATAACTTTACATGGATATAACTGGATGTCTTGCAAGCAGTACTAGTGCTGCCAGTTAGTAAATTATAAAACTGAATGATTGCCTGCCAATACTTTAAAACAACAAAAAACCGTAATTACAGCTACCACCATGTTATTGTACTTTTCATATAAGCTAGTAGCCTCTCAGAGCATTTTATTTATGGTTTCTGCACAGTTAGTGCATGCACTATCTACCCAATGTTTATGTAAAGCACTAAGTAGAGTTTTCAATTCAGCTTATATCATTACACAGTACAAGTGCATCATATTTCTACTCACATTTTTTGTAATTGCAGAAATCATCACACTAAGCGGTTGTTCACCATTGTTGTCATAAACCATAAACTTTTCCCCAAAATCACAAAAGATTTGTGCAAATAAACCTTTTGTATTCGCAACAATTAATCGTTTGCCAGCTGCATGAGTGAAGTCTCCAATCATTAGTTGTTCTTCCATTGTGGAATCGCATAGAACTATCACCTACCAAAAGGAAACAATAAAATTGATTTTTACAACAGAAATTTTTATTGGTACATATACAGTAAAGAATACGGGAAACAAAACTGGTACTGCTACAGTAAAATTAGTCTGCACCAACAATCTGCTATTATGCTCTTTTTTTTGTCCTGACAGAATTCCAACTTGTGGTGTGCATTTGAGTTTGTCTGTTATCATGAAAGTCAAACTGTTGCTTACTACTTTTTAGCAATTTTTTTGATGTTTAAAATGTAATTGCAATTGGCCAATGAACAAATGATAATTTTACAATGCATTAACTAGAAACTCAAGTAATGTTAAAATTTAGATTTATCACATTGTGATTAAGTGTTAACAATTTGTAAATGCACAAACTACAGCGCAACTGTTTACAAGCATTGGTGTACAGAAAGAAGTGTTTTACAATCATAGCATTCTCTATAGTTAAATATGATCTAAGTATAAGCTGCTAGGAAGTGCAAAAAACAAAAAATCTGACTATAACAAATTTAAGGTGAAAGCACATGCCATCAAAAAAAAAACAGAAACAAAAACAGTCAGTTAAGAACTAAACTAGAGTAAATAAAAAACTTTATGGATGTAATGTTCAGAGCAGAGTTGGAAACAAGCCGAGCTTTTCAGGACAAGTTCAGGATTAAGTTCTAAAAAATTTTGGGGCCCGTATGCAAAATTTTTTCATAGTAGGCTTATTAAAGTAAGGATTTGTTTCAGCTCAACAACCACTTCTTTTTCGTTGCAAGGAAGAACATCACTGTTTACAATAGTGCCTTCAATTTCAGGCCTAAGTCAGGCTACAAAATAAATGTTTGCTTCGGGATTGGGCCAGGTTTGGGCCTTAATTGGACCAGTTTCCAACTCTGGTTCAGAGATATCAGCTACTGTGCTTCATTTTACACAAATTGATTATTTAGAACAAAAGTCATGTAAAACGCCATTACAAAACAAATCATAAAAATTTTTTACGTAATTTTACTGATAAATCAGGAGAAAAAACAAATAAATAGAATAAAAAGTTATCATGAAATCAACAACCAATTATGATAGAATTTAGCAAAGAAATGATTGCTACAACAGAATTGCTCATACTAATCAATACTTGAAAACTTGTGATGATAACTGTCACTGGTGTCAGTATTGTGCTAGGTCCTAACAACCAAACACTTCAGCAGCTTGTAAGGCAAATGCCAAGGTTACATTACACAATACAAAACAACTTAAAAAGATTTCATTGCAGTCAGTTTAGCTTTAAACAAATCAACTGACAACAACTATCACTCTTTGCTCATTATGTCTCCACTGGCATAACTGCATAGAGTAGTTGGAATCAGTGACACTGCAAGAAACTGCTGTTGGTAATAGTAGTAGCAGCAGTTCAGTTTTTATCCAGTATTGTTCACTTAGTGGAAATGGCCAGATTCAACCCACTCAAGATTGCTTGCACTCCATCTTTCCACTTTGCTTGATTCTGGGCATCCTCCTTCTTCAAACCAGTCTTCTTGTTTTCCTTTCCTTTTGCTCCTTCCTCTTCAGGCATCCTCACTTTTTCTTGCACTCTCTTCAAGATCCTGAGCAACTCTCAAAACACAATCATCATCCTTCATCAGTACTTGATCATACCATTTAACTCCACTTGCTGTTGCTAATCCCCAACAGTTTCCTTCAACCCCAGTATGTCCATTTGTTCTTCAGTCGTCTTTCTATCTACAACTTTCCAGCCACGCATGGCTCTCACCATAATTCTCTCATCTTCCCTAAAACTGCTTTTTCATTTTCTTTCAAACACCATGTCTTGCTTCTGTACAGTATTGTTGATCTTACACCACAACAATAAACTTTACCTTATATTCTCAATGGAAACCTATTTCCAAGTAACAACACTCCACATTTCCTGAACCCAACCGATTCTCTCACATCCAACCAATTCTTACTCTTGCTGTGGCTGCCACTTTACAACCACCTCTAGAATTTAGTCTGTTTCCCAAATAACAAAATCCATTCATTGTATCCACTTCATTGCATGACCTCTTGATCAAGTCCATCATTCTTTTCCATTATTCCTTTAGATCTCAAGCAAACATATCCAACCTAGCAGAAACTTTCTTTATTGTTGCACCAAGTTTTCCACATATTGCACCCAGTTTCACATTTCATGTACAACACTGAATTGGCCATGACTCTCCTCCCACAAACTCCACATGGATCTATCTTGCTTTTGAATAGTTCTCTTGACCTGCCTGCCATCACTTTGTGTTTCTGGTATTGACCTTCAAACTCTTACTTTCCAGTGCATCCTTCCTATTCCAAAACCTTTCTTTGAAGTCTTCCATGGTTTAGCTCATGATAACAAAGTCATCTACATACAGTAATTAGCCAAACCCCTTCTGGCATTTTCTGTAATAACATCCACAACTATTGCAAACAATTGTGTCAACAGCACAGATCCCTGATGTACACCAACCTTTACTTCAAATTCCTCTAAATATGAAATATGCAGATCCCACCCTCACTCTTTGCACCATCATACAAGCTCATAACTGCCTGAACCATTACTTTTGATAAACATTTCTTTCTCATTGCCCACTCCATCACCTTTCTTGACACTCTAGCCTTTTTCATACTAACAAAACATATATACAACTTCTTGTCCTTCTTTTAATATTCCTCCTGCATTCTCCTCACAATAAATATCACATCCACTGATCCTTTTGCTGGCATAATTGCAAAACGTGTTTACTTCACACTCATCAGTGTTTGTATTTATCTTCTAAGACCTTTTAACAATTTTCAAGGCATGTTCTATCTATTAGGGTTGTAAATTTGGGACCAGTTTATACAATCCCGGGATCGGGATTTCCCGGTATTTTAGACTTATAATCCCGGGATTATTTGGGATTGAGCAAATAATTAAAAAAAGTAGTATGGAAAGAACAAAAACCTCTTTATTTCTTGTAATATTGATGCTGAAATATAAGAGCATCTAGAGTGGCATCATTCATTTGGCTCCTGATTTTGTTAGCAAAATAGCCAAGGGCAGAAAAGGCCCTTTCGGCCTCAACTGATGTGGGCTTAATAGTTTTAAGAGCAGTAAACAACCTTTCAAGATTTTCAGGCCTTCTTTTGCTTGTCTCGTACAACAACATCTCTTTTTGGACCACATGAGCGCTCAGGTCAGTGTTTTTGGTATCTTCTGTTTCGTCATCTTCTACAAAAGCATGAAGCTCCTGAGCTAAAGTCATTGGCTTTTCTTGGTCAAGTACTACCATGGCACCATCAACATTAAGGTTTTCAGGGTTGTCTTCATTGCCATCATAATGAAGAAATAGTCTTTGCAATATATTGGTGGCTAGAGCAGCAATTTTGGGACGTTTAACTTTGTGTCCAAATTGATCTTGAGGTTGATCAAGATAAGAAGCATTCTTCAAATATTTCAAAAGATGGACAAGTTCAGCATTGCGGCGTTCCTTAATTCGAGCTTCAAATCTGCTCTTCAATTCCTGGCCAATTTTAGTTCCTTGCTCACAAAGCTTTTTCAACGTAAATGCAATTACTTTTTCTGCCAAAAGAATGTCTGCATCCTCACTGGAGAGTGCTTCTACAGCAACCTTGATAGGAGCCAAAGCATCACACAGCTCTTTAATAATCATCATGTCCTCCTCAGTCAATTCAAACTGAATGTCCAGCTGAACTAAAGCCATTTTTATCTCTTTTCTAAGTTCATAAAACCTCTCTAGCATTGATAGCAAACTGTTCCACCTTGTCTTGCAATCCAGCTGTAGCTTCTTTTCTTTGCCTAATGTCTCCAGGATAAATGGCTGAAGAGCATCATCATTTTTCACAGGAGATCTTGGGAATATTTTTACAATTTTTCGAACTTTCTTGACTATGAACTGAATGTCCGGAGACAAAGTCGGAGCTTTGTCAACCTTTTCAGCCTGTTTTTCATCATCTGTTCCTTCCTCCTCAGCACTGGCACTGTCAGAGTCAAGGTCATCACTGAATGCTGCACTTGGTTGTCTTTTGTACAAGACATCACAAATGGCCAAATGGATCACATGAGCATAGCATATCACATGGAGTGGACTTGTTTCTTTTCCAAACTTCACCATCAAACTGGCACCATCAGTGATCATAGCAACAATATCAGTATTCAGGTCAAGGCCAAAGCAATTTAGTCAATCCTCAACCAACCTGATTGCTTTTTTTGTGTCCATGCTGCCATGAATGCGGACCAATCCTAGTGAATGAAACCCTCCTTGAAAATGGCAGTTTATGTTCATATAACGTCGACTCCTTGCTGATGTTGACTCATCAAACGTGATAGAAAAACGACCATTGTTCAATTTGATTTCATCAAGCTCTTCCTTGACCAACTTCTTGACATTTTCAAAGTTTTTGATCACCAGATTACGAACATGTTGGTGTGTTTTGGGCAGGACATAACCATCAGCCTTAAATGCTTGATGCAGTCTTTCACTTCTGGCAATTTGATTGAATGTGAGTCCATCCACGGCAGTTAGCTGGCTCAGTATTTCTTCCAGGCTGGGTTTTTTTGACTTCATGAATGAATCAATTTTCCTGATTTTGGGTTTTGGCCGATCCTCAATGTCCAGGCAAGACTTCACCTCAATCTTATGCTTTGACTTCAAGTGAATTATAAGTCCCTTTGTGCTGGACCCAGAAGCTTTTAAAATTGTTTGACACAATTTACACTTTGCTTTTTCTGTGCTTTTGCAA
Source organism: Trididemnum clinides (assembly GCA_963675345.1). Classification (NCBI taxonomy): domain Eukaryota; kingdom Metazoa; phylum Chordata; class Ascidiacea; order Aplousobranchia; family Didemnidae; genus Trididemnum; species Trididemnum clinides. The sequence continues at coordinate 29,852,224 of OY776305.1, read as the reverse complement.
AACAAAAAATGCTGCCACACCTCTGACTTTCTTTTAGCACCGACTTCTTCAAAGTTCGACATTGGGATTGTAAAATTGTAAAAATTGCGACAAGATAAGTAATGATTCGTAGCACTGAAGCGTAGTAAATAAAGTCTGTAAAGTTATTATACAAACTGAACTAAATAAAAAAATAAATAAAAAAAGGAAGTCACGATTTTAGGTTAACTTGAAAGCTAGGGAAAACTTAGGAACAGTTGTAATACACTATTATCAATCTACTGGTCGCTGAATGAAAAAGGCAATGAATTGAATACATTGCAGTATGCTTTTTCCTTAGGTTTCCTATCATAGTTTCCATCCCAATACGTTACACAACACTTTCTACCCATTTGCTTAAATGAAACTTTAGATGTGCTTTCTTAACAAATATGCTACTATTGCTTGTTTTTTCTTTGCGTTTTGTTACTTCATTTATATACCTGAAAGCACATAACTCTTAATTTGCCAGTGACCAACTAAACTACTGTAACTGTAAGTAAGTGTCTATGCTTTCCTATGCTCAATTCCGCAAAGCATTGCGCAAGGGAACACAATTGTTCCAATTTCATTAAAAATGTGGGCCACAAACAATGCTGTATGACATCACAATTTATACTGCTAGTTAACTACACAGTACAGAATACAGACTTCTTTACACTGTGTGCGCTCGTGTCTTGCACTCATTCTCTGGGCAGAAGCTGAGCTATCAGTTAGCTGCTATAAGTATTAGAGGCATTAGAGCACATCATACTGTTTCCATCAGCAACTTTATCGAGTGTAGAAAATAGTAACTTCATTTAGTCTCTCTCTGACTCCACTCATGTAGAGCAGCATGCCAGGAAAAGGGTTTTGCGCCAAGAATATAACTGTAATAATTGCAATGTCGGATATCTTACAACTTCAAGATGGTCATCGTATCCAATTGTATAAATTCCGAAAATAAAGAATAGTGCAAATAACAGGTCGTAAATTTACGAAATACAAGTTTGGCGCACCTAGCTAACCCTTGCGGTGCACCATTTGAGAAACGCTGAGCTAGGGTACGTAAAACTTAATTCTGTACTTTAGAATTGTAACATTACATGATGCTCACTTCCGTAGGCTGACATAAAACGGTCAATCAGGGGTATAGTAAATTTAATAAGTCCCGGGATTTCTAGACATATAATCCCGGGATTGGGATTGGAAAAAATACCCCAAATCCCGGGAATTCGGGATCGGGATTTCCTGGGATTACAACCCTACTATCTATCTCTTTGCACGATCTGGTTATATTCATTCTCTTCATTCATGATCTTTTCCATGTGTTTCTTCCACATTTTGACCCTATTTTCTTCAATAAAACCCAATCGCCCATTTCTTTCTCCCAAGCAATTTTGTCCTTTAAAATATTTTACTTCTTTTTCATTCTTCTAAGGAAGCAGAAAACACCATAGGAATTCTGACATAAATCATTCAACTCTTGTTCAGCTTCCATTCTCATAGCTCTAGCAACAATTTTTCTTGTTTGATTTATATGTTTGTATTGAGTCTTATTTTCTTCTGATGAGAACCTGCACAGCTCTTTAAATCCTGTCTTCTTTCTTGCTATGGTATTTTTTACCTCCTCATTCCACCACCACATGTCTCATCAATCTCTCCTAAACACGCACTTCATCACATGCCTTTAGAGCACCATCTTTGAAAGTTTTTAACAAATCAGACATGTCTGCACTTACTAGTTTACTGTTGTCAAATTTTACTCTTGTTTGGTTTTCATTCAACTTCCACATCTTTCTTACAATCCATTGCTTTCTCACAATCTTTTCTGGAACCTTTTTATCCAGATCTATGCTATTAGTGATTTTCCTTTTCTTTCCCTTATAAAACCATGCATTTGCCACACACAACTCTTTTTCATCACAGAACCCCAGCATTCTTCCTCCTTTCACATTTCTTTTTCCAATACCCCCCATGCATTGCATACTTTCAAAAGCCTCAGCACATTTGCCCACATACTAATTGAAATACCTCAAATAAATAACAATTTCACTTAAATTTCCCAAGTCCCACTCACTCACCACTTTATCATAAAGACAAACCTCTCTGTCTGACCTTCTGCTATATGGCCCATATGCACATATTATTGATATTGCAACTACTTCAGTTGAATTTAGTTTTAATAACAAAATGTATAAGTAAATTGATGGTGTTGCTATGGGCAGTCCATTTGGTCCAGCCCTAGCGAATATCTTCGTCGGATATCAAGAAGAAAAATTATTTATTGACAACAACCTTTAATCTATATCAGATATGTGGATGACACCTTTGCCGTGTTTGAGGATGAGTTTAATTGCAATTGGTTCTTAAAGCAACTCAATTCACTGCATCAGTCCCTCACTTTCACTCATGAGAAAGAAGTCAATGGCAAATTACCTTTTTTAAATGTGCTTGTGGAAAAAAGTAACACAAAATTTTTAACTTCCATTTACCAAAAACCTTCATTTTCTGACCAGTACAATCGCTGGGATTCGTTTGGACCCAAAAGCAGAAAAAACAATCTTCTTGGAACTCTTGTATACCTAGCCTTGGCAATTTGTTCACCTTAAAATTACCCCAGGAAATAGATTTTATTCGATTGATTCTCTGCTCCAATGGTTATCAAGAAAATGTAATTAATTCAAGAATAAAAAGGAAAATTGAAGTTTAAATTACTGCCAAAGGAAGGACCAGAAAAATGCCCAGCTTACCTTAAGCTACCATGGATTGGCAATATCTCCACAAAATTTGAAAACCAATGCAAAACCGCTGTCAGCTCATGTTTTGGTGCAGTAAAACTTTGTGTAGTATTTTCCACAAGAAAGATGTTTCCAACGGTCTGCAAAGATGTCGTGCCTACCAAGCAACAAAGTATGGTTGTTTATCAATATGTGTGCCACTGTGATTGTCGGTACATAGGCCACACATCTCAAAGACTGCAGGATAGAATAAAACAGCACATACCAAAAGCAATAAGAAATCAAGCTCAACCAAACCACAACTTATTTCAATCCAACCATACCAGTACTTCGGCAATTGGACAACACCTCCTCAACAATGAAAAATGCACCTCTCACTATGATGACAATCAATTTCCTATTTTGGCTAAAGGAAGAACACTTTTTCATTTATCTATCTTGGAAGCAACTTTCATCAAAATACTTCAACCAGAGCTTTGTCGTCAGAAAGAATTCGTCTACACACTAAAATTATGTCACTGACTCGGACTTGACAAAACGTCTGGTTGTCTACCAATTAGAACGTTCCGACATTTTCACCAGCTGCATTTGCTATATATACCTCGCCATCGATACCTGGTTTCATTCTAGCGATAACTCCTGAAAAGAGCTAGACAAAAATGTTAGAGTTTTCACTTATTCTTTGCAAAAGAGTACAACGAAATGCTCGATAACTAAAGCTTTATTGAAATTTTGTACCACTTCTCATCTTTTCATTATTCATATTGCTTCTTTACCTAAAGTTAGCATAAATGCGATCAATCTGTTGGTTTTTCTTTCAACTTCCACAAAATTTCCAGCTATTTCCTCTTTCAATAAGATTCCAACCCCTCCAGATCCTGCATCATTTCCTGACCAGCAACAGTTTATACCTTCATCCCAAAATACCCACAAAACTAGCTCCTTGGTCTTTCCATCTTACTTCCTCCATGCAGCACACATCAATTCTTCTCTTCTTCAGTTTTTCACACACTTTTGTTTTCCTTCTACAAAGTCTTCCCAAATTTAAAGAACCAAATCTTATCCCATGACCTTCATATTTGAACTTGGAGATTCTTCACATACCCTGCCCATTTAAGAGCTGTCAGGGACTAGGGGGCATTTATTTTTCTCCTCATGGGAATTTGTTGAAACAAAATTGATACTTAATTGTATTGAACAAATAAAGCGCTCTTCACAATGAACAAATCGTATAAGAAATAGCTGTAAAATAAAAAGTTATAAGGAAACCAAAATATGAGTCCAACAACTGGGGATTCATTAACCCTAGAAAGACCGAGAGTTTTTTCTTCAAGAAAGACCATACGGGTCAATTGACCCCTTAGCGTTTAAAAGCGAAGAAAGACCTACTTAGTTGTGTTTTATTACTATAAGTAGAAGACAGCCCAGCAATTATTTATTTATTCTTACATTTCTGCAGCTTTTTATGTTATTACGGTTTTACTTTTATTTGGTGTCGTGATATTTTTTTCACAATGTGGTTGGTGCACAAATTGTAACCTATCAGTTAGAATAGCATGCTCTTTTGTTTGATGTACTGATAAATCGATTGCCAGACTGGCTACTTGTATCCGCTATTGTTACAAAATAATATAGCTATTTTGACCCTGTTTTATAACCTAACTGCAAATCTAGTCAGGAATGCGATTCACATTTCACTGTTTAATGTAGTAGACAGAGTCAGAATTAGCTATTTACCTAAATGATAATTTTTTGGCAAACTGAATCTGCAATTTCCTCTTTATTTTTGCTTCATCTTTAGAAACTCAAATTCTTTTGCAGCTCAGGATAAATGACAATGGCTAAAAAATCCGGTGAAGGCAAGTTGTATAATAATGTAAAGGAAGTGCTAGATATGCTCCGTGTTGATGAAGATTCTGGCAAAGAGCATTTTTCAGAGTCACAGCCAAAATTACAAGAACAAGAATCAGACAGAGAAAATGATGAACAAGAATTAGAAGATCTTGACACTGAATAATCTTCTCTTCCTCCAAATGAAGATTTGCAAAGACCAAGTGTGCCACAACAAAGTCAAGTATTTAGCAGATATGGTACAATATGGAACAAAGAACCTCCCTGTACAACAGGATGTCAGGGAAAAAGAAATATTCTCAGTACCAAACCAGGCACTAAGCAATTTATACTTGCTTGTATAAATGATGAAAAAGATGTGTTTCAAGAGCTTTGGGGACATCAGAATTTTGAAAATGTAATGCATTTTACTCTCACTGAAGCGCAAAGGGAAGGAGATGAAGCTTTTTTTTTGTCCAAGGACGAGTTTACCACATTTTTTGGCCTGTACATACTCCGTGGCGTGCTAAAAGGGAGAGACAAACCCCTATTCAATTTCCGGGATGAAGAATATGGGCGTCTTATCTTTCGAGAAATTATGAGTAGAAATAAATTCCAATCTATACTAAGCTACATTCGTTTTGATGATAAAAACTCACAAAGTCTTCAACGACAGACTGACAAGTTTGCTGCAATAAGGGAATTATGGGATTCAGTCATGGATAACTGCCAAAAGTCATATTTTCCTGGTGCAAATGTCACAATTAATGAGCAACTTTTCTGGTGTAGAGCAAGGTAATCCTAGCAGATACCTGATAATTTACTGTGGTGTTACACAGTAACAAACAGATTTTTGTAATAAAAATATTCTTTGCTTTAGATGTCCATTCATACAATATATGCCACAAAAACTGGCAAAATTTGGAATCAAGTTTTGGATGGTGTGTGATACCACGACCTCCTTCGTACTACAGGCTTTTCCTTATGTTAGTAGAGAAGTTGGACTCAGGGAGCATGTGACCTTATCTATGATGGAGCCGTACAAGAATATGGAGCCCAATGTAACCACCGGCAACTTTTGACATCATTGAGTCTAGCCAGAAGACTTTTGCAGAGCAACATTACGATGCTAGGTACCATGAGAGTACATTGACGTAAAATTGCTCTCGAAGCAAAGCTAGGAAAAGGTGCAACTTTGTTTTCATCAACATTTCTATTTACGCCACCAGAAGAAAATATTATGCTTCTTAGCTACAAAGCCAAGAAAAATAAAGCAGTACATTTACTTTCTTCCAGTCACAAAACAACAACTTTCTATTGTGGAGAACAAAAAAAGCCGCAAGCCATCTTAGATTACAATGCTACCAAAGGAGGAGTAGATACAGCTGATGAAATGCTTCACACATACTCAACAAAAGTAGCATCCCAAAGATGGCCCCTTGTGGCTTTCTTCAATCTGGTGGATATCACGGCATTGGACACAAACATTATATGTGCAGATATATCGATATCAACCTGTTCAAGACGTGATTTTCTCATCAAACTTGGTGAAAGTTTTTGCTCTGCACAGAGAAATAGGCGGTAGAAAGCCCAATATATATTACGCTTGAAGCGGATACGCCAAGGAGAAAATGAGGAATTACCTCCTTCCAAACAAACCAAATGTTGGATGTGCCAATCCAACAAAACAAAAGTCAAGTGTGCCAATTGCTTACTTTTTGTTTGTGGAAAATGCTCTGCTCCAGTCTGTCACACTTGCTGAAATGCAGAGGATTTTGGGGAAGCGGTCAATTGACCTGTATGGTCGTTTATAGTAAACTGGACCATAACATCTTGTTGCATGCAACTTTTTTTCTGAGAATGTGATTTTGTATTCTTTTATGTGAAAAAATAAAAGTCAAAAAAGATCAACTCAGTCTGGAGAAAAATGGTAATAATTAAAAAAACAAAAATCGAAAGGGGTCAATTGACCCGTTTGGTCTTTCCAGGGTTAATACAATTAAATAGCTTACTGTTATCGCACTACAGCTATGGTTACACTGCAGCAAGCCAACTGCTTGCACAGCACAGACAAAATAATGCAACTGATTTCACAGCTCAAAGACACAGAAAACCACACTGGTAGCAAATTAGACACGAGAATTGTTTACTACAGTACAAGATTTATTACATGGGATAGGATTTGTGATTTGATTTTAACTTTCAAGAGTTTCTCCTTATACACTGCAATATTCACCATGAACATTTGATTGCCAACTGCTTTACACACCAGCTTCTTAAAAAAAAACTGCTTAAAATTATCAACTTTATATATGTTTATGGAAAAAAATATACAGTTCTAACACTTTAGACGAGATAGAGTTTGAAGATGCACCAACTGGTGTCTCTTCATAATGCACGGTAATGTAGCTATATACCAAAAACAGATTAAATTGTTTGTTGATTTGTAGGGACAATTAATCATTTAGTTAAGAAAATGCAAAATGCTATTCTCAGGTAGAAAATAATGCATGAATGCAAGATCTGACATTTCTCCCTACTTTTATGAAGCACCTACAAATCCTCAACTTTGCCCTCCAGGACATCAAGACCTAATTAATGATCTAGCTCAGAGAGTTTAAAACAAAAAAAACATTTTTCAATATGACATACTGTGAAAAATTTGTCATTTCACTCAATTCAAAAAAAAATTAAGGTAAGACCTGAGAATGAAATAAAAAACAATTTTCTGGAAGAATAGAAAAGATAAACTGCAAGGGCTAGTTGGTAGCTTTCCGATTCAAATCATGAGATTTGAAAGAGATAAAGCCAGACTTTACTTTTCTGTTCAACTCTATGTGATGACAATTTAATATGCCCATCCAGTTGCCAACCTTTTCTGCACACAAAAACTAGCTACATTGCTAGAAGATCTTCCTTTCAAAGGGGAACTGAAGTGAAAAACAATTGATTTTTAAAAATCGGCAAATTTACACTAAACCCAAAATGAAAGATAAACCCTATTTATCTTTTCCGACTTTTGGGGAAAATAAAAAAACAGCCAAAATTAAAACACTTCTGATTAAATAAAAAAAATGTGACGTCAGTGGTTTGCAAAAACTAGTTGCTAAAAAATTTAACATTACAAACTATGCGCTGATAGTGCACTATCCTAAGAATGCAAAGGTGTGCGCAAGTTGCTTGAGGTTCAGCTCAGCTACCACACCAATACCTAACTGTGGAAGTTTTTACAATAGCAGACACTAACTGTGGAAGTTTTTACAATAGCAGACACCAACTGTGGAAGTTTCTACTATAGCAGACATATAACATTGCAGCATTTAGGTTCAAGTATCTTCATTTTGTGTTTTGAACTAAAATCTTATTGTCGAATTGAACAAAATAACCTACTTAACTGTTGCTAAACCAGAGGATTGAGTATGGTACAGTATGAAATTACCATACGATACAATTAAATTTTGAAAAGTATGATACAAAATTATGTGTAGAATTTTCTGGCATACTATGGCACTATATGGAAATACAGTGATACTATTTTGTATTGTACCATATCATTCCCATAGGTCTAATCTAAAGTCTCTAAAAAGTTTGCTTTGTTGAAACCCAAAGTCACACAAAGTTCCAACTTCACAGATGTAACAAATATTGCATTATTATAGCGTAAAATTCAGTTAATTGCTGCAAGTTTGACCTTACTTGGGTTTATTGACCAATAACTTTCATAAACTCTGCATTTTTGACGTAACAACATGTTTTGAAGTATGATAGCTCTGTAGAATTTCTAAGAGATTCGTTTTGTGATGCAACAATTGTGTTTTTCAATAGTATAGTAATCAAGTGATATAGTCTTTGTTTGTTTTATGAGAAATCACTAGAATTATCTTTTGAACCTTTTGGAACTCAATGTTTTGTATATATGGAGTGTTATTACGATCACTAATTAGTCTAGATTCCAGACTGCAGATCCCAGTGACACTGTGTTACTCAAAGGGAAGTTGTATTATTTTAGATTGCAAATTCTAGTTTTGAGTGAGATTCCAGTGGGATACTGGGATAGTGCTGAGAGAATAGTTTTATTCAAGGGAGTTTATTTATCCCAAGAGTGAGTGACTAACTACTGTCAGAACTCAGAAGTACTCACTGCAGTACTGACTTTTCTAAAAGAATATTTTTGGGGTATGATTCCCATTGGTGAATTTGAGATTTGAGTCAGCGATTTTGAAAGTTAGTGAATTTAGTAGTTATTAGTGGATTACTAGAACAGAATAATATTAGCAGATATTATTGACTACAGTGAATTTATTGTCATGGATTAATTGCCAATGGCAAGTACTGTATTTGTGGATATCTCATTGACAAATGTTTAAAGACTTTCTCAATTACATTAGTGTTATTTTGTTCACCTTAGTAAAGAGTGAATGCATCTAAAAATTAATGTAGGAAAAAAGAGATCTATGAGCTGTTAATTGAAATTATCGTTTCAAGAATTCCACTTTGGCTTCACTTTTCTTTAGCAAGTTTACCTAATTTTTATTTCAAATTATTTAGATCAAAAGTATCATTTCTATTGTTAACTACTGGTGCTGTGGCAGTAAGTTTATGTGAAAACTGCACTGAAAGTTGTTTAAATGAGTCAAGCAAGAAATTTTGTGGGCAGCAAGCACCTTTGTTATGGAATAAACACAGCTACTTGCACAGTAGAAGAATTTCAATATGAATATAAACCCAAAGGCACCTCAGACGTCTATGCCATGCCTTTAGCTGGTCACTTGAAAAGAAAACATCCAAACCTCTACTGCAAAGCTATTAAAGAAAAGAAAAAAAAATCCCAAGGTGACAAATATAACTTCTTCTTTTGAATCACAATTGTAAGAAACAAGCAGTCCGATTGTAGGAAGACAACCTGCAACAATGGTTAAATTTTCAATCACAAGCCAAAGTGTCAAGGAAATGACAGTTGAAGCTGTCCGCCACCAATGGTCTTCCTCTTTGCATCTATGAAAAATGCGGCACTGCAAAAATGCTTGCTCCATTGCTAGATTAACTGAACCTAAAACTTACAGCTTCCAATGTATGAGCATGGACCATTGATGCTTATAGTGAAAGATGATAGAAACCAAACAGATATTTCCTGCTAAAATGGTTTCAGTTCAAGTAGACTTATGGACAGGAAGAAAGCATAATTTTATTGGAGCAAATTTGCAAACAGTGGTAGACGGTAATTTGCAAGTTATCACTGCAGCTGTGAATGAGTTACATGAATGAGTGACAGTTTCTGCAATACATAAAATCATTGTAAACTGCTTGGCCAAACTTGGTATTTTGGAGAAGCAAGCATATAGCCTCACAACAGATAACAAATCCAATGTTTTAAAAGTTGGGGAGCTGATGAGAAGCGATTTTGCTCTGCCCAACATTTTTGCTAATCAGAATGAAGAGAATTAATGTGATGAAACTGAAACTTCTGACAGGAAACTTTGGAAAGGCGTAATAATTGCTGAAGATGGAGTTACTATGGTCAGGTGTGCTGTTCACACATTACAACTGAGTGTGCATGACTTCTCTAAAGCTAATTCCAACACCAAAAAGTGGTGTTGAAAGTAAGAAATGTCACCAAAAAGACACACAAGCAGAATATCAGAGACAAAAATTAAAACACAACAACAAACCTCTTCCTAGACCGGATTGTGAGTCCTGTTGGGTATCAACGTTCTTTAATGCTTGAAAGTATGTTGCTTGTCAGGGATTTACTAGGCCAAATTGCTCTGAAAAGTGAATCCCTTCTTTTGTCAGCTGTTGACTGGTTTGCCATACAGAAGCTTACTGATTATTTAAAACCAGTTTATGGCATGACCACTGCAACTTAGCTGAAGAAATTAACTGCTGGTACGTTCTTCTGTGACTGGCTGATGTGCAAAGTTCAACTGCAGTGCAAGAGCGTAAACAATGTTTCTCCAGCATTGGTTATGCTTAATGTGGCAGAACGTAGAAAAACAACTTTGTTATTTAACCCTGCTTTCTTGGTTGCAGTTGATGTTGATCGAAGGTACAGACAAATCTGGTTAATTGCACAGTTAATTTGCCAAGCTCTTTTATGCGATTAAGTGCATTATGCATTTATCCAAAATTAGTATAAACACACAAATAAAGCACTGCAGAACACTAAGTATTGCTTAATCATACACAATATTGTTCCAATTACGTGAAATACTGCACAGTAGTAGTTTGCATAATGTTGTTTTGCATGCTCTTTTGTAAATGTTTTTTTAAACAAAAAACTCTGTCCGTGTCTGCGCCTTCACACTGCAAGCGTTGCCGAATTGTATCAAGAGCATTTGACACTTCTTTATTTTTTGGCTGGGTAATGAGAAAATTTAATCATACATCTAGCAAAAAAACAAAACAGGTGAAGACTTTCTTGGTCATGAAGTTCTATTTTAGACGTCAAAAACCATGAGAGATGGCACATCTTTATATTAGAAGACCTGATTGCCTCCATTAGTTTACTGTTAATCATGTGACTTGCATGCTTTTCTTGTTCGATAGGTGTGCTGCATTTTTTGTATGCATAGCTGATTGCAATTAACAGAAAAAAGAAACTTTGTATAAAATGCCTAGCTTTGGCAGCCTTTGCTTGTTTTTGCATTTTGTTTTTTGGCTGACAGGACAAGCCCTGCAGAAGAGTCTAAAAGGACAAAATGCGTCCAGAAATGGTCTCATCAAATTTTGGGTTTTGGGATTTTATTTGCAACTTTGCAATCATCTTGTAAAGTCTTATATCTTATTATGATTGATAATGGTGTGAACTTTTCATCATAAAACAAATCCTCGAACATTGAGATTGCATAATCAAATGGTATTTTTTCATTCACATCAAAGACTAACATTTGTAAAGTACATGTGCAAATTTTTGTTTGCACACTGTAAAAAATCTGCTGCAAGAATAAAGAATTCTGCAAGATCAAATTTTTGCAAACATGAAAGATGCTGCTACAATCGATCAAAAAAATCTTGCAGCATTTTTACAGGGTAATACTTGCTCCCACTGCACTCATAATTGGCATCAATTTTTAAAGAATGCCAAAACTTTTTACCGAAGATGGATTTTTGTCAGTTAATTTTGCAACTAATGCTTTGATTAATCAAATAAACAGCTTTTATTTCTATGCAACTAAACAGATTATGTAATACACCAATATGCCATTAACCGAACTATTTTCTTAGAAATAGATAGGCTATGGTTTGGGATTTACAATTTAAATGCAATAAAACATATTGTAGAAAGTAGAGTATTCATTCTCGAAGCTTTTCGTCTGACACTTTTCAAGAGAATCCGTCAGAAATGAGTGAAAAGGCGAAGTGAGTCACTTATATAGAGACACGGTTGACGAAAAAGAAAAAAGGGAAAAAAGGCGCTATCGTGATTGGTAAAAAGAAGCGACCAATAGAAAGAGCGGAAACTAATGTGCGATTTTTAGACCATAAACGAATTCCTTTTGTTTGCATAAATTTGGTTTGGATGTTTTAATGTACGTGGCTTCAAGGGTGGAAAGGTGAAAAGAAGTATGGCCACGGGAAAGAATAGAAAATTTGTTGTCATTGTATTTGTGTGCGCATGTAGGGTTTTGTAAAAGATGTTGACCTATGGCAGAAAAGGAAGTTTCAGTTTTAAAGCTTCTGATTGGCTTGCAAGAGCGGGCCAATGTGCTTCGGTCCTGAGAAATATGCTTCTGGAGTATGGTTTTCGGCACGTGCTGCTTAATCCTCTGTTGTAGCCTTTGAGACATACGACCCGCGTACCGACTATCGCAGTGGCACAGAAATTGATAAACAATGTTGCTTTGATGAAAAGCGGGTAGTACATCCTTTTTGGCTACAGGCAGAAGTTGTCTGGTGGTGTAGACAATGCATGGTTCAACTGCAAAGTAACAGCGTTTGACGGCTGTTTTAATTTGCATTTCGTACCTCATCGAAACATTGCCCAGCCATGGCAAGTGAAGATAAACTGGGCATTTCTTTGGACCGAATTGCGTTGGTCTGCAAAATTGATTAATTTTCTTGGTTATAACAGTGTTGATGATAGCTTCAGGGTAACCGTTGTTGATAAGGATTGATCGAATATTGGAAAGTTCATTTTCAAGAGTTGATTTCGAACAGATAACTAGAGCTCTGTGGACTAGAGTTGAAATCAAATTAGTCTTCCGCTTCATGGGGCAAAAAGAGTTCCAGCGTATGTATTGGCCAGTGAAAGTCGGCTTCCTGTAGATCGATGTAACAAATTCGTGATCATTCTTTTCTACCAGGACGTCAAGAAAGGGCAAAGTCCGATTGCATTCCTTTTCAAAAGTGAAACGAAGCGATGGATGGAGAGAATTTAGATGAGAGAAAAACTCATTGCATTCGTCTTCATCGTTAAAAACTGTAAAAGTATCATCGACGTATCGATAATACATAAGTGGTTTGTTGACTCTTTTGAAAAGCAATGCTTTGTAATATCCGACAAAGATGTTGGCAAGAGATGGGCCAAGAGGTGAACCCATAGCAACGCCATCAATCTGTCGGTGCATTATATTGTTGAAACTGAATTCTACGGAGGAAGTAGCCGTTTGCATCAGCTCCACAAAAACTGCACGAGGAAAAGGAGGCGGAGTAAGCTCGCCATCATACAGAGCATTAGCGCAGATTTCAATAGTTTCTGCGAGTGGAACATTAGTAAAAAGGCTACAGACGTCATAGGAGCAGAGAAAGACAGATGGAGGAAAGTTAAAAGTTTTGACTTTGTCAGCAAAAGTAAAAGAATCGGAAATACAGTAGGTAGAATAAAGTGAAAGAACAGGATCAATAACTGACGTAAGCCATTGCGCTAATTGATGCTGTGCTGAGCCAGTCATTGACAATATAGGACGTAAGGGTACATCTTGCTTGTGAATTTTTGGCAAACCATACATTCGGGGCCGTTGTGAACCAGTTGGTCGAATCCTGCTGTAAATCTTGGATGGAAGAAGGCCTTCTTTCTTGAGTTCAAGCAACCGTCTTTGAATATGAGATTCAATCTTTGCAGTGTTGTCGAATTCGGAAGAAGGGCCAAGATTTTCAAATTTAGAGTTGTCTTGCAAAATAAAATCCAAGATTGATTACATTTATTTTGCAAGACAACTCTAAATTTGAAAATCTTGGCCCTTCTTCCGAATTCGACAACACTGCAAAGATTGAATCTCATATTCAAAGACGGTTGCTTGAACTCAAGAAAGAAGGCCTTCTTCCATCCAAGATTTACAGCAGGATTCGACCAACTGGTTCACAACGGCCCCGAATGTATGGTTAGCCAAAAATTCACAAGCAAGATGTACCCTTACGTCCTATATTGTCAATGACTGGCTCAGCACAGCATCAATTAGCGCAATGGCTTACGTCAGTTATTGATCCTGTTCTTTCACTTTATTCTACCTACTGTATTTCCGATTCTTTTACTTTTGCTGACAAAGTCAAAACTTTTAACTTTCCTCCATCTGTCTTTCTCTGCTCCTATGACGTCTGTAGCCTTTTTACTAATGTTCCACTCGCAGAAACTATTGAAATCTGCGCTAATGCTCTGTATGATGGCGAGCTTACTCCGCCTCCTTTTCCTCGTGCAGTTTTTGTGGAGCTGATGCAAACGGCTACTTCCTCCGTAGAATTCAGTTTCAACAATATAATGCACCGACAGATTGATGGCGTTGCTATGGGTTCACCTCTTGGCCCATCTCTTGCCAACATCTTTGTCGGATATTACAAAGCTTTGCTTTTCAAAAGAGTCAACAAACCACTTATGTATTATCGATACGTCGATGATACTTTTACAGTTTTTAACGATGAAGACGAATGCAATGAGTTTTTCTCTCATCTAAATTCTCTCCATCCATCGCTTCGTTTCACTTTTGAAAAGGAATGCAATCGGACTTTGCCCTTTCTTGACGTCCTGGTAGAAAAGAATGATCACGAATTTGTTACATCGATCTACAGGAAGCCGACTTTCACTGGCCAATACATTCGCTGGAACTCTTTTTGCCCCATGAAGCGGAAGACTAATTTGATTTCAACTCTAGTCCACAGAGCTCTAGTTATCTGTTCGAAATCAACTCTTGAAAATGAACTTTCCAATATTCGATCAATCCTTATCAACAACGGTTACCCTGAAGCTATCATCAACACTGTTATAACCAAGAAAATTAATCAATTTTGCAGACCAACGCAATTCGGTCCAAAGAAATGCCCAGTTTATCTTCACTTGCCATGGCTGGGCAATGTTTCGATGAGGTACGAAATGCAAATTAAAACAGCCGTCAAACGCTGTTACTTTGCAGTTGAACCATGCATTGTCTACACCACCAGACAACTTCTGCCTGTAGCCAAAAAGGATGTACTACCCGCTTTTCATCAAAGCAACATTGTTTATCAATTTCTGTGCCACTGCGATAGTCGGTACGCGGGTCGTATGTCTCAAAGGCTACAACAGAGGATTAAGCAGCACGTGCCGAAAACCATACTCCAGAAGCATATTTCTCAGGACCGAAGCACATTGGCCCGCTCTTGCAAGCCAATCAGAAGCTTTAAAACTGAAACTTCCTTTTCTGCCATAGGTCAACATCTTTTACAAAACCCTACATGCGCACACGAATACAATGACAACAAATTTTCTATTCTTCCCCGTGGCCGTACTTCTTTTCACCTTTCCACCCTTGAAGCCACGTACATTAAAACATCCAAACCAAATTTATGCAAACAAAAGGAATTCGTTTATGGTCTAAAAATCGCACATTAGTTTCCGCTCTTTCTATTGGTCGCTTCTTTTTACCAATCACGATAGCGCCTTTTTTCCCTTTTTTCTTTTTCGTCAACCGTGTCTCTATATAAGTGACTCACTTCGCCTTTTCACTCATTTCTGACGGATTCTCTTGAAAAGTGTCAGACGAAAAGCTTCGAGAATGAATACTCTACTTTCTGCAATTTTCAAATTCTGTACCACAAATCAACTCTTAAAACATATGGTGCGATTATCCATTATGCAGTTAACCGGATTTGTCTGTATTAGGTACTTCCAAATATTCTCAGAAAACAGTTGCACAAACCGTTTTGACAACATTACAGAGCTGCTTGCAAATGCTGCAGGACATGATTGACGTAGGATGTCTACATCCATCCTCAGAATCTGAAAATGAAGCTACTCCTGCATGCAGAGTTGATATTATTGATGAGATACTTGCCACTGCAAGTGTTTGCAATGCCAGCTCATTATAAGCACCATAGAATGAGCAAAATGCTACTAAGATGATCAAGTGTTTTAACTGCCAAGCCCATCTTCTCAGAAACACTAACGTATTTGAATGGTGGAATAAGTAAGCAGAGTCTGACCTTAACAAAATGTTAATGTTGCTCTAACTTTACCAGTAGCTCAATCCAATGTTGAAAGAACTTTTTCAGGTTAAAGGTACATTACAATGAGTTAAGACTTTACTTAAAGAAAACATAATCGAGACAATAATTTTTCAGCATTGTAACACTTGAACCTTTCATTTGTAGTACAATTAGACTTTTACAAATGTATGTACAATTTTCTTTACAATTTGTTGGTTCATTTATGTTTTTGTCTTTGATGATGATAAGTTGATAACTGTTTTGATCATTAAGTGCAAATTTACTTAGTATATCATCAAGATGATGTGAGCTAAAATCATTTAGATACTATCCTTTACTACTAAGTAGAGCAGTTGGTAGGAGGTTGGTTAAGTTAACCTGGTTTTCTGCTGAGGAAGTAAAATTAGTGTAGTCTCTACAATTCTGCTGATATTTATCTCAGTAAACATTTGCTGTTACACATGAACAAAAATTCAGCAAAATAATTGGTACAGAAAGGTATGGTATTACAGCATCAAAAAAAATTCCATACTGTACCATTATGTATGGTATTTTAGTAAAGTACAGAATTTTGGTACATTATTTTTGGAAGTACAAATTATGGAAAACCATTATGTACCATACCATTCTTAATTCCCAGTGCTAATCACAAGAAAGTCAATGCAAAAATCATGAATAATCACCCAAATCAAATGTTTTTGTGACTCCTAGATGTCATTTGAACCAACACACTACTGACTTGTAAACATGCAGGATAACATCACAGAATGATGCCAGTGTAATTTTACTTTACATTATTAAACTGTTTCCTTCAGATTGCTTTACGTTTGTAATGGATTTTTGCCCCATTTTGCCTATCAACTAGTGCACACATATCCCAAATCGAATCAAATAAAAACTGTAATAAATTAATAAACAAAAAATATGCAAAATGTTAAAGTGATGTTAATACACAACAATAGAACATACTTTTATAAATAGAGTATGAAAAATCAGGCAAAAACATGTTAAGGTACTATTTATACATGTAATTTAGCCTTACCTCAAATTGCGACAAAAACTCTGGTGATAAGGATCCTGTGTAAGAATCAACTTGCACATACAAATTTAACTCAGCTACTCGAGGGGCTGATACTACCGCACGATTCTTTTCAAGATCTGCTTCCATAAGAAAATACTGAAACAATAAAACATTAATTTTACAACATGTGCTACAATTCATGTCTGGTTTACAGTATGACCTTGGCCAGGCTTCACTTTGGTAAATTATATTTTTTAAAGCTGGCTTGAGTAAATGTGGTTTAAGTCAAACTGGCTTGGAGGTACCAAAATAAAGATAATATGGTTTGGCTAGGCCCAGATCAAGGAAATCCACCAGAAAACCAATAAATTTTCAGCTGTTGCTGATGCAAGTAGGTTTGTGTAAGCTAGCAAAAAATCTAAAATAGGCAAAATTTAACTATACAGTTTTTCAGCTGCAAACCTGCATGACACTGCTTTCATGTCAGCATTAAAAACTTCACAAGCTGTTGTGTGCTATTTTTACAGTAGACCAAGACAAAGAGTCAGCCTATGGCAGTATTGGCTAATGTCGATTTTGTTAAATAAATGGTTTAGTTAGAAAAAAAAATGTAAAATTAGTCCAAACTATAACAACGTTTTTTTTTTGTGACGTACAAATGCTAACTGGTATAACGTTTTATGACAGCAACTTCAGATTACAGATTATATTAAAAAATTCAAGACAACAGTGGATTGCACCGCAGAAGCTGATTGGCCAAATAAATGGTAATAACCTATGGCTTTTAGTATTGTTTATAGCTCTTTAAGTTACAATAATGCTATTGTCAATATTTATTGAATACAGTAAAGGGCTTGCATAATAAAGAGTTGCTACAGTAACAAAAATTATCTAGGCTACTATAATTAATTAAATGGCCCAACATTTGAAGTATCTCTTTTAAAGGAAACTATGATGGTAAAATATTGATTATTTCTAGCATCAACTTGATACTTTTTCTGCAACTGTGATTTGGGAAATGTGTGTTAAGATGTTTTTGCAGTTCACAATTACGGGTGTGGTATAAATTCATAAATCACAATATTGACTATGTTACACTTGATTTAACACCAAGGGAAAAACATAAAGAATTGCAGTGTTCAATGGATTGGAATACCAACTGTGCCAAAGAACTGAGAGATAGAGCATCTTGAACTGCATAAATCAAAGAAATGTTTGTCTGTCCTTTTAACACGTTGACAGCCAAGATCTGATCTGACTTTCTGGCCCAAGATGCCAAGCACATATTTGCCCATTACACATAACCACTTGAGTGATTAAATTTTTAATGCATTTCTCATCCAAAAGGTCAAGTTTTTTTCATGCCTGCAGATTTTCCCTGCCCTGTCCCAGATGTCACATGCCACTTTGTTGTGTTCAAAATGACAAGATAACTAGTGGTTGTAACTTCAATAGCAAGACAATAGCCACAAGATAACATGCGACTGGTAGCATGGGCCAACTGCCAACCACAACCTATCTGGTGGAAGAAAGTCAAAATGGTTAACAACCGTTTTGCTTCCACGTTACTAAGTTTAATGTAATATGCATTTTGATGCTTATAACTGCAAAAATCAAGAACACAAAACTTCAGGGGCACCTATTTCACCCTTCCTCAGCTTATGGAAATCTTTTTTAACTATTGCTTCACAAACAAGCAAAAAACAACTTAAAGTTTTATAACGTTTTTAAAGACTAGAAACATAGCCTTAGAATTTATCCTCTCTATTTGCATTATGGGAGGCCGAAGTGGAAGTGAAATGCTCTGGACCTTGTAGGTGCAACTCAATGTTAATAAAATATCAATTTTGTAGGGCTTACATCCATTGCATTCAAATAAGAATTACATATGACAAATGTTTAGGAGCCACATTTATATTAATAGTCTTATCTGTATATCTGTCATTCATCTTGGTCAATACTGCATACTTTTCCAAATTAAAATTTTCATTTGCTTGAACAGCATATTCTTTTACTTCAGGAATGATAAAGCATGGTTTCAATGCTCTTTTGGATTTAATATGCATTATCTATTTACATATAGAGCAGACAACAAAAACCATGCTTTCACTATGCAAGATTACTGCAGCTAATTCCACTACAAGCAGTGCTCCTTTTAAATGCAAAAAAAAAAGAAAATGCAAAATTATGTCCAGCAGACTCACAGTTAAAATTCAACAGTGCATAAAAACGTCTGGCGGTTTTTGGTAACTTTTTCAGTTTGTTAAAATTTTTACAATTTAGCAAGCAAAATCTTCAACAAACTGTTTGATGCGTGGGAGACGGTAAGTAGGAATCAAAGGTAAAATTGCCACTTTTTTAGGGCAGTGCAACATCTTGCATAAACACTGCACGGCTGTGATGCAACAGCAAGTGACAAGAACTTAAAATACTACACACGTCGTTACCTCACTTCTTTTGTATCACAAATCTATCCCAAAGAATCTAACCTCTTTATTGTAGCTAAACAGCAGTAACAGCAAGCAGCTTTAAAATCTTGCTTTAACACAAGACATTAGTTTTTGAGGAAAGTTTGAAACTGGAATTGTTTAACTTCTTTATGCTTTCTTTATATTTTAATGCTTACTTCAATCATGCTTGTTAAGATAAAAAAGCATATAGCTTTCGGTTTCACTTTAGCACAAACAACGCCATTTTCAAAACTAAAAATAAATAACCTTCACTACTTGCTAATTTTAAAAACGAAAAGTAAAAAAGAATATGACTTCTAACTAATTTTAGGTTTAAATCCCCTCCAGAATTTTTTTCATAAGATGTAGTTGACATCAATGGGCAGTGATAGCTTACCAGTCATAATTGATATAAGCCTTGAAATGAGAAGAAATATGAAGTGTAGTTTCAATTTCTCTAAACATATTTTATGTTAAAATCTAGTCTTTTTTTAATTGCAGGAAAAACAACTTGTACTTTAGTGAATTTGCCAATGACTTTAAGGCATTTAAATACTGCTGTTCACTATGTACCATTTCAAAATTATCTTTTGATTCAACATTAAGGTATATTATCTAACCTGGTTTGCCAATGTAAAAAAATTATTAAATAGTAGAAACAAAAACTTGTGCATTGCATAAAGAAAACTTTTTGTGAAGAGTAATTGTGCGAGTGCAGCTATTGCAGTCTTTTACCTGAACACAGTGGCACTAAGTTAAGTAAGCAGGGTCATCAAATTTTTTCCAGGGAGGGCAGCCTACTTGCAAACACAATAAAACTTTGAGGTTATACATGAATAATATACCTTAATATATTTTGCAGTCAGCACCTTTCAATGAAACTCTGTGGTTTTATGTGTAGATACAAATATTAGCATTTCAATTTTTTTACTAGACATATTTGCATCCACAAATTTCTGTTTTCTTTTCTTTAGTCAAGTTCTAAATGCTTTTACAAAAATAAAAGTTTATGTATCAAATATTTGCAATCTCTTCTCAAACATTTGTAAACGGTTCACAAAAACTTGAGAGCAAAAAAATAACTAGCTATGATATTGCAACTATCATTAAGGATTCCATGAATAAACTTCAAAAATGTCTCAAACCTACAATGGTCCGATAATAGCGTTGCACTGTTTCTGCACATCTGCGACACAACATAATAAAAAAACTAAGTTGTTTTCCTATGTAGTTTATGAAATTACGAGGGTCAGTCAATAAGTAATGAGACTTTCTCAATTGCTTTTGTGTTTTTGTAGCTAAGGAACTCAAATTTTATGTGATGATTATGAATGGAGTTGTCATCTCATTTACAACAAAACTTGTTTATTTTCAGATTACTGTACGTGTGATGATAAATTGAAATGACTACTAGGCTAGCAAACAGCTCATCGTTGGAACAAAGAGGAGTCATCAGATTTCTGTTGGCAGAGAATGTAAAATCATGTGAGATTCTGTCTAGAATGCAAAGACAATATGGTCCTTCCTGTATGTCTAGAGCAAACTTCTACAAATGGGTGCAAGCATTCAAAGATGGACGCGAAAGCATTACTGATGATCTGAGAAGTGGAAGACCTGTGGATGTCTCTACCCCAGAAGCAGTACAGGCAGTTGAAGACCTGATCAAATCTGATAGAAGGGTCACTTTAGATGAAATTGCTACAAAATTGGACATCTCCCATGGCACAGAGTATGCAATTGTGCATGAGAAGCTGCATTTTTCAAAAGTCAGCTGTCGCTGGGTTCCCAAGATGTTAACGGATGATCACAAAATGCAACGCCTGATGGCTTTCAGAGCATCACTACGCAGATACAGAAAGGAGGGAGATGCATTTCTGTCAAGAATAGTGACAACTGATGAGACCTGGGTTTTTTATTATGAACCTGAATCGAAACGACGATTAATGGAGTGGAAGCATGTTTCTTCTCCAGTGAAGAAAAAATTCAAATCTCAGAAAAATTTAAGGAAAGTCATGCTCACTGTGTTCTGGGACAGAAATGAGCCGATCACTATCAGTTTCTTGGAAAGGGGCAATACTGTGAACTCAGAGAACTACTGTGAGCTGCTAACTCAAGTGAAAAAAGACATTAAGAACAAACGGAGGGGACTTCAATCAAGAGGTGTGATTCTTCTTCAGGATAATGCAAGGCCCCACACAGCAGCAAGAACCCTAGCCAAAATTGAAGATTTAGGCTGGAAACTTCTAACACACCCACCCTACAGCCCAGACCTTGCACCATCTGATTTTCATCTCTTTGGCCCACTCAAAGAGAGTATGAAAGGAATTCACTTCCAGACTGATGAAGAAGTGAAGGCTGCTGTGAGCAACTGGCTAAGGACCCAGTCCACGGAATTCTATGCCAAAAGAATAGACAATCTAATATCAAGATGGAACAAGTGTGTTGCAAAGGAGGGAGACTATGTTGAAAAATAAAAAAGCATTTTTTGATTACCAGTCATTGCAAACTTGAGTTATTGAGAAAGTCTGATTACTTATTGACTGACCCTCGTAGTTGACAAGACTCATGAAAAATTTATCGTTCATCAACAACATTGCTTTCTGAGATATAAGATACCTTATGTGGCTCCTGATTAGCCCAATATCCTACATAGGATTGGAAACAAAACATGCCGGTTCACCCTTAACAGCACAAGTTTGCTGTACAGGGCAGATGAACAGAAGCATTTTTGTTTACTTTTGAAACAGGATTCCTTGATGTTACTACTAACTGTACAAGTACCAACAAAAACTAAAACTCATATCTTTACATGAAATTGGTCACACAAAAAGTAATTAGGCATAGAAAACGTTCCCATGATTACATTAAATGTGGTGTTTAAGGCACAAATAATTACATGATAGAAAGTCTTGGCATGTGCAGAACAGTAGCTTAAATAGCCCAGGTTTGAGGCTTACAATAACTAGATACAATGTAACAATACATTTTATGAAGAAAGCAAAATGCACATACAATGATTACTGCATTGTACTAAAAAAATCTTAATTTACTTCTTTCAAGTTGAGTAGTTTTGGCCATCAAGTACTTTCCAATTTTAGATTGAAAGTTTTCTTAGAACTGTAAAACTGTGCTGTTTAATTGATTACGATTGAGAAATGTAACTAATTAAACTATCGACGATAGTCAAGCAACAATTTAAGTTTGCAAGTAATTTTTGTTCCTGTGTCATAATCATAGTAACCTGCCTAACATTCCACTATTTCATTAAAGTAATACTTCTCATGCTCATGTCGGGCTTCTGCAAAGAATTCATTTTATTTACATACACTGCAAACCACAAATTACTCTTGCAAGGGTCACAGAGTTTGACTAACCAAATTTAAACACAAAAACACCCTGCTTGAGCATGAGGTTTTACAATCAATCAGTAAGCACTGAATCAGAACTTAACTACTTCCTGCATAGAATCCTTACTTGGACTTGAAACTACAACAAAACATTTTCTCTTCTGCCTAAAGGACTAATTCTTTTCAATTGCGAACTTCAGAAGCTACTGCTATGAAAAAACTCTTTCCAAATTTATGTCTTGAAATTTTGATAAAGAGGCACTTTTCTTACATGACAAAGTAGCAAACATCACAAGATGCTACATGTTAAATATTTTATATTAAAACTGAAACTTTTTGATTGATCAAAACGGTACTTATTGGAAAATCATCCTTGCACTTCATTTTAAAAAATTAGTCACAAATATATGCAAAAACTTAGTAATCAGACATTAACAGTACATAAAAAAGCTAATCGTGGCATACCGTATATACCGGCTAATAAGCCAATTTTCTGGACCCAATTTTTGAACCTAATTTTCTGGGGTCAGTTTATTGGGCAAATATAGCTTTGAACCAAAAATACCGAAGGTTAAAATTGGTCGCAAAATGACACCTACGATCTTACAATAGCACGATCTCGCAGCACGATCTCGCGTCAATTCACAACTAAAGTTAATTAAAGACAGTAAATAAAAGAAGATGTATTTACAAAAGGTATGTTTGTAAATAATTATTTAGCGACTGATTAAAACAAAGCACTTCGTCTGTTGAATTCGGTATGTGCTATAAACTGTGTATAAAAGAAAAAGGTGCAAATAGAACGATGTCATTTTAAAGCACGTGTATTGGTGCATAAAAAGAAATAAAGCACGAATGGAATGATCTAATAAATGTAATGCATAACTGGAAAAAATGTTGGAAAAAGAAAAAAGGTGTGGTAGTTGAACATAATTTTTCCGCTTTGGCTTATTGGACGGTAATATGTAAAAACCCTCATTTTCTGAGCTAAAAATCGACCTCGGCTTATTCGCCGAGTCGGCTTATTGGGCGGTATATACGGTAATAACAAAAGTTGATGGCACAATAAACAAATGCAGAATACATGGGAAATGCTGTAATCCAGAATGAAATGTGGGCAAATCGCAAGAACATATATAAGCATACACAAAAACATAAATACCTTCAACAACCCTAAAGAACCATTAGCAAAAGTTGCTGCTTGAATTGTGAATCAATTTTCTTTATTTGTAGAGCTTCATGAATTTTAATGCACATTATTTTCTAAATGATGCTGACCAATGGCAAAGTTACAGTCTGGTTTGGTGTTACTTCATTTTCACAATCTGTGTGGTTGAGATTGGCATGAACAGGTCAATTGTTGTCTTAACCATTGTAGAACATGTTACTTGATGCGATTCTGTAGTCATTAAAATGTTTGCCTATGTATCAACTATACCGACTATCACAGTTGCACTTGTATAAATATATGACAAAACTTTTCTTAGTGCCAGATAGACCATCCTTACAAGCTACTGGCCGCATGTGCTTTGGCATAAAGACCAAGCAAGTGCTGACAGGACCACAACAGCTTTCTATGGTGATTTTGACTTCTTTTTTCAAGTTTGTGAAGGGCTTACCTATCTAAGGGACCCTCAATTACATAAGGCACTTTTCTGGGCTGAAAGGCTTAAGGGTGGAGAACTGAGCTATTTTCTTAGCGATCTGAGTGTAAACAACATTTTTAGGGTAGCCATCGTCCAGCAATATTTTCTTGATCCGTTTTATTTCTCCATTGAGTCTAGATAGTATAGGGCAAAGTGGAGTGCCTTCTTTGTGTGTTTTCAGCAGACCATACACATATAGACCATACACTATGTACAAGCAAACATGCGAAGTAGCTATGGGATCACCACTTAGTCTGGCTTTGGCTAATATCTTTGTTGGACATCATGAAGGAAAGTTATTTTCTGAAACATGAAAGCCTCAAATATACTTCAGATATGTTGACAACATGTTTGTCATCTTCAATCACAAAGCTGAAGCAAATACATTCCTGACTACACTCAACTGCCTTTAACCATCCCTCAAATTCATCTTTGAAAAAGAGAAAAACAATGTCTTACGTTTCTTGATGTCTATGACAAAAGAACAGATATTGATTTGAAACTAGTGTATACTGGAAACCCACTTTCTCTGGCCAGTATTTACGTTGGGAGTTCTTTAGCCCTCTTAAACGTAAAATCTCAAGTCTAATATCTACATTGGTGAATCAAGCTCTAATGATTTGCACTAAACATAGACTCAATGAAGAAATAGAATTGATCAAGAAAATATTACTGGACAATGGCTATCCTAAGAACCTAGTTAATGCTCAGGTCGCCAAGAAAATAGCTGTTCTCAAACCTTAAGCAATTCGGCTCAGAAAAGTGTCCTGTGCACTTGGGGATCCCTTGGATAGGTAAGCTCTCCACAAATTTGGAAAAAGAAGTCAAAATCGCCAAATAAGCTACTATCATTGCAGCAGCACCTGCTTAGCCTTTAGAAAGCACATGCTGCCAGTAGCCCACAACGATGATCTACCAACCCTAAGAAAAGCTTTGTCATATATGAATTCTAATGTATTCTAATATCTGTATCTAATAGTACAATTTATCTGCCATCTTAGTGTCTGCTTATATCTGTTTATGCAAATTGCACATGTTATGGCCTTCATTATAACATTTCCTATAGTACATGCATTTGTTCATTGCATCATTGATCGTGTTACTATGTTGTGGTGATTACGTGCATATTTGGTTTGGCTTTGCTTTGTGTTGATTGTAATTTCATTTGTAATTGATTTCATTTTTAATATCACCATCAGTACTTCCTATACCTGGTGTTAAATATCAATGTTGACATTTGGTATAGGAAATTGTATTGCTTTCAGATCAACCTTATCAAAACTCCATCACTTTATTGTGTCACATGATTCATACACATAAATATGTTTGTATTGCCCGATTTAACCATTCTATTACGTCTCAAAGGCTACAACAGAGGATCAAGCAGCACGTGCCCAAAACCATTCTCCAGGAGCATATTTCTCAGGACCAAAGCACATTGGCCCGCTCTTGCAAGCCAATCAGAAGCTTTAAAACTGAAACTTCCTTTTCTGCCATAGGACAACATCTTTTACAAAATCTTACATGCGCACACGAATACAATGACAACAAATTTTCTATTCTTGCCCGTGGCCGTACTTCTTTTCATCTTTCCACCCTTGAAGCCACATACATTAAAACATCCAAACCAAATTTATGCAAACAAAAAGAATTTGTTTATTGTCTAAAAATCACACATTAGTTTCCACTCCTTCTATTGGTCGCTTCTTTTACCAATCATGATAGAGCTTTTTTCCCTTTTTTGTCAACTGTGTCTCTATATAAGTGACTCACTTCACCTTTTCACTCTATTTCTGACGGATTCTCTTGAAAAGTGTCAGACGAAAAGCTTTGAGAATGAATACTCTACATTCTATTCTATTTTATTCTGTTAATACATTTATTGATTATCACCAATAAAAAGAAACAAACTCTCTATTGAGTGAGGATTAGCCTTGGATTACAGTGGAATTTAAAATACCGTATATGCAAACTCACAACAATGTCATGTTTTGCATTTCATTGTTATGTTAATATCTGATTACTAAGTTTTGTATATGTTACTAATTTTGAAATTGAAATGCAAGTACATTAGTTTGACTCTTTGATAAGGACCAAGGTGATGAGACAAAAAAAATAGTATTAACACAAAATGTTAAAATATGTTGTTGGCTGATTTTTGCTACTTTGTGGTAAATTCATGCCAACAAAAAGACTTCACTTATATTCTAAACCTCAGCCTTGTCTACTCTAATGTGCCATTTAGTGGCCAATAAGAGGTGGACCATCTCTCATCTAATCACTGCTTTCTCTCTACTACATACGAGGGTAAATCAAAAAGTTCTAAGACAAATAACATAAATTCAATCTCAGTAAAAATACCGCAACAAAATAACATTTAATTGTACCACCAATGACTTAACAACAAATTTGACAAGTTACAGCATTCTAAATTTTTTATTCATTGTTCCAGGTTACATTTTATAAGACTAACTTTTTTGAGCCCCCAAAATGAGCCAATTTGAGGTTTGAGCAAACATTAAATTTCTAACAAAACTTCAATGGAAACCAACGGAAATTATTGAAGCTTTGCAAAATGTTTATGGTGACTCTTCACCTTCTAGAGCTGTTGTTTATCGTTGGATCAGACGATTCAAGGATGGTAGGGGTGATCTTGAAGATGACCCTAGAGGAGGAAGGCCTTCAACGTCAAAAAATGCTCAAAACATTGAGCTTGTCAGGAATCTTATTGAGGAAGATCGACAAATAACAGTAAATCAGATTGCCAATGAACTTGGCATTTCATTTGGGTCAACCTTTTCAATTCTGACTGAAGATCTTGGTTTCAGTAAACTTTCTGCTCGTTGGGTCCCTAAAGCGTTGCAGCAAAATCAAATGAATTTGAGATCAGATCTTTCGTTGGCCCTTCTGACTAGAATTGAAGCAAATGAGTCAAATTTTTTTGAACGGGTTATAACCGGTGATGAAACATGGATTTACCAGTACGATCCAGAAAGCAAAGTTCAGTCTAAGCAATGGTTACCAAGAGGATCGGCAGGCCCTATCAAGTTCAAAGCAGAAAGGTCAGCTCAAAAAATCATGGCAACTGTTTTTTGGGATAAAGACGGAATCATTTTGTTAGATTTTCTTGAAGGACAGAAAACTATCACTGCAAGTTATTACGAAAAAGTTTTGAGAAAGCTAAAGACTGCATTGGCCAAGAAGCGACGAGGAAAGCTTCATCGTCAAATTTTGTTCCATCATGACAATGCTCCAGCACACACGGCCAAGACTGTAACGACAACTTTACGAGAGTTTTGCTGGGAAATCCTTTCACACCCTCCCTACAGTCCTGATTTAGCTCCTTGTGACTTCTTCCTATTTCCAAAACTGAAGGAGCATTTGAAAGGAACAAGATTTCAATCCATAAATGAAGCAAAGAGGGAGGCTGTGACCTGGTTGACTAGACAAACTCCAGAATTCTATCAAGAAGGAATTTCTCGATGGAAACATCGCTTGCAAAAGTGTATTGAGTTAGGTGGATCTTATGTAGAAAAATAATCGTGCAACTTCAATAAATATTGAATTTATGTTATCGCTTGCAAAAGTGTATTGAGTTAGGTGGATCTTATGTAGAAAAATAATCGTGCAACTTCAATAAATATTGAATTTATGTTATTTATCTTAGAACTTTTTGATTTACCCTCGTAAGCATTGATCACTTTGGTACTTCTTTTCCAACAATTTTTCCTCAAAAGCAATTAAACAAAAAGGCTTCAGCAATATTCTACAGATTTTAATCACAATTTGTAAGTACTGTTTTGAAAGACAAAAAATGTAAAAAGCGATTGGTTTTCACAGATCAAATGACCTAGCTAATCTAAAATGCACCTTCAACAATGCCCACTAAAAACTGTTTTGTACCTTTTGTAAGCCCATGATCCTAAGTCTGTTTCAATTTTGTAAGAAAATGAGCATGCTAGCTTAGGAAGAACCTGACTGTCATTTATTCAGAAAATGTCCTTAAGGGCACACATCGACCTAAAATTTTAATTTTTCTGGATTTCTTGCTTTCAGTTGATCTTTGACTGAAATTTATCATAGATTTCAAATCTGCTATCAGTTTTAAGCATCTTATTTCCTTTTTAGTAAAAATCATATTTATTGCAACTTTCTCCGAGAATTCTTTTTTTTATTTTCAGGAAATATCAGAAAGCATTTTTAACATCTAATTTTCTTCCAATTAGTTTTAATTGTTTAAATATATAGCGCCATTTATTGGTTATTTTGGTAGAACTGTATTGAGAAACTAGTTTTCAGTTGTAAATATTAAAATATGAGGCTTTACAAAAGAGATGTGTTGGAGGACTGACACAAAACCAAAATGAATCATTTAATGCAACCATATGGAAAAGATATCCCAAAGAAAGAAATTTTGGCACTGGTGCAGTCCAACGTGCTCTGAGATCGGCTATCTTGTCCTGGAATGTGGGTTGCCAAAAACTAGTACAGGTGCTTTTAAAACTGAGCACTGAGCCCAACACTTTTACAAAAACAGCAATCCTTGCAAAAGAGAAACACAAATTGTCTGATGCAGCACATTCTGGGCCCCCCAAAAAATGATTGCACACAACTCAGAAATCTGTTTCTGGTGACTATGTGCCAGGAGGTCATTAAATACACTTAATATGCAAATGTAAGTGAATATTTTTGAAATAATAGAAGCTGTGAATATTTTAGTGAGTTTTTTCAATGATGCGAATTTCAAACTATAAATTAATGGAGCATTTTTTGAAAATTTTGTGTTTCAGTAATTCTAAAAGAAAAAGAATAGTCAAAATTTTTAATTTGAAAGTTTCACCCCCAAATTATTTAATAATTTTTTAATTAAAGATTATAAAAAGAAAAGGCTACATTATTTTGTGTACATAGGGTGTGTCTTGATCCACATTAACTTTGAGCAATTTATTTATTTGTGGTTTTGTACTTTTAAGATTTTTTGCAAAATTGTTGAATAATTTTTTGATGTAATTGCTGGTATAAAAATTTTTTGTCAGATTTTCATAGAGACAAATGGTTTGTATGGTTGGATTCCCTTTTTCATTTCCTTTCTGGCAATATATAGTTTTTAGGAGCTTACGTTTTTACTTAAGCACCTATGTTAACTTGTACCCCATGTACTCAAAAATTGTGCATACCCTGGTGTGTGCTCTTAAGCCATAAAAGTTACTCTATACTGTCCCTCTTCTTTGTTTCATTTTAGACTACCAAAAAAATGGAACAAAAGTGGGCTATTGTTTTATGAAGTGAGAAGTTAAAATCCATTGTTTTGTGACAAATGCTGCATGATCAAGCAGAAAGTGCTATTTAAGTATAAAGTGCTTGCTCACTGCATGACAAAAAAACTAAAAATGTGTTTTGCTTATCCTGTCAAATTTTTGATGCAATCATAAAGTATATTTATACAACTTATAATAAAATCACTCGAGTCAGGTCAGAACTCATAACCACACATAACTTAAAATTATTTATAAAAAGCTTAGGGATGTGCATAGCCAAGGGAGAATACCGGAAAGTTATGCAGACTCCAAAAATATTTGTCTAAGCCCTTATAATCAGGCAAACTCCCAGCTTTTTATCTACATTTCTACACGATTTTTATAAAAAGCTCCACTGCAGATTTATCCCTAAATTTTGGAAAATACCTCCAAGTTCTAACCATAAAATTTTACTCCAAGAGACACCATCAAAGGGCAGCTCTTTTTTTTAAGTTTTGGCTCTACCTGGATAAAGAGGCACTGGTGTTATAACCACGCAATTGCAATACATTTTGTAGAGCTTTTGCAACTCCAAAATAGTCAACTCCTTGTGAATAATTACTGCAGAAGTAAAGGTAAACTCAAAAGAACCCAAAACTTTTTACACTTCCATTTCATATCACATGCCAGACAAAAAAATCTGTGAATTCTAATTTTACTAAGTTCTTGCTTTGACCAGACTTAGACTGCAAGCTTACCATCTACAGAGTGCTTCTACCAATGCAGGTGCAGCACAATAAACAGTTGTTACTTAAAAATAATGACAACAAAGTTAGTTATACAATTGGTGATATCTCTACAAATTGGTAGTATTCAACAACTCATTCAGAAATGCATTTTAGGAATGTACAGAAATCTAATATAGGAAAAAATTGCTGTGAAAAGCCTTTTTTAAAAGGAGCAAAAACCAGAACCCATTGTGGCACTGAACTGCCAATGATCAACACTTTGTCACCCTGAAAGACAGCACTCTGAAGTGCATTATTGGTCTAAACATTTTAATTGTACGTAAAATTTGGCAAATTTCATAACTGCAAAACAACAATTAATAGAAATTTTATTTTCTCGATATTTGGACCTAATAGGCATAATGTAAATTTATCTGCACAGTAAAGATTTTTACTCTACACAATAAATATATTGCTAGCACTTTGAGCAAACTCCAGAATGCAAATGAAAATATAAAATATCATAGAACAAATATCATTTTGAAACACAGTGTAGAAAGTTGCAGTTTTTATGCCACATCAAAGCAAGATAAAAACTTAATACCATGATGTAAATAAGGCTTAATTAAAAAAATTTACCTGAGAGCTGAAATCGGAAAGAGAGGTATTCTTAGTGTCATGTAAAGTGACTGCTTTCACACCACCAAGAACAACATTTTTTGCAACTTCGATGCCCAATCCATTCATGCCAGAAATTAAAACAGTTGCTGCTCCCATGCGCTGCATGGCTTCATGTCCCAATACATACCTATATTAAAAAAGACACACAAATAAAAAGTGAAACAAGTTTCCAAGCAACGTTCCATTTGGCTCCATCGGTAGCACACTACTCTAAGCCATAATCAATAACAAAATTGTCTATTAATGTGATACAATTAAAATATATATTGTGCTCAACTGCTTTTGCCAAAGTATTTTGTTTATGTGCATACAAAACCTAATGCTTTCTGTACTCAATAAATCAAGGATCAATTCTCACAATGAGTTAACTGAATTTGATAAACTCAATAGTTCATTTGTTTTGCTTATTAAAATAGACATGGAACCTCAAAATGATTATTTTCGTGTCCAAAAAATCTCACCAAATTACATTTTTTAAGATAACTTCTATCAGTAACTTTTTTACTTGAGCCTATTCAACTTTTTTGCTCCCGTAGTCACCAATTGATGACTGTGTGCTTTTAGTGTTTTCCTCAAGTTTTTTCCAAAAGTTACCAAACCAATTTACTAAAAAATGGATTTGTGACTTTATTTCTCAACCGATTTTCATAAAATTTTCAAAAGATCACATTTAATTCCTCACCCATCAAAAGATGTAAAATTTGTGCACTAATTCTTCAATTTTCCTATCCAAAAAGGGTTAAAAAGACCAAGAACCTAGTTTCAGACAATAAAAATTGCCAAGGTTTCAGCGAGAGCCAACTATTTTAAAATCACATTGAGATATAATGTTTAAAACCAAAATCTTTTTCATTAACACAGTCTGATAACTACTCTTAAATTTTTTTCAAGCAATAATAAAAAACTTATAAAAATTTTCAAATTACTTAAGGATCTCAAAACACCCCCAAAACATTTGTATGGTAAGTAAAAAAAAATGAATTTGGTTTGTAACAAATATGATATGACGCTAAATACTGCTCTTATTTGAAAGCTTAAGAAATTTGCTTTCCAGCAATATATAACTTTAAATAGTTTAGGCTAAGCAGGATATATATTTACCGATCAAAAATGGGTACTGCACATCATATCAGTTCAAAACTTTCCAAAATTTTTTGACTTACCTTCACTAAATACAAATTTTTAGAAAAACTACATCCCTTAAAAAGATAACATAAATTGCAAATATTTCACCACTAAAGTCATTGTTTGGCATCAAGTTTCCAAGGAGACAGAGCCTAAAATACAAGTTTAAAAGCTAGCAAAAGTTTGATTTCTCTAAATCAAAACTTGCTGTATCCCCCTTGTTTCTCAACAAATGAGAGGGGTGTAATATAGCTTTTGTCTCATTTTTAGAGAAAATATTCTATTTAAACTTAATATCAACTGGATCTTGAAGAAATTTCCGTTTCAAAACCATATAATGTTTCATGGTTTAGACTAACCTCTAGCAGATAATGACTGGTCAAATTTTAGGTACTAAATTTAGCTAACAAAATTTATTACCGGTTAGTAGTGGTCAACAAAAAGCTCATGGGCCTCAGAAAGTTACAAATTGTAGAAAACCTAGGCTTTCAGGTAAGTTTTGACTGATATACCTTGAAAGTTTATTTCCTTAGCATCATCTAGCAACCATTTCTAAAAAAATTGGTAGAAAAACATAATCTGTAGTGATCTTTGAGGTGAGGGTACTCTAATTTCAAATAAAACTCAGTGCCTAGGAGGGGGGATAATTAGCATAATTAAAAAATTTTTTTATTTTTTATTATACTTGAAATTCTCAAGAAATAGCAATTTCAATGAAATATAACAATTGCTATAGAAGTAAAGATATGAGTAATAATTTACAAACAAACTTGGGGTGTTTTATGATGACTGTTTATGACATTTGTGACAATTTTTTGCTCTGCCACCTTGCGGACATTTTTTCACATGTTGCGTGGGAGCTAAAGAGTAAAATTGATTGCACTACAAGGTTTTTATAAAACTGAGAACTTACTGTTTTATGCAAATAACTTATTTTCTGTTGAAAATATGAAAATAAGTCCTTTTAGAAGCAATATAAACTTGTGTATTATGCAACTTTGATTAGGTTTTATCTTTCCATGTCATATATTTTAAAAGTTATGATAAATTTTTGAAATCTAAAGATTGACCAACCACTACAACAGAGTAGCATGACCATTTCTCCATGCAATGAAACAAGATCACTTTCAAGCATGTTTTTGCACTTATGGCAAAGATTTGCGACCCCTACCAAAGTAATTTAAGACAAATCCACCTTATCAGATAGTTTTCCAAGTGGGACAAAAATGTAACAGCACTCCTATCAGCTACATCAGTGGTTCTCAACCTTTTTTAAAGGGATCCAAGTTTGTTGAAAAAACTAAATTTGTAAAATCTTGCGACCTAAGCATCTGCTGATACATAGTTTGATTAAAAGCAATGTAAGAAAATTTTTTGTGATGACAGAACTACATTGAAAATAATACAAAAAATCCTTTTCACTGAATATTTATTTATGAAATCACTGATTAATCACACTAATGAGAAAGCTGTGCTTGCCATCAGTGAGCTTTTCAAATTGTGGCAATACTTTACATAAGCACAACTGCAGATCAGCTTCAACTTTCAACCGATTTTGATGCTTGGTTTTTAATATACACTTATAGCACTCAATCCAGCCTGACAAAGCCAAGTTATCACCAGGGCTGCAAAGCTGGAGCTGGAGCCGGGAGCTGGAGAAAATCTTAGGGTTTGGAGCTGGAGCCAGTAATCTTAAAAATGCTGGAGCAGAGCTGGAGCCAGTCATTTTAAAAATGTTGGAACAAAGCTGGAGCTGCTGATTATATTGCCCGCTCTGCAGTCCTCATTCACTTTTACTAATAAATGTAGTCATAGAATGAAGATTTTATTACTCATGAGAAAAGGACGTTTTACTGAGATATAGAAGTTTACGAATCTCCTCATGACATGATTGCTAGTCTAGGCCTAGCTTGTCAAAGGATACCTGTGGTACATATGTTATCAATATATTAATTATCAAATATACTTAATTCTGTTATTAATTATATACATATACCTATATTTCCTTGTAAATAAATCTACTTATTCCTTGTTTCATATTTGCAGCTATATGTCCAATAACTAGTTGATTAAAGCCTCATTTTAGAGGTTTGTTTCATTGACCTTTGGGTCTAGCCCTATCACAATAAAGCATATTTTATTTGTAGGAATACTAACTATTACCAATTATATAATTTTTTATTTTAATTCAATTTTATTATTTTTCAGAAATAAGGATTAAGAGAATAATAACTAAAAAATTTTTAATTGTAAGCCCCTTTTATTTCCATAATGACAAAGTCTCATCAATCAGCCTTGCTGAATTATTTTACAGCAACTTCTGATAGAAAGCATTATATATGCCAATGTAGAAAAGAGAATAATATGCAGAATGAAGAGAGATGTCCTGCCAAAATAAGTGCCATTTCCAGTGCAGACAAAAGTAGCACATCCATAACTGCAAAAACCTCAAACTTAAAAAGACACCTTCAAAGATTTCATCCTCACGTTTTTCAAGTCATTACTGCAAAAGAATGCGATGAAAGTGTAACTCGTTCCAGTGAGCAACGAGCAACTCCATCATTAAAAGATTATTTTCATACTAGCAAAGTTACTGTTGCAATGAATAAAGAAAATTTTTAAAAATACATCATAGAAATGGTGGTTAAAAGCCACATACCCCTCTCTTTCTTCTCCACACCTGCATTTTTGGGTTTAAATGGAGAAATGGGAAGAAAAGTAGGCATATCATTAGATAGGGATAATATTAGGAAGCTTATAATTGAAGAAGCAAAAGAAAAAAAAGGATGAACTCAAGAAAATTTTAAAAGAGCGCTTTGTCTTCCCTAAAATGGATGGATGTACGAGACAAAGAATACACTATTTTGCAATTAACGTACAATATGTTTATGACCAGGAAGAAGGGGTTAGTAAAACACTGGTGCTTAGAAATCGCAGGCTCAACATACAAGTGAATATCTCTCTGATTTAATTGAAAAGGTTTTAGACGAATTTGAAATAAACAAAGAACAAGTTTTATGTATTATCACTGATAATGCTTCCAATATGCTTAGCATGGTGGAAAAACTCAATGCAGTGACAAAAGAAGACAATGATATTGAAGTTGAACCTTTCAATGATGACATTGATCCACATGATGGGCTCTTGGATACTACTGCTGAAAATTCAGTGATGTTATCACATATTGAACATATGCGCTGTACTGTGCATACATTACAGTTTTTAATTAGAGACGGCTTGAAAGAACAGCATAGTGCAAACTTGTTTAGTAAATTTAGAGAAGTGGCTACTTTTGCAAGAACTCCAAAGATTGATTCCATTATATAAAAATCATTCAGGAAAGAGTGCTATTCTAGACCAAGATACAAGGTGGGGAAGTACCTATCTAATGATTAGGCATATAATTGATCGTAAACCTTACATTGATGACTTGGCTAATCCAAATGTCTCTCTAAAGGAACACAAATGGAATGAGCTGACAGAATTAGAAATTCTGCTTAGATATCCATTCTCTGTGACAAAAAAAAGCTCCAAAGGGATGACTTGACCCTTAGTGAATTTTTCTTAGCATGAAAAGAAATACTGTTCCAACTTAATCAATGTGGGGGACTAGTAGCAGAAATCATCACATCATCATTAAGGAGAAGAGAAGAATTGATACTACGCAACTCAATTTTAGTTTCTGCAATTTATATTGATCCTATGAGCCGAATTCTACTGTCTGAAGATCAAAAGGAAAAAAGAAAAGATACCTTATTCAAAATTGCTATTCACTTGGAAGGACTACATAACCAAGAGGAGAACACGGACAAAGACAGTTGCACAAACTTTCCATGTTCTCAATCATCTTCATCTAGTCGAGATGAAGAAGATTTCATAAAACATTTAAATAAATTAGATAAATCACTCGTAAAACGTCAGAAACTTATGATGGAAAGCAATGTTGATACAAAATTTGCTGAATTTAAGCAACAGTTTTTTAATGAATTGAAATTGTAAACCTTGCACCTAATTGGCAAAGCAGCATACGGCCATAAAGGGCATTAACAATTTGTTAAAATGAATATGCCAGGAAACAATAATGAGTATACCACCCAACCAATTTAGACAAGACCATCCCTGGATTGGTTTTGTCCTTTTGAACTCATCAGCAGGGCCCATCACGTCGCAAGCAAAAGTAACCCACTCATTAACGTTATCCTTTAAAAAAATCCAACTATGCATATGCAGAAGCACTGAGACTTCAACCGATGACATATTGCGTTGCTTAACAGGGCGAGTTGACAAATCGGTTGATTTTGGCTGCATATCCACTGGGAGATCAGTTTACACACTGATCTGAAAAAGCAGATCAAACGCTGCATGTATAGCTTAGCACCTTGTCTTTGCAATGCCATCACGCTCGCGACAAGTGCATTGACAATTCACAAGGTGGGAGTCGGGCGACCTTTCAGAAAGGTAGCCTCTGGGTCTGCTATGCAAGGCCTTTGGCTGGGAGACAAAAAAAGTCGGATTTCAGATAATATGTGAAAACCAAAGTTAACTCCTTGGGAGAGGAACAGTTGGGGAAGTTAGGAGAGGCAGATGAGGAAGAAAAAGAACTGGCAACTGAACAAAGGAGTACATGGCTTTAGGGTTAGGTTTAAGTGAGAGGAAAAAGCATGTTGCCAGCCATGCCTCAGCCTTGGCAATGACAGATGACGCATGTCAGGAAGAAGAGATGTAAGCCTGACAATCCTCATCACTTCTGTGAGCAACAGCAAAAGCCTTACAACTTACACTAACTGTTTCATTCACTTTAGTGGACCATCAGGCTTTAGGTTGGTGTTTGATGCAGCCTAAAAGAAATGGAAGATTTGGCCACATTTAGGGGGACCTTTGTTGGGGCAAAAGACCAAAGAGAGACAGTTAGTAGAATTGGTAGGTGATCTGAACCCAGGACTTGAAGCACCTTACAAGAGCAAGACAGGGCAAGAAAGGAGCAAAAGAGATGTCAGGGGAGGAGGGACTGCCAGAGGAGAAAGTCCAGAGAAGGAAAAGTCCTGCCTGATGAATATGATGCTGCTGCCACTAGCATGCATGGCATCTAGAGAGAGAGTGCCAGACCGGGACTGGGTGCAACTCATCACAGAGCACATAATCCAGGAATCCACAAAGAAGATGAGTTAAGGTTAGATTCCTGGACATAAATAAGTCAACAGGATGACACAAAATAAAGTGTAGTAGTAAAGTGATCCTGGCTTGGAGATCTCCAGCATTCCATTGAAGAACACTGAAACAGGGGAAGAGGAATGAGAAACTAGAGAAAAACAGCCATGAGCATGAAGCAGTGGATAGGTACAAAGGGAGAAGATACAAAGTGGTCAGAAGGAGAATAAGAGGTTTGAAGGCGAGAGTGGGGCAGAAGTGCTGCATTAGCAGAGGAGAACCCAGATCAGCCAGATGGCACAGTGGAGGTATACAAGCTGGAGAAATCTAAGGAGGAAGTCACAGTGTTGGTAGGTCTGGGATCTCCAGAAAAAGCAGGGACAAAGCAGGCAAGACAGCTCCAGGAGTGAAAGCTGCCTACAGTAATGAATTTAGAAAGAGAGAAGTGAGCACCTTAAATAAACCCATTAGAAGCAGGTGCAGCATTGCATTGACCTACCCCTTCAGGTCACATTTCCAGCACACACTGAGCAGGGAAAGACAGGGCCAGGGTTGGGATGAACGTAGTTGCTTATCAAGAGAAGGAGAATGAGAAAATAGGCAAGAGAAAGACAGAAGAGAAATAAAGGACAACCAATTTCAAAAAAACTGTGTGCTGCCTTTCTGCAGTCAAACCAAGGAAAGCATGGCAAAAAAATGGTATGAGGGGAGTGCCCAGGGTAACTAGGACCCTCGGGAAGACCAACAGCAATTTTGACCCAACCCAAATGGGGTCGAGGACTGTATCACCATGTTGAGATGGCTGTTGGTTGGTGCAGTTCATATCATGTTTGTGTGTGTCGCTAAAAGAGTCCACCTCGATATAGGTATTGCTTAGTATTGCAAAAATGAAAAATCAGTGATGATTTAAAGTTGAAACTGGTCACAGGTTATCAACATGTAATAGATTGTTGTATTGCACAGTATCATGTTGGAGATTGTTTTTGAGCAAATTTTCTTTTTGTCTTAATGTGATGCTGAAAGCAGATCCCTCTTAAATAGGAGATCACCTGAAATTTGCAAGCTTGTTCTACAAACTCCATTTGCATCACTGCCAAAACAGTTGGAACTACCTAACATGTTCAATAGAGCACAATGTCCTACAAAAGAACTTACGACTCTACTTCTACACTGATAAGGTGCAACTGTTACAGGCATTTGAACCAAATGACAAGCCAAAATATAGAGAGTTTGCAGTCAACAGACTGGAACGAATTTTTGAGTATAAAATATTTCTTAAACAAGTTTGTTTTAGTGATGAGGCAATCTTTCATATACAGGTGTATTAAATAAGGTAAAAAAAAACTTCAGCAAACATTGATTGAAATAAAACAAATCTGGTTAAGATATCTCACCAACTGCCATGGCAATAAATTTTTTAATTTGTAAAGAGACTTTAAGGACACCCAGTATATTAATAAAAGTTAAATATAAAAATTTTCAAACTACTTTTGAATCTCAAAACTCTCCAAGATATCCCCAAGCAAGTGAGTAAGGTAAGTTAAATCATGTAGGCTTCGTATATAAAAATATGTTACATTGCTTATTACCAGTCTCATTTGAAACCACAAAAACTTTGCGTTACTACCAATGTATAATTTTAAATAGTTTAGTCTAATCGTTTTTTTGATATTTACAAATCAAAAGTAGTTACCATATATCATTGCATTCCAAAAACCTTTAAAATTTTTCTACCTCCCATCAGTAAATCAAAATGTTTAGAAAAACTACAGCTTTTTAAAAGATAAAACAAATTCCAATCATTTTATCACCAAAAATATTGACTTGTAACAAGTTTCCAAAGAGATAGAAACTAAAATACAAGTTTTAAAACCTAGCTAAAGTTAAGATTCTCTGAACCAAAACTTTCTGCTTCCCCCTTTTCTTCCCCACAAATGGGAGGGGAGTGAAATAGCTTCTCTTTCATTTTTAGTAGCAAAATATTCTATTCAAACTTGATATCATCTAAATCTTGAAAGAACTTATGTTTTGAAAATATATAATAAAAGATGCTTAAAGCTAACCTTCAGCTTGTGATGACTGATCAAACTGTAGGACTAAATCTACAACACAGAATTTAGTACAGGTCAGCACTTGTCAACAGTTCAGTTTACGGGCCTCAGAAAGTTGCAAATAGTACAAAAACTAGGTCTTTACAAAGTTTTGACTGATTTTCCTTAAAAGACTATTCTTTGGCATCATCTAGTGACCGCTCTAAAAGAGTGGTTAAAAATATTTGTTAATATCTTTGAGTACTCTCATTTCGATGACCACTCAACTATGGGGGCAGTTAATTTGCATAAAACTTGCCTATATCAAAAAAATTTGATACCATATTTTAAATGAAGAAATTGCCTTCAACTATAGATCCCATCTTCCCTTTGTCTATTCAGATTTTCGAGACTGTGTGTTTGTCCCTCCTAGCAGTAATCCATTGTTTTTTGCAGCCTTTTTGCTGAGCACATCTGTTGTGGGGATCAACTCCTTCTAGTTCCCTTTTCTTGATCTCGTCTATTACTAACTCTACTCCTTTCTTCTTTGGTCTGCCAATCTTTTTTTCATAAACAAGAATTTTTCTTGCCATGATTGGTGCTTGCCCTTCAGTCATTCTTTCGACATGCCCATACCATTTTGCTCATTGGCTTGTCTCAGTTGTTGACCAACATTGGCCCAGGGGCATGCAGTTGGACCATGCTGTATTAAAACATGCCATGAAAATTGTTGAATTGTACTAGAGACGAATGCGAACACTGATCAATTTGAATGAAACGCAATTTATATCTATGCCAGGAGAAAGAACAGTGGATGCGATATTCATTGTGAGGAAAATACATGAAAAATATCAAAGGAAAGACAAGAAGTTGTATATGTGTTTTGTTGACAAGGAAAAGGCTTTTTAGAGCAATAAGAAAGATAATAGAGTGTACCATGAGAAACAAAGGTCTATCAGAAGTAATGGTTCGAGCAGTTATGAGCTCGTATGATGGTACAATAATAAGAATGAGGGTGGGATCAGCATATTCAGAGAAATTCTAAGTAAAAGTTGGTGTACATTAGGGGTCTGTGCTGTCACCACTATTGTTTGCAATAGTTGTGGATGTTATTACCAAAAATAACCCAGCCTCTAAGGTTGTTCAAACCAGAGCAGCCTTGGTGCCAGTCCCAAGCACAAATGAATGGGGAGGACTGCGACAGAAAGGGCATCTGACGTAAAACCTAGCCAAATGTTTTTCAATGTGTTGTCGTATATGACTTTATACCAGATTGGTCTAGACCCGGGA
Source organism: Trididemnum clinides (assembly GCA_963675345.1). Classification (NCBI taxonomy): domain Eukaryota; kingdom Metazoa; phylum Chordata; class Ascidiacea; order Aplousobranchia; family Didemnidae; genus Trididemnum; species Trididemnum clinides. The sequence goes on along the minus strand of OY776305.1, from coordinate 29,811,559 downwards.
TAACAACAATCGTTACCAGTGACTGGGCACCAAGGGCCACTGGTGGACATGCTACTTGGATGCAAAGAGGTGGAAAGCAATGGAGAAGAAAGGAGGAGAGAAATGAAGAGAGAAAGAAAGCTAAGAAGATCAAGCTGAAGGTTGCAGCATTAAACGTTGGAACCATGACCAGTGAAGGAAGAGAAGTGGCAAACCTTATGGTGCAAAGAGGGGTGGGCATACTGTGTGTGCGGGAAACTCGCTGGAAGGGGGAGAAAGCAAGATGCATAAGACGGAGGATATAAAATGTGGTACTGTGGAAGCAAAAACAAAAAGAATGGTGTGGGAATCATATTAAAAAAGGAGCATGTGGACAGGGTAGTGGAACTGTGGAGGGTAACAGACAGGATAATATGCTTGAAGATGGAGCTTGATGGTGTTATGTTGAATGCTATCAGTGCATATGCGCTGCAGCTGGAGTGCATGCATGAAAAAAAGGAAGCATTCTGGCTGGAACTAGATGAGACAGTGGAAAAGATACCAAAAAATGAAAAAATTGTGGTGGGAGCAGACCTGATTGGGCACGTAAGAAAAGGGAATAATGGTTATGATGAATGCATGAGCAGACATGGATCAGGGAAGAGAAATAACAAAAGACAAGCAGTGGCAGATTTTGCTATGAGAATGGAACTAGTGATCACTAACACCTACTTTGTAAAGAAACCAGTGCACAATGTCACCTACAACAGTGGCAGATGCGGTTTGCAGGTGGATTATGTTATGGTGAGAAGACAAAAGATCAAGAAGGTGGTGGATACAAAGGTTATTGTCAGTGAAAGTGTAGTGAAACAGCACCGAATAGTAGTCAGTGCAATAATCATCTGGACGAAGTGGAAGAAAGTACCAAAACCAGTGAAAGGAATAAAATGATGGAAGCTAAAAGACTTGAAAGTAATGAACAAATTCAAAATGGAAGTGATTAAAAGCGGAATACTTGGTGAACAGGAAGACTAGCAAAGAGTAGTGAAGATGATACAGAGCATTGCCAGAATGGAATTGAGTGAAACATCAGGAAAAATTAGCATAGCAGGTCAATGAGAGACATGGTGGTGGAACCAGGAAGTCCAGAAAAAACTCAAGAATAAGAGAAAAGCTAAAAAGGTATGGGATGTCATCAGAGATGATGCAAGCAAGTTGGCCTATAAAACTGCAAGAAAACAAGCTAAGATAAAAGTGGCAAAGGCAAGAAACTAGGCATATGAGGAACTGTACAAAAAACTGGAAACAAAGGAGGGGAAAATGAGTTGTTCAAGATAGCAAAGCAGAGAATCAGACAAAGCAATGATGTACAACAAGTAAGAGTAATCAAAAGTAAAACTGGGGAGATGCTGATGGAAGAAGAGAAAGTGAAACAAAGATGGAAGGAGCATTTTGACAACTTACTCAACCAGGAAAACCCTAGAGAAAGAATTTCAAATGCTATAGTTTTTAGTCATCAACTTTTTGTTCATATCTATTACATGCTTGCTGGTGGCTCACAAAGGCAATTTGTGATGGACAAATTTGATCATAGTGGTTGCAGGAAATGTTGCGGCCACAACTGGGGAATCACCAGAAAAAACAAGGACTCAGCTCTAAAGCTTTCAAGCATTCTTTTACAGGCTCTGGCTCCTGCTCTGAAGTTTTCAAGCCTTCAGTCACCGGCTCTAGCTGTGTAGCTGCAAATTCATAAAAAGTAGGTTTGGCTACTAGTCCAGCTCCATCAAAAATATTGTGCGTTTGCCTCAGTAGAAGTCAATGGTTCGTTATCTATCGTAAAGTTTAAAATTCAACAAAAATACAGAAGCTTGCAAGTTTAACACAGTTTTATTAAGAGCTTCAAAATTTTCCATTCTATACTAAATTGTGAGATGGATTGGAGCCAAAGCCAGCAAAAAATTTTCATTACTCTGACTCAAGCTCCAGCTGTTAAATTTGATCACATAAGCTCTAGCTCCACCAAAACTGCCTTTATAGCTCTAAGCTCTGTCTTCCCAGCCCTGGTTGTGGCTGGCAATGGTGAAGCTGAAGCACTATTTTTCCTCTTCTGTCATATCTTAAGGATGGATCTCCAGAGAACCTTAAAGGAGACAGACTAATCTTCATGGCATTTGGTCAGCAGCAAGGGATGACAATTGGCAATGATTAATGTAGCAAGCTGCCACAGATTTTCTTAAACAGGTTTCTTACTCCTCTTTATTGATACTTCTATATTGTAGTGTCAAGATCAGAGGTCAGCAACCTACAGCCTGCGAGCTGAATCTGGCCCACCAATGTACATTATCCAGCCAACAACATCTTTTCAAGTTGTGTCAATTCTGTAGCAGCTGGCTACTCAAGATATTCGGTGATCACGCCATTGTGCACTTAACACGCTCCTGATTCATTATGACATAATAGAGATTGTTTTCCTGTTGTTGCTATTTCATATGTGCTTGCCATTGTGTACTTTACTTAATACTGCTAGTTAATACTGCTAATAATGTTAGTGAACATATATTTTTCAAATTTATTTTGGCGATTTTAAAATGTTGTCCAAACGTAGAAAAGTTGATGTGAAGTGCAGAGTTTTTAATGAAGAATGGGAAAACAAGTACTTTTTTTATTAACCATTTTCGAAAGCCTACTTGTTTGATTTGCAATGTTTCTGTTACTGTCAACAAAGAGTTCAATATAAAGCATCACTACAACATATAGCATCAAAATTTTTCCAAGTGTGTGGGTCGAGCAAGAAAAGACAAATTTGATCGAGTTAAAAGTAGATTAAAACAGCAGAGCTCTATATTCCAAAAACAAATGACTCAATTGTAAAATAATACTTTTGCTAGCTACAGGGTACCACAGATAATACCAGAAGACAAGAGAGCGTTTACCAACAATAAATTTGCAAAAAAATGTGCTATTGCTGTTGTTGAAACCATGCGTCCAGAGAAAAAAAAGAGATATTTTCAAATGTCAGTCTTTCTGTGAGAACTGTAACCCAGCAAATTGAAGAGATGTCTGAAAACTTAAAATCCAGCCAAGAAGATTACTTGGAAAAACTACAGTTCTTTTCAATAGCCACAGAAGAGAGCACAGGCACAACAGATACAGCTCAGTTGACAGTATTTGTGCATGAAATAAAAGAAAATTTTCATGTTCTTGAAGAGTTTGTAGAAATAATTTCTACTGCAAGAGCCGACATTTTGAAGGCATTACTTTAATGCCTTGAAGACAAGAATCTAAATCTCTTCAGACTGGTGTCAATAACAACTGATGGAGCCCATTAATGGCGGGAAAAAATAAGGGTGTCCTGTCTTTACTTCAGAAACACATGGAAAACAACAGAATTAGTAACAGTATTGTGAAATTCCTGTGCCCTATTCACCAAGAAGCATTGGTGCAAAAGTAACAAGCTTAAAACACGTGATGGACATAGTGGGGAAGACTGTAAACTTTATTTTGTCACAAGGGTTGAATCATTGTCAATTTCAAGAACTACTCTTGGAAGCAGAGAGTCGGTTTGGTGGCTTGCTTTACTTCGGCAATGTTTGCTGGCTTAGTCAAGGTGATATGTTACAAAGAATATGCAGGTTAAAGGAAAAAATACCAAACTTTCTTAAACAAAAAAACATTAATGCTGCAGAATTTCAAGATCAAAAATGGGTTTCCAATTTAGCAATTCTGGTTAATGTAACCTCTCATTTGCACAAATTGAATTTGCAGCTTCAAAGAAAGCACCAGTTGATAAATGACATGTAAAGTTATATATGTGCCATTACAACAGAACAAGCCTATGAGCAGTACTCTATTTGTTTCTGTGATATGACATGTAATAACTGAATTTTTGTCTCACTTTGGTAGCATTTGTTCTCTAGAAAATGATATAAAATTGTTCACTACTCCCTTTGATGTATCTATCGGTGGACATAGTACAAGAGAAATATCAAATGAAACTAGTTAAGCTGCAGTGCAGTGACGAGTTAAAATCAAAATTCCATGCTGAGGGTGTATTACTGCTTGACTTTTACAAAAAATATCTTGAATGCAAACAATATCCCGACTTGATCAATCATGTCAAAAAGACGGAAACAGCTGTTTTTGTCAATGAAAATCACGAAGAACAAGTTAAGAACACAAATGAATGATGGCTACTTGAAAGATGTTATGATTATGGCCACCTACAATTTACCACTGGATCTTAATACTTTCAAGCCAAAAACAACACCAAATATCTCATTTATGTTGTCACAATAATAATAATAAATATTTTTATGTATTTGGTTTTTGCCATGACCTGTCAAAATCAAAAGTTATTTCAAAGAGCTGTCACAATAATAAAATCCAAAAAAACAAAATTGTTAGTGGAAATTTATTAGGGCCCACTGAGACCTTGTGAGTTTGGTTTTGGCCTGCAATTAGAAAAAGGTTGCTGACCCCTGGTCTAGATGCAAGTTTACCATAGAAGATGATCTTTGGCAGATGGGGTAACTTTTTATTTTGGAGAAGTCTAACTTAGAGCAATTGTGATTTCACAAACATTGCCTTTACACTGGGGACCTATACTTGCTCAAGCAATTTAGTGTGCGTAATGTAGTCACTCCAATAAATATTCAGAATGATACAGAGCAATGTTGGTGGAAACATTTGCAAAGTCAAACATGACATTTGTATGTAACCTATGACTAAAAACTGTACAAGAGTGATCAGTGCAAGAACTCTATAGACACTGATCTTGATCAATTCCTTTAGGAGTTTATTTTCCAACCTCAATAGAGGAAACGATGCTCTTTGTCTCCCTGTCTGCTATCAATTTCCTGGTCGGTTTTGGCATTTACAGAGATAGAGCAATCCAGGTAATCCAAAGACTGTTCCAATTTGAGTTTTACCAAGACTATGATAATGCAAGGTAGGCAGTACATTTTTTGTTATGAATGCTGGTGAAAAACCTCAATCGTCTTTAGGCTGACTGCAATTCTAAACTGCTTCTGCAAAGCACAGTGTTATGCATAGCAGAGGATGCCGTGCAAGCCATGACTGCAGCATTAACAACAAAAAGTAACTCACAAAAAAGCTGCTTCAAGGCCTCTATCAGTGTCTTTGGAGGCAGCATAATGTATAGGCTTCAATCAGGACAATAGCACATGTACATAGGGGCAATAGTGCAAGTATATATTCTCATCATTAAATGTTTATGTTTATATTTTGCAAAATGATAAAGTCTTAACAATGATCCTACACCCCTATTAGGCTTACTGAGTGACTAGTTGTCCATGTTATGGGTGTCTTTAAATGAGACCCCCATGATATAGGGTATTGCTGTATCATATTGTTTTGTATTGCATCTTTTTTTTGCACCCAATGACAAATTTGTTCTTACTCAGCATTTCTGCTACTACGTGCATACTACACCTGCCTGTAATAAGGCAGGTTACAGACCCAAATAAGGTCAAAACCGATCACAAGTTATTGACATGATGTAACAGATTGCTGTATGATACCTAACTGTCTTAATTTTTTTATTTGGTCTTGTTTCCTTTTCAATGTTTTTTTAAACTTTCTGCTGATAATGGGGAGAGATCAGAAAAACGTTGCATAGCTTAAAGAGAAATACTTAAAATGGAAAATATATGAAAAAAGTTTGGCAAGATTGCAATTCATCAAGCAATTGTCAGATTCAGAAAACTTGGAAGTTTTTTGGTATTCAATACTTGGTACCTATTCTTCTATCTGCCCAGTATTTAAGAACAGCTTATTTCTAAAGATTGCAAGTACAAAAATCTATTATAAAACAGAGTACCGTATTTGCCGGTGTATAAAATTATAAATTATTATTATAAAACAGAGTACTTTATTATTATTATAAAACAGAGTACTTCCGTGCTTCACCGGTTATCAGAATAGTGAAGCTGTTTACCCAGCATGTCGTAAGAGGTGACTATTGGGTACCTACCAATTGCAGTCTAACTGTTAATGGTGGGGTTGCCAGCTTAATTGCTTGGTTGGACCACTCATGTCAAAAAACTGAGGTTGGGGGTAAGCAAGGGCATGCTCCCTGTAGAAGAATTTTGCTCCAGTAAATCCCCATGACCAGAAAAAATATGCAAATGGCCCCCAGTCCCCGGCAGCTCTTAAATGGGCAGGGGGTGCGAAGAATCTCCGGGTTAAAATCTGAATGTCATGGGATAAGATTTGGAACATTAAATGTGGGAAGTCTTTGTGGAAGGAAAACGGAAGTGTGTGAAGAACTGAGGAAGAGAAAAGTTGATGTGTGTTGCATCCAGGAAGTAAGATGGAAAGGCCAAGGAGCTCGTTTTGTGGGTGCTTCGGGACGAAGGTATAAAATGTGGTGGTCAGGAAATGATGCAGGATTTGGAGGGGTTGGAATTTTGGTGAAAGAGGAAATATCTGGAAACGTTGTGGAAGTTAGAAGAAAAAGTGACAGAGTAATCGTGATTGTGCTAACTCTAGGTAGGGAGGTGATGCGCGTAATATGTGCGTATGGGCCACAAAGTGGAAGACCAGATGCAGAGAAAGTTCGTTTTTATGATGAAATGGGGAGTGAGTGGGACTTGGGAAGTTGTAGTGAAATCATTGTTTCTTTGGGGGATTTCAATGGACATGTGGGGAAATGTGCTGAAGGTTTTGAAGGTGTTCACGGGGGGAACGGTGTTGGGAAAAGAAATGCAGAAGGAAGAAGATTGCTGGAGTTCTGTGATGAAAGAGAGCTGTGCGTGGCAAATACTTGGTTTAAAAAGACAGACAAAAGGAAAATTACTTATAGTGGCGGTGGGTGTGAAACAGAAATTGATTTTGTGCTTGTGGGGGAAAAATATAGAAAGTATATCAGGGATGTAAAAGTGATTCCATGGGAACTTCAGCACAGGCTGGTGGTCGCAGATCTAGATAAAAAGGTTCTAAAACAGGGTGTGAGAAAGGAACGAATCATAAGAAGAAAGATTTGGAAGTTGAATGAAAACCGAACAAGAGTGAGATTTGAAAAAAGAGTAAAAGAACTAGTGAATGCAGATGCACCTGATTTGTGGAAAACTTTTAAGGATGGTGTTCTAAAGGCTTGTGACGAAGTGTGTGGAAAGAAGAAGTCTAAGAGAGATCAAGGAGACATGTGGTGGTGGAATGAAGAGGTCAAGGATACCATTGCAAGAAAGAAGGCGGCATTTAAAGAGCTATGCAGGTTCCCATCAGAAGAAAATAAAACTCAATACAAACGTATAAGAAATCAAACAAGGAAAATTGTTGCTAGAGCTATGAGAAAGGAAGCTAATCAGGAGTTGAATAATTTATATCATAATTCTAATAGTGTTTTCTACTTCCTTAGAAGAATGAAAAAGGAAGGGAAGGATGTGGAAGGAGGAAGGTGCTTGAGAGGAGGAGACGGACGATTGGGTTTTATTGAAGAAGACCGGGCAAAAATTTGGAAGGAACATATGGAAAAGATCATGAATGAAGAAAACGAATGGGACCACATGGTGGAAACTGATGTAGTAGAAGGACCAGTGGAAAAAGTGGCTCGTAATGAAATTGTGGAGGCAATGCAAAGGATGAAATCAGGAAAGGCAACCGGACCATCTGAAGTAAGTGTGGAGATGATAGTTGCAAGTGGCGAAATCGGGGTTAAAGTGATGATGGAACTGTGCCAGCGTGTATTGGATGGTAGAGGAATGCCTGATGAGTGGAAAACAAGTGTGATTGTACCTATCTTTAAAGGAAAGGGTGATGTGATGAGCTGCGGATCATACAGAGGAGTGAAACTGCTAGAACATGCCATGAAAATTGTTGAAAGAGTGCTAGAGAGGCGAATACGAACACTAGTCGATTTGAATGAAATGCAGTTTGGATTTATGCCAGGAAAAGGAACAGTGGATGCGGTATTTATTGTGAGACGAATGCAGGAAGAATATCAAAAGAAGGACAAGAAGTTGTATATGTGTTTTGTTGACTTGGAAAAAGCTTTTGATAGAGTGCCGAGAAAAGTGATGGAATGGGCCATGAGAAAGAAGGGTCTATCAGAAGTAATAGTTCGGGCAGTTATGAGCCTGTATGATGGTGCAAAGACAAGAGTGAGGGTGGGATCTGCATATTCAGAGGAATTTGAAGTAAATGTTGGTGTACATCAAGGATCTGTGCTGTCGCCACTATTGTTTGCAATAGTGGTGGACGTTGTTACTGAAAATGCAAGAAGGGGTGTGGTTAACGAATTACTATATGCAGATGACCTTGTTATCATGAGTGAAGACATGGAAGACTTGAAGGAAAGGTTTTGGAATTGGAAGAATGCACTGGAAAGTAAAGGTTTAAAGGTCAACACCAGAAAAACAAAAATGATGGTAAGCGGGTCAGAAGGCGAACTATACAAAAGCAAGATAGATCCATGTGGAGTTTGTGGAAGGAGAGTCATGGCTAACTCAGTGTTGTGCACAAAATGTGAAAACTGGGTTCATGGCAAATGTGCAAAAATGAAGAGAGTTACCGCTAGGTTGGCAATGCATTTTGTTTGCTTGAAATGTAAAGGAATAATGGAAGGAACGATGGATTCGATCGAGAAGTTGTGCGATGAAGTGGAGACAGTGAATGGATTTTGTTATTTGGGAGACAGACTGAATGCTAGTGGTGGTTGTGAAGCGGCAGTCACAGCAAGAGTAAGAATCGGTTGGGTAAGATTCAGGAAATGTGGAGAGTTGTTGCTTGGAAATAGGTTTCCTCTGAAGATGAAAGGTAAAGTTTATTGTTGTTGCGTAAGATCAGCAATACTGTATGGAAGTGAGACATGGTGTCTAAAAGAAAATGAAAAAGCGATTTTGAGAAGAACAGAGAGAGCTATGGTGAGAGCCATGTGCGGTCAGAAAGTGGTAGACAGAAAGACGACTGAAGAACAGATGGATATGTTAGGGTTGAAGGAAACAATAGACCGGTTAGCAACAGCGAATGGAGTTAGATGGTATGGACATGTACTGAGGAGGGATGACGATAGTGTTTTGAGGGTTGCTCTGAATCTTGAAGTGACTGGCAAGAGAAAACGAGGAGGACCGAAGAAGACCTGGAAGAAGCAAGTGGAAGAGGAGACAGAGAAGATTGGTTTGAAGAAGGAAGATGCCCTGAGACGAGACAAGTGGAGGGACGGAGTGCGTAAAATTGCAGAAGGAATGGGGTAAATCCGGCCATCTCTGCTAAAGGGAAAACACCGGATAAAAACTGAATAACTACTACATAAGTCGACTCGTTGTATAAGTCGACCCCCTAAAATTCGACGGAAATTTACGATTTTATGATATATCCTTTGTATAAGTCGAGCTCAATTGTTTCATTATCTTAAACTTTAAAATTCAACCAGAAATATGCGAAAATTATTGACGAAATCTATACGCCATTTTGAATACTATTTACTTTGTAACCCTGTGATATTACGCGCCGAGAGAGACTAACAACAATGAACACTCTTAGAAAGCGATTTATTTTTAGTTAAGAAACAATACCGTAAATTACTTTTTTCTAGCAGACATGCGGTAATCACGCACAACGAGATGCCGAACGAAGTATTGAGCGACTTCCACGTACGAGAACACATAATGTGTCCTTTTAAGGGCAGTGAACGCAATATCTGCCCTTGTAAGGGCAACCACATTATTCTGCTTTTACTGGCTTATAACTTTTTGTGAAGTGTAGTAATTACCATCACATTTGAAGCGATGAATACAAAGTTGAATTTCATGACTCAGTGTATAAGTCGAGGTTGATTTTTTTAGGTTGATTTTTGATCGAAAAAGGTCGACTTATACACCGGCAAATACGGTAATTATTTTAACATTTGCAACAATTTTTTTAACTTACTATAAGAATTTACAGTTGAATAAATGATCCTAATGTTTTCAGTGCAATAATATTGTAAAATGTCTCTTCCAGTGACACAGCAACTAAGTTGTAATGAGCTTTAAAGATAAATCCAATAAATCATTTACAAATGGTGCTTTAATCCTCTCGATTATGGGCCAACTCAGTAGACCAGAACATGCTCTCTTGTTGCTCTATCATGTGGACTCTTCTGTCTAAGCTCTGACTAAATAAAAAGCTGAATATATGCCATTTAGATAAAGAAGACAATAACACTGAATTTAAACAAAAAAAAATGTAAAAATATAATGAAATCAGCAAAATATGACTTACAATTGACGAGAGTAAAGACTTTCATCAATTTTTGATGAATTTTGATTTGAATCTCCATTCAAGACATTTTTCTGAAAAATAAATATTGTTCAGTTTAATTTTGTCCACACCATCATGACAATATTCTGTACAACATATTAGCACAATGACGATTTGAATAGTAGCTGTACTGGTAGTTATTCACTTTTTTATCCAGTTTTATACCCTTGAGCACAGTTGACTGGATTCAACTCATCACTTCTGCAATTGTTTACACTCCCTCTTACCACATCATTCCATTTAGAGCATCCTGCACCTTTAAACCAACCTGCTCTGTTTCCTCTTCTACTTGGTTCTTCCAGGTCATCCTTGCTTTTTCTTGCAACTCACTTCAATATCTAGGACAATTCTCAGACAACACTATCATCATCTCTTCTCAGCACATCTTTGTACCACCTGACTCCACTACCTTTTGCAAGCCCATTTATAGTTTCTTTTATAACCTGAGCATATCCATTTGTTCTCAGTCTCTTTTTATCTACAACTTTCCGACCACCCATGGCTCTCACCACAGCTCTTTCTGTTCCTCTTAAAATTGCTTTCACATGTTCTTTTAAACACCATGCGTTGCTTCCATACAGCACTGCTGATCTTATGCGACAATAAACTTTCACCTTCAGAGGAAACCTATTTTCGAGTAACATCTTTCCACATTTCTGAATCTTACCCCATTGATTCTCACTCTTGCTGTGACTGCAGCTTCACAATTCCCTCTAACGTTTTTCCTGTCTCCCAAATAACAAAATCCATTCATTCTCCCAAAAAAATCCTGAAAGGGTGAAACTGTGGAGATTAAAAAAAAGAACCAAGAAGGCAGTGAAAGATTTGATGAATGAAATAAAGGAAAAAATGGAATGAGAACATCCAGAGAGTAGCCAAAAAGGCTTGTGGAATATCAAAAGGTCAGAAACAAAAGACAACATGGTAGTGTTGTCATTTAGCTTCAACTAAATAAATCTAAAGCCTTGAGATGTGTTCAAGAAATGGCAAAGCAGAGCAAGAAAGAAAAAAGGGTTTTGTGGGAATCCCATGCATCCACAGGATATGGAAGGCTTATGGTGACACTGCAATTAAAGCATGGAGAAATAATGAAAAAAAGCTGTTAAATAAAGAAAATGAGTGAAGCAGATATTTGAAGAACCATGTGAGAAAGTTTCCATATAGGAGGTGAAAGAAGCACCTAATCTTGTAAATGCCAGAAAAGTAGCTGGACCAGTGGAGTGACGTCTGAACAGTTGAAGATGTGCAAAAAAAGCATGAGTGAAAAGACTGGCTAAGGTGGCAGATGATATGTTGAAAGAAGAGAAGATGGGTAAAAAAATGCCTAAAAGTTTGAGAAGTACATTGATACCACCAATCTACAAAGATAACAGTGATATAAAATCATGCGTAAACAACAGCTGCTGGAGCAAGATATAAAAGTGATTGAAAAAATTTTTTAAAAAGGACAGCAAAAAGTTGTAGAGCTGGATAAAGTGTAAATGGAATTCATGTTGGAAAGAGGCATGATTGATGCAATCTTCAAAATAAGACAAATGATGAAAAAGTATGAAGCAGCAGGAAAAAATTTGTATATGCTGTTTGGAGATCTCAAAAATGCTTTTGATTGTGTCCCAAGAGAAGTGATCCACCAGACACTCAGAGGGAGTAGTGAAGACAGAAATCAAGGCAAGTAAGAAAATGTACATGAATATTAAGACATAGGTGAAAGTAGAATGCATGAGATCAGGTCGTTTGACAAAAAGGTTGGAGTACATCAAGGATCAGTACTAAGTCCTCATCTGTTTGCAGTTGTGATGAGATCACAAAAGATATCAGAAAAAATGTCATAAATGAGCTTCTTTGTACAGATGACTTGCTACTACTTGGGGATAGTAGGAAGGAAATGGAATCTTAATATTCTCAATGAAAGAAAGCATTATGGTATAAAGTTCTGAGAGTAAATGTAAACAAGACAAAGGTTTTCTATATGGATGGAAATACTGCAAGGACTAGCTTGCAAGTACTCATGTTTTGTATGTGGAAAGAGTGGGAAGAAATGCTACCAAGTGCACAAAATGTGAAAACTGGGTCACAAGAGATGCTCTGGAATTTGAGGAAGCATTACGAAAGCAACAAATTATATACATGCAAGAGATGCCAGGGTCTGTTAAACAAAAATCCGGATGAAAAAATAATGCTAGATGGGAATGACATGGAAACTGTGGATAGGCTTTCTTATCTACAGCTCTGAGATCTTCTTAGTACTGAAGGAATAGTATAAGAAACTGTAAACTCAAGGATAAGATCTGCTTGGACAAAGTTTAATGATACCTCCAGCATTTTGTGCACAAAAAACATGTCACTGAGGATCAAGGTAATCCTATGCAAAATCTATGTGCAAAGTACAATGAGTAATGATGCTGTATGTTGGATGATGAAAGGAAAGATGAAAGAAATCTGTTAACAACAAAAATGAGAATGTTGCATAAGGTAACATAAGATTACTTTGACAGTGGGGCAATATTGCCAATTGATTGTAATATTTAAACAGCAAAATCAATTTTAATGTAAATAACATTAAAATAGGTTTAGTAGAAATGTTGCTGCTATACGACATCTTTGAAGGAATTCAAAACTGCTCTTACTAAATACCACATAGATTTTTTTGTTTTCTATTTTTACTATGTTATAATTTAATCGTTCTCTCCCTCTATCTACTTTCTGGCTTTATCCCCATTTATATATGGAGTTGTTGGTGGCTTAACCCGTTAAGTGCGGAATTAATTTTTCTCTTTTCGAGTTACAGTGCGTACTTAATCGCGCGTTTCGCTTTTTTTCTGTCTCGATTATTTTCGCAACAGCGAAGTTTTGCGGGAAAGTCCCTGACGGGCAGCTTCAAACTTTCAATTCGCGAGAGCGAAATTTTGCGTAGAAGTCTTTGACGAAGTATATAATTGTTGCAGTTTCTGTACCCGCTGTGATGGAATGGTTAAGATTAGGATTAAGGCGCATGACATTGAATCTCGCTTATTTTGAGATCAAGTTCGATTGTGCTTGAAAGCATCACTGATAACTGGCAGGAAAGGTATATTACTGCTACATGTCTCTTTCTGGCTGGTAAATGCTAGAAAATTTTGCTTTCATGTGTGTCAGAATAGGCCACGATTTGAACAATAATTTAAGGATATAAACGTTTGGGTCAAACTGCTGATTATTGTTGAAATGAAAAAATTAGCTTAACAGAAAAAGGCGGTTTCTATCCATGACCTCAGCAAAAAATGGGCTATATAATGATGCTTTTTTGCTAAAGTAGTGCTGCATTTTGGGCTGGTGATTAACACCTTGGATAAGCAGCAATACTAGAAAACCCTTATTTCATTGCTGTCGGTGTCAATCTACTCTTTCGAACGTAAACGCGCCATCAAGTTGGCCAAGCGTTCCTCCAAGAATTGCCTGGCGTATCGATTGGTGTCTGTAACAATTAGGTTTACCATTTCGTTGTCAAAAATTTCAAAAAATTCCTGTGGGTCAGTTACACCTTTCAGGCTACTGGTATGCCTGGGTTGCCAGTAAATGAAAACGTGCTTTGTACTTGGCCGTTAATGGTCCACTGCAGATTATCGTTGTTAGGAACACTGCTGCTAGCTTGATCAGTGTCGCTATCAAGTACGTCGGCATTTTGCAAATACCCTATGTCAGCACTGTTACTTTCTGAGTCGTCTAGAGAAGACAAATCATCACTAGCATTACGAATATGCAACAAAAGATCATTGTCTGAGACTTAAAAAACTTTGCTTGGCGTCACCATTTGTATCAGCTAAAATACTCTTATAAATATATTCGGAAAACTAAAGCCAAAAATAAAATAAAATATCGTAAATAATTATCCGACAAGACTCTCGCAGTGATCATCACGTTAGAAGTTGTCTAAATGCTATTACAGGATTGTACTTTTAGAGCATTTGATAAATTGGTCTGAACTCAATGAATAGATCTAGCCATAAAAGTGTTTTATGCAATAAAACTTTGCTATTAGTGCAAAATGCTTACTCAGGATTTTCTCACCCTGGCGCGCGACAAACGCCATGCGAAAGCGAAATAAAATGCGTAGTTAAAAGCGGTGGCAACTGGGACAGATATACACGTCTTACGCAGTGAGAGAGCGACATGCTTTGACAGATATACACGTCTTACGCAGTGAATGGGTTAATTCCTGATTTGGGACCACCACAGCAGTAATCAAAATTTTCTAGCATTTTTGTTTTTATGGTCAGTTGCCCTTCCTGCCACCAACCCTCTCTTTGGAGGGAAAACTAAAACACCGATCTTCTACATAAATCATTGCTTAAATTAAAAAAACTTTGTAACAACATTGGTTGCCCCACAAACATTTGTATGGTAAGTAAAAAAATGAATTTGGTTTTAAAAAAAATTATGCTGCTAAGTACTGGTCTCATTCAAAAGCTTACGAAATTTGCTTTCCAGCAATATATAACTTTAAATAGTTTAGGCTAAGCAATATATATTTACTGATAAAAAATGAGACCATACATCATGTTAGTTCAAAACCCCACAAAAATTTTTTGACTTACCTTTACTAAATAAAAATTTTTAGAAAAACTACATCCCTTAAAAAGATAACATAAATTGCAAATATTTCACTGCTAAAGTCATAGTTTTGTACAAAGTTTTCAAGGAGATAGAGCCTGAAATAAAAATTATAAAGTTGGCAGAAGTTTGGCTTCTCTAAATCAAAACTTGCTGTATCCCCCTTGATTCTCAACAAATGAGAGGAGTGTAAAAAAGCTTCTGTTTTATTGTTAGTGACAACATACTCTATTTAAACTTGATATTTTCTGAATCTCGTTTCAAAACCACATAATGTTTCATGGTTTAGACTAACCTCTAGCAGATAATGACTGATCAAATTTTAGGTACTAAATTTAGCTACCAATGTTTAGTACCAGTCAGTACCAGTCAACTAAAAGGTCATGAGCCTCAAAAAGTTGCAAAATATAGAAAACCTAGGTTTTTAGTTAAGTTTTGACTGATATACCTTGAAAGCTTAATTCCTTAGCATCATCTAGCGACCATTTCTAAAAAAATTGGTAGAAAAATAAAATCTGTAGTGATCTTTGAAGGGTACTTTAACTTTGAAGACAACTCAGCACCTATTTGGGGGAGTAATTAGCATAAAATTTGCATATTTAAAAAAAGTTTTTTTTAATTTGAAATCTTCAAGAAATAGAGATTTCAACGATATATAACACTTGATGTAGAAGAAAACAGGTGAGTAATGATTTACAAACAAACTTGGTGTATATAATTATGACATTTTTTGCACTGCTACCTTGCAAACATTTTTTTGCTATTTACACGGGAGCAAAAGAGTCAAAAAAGAGAGATAAAACTCTTTCACTGAATTATAACTATGATTAATTTTGTAAATAAGCTAGAGGTCAAAATATTATGTGATTGTTACACTACAAAACCATTACACAAAAAATTCAATGTTATCCCATTTTACCTCATATCATGCGGCAAAACACTAAAGGATAAAGTAAGCAATAACTTTTGTAAAATGTCAGGGGTAGAAAGCATTGATGAGTTCCTGCAAGGACAGAGACTGCAATGGCTGGGACATGTGAAAAGAGTGGGCAAAGAAAAGGGACCAGCAAAGGCACTGCACTTCAAATTTGATAGTACAAAAAAGGCTGACTGGAGAAGAGATGGAAAGAGGTAGTAGAGCAATATATAATTTCCAGAGGATTATAAAGGATAGATGCACAAGATCACACACAATGGAGATCCAGCTGCAAAAACCAGCTGACCTCGGCTTGCGGGGAAGAACTGTTGGATCCCAGAAGGAAGAGAAAGACAAATCGTCAGTCTCAATCAAAACAATGATGATTCACTGTCTCTACATCATCACACAACTTTTTGATCAAATTTGCCATTCTTTGCATCTTAAACAAACAAAACGCATTGCCAACTTATTGTAACTCTATTTTTGTACACCTGCCATGAACCCAGTTTCCACATTTTGTGCACAACACTGAACTGGTGATCCCCTCTGCCTACACACTCCACACGGATCTATCTTGTTTTTGAACAGCTCTTTTTCTGACCCACTTACTTTTTCTGACCTCTATTTTTCTGATGTTGACCTTCAATTTTTAAATAAATCAAATTGGCAATACTTAGGGTGGATAAACTTTGTGAGCATGTTTGGTCAAATAGTTAAGTAAAAGCTTGCAAACTCCAAGCATTAATTGAGTGCAAAGACAGCAAGGAAGCAATAACCAGAAAAACATTAGGAGAGAAATTTTTTTCAAAATTTGTGATATTCTAAAAGATATAGCCTAACCAAAAAGTATGATGAAGAGTTAGAATATCAGACCGATTATCAGGATTCCAATCCCACCAGAACTGCTTTTATTCTTTTGCACTTCTCATGGTTTTGTTTGAAATTCATCTGAGCAAGTGGCAGAGAGTCCAACTTTAGAATCATCAAATATTTCCAGATCATTAATTCCATTGGGTGCTTGGCAGATTAGCTAGTCTAAGATAACGTGATGTGCAGTTTGCTGTTCCATACCACAATTGTATGTTGAAGAGAAAGCAAGTTTCCATCAGCACGTTCTAGCATGGCCTCCTGTAATCCAACTCCTTGTGGTGAGTTCTGGAAACTAATACTAACCATGCTAATCACTACAAAGAGAGACAGCAAACAGTTCCAGAGTTGTGAGATAAACCCTTGGTCCCATAGTAAAGCAAATGCTTATTGAGCCTTTCACACTGGTTCATTATAAGAAACCCCAACTACTAGCCATACAAAATTATGATGGTTTGTTTAAAGCATTTTCAAATAAACACCTAGGTTGGGCTAAAAAATTTTGAGTGCAACTTATCATTTCTATTACAC
This sequence comes from Trididemnum clinides, assembly GCA_963675345.1. Classification (NCBI taxonomy): domain Eukaryota; kingdom Metazoa; phylum Chordata; class Ascidiacea; order Aplousobranchia; family Didemnidae; genus Trididemnum; species Trididemnum clinides. The sequence goes on along the minus strand of OY776305.1, from coordinate 29,794,434 downwards.
AAATAACTAGCCAGCTCTACAGGCATCTCTCAGCAGAACTGCCAACCAGCTACGCTGGGTTAGAAATATCAGTTTAGTTGCTTATGCCAGCTTCATCCAAATACCATTACAAAGAGAAGCAATGATAATTTGACCAAATCACCCCCATGCTCCCAAAATCCATCATTCTACTTTGAATTAAGACTGGTCAAACAATCTGTTATTTCATAAATTCCATTTGTTTCTTCCAATAAGTGTAGGCACACAAAGTCAAAGTTGGGGGTCAGCACTTTAATGGTTTTTATATTATGATGGCACAAATAAACTATTTGGCGCTAGGCTTACTTTACGACTTAGCACAACCCCCTTGTCATATTTGTGACAGCAAATTTCTCAGCTATACCTGTGTGCCTTGGTCCCATAAACAGAGCAGAATGAGCTAAACCTCAATGACACACTTAGGAAGGATGCATTCCCAATCAGTCTTTCTTAGTCTTGGTTTTGTAAACTGCTTTTTTTGCATTTGTCTCAAAAACAAATTTTGTTTAAAAAATTGGTCTCTGAAAAAGTTAATCTCCAAAAAAAGGTTATCAGTTTTGATTAGGATCAACTATAAATGCATCATTTACACTTCTCACTCTCCTCACCAAAACTTAAATGCAGTCACTGGAGGGCAAAGTGACCTGCAGCCTGGAGTACAGCATTGTCATTTTAGTTAAGGCTAAGTGAATAACCTATCACCCAGCTTTTTGTGGTAAGAGAACAATTTGTTTTTTCTAAATCCTGCAAAATTTTACTGGACTGGTGCAACAGTGTAGTGGTCAGAGCATCCACCTCACAGTTGATCAAGTTCGTTTCTCTTGTCAACTCATACCAAAAACTTGTAAAAAATGGTACTCACAGCTTCCCTACTTGGCACTTAGCATGAAAGGGGTAGTGTAAAGAACAAGCCAACAAGTTATCTTGTTGTACTCTTGGGCAAGAAGGCACTTAACAAGATGCTTTCATCTTTATGTGGCAAGCATGTGGTAGAACTGAGCAGTCAATCCATTGTGGTTGCAGTTGCACTAAGGGACTGGTGGACAAAGCACAGGCTCATGCATGAGATGCTTTCAATCCATTACTTAATAACCATAAATTATGCAACAGAGATTACTCAGCCATGATTAAAAAGCAATGCAATGGGTCAAAAATGGCTGCAGCACATAGTCACAAAAACAACAATGAAACAAGACTCCAGATAAAAGCTTGGCATGCTGTTCATAAAAAGTGTGCTTAGAAAGGCAACACCACTCTACTATAAAGGTATTCGAATGTGGAATCCACTGATAGTTCATATGTTACAAATGTTGTACTTGCCATTGCATAATTGAAAAAAAATCTAAATCAGTACGTTGTTATTGCTAAGTATCATTGTACTTTAACATGCAACCAGGGCTGGGGAGTCAGGGCATTTTTGGGGCTTCAGGAGTTGGAGGCGGCAAAAATTGGCTGACTCCGACTCCTCAAACACCCTATATTGTTTCTTTATCAAAACAATAGCAGGTAAAGTTTGGTTTTTTAGCATATCACGCAAATTTGCAACTGAAAAAGAATTCATTTTTAATGGTAAAGATGCTGTTTGTATCACCCGATTGCCACAGCAGTTGGATGTACGTCTCTACAGCTCTCGGTTGAGAGCTGGCAGGAACGAGAGTAAAAAGAGCTTTCACAGGTTGAAGTCCCGAATCGACAAAATAAATTAACTTTTAGACTTACTACACTAACACTCTCACTGAGATTTTTAATGGTTAAGTAACTTAAGTTACGTTCTAACGTTAAAATTGTGAAATTATGATCCCCCTTCTTTTAATGGTTAGGCCTAGAAAAACTTTGGAAATTTATTAGACTTTTGCATCAATGCATAATACTTGCATGTAGTAGGATATGCAGCCTAGTAACTCTTAATTCAGTTAAAAAGCCTTTCTATTATATTAATAGCATTAGAATATCACTCATTCAGTTTAAAATATATAAGGGTGCTGTCTCATCAATGAGAAGGATGCAAAAGAAACGCAATTTAAATTTTTATTTTTTATTTTACTATTAGCAAATTCCAATTATACACTTTTATCAAGAAATTCATTTCTAACTTTTCTGATTTATTAAAGTAATAATTTATTTTTATTTTATTGTTAACAAATTCTAATTAAATGTATCATTAAGGTTATGTTTTATTATCCATTCTTTTTTGTTGATAAGTCATTTGCAAAGATCGTTAACACTTTCAAGTTTCACAGCCACCATATATCAAATTCAAAGTATAAAAAAATATACTAGGTTGACACAAAAAGAATTTGGTCTTTAGTTTGCCTTGCACAAGTTAGCTATTAGTGATATGTCTCCTTGGCAGTGTGTCAATAGTTATAACTTATAATACAAATAATTAGTCAATATATTCTGTAAATAAATTTTTTATTAAAACCAAGAGGGCATAGCTATAACCATGAAGAAATTCAGACCTCTAAAATTAGCCTGATGATTCACTTGGTAGTAATGACATGCAATTTTGATTTATATATAGATGGTAAAAGAAAATATAAAAATATTTGCTATTAGTATTAACCTGTAGAGCGTCAGCAACGACATATGTCGTTTTAAAATGTTTCACATAAGTGTAAGTAAAAATGAGATATTATTGTCTTAAATTACTATTTACTATATATTTAGCAATTCATAATATAAATAGTCAGTAAAAAATCACAAAAAGCAATTAAAAATAAATTTTACAAAAAAGTTGATTTTCTCCAAAAAAATGTGACGTTTTGGAATGCACCTGCTTCTACATAAGTGACGCTTTACAGGTTAACAAGCAGGAGTCAGAGTCGGACCTTTCATATTCCCAGGAGTCAGAGTCGGAAGTTCAGACCACCGACTCCCCAGCCCTGCATGCAACACATCTGTAATAGTCTTTACTATGTATGTTGGCTAAAATAGCAGTGAATAACAAGAGCAACTGCTGCCTGCTGCTGTTTTCACTGAAGTGCCACCAGACAGCTTTGCAACATCACTTAACACAATGTTGAAACAGTGCTTGTTTTGAAAAATAAAAAATGTGCAAATGCTGAATTGCTTCTTGCATCATCAATAAAGCTTAGAATGTTAGTGAATTACTTTCAGTGGAAGCACCACGAAAATATTTCCCAAAAAAGCTTTTAACCACGTTTCTACAGTTGGTAGTTTTTGAGAAAATGAAGAAAACAAATTTTACGATCATTAATCATGACATCATGTAGTTCTTCAAAGGGTAAATTCTCAGTTAGCAAGTTTCATATTTATGCAAAAACACGTTTACCTTTATCAAGGCAAATATCAAAATATTTATTTTCAAACATGCAAACATAATGATGTTTTCAACTGACTTATGACACTCACCTCAAAATGGAGACCAGTAATGCCAAGTTTCATGTTTATACACCCCATAGTTTTGGAGAAAGTAAAAAACACTGACACCTAGATTTGCGCTTTATTGTAGATTCAGCAATTTTGATAATTGATGATACATCAAAATTTTGGGCAAGGAAAAATTAGAAATGCATGCAAAAAGTTATCTTTGAAAATAGCTTAAAACCAGGAGTGGATCCATAAATTTGGTAGGTATTGGCATCTTTAGTTCAGGATGGCCATGCCTATGTAAAGTGACATAGTAAATTAATTGTAGAGAATGTGATTAGCACAGAAAAGTTGCACACCATGTGTAGTATAACAGTCAGGTGATAAACCATTCCATTAAGATTTGCTCATACTAAATTACTCTAACAAATCAAAACAACTAATTCTAGATTGATTATATTGTTTTGCCTAGCCAAAAAAAAGAGGCTACACCAAACAATATAGCCAAAGAAGTCATTTTCTTCTGCCAGAATTTAAATGCAAACATTTAAGAAATTTTTAATATCTGAAACTGAAATTATCAAGACCAAGAATAATTGCAAGCACTGGTGCACACAAACCAAGAACTCAAGATTTTTAAATCCTTTTTGGCTGCTTACCAAATTTTTATAAGGCATATATAGCCTTGCTTTAGACCAAATTAAATTATTTTCAGGACAAAAATAATGACATTCATTTAATATACCATATTTATTCGAGTATAACTTGCATGCATGTATAAGTCGCACCCCCATATTTAACATGCAAAACAGTTGAAATTTTTTTAAACATTATTTATTGCAATCACATAACATAAAATTAAAAACCATCCAAGTCATCACTGCTGTCACTGTCCTTAAATAGTCTGTCCCAGTCTTCCTCTGGAACATACTCATCAGCATCCCATGAGGGTGGCAAGATCTCAACTTCATCACTTTCCTCATCAGAGCTGTCATCCCATACTTTATTGTCTCCACTTCCATCCTGAGGATTGGCAATTACAATTTTTAAAAAGCTTTTCAATCGCGAGAGGCGATAGCGCAGAAAACGTAATGTGACTCACATAGAAGGCAATAACTAACATGCTTGTGTGAAAGGCGATAGCATAAAAAGTGATAGCAAAGAAATACCTTGGAAAAATTTTGTAATGCATTTGATGCACTTTGTGAATTCGTGTAAAAGTCACACCTGACTTTTTGGGCAATATTTTGGTGCAAAATATGCAACTTATACCTCGAATAAATACGATAGCTTTGAAAAAAGCTGTTTGAGCCATACGCTTTTTGTGATGCTCTCATAATTGGCAAAATCGCATCAAAAGGAAAGATCTTAAGTAACTGCTTTATGTGGTTAATTTAAATGTTAGGCAATCAAGACAAGCTAATGGTAGTGTTATTAATGTATTAACACTAGGAAGAGAGCAATTTTTCTTTACCTAGAAAGGCGACTGTGGTCAATAATGATTGCAATAACATTTTTTAATGAGAAAAACTTTCTTACTTAACGATCGCTAACAAATGCACAGCAACAATGCTTAATTGAGATTGAAGGTAATTTGAGCAAATGCAATCATAGTAATAGTTTGTCATGCACTTCCTACAGCACAAGACAAGCAAGTGCCAACAGTCACTTTACATGAAGTGTAGAAAGTAGAGTATTGATTCTCAAAGCTTTTCGTCTAACAATTTCAAGAGAATCCGTCAGAAATAGAGTGAAAATGTGAAGTGAGTCACTTATATAGAAAAACAATTGACAAAAAAGAAAAAAAGCTACATCATGATTGGTAAAAGCGACCAATGGAAGGAGCAGAAACTAATGTGTAATTTTTAAATCAAAAACAAATTCTTTTTGTTTGCATAAATTTGGTTTGGATGTTTTGATGTACAGACATCCCTTGAAGCCACGTACATCAAAACATCCAAACTAAATTTATGCAAACAAAAAGAATTCGTTTATGGTTTAAAAATTACACATTAGTTTTTGCTCCTTCTATTGGTCGCTTCTTTTACCAATCACGATGTAGCTTTTTTTTCCCTTTTTTTCTTTTTTGTCAATTGTTTTTCTATATAAGTGACTCACTTCACCTTTTCGCTCTATTTCTGTCGGATTCTCTTGAAAAGTGTCAGACAAAAAGCTTAGAGAATGAATATTCTACTTTCTGCAATTTTCAAATTCTGTACCACAAGTCAACTCTACATGAAGTGTGATTACCTCAACAAATTATGTGGCATAGGTGGCAAGATAAGCTGGACTTATTTCTGCATAGCTGCAACTGACATTGCTTCCTTTTTCAATAGACCTGGCTGGAACTTGTACCTCCTTCACAGGAAGAGAAGCAGGAGTGCTTTCTGCTCGAGGGTTACAGCACATCTCTTTTATAAGCTGAAGTAAAAATTTCCTTCTTGACTAGCTCTGGCCCGTTACTTCACAATATATGATGTATGCATTTATGCATGCATGGTCTATAACGGTAAAAAATACAACCACTGGTCGTCTTCTTGTGGCACTTTTGCAAGTATGATATCGTGTTATTTGGTCCAAAACATCTACCCCAACTTTTGGCAAGTTGCAATACTTGACAGTTTCAGGTAATTTTTTTTTTGTGCTAGGTCAACGGAGACTGTTTTGTGCATTGAGCTCAGTAGACATACCAGTTAGCCTTCTTGGCTTTGTATATTGTCAAAGTGGCATTAGATAGAGAGACAAAAACTTCTGATGAATGAAATGGCTTGTTCTTCATTATCGCCTCAACTTTCCGTACCTCCTTCCTTTGCTTCCTTATTGCATCAAGTAGTGTCATTTTTTCTGCGTTTAGTTTGTTTGCTAAATTTATACTTGTAAAAAAGTTGTCCATATCACGTTGTACCCTTTTTTGAAGAATGGTGGCATCAACCACAAGCAGATATCTGCAAGTAGATTGTTTTCTCGGTTCCTTGTGGGGTCTTTGCCAAGATAAGGCTCAGCATTGTGAAGATGTTTTGAACTGACGTCAACCAGAAGCCGAAATTTTATACCAACTTTATCGAGCTTATTTGGCATGTACGGTATAAAGAGCATCACTTTTTGAATGGAAACAGTTGTTCGTCTATAATAAGATCAAAGCTTGGTACAATACACTTTTTGTGGTTTTTTACAAAATTGTTCCAGGTGTCTGAAATGAGGCAAAATTTATGGGTTTGCCTTCTTTCACGGCATGTGGAAAAATTGTCAAACCTCAAATGCTTTATAAGCTCCTTTGTATCAACCTCTAATGATTGTGCTACCGAAAATTGGGTGATCCCACTCCTTTTGCAAGTATGAACAATGAACCCCACAATTGATCAATTGAGGCAATTTTTCCAACTTGTGAAGCTCCACTGAAAAGTTTTCGTTATCAACTGTCCATGCTTGATCGTGAATTTCTGAATAAAACAAAGCATGGGCTCATCAACAAACAAACGAAGTGCACTATCCAATTTGCAGCTCTATGTCTGTTCATAGTGTTGCTGATTTGTTTTCAAGTGATGCCTGCTCTGCTTGAAAGAGTGTCCCGCTGATTGCTTGAAGGTTGTCCTTCATCAGCATTTTCCGAAACTGGTAGGTCACTAGCATCATTACTTTCGCTATCCGATAAATCAGAATTTTTACTAACCATTACAGTCGCTATCTGATGAATCAGAATTTTTAATAGCATCATCACTGTCGATTTTCGATGAATTAGAATTTTCAAGAGAAGCCTACATTATCCCTTGCACTGCGCACTGTTCCCTCTAAGATTTTTGTGATTTAACTGCCAGCGCAAGTGCGACATTGCTAGCAAATGTATGAAAACCACAGGACAAGTTTTGGCAGACATTGCTGAACAAACGGTTACACCAGTCTTAGTAGCATATTTTGAAGGAGTAAAAACAGATGCTTGCAGTAGCCTACTGTTATTTAGGCAGTGTATACGCTAAGCTTTACTTAGCATAGCTTACAGTTTGAAGATAATGTTGGTTGGCGTACAACAACATTCTTCATTTCCCCTCAGACGTACTTCAATTATGAAACTTTATATTTAGTTCAGTGCTTTTCAACCATTTTTGGCATTTAGCTCATTTTTGAAATGCACAGAGGCATGTGCCCCGGTTATACATTTTTCTCGTTTTCATGAGTGTTTTTGGCATTTGGCCCATTTTGGAAATACATAGAGGCATGTGGCCCAATGATATTTTTTCTCATTTTCATGAGCATGTTTTTGCATTTGTTGGTTTCAAATTGTTTTTGGCATTTTGCCCATTTTTGAAATCCACAGAGGCATGTGATCTGGTTATACATTTTTCTCGTTTTCATGAGCGTTTTTGGTATTTTGCCCATTTTCGAAATGCTCATAGGCATGCGATCCCGTTATCGAAACATTGCCCAGCCATGGCAAGTGGAGATAAAGTACGAAATGCAAATTAAAACAGCAAATTAAATTAAATGCAATGCAAATGCAAATTAAAACGCTGTTACTTTGCAGTTGAACCATGCATTGTTGATTGATAAATAACTTCTGCCTGCAGCCAAAAAGGATGTACTACCTGCTTTTTATCAAAGCAACATTGTTTACCAATTTTTGTGCCACTGCGATAATCGATACATGGGTCGTACTTCTCAAAGGCTACAACAGAGGATTAAGCAGCACATGCCTAAACCCATTCTCCAGGAGCATATTTCTCAGAATCGAAGCACATTGGCCTGCTCTTGCAAGCCAATTAAAAGCTTTAAAACTAAAACTTCTGTTTCTGATATAGGACCACATCTTTTACCAAACCCTACATGCACATGTGAATATAACGATAACAATTTTTTTAATCTTGCCCATGGCCGTACTTCTTTTCATCTTTTCACCCTTGAAGCCACGTACATCAAAACATCCAAACCAAATTTATGCAAACAAAAAGAATTTATTTATGGTCTAAAAATCACAAATTAGTTTCTGCTCCTTCTATTGGTCGCTTCTTTTACCAATCACGATAGAGCTTTTTTCTTTTTCGTCAACTGTGTCTCTATATAACTGACTCACTTCACATTTTCACTCTATTTCTGACAGATTCTCTTGAAAAGTGTTAGATGAAAAGCTTCGAGAATCAATACTCTACTTTCTGCAATCTTTTTTTACTTTTAGTTTTTATTAATAGCAAGTGAGAGGTTATTTATTTCTGATTTACAAAAGTGCGTTTTGTATACTAAAGTAAAATCGAGAGCTATGCGCTTTTTGATATTAACATGCACGATTGAAATTAGCGTTGAAACGCAGAGAAAACAAGTTAAGCAATTCCAGTTTCAAACTTCCCTTGAAAACTAATGTCATGTGTTAAAGTGAAGTTTGAGAGCTGCTTGCTATTACTGCTCTTTAGCTACAATAGAAATTGGCCGGTTTACGTTATATTACTTGCTTTGGGGTTGATTTGTGATACAAAAGAAGTTTGGTAACGACATGCACAATATTTTAAGTCTTTAACTGCCAACAGCCACTATAGTGGCTTTTTGAGCAATATTTTCATATTGTTAAAAATGTATTGAAACTATTTCAGCATAATTTTGACTTTGCTCAATTTGTACTTAACCAAATTTCAAAGAAATAAAAAAATTTGGGTGCTTTCATTTAAATTTTTTTTTATTTAGTTGAAACCAAAAATATGATATCTGAATAATTTTTTGAGACAGGTAGATAGGATATACTAACTAGTGTTCGGTCACCCCAAACCAAGTTTTTTGGAATCTACCTATATTGGCATGATTCATTGCAATTATGCAGCACCAGAATAAGTTAACTCACACAAAATTTAACATGAATTTGAGGGTGCAAGAAAGAGTACATAACCCCCTTTACAAAAAAGAATTGGTTATGTTTTTTAGATTTTTTTCAACAACCTTCTGTTTTTTCTCAAAACGGGCCTCCTTAGTCATAAAAATTTAAATAAAACGCCATATATTTGAAAAGTACTTGCTTTTTCTGACAACTTTCATGTTTACACATTCTTGTAGCTCTTGCAGATTTTTAAATATTGCAAATTGTGTAAATTTTCTTTTTTGTGATAATTTACACAAAAATGCCTGGCAGTTAAAGGGTTAGGTCGCCATCACTCGTTGTTGCATTATAGCCGGGCGATGTTTACGCGAGACATTGCATTGCCATAAAAAAGCGGCTGCCCCACCTTTCATTCCCATTTACTGTCTCTCACGTATTTAACAGCATTTTTCTCCCACGCATTTAAAAATTGCAAAAATTTTAACAAACAAAAAATATTATGAAAAACCGCCAAATATTTTTACGCACTGTTGAATTTTAACTGTGAGTCTGCCAGACATAATTTCACAAATTTGCACTTTTTTCACGTTTAAAGGGAACAATGGCACTGCAACATCTTCGTTTTCATCACGGGAGTTATGAGGATCATCTACCCGAAACAATCTCATTGCTTCTTACACAGTATATTGTTCTGCCTCAGCCATGACAGCAAATTGCTGGCTGTAGAAATTTTTAGCCTAAAGATAACAATCTGCTAATAAATCTAAATATCATTCTGTGGCGCTAGCTTTGTAACAAACAATAAACCTCTAAACAGGGATATTTTAAATAATTTTCGTGGCTGAAGATTTCTGTATGACAATTTATTGCATGAATCAAAAGCTACTACTTCCTGCCACATATGAAAATAAGTCGCATGTAACCAACTATTTGTTTACAAATAAGTGAGGCAATCCAAATTGCTGTGCTGCTGCTGATAAAAAAAATAAATGTTTGAAAAGCTGATAAAAGCTGCTGATAAAATTGAAAAAATGTTTGTTTTAGGCAGACCTCATTATGACAAAATAACGACAACTATAAGAGACAAAAAAAGTAGAACAGAAATTTGTGAATCGTACATCATTTGAAACTGTCTGGTTTCTAGGTAAAAAGAAACAGTAGCTATTTCTATAGCAAATCACTCAGTGATCAATTTTGACCGCTAGTCTTTTTAGGTAAATTGCTTCATTGACTCCATTTTAGAGATTTGGTGAAATTAATTCCTTTGTTACCTGGAATCTCTAAAAAATATATAAAAATTCACATGGTGGCCAGAGTCAAATTTCAACTGCCTACGTTGTAAGATAAAAACAAAATTGAAAAGCGGTCAAAAATGACCGCTAGTGTTAATGGTAGTATACCAAAATCTGCTGGTGGAGAAGTAGGGATTAGTGTGATGGTGGAGCTTTGCCAATGTGTGATAGGTGGGAAAAAATGCCAGATGAATGGTAAACGAATGTGCAGGTGCCAATTTTCAAGATAAAGGGAAATGTTAGAAATTGCAATACTTACAGAGGAGTAAAGCTGTTAGAGCATGCCATGAAGATTGTTGAAAGAGTGCTGGAGAGAAGGATTTGAGAATTAGTAAATATTGATTCAATGCACTTGGATTTTATGTCTAAAAGAGGAACAACAGATGTATTGTTTGTAGAGTGAATAATGCAAGAGAAATACAGGGATAAGAAGAAAAAGTTGAACATTTGTTTTGTGAATATTGAAAAGGCATTTCATAGAATTCCAAGAAAGGTGATGGAGTGGGCAACAAAAAAGAAAGGTTTACCAGAAGTAATTGTAAGAGTATTGATGAGCCTCTATCATGGGGCAAAAACAAAAGTTTGAGTGGGATGTGAGCTATTTAAAGAACCCTTGATACAAATTGGTGTACATCAAGGATCTGTGTTTTCACCATTACTTTTTGCAAATGGCAGTGGATACAATCTTGGAAAATGCAAGAGAAGGATTGATAAGTGAAATTTTGCATGCGGATGACTTGGTTTTAATGAGTGTAAATATACAGAATTTAAAAGAGAAGTTTTTAAAATGGAAAAAAGCATTTGAAAGCAAGGGGCTGAAAGTAAACCTCAAGAAAACCAATGCAATGGTGAGTAGTTCGAAAGATGAGGTACAGGGTAAAGTTGATCCATATGACAAGCACAACAAGAGGGTGATGGAAAATTTTGTCATGTGCACTAAGTGCAGTAAATGGGTATATGGTAGGTGTGCAAAAATGATGAGGGTGAATTCAACTCTGGCAAAAGGTTTGTTTGTAAACTATGTGTTGATACAAAGGAAGGAATTACAGAACCAGGTGAAGAAATATTATTTTTTGACCAGGTTGATTTTGTAAAGAGCTTTTGTTATTTTGGAGACAAGTTGCATGCCAGTGGTGGAAGTGAAGCAGCAGTAACGCCAAGAACGAGAACTGGATGGATAAAATTTAGAGAATGTGGGGAGTTAATGTATGGGAGAAAGTTTTTGTTAAAAATGAAAGGATTTATCAGAGTTACATAAGATCAGCAATATTGTATGGGAGCCAAACATGGTGTCTGAGGGAAAATGAGATGGCAATTTTGAGAAGAACTGAAAAAGCAATGATGAGAGATAAGATGATTGAGAAAAGAAAGAGCCAAGAACTTATTTGTTTGCTGGGTTTAAAAGGTATTTTGGATGGACTAGCCAGGGCAAATGGAGTACAATGGTATGGGCATGTTTTGAGAAGGGTAATAGTGATACTTTAAGAAGAGCATTGGATTTTGAAGTGGCAGGAAAAAGAGGATGTGGGCAACCAAATATTACATGGAAGAAACAAGTTTAGGAACATACTGATCAGATTGTACTGAAAAAGGACAATCCATTGACAGAGCAAAGTGGCATGAGGGTGTATCAGAACCCAGGCCATGCAAATATCATATAGGCTACATGCCACGCTAACCAGCAAGAATTGTCGCCTCAGGCTTGCATTTGCTCACAATTAGGAAGTGCTGAATTTTTCAATTAACTTATTTAGTGTTTAGCAATGGTTGCTTGTAATTTACATTTTATCAGAGTCTTAAAAAGTTTAGAAATAGTGTTTATTTATGATATAAGAAACAATTAACACGCAAGCATATTTTTAGATATATTGATTAGTGATTGTTAAATTGTAATTGCTAATTGCTACCCCATGATGATGCTGTAGAATCTTAGTTTTTGATAATTGCTCATCTTTTGATTGTTAAATTAATCACTGGAAAATTGATTCATTCACTCCACCCTTAATAAATTTGGATTTGGAATAATCAGCATTTGATAATATTAAGGCACATCAATGAATTATTAACTTTGATATTTCCTATGTAGCATTGTGCATAGTGAAGCTACTGCTACACTTACTATTCCCGTAAACTTATCGCTTTTTTAGAGGACTGCTTCAAAAACAAGTTTAGCTGTTTCCCAATCTTGTCAGCACTGGTAGTAAATTCTATGGGAGAAAAGCACTTCCTTTACATGACAATCAATGCTAATTATTTGCAAAAACATAAATAAGCCAGTAAATAAATGTTCCATCAGACATTTGTGGCTAAAAAGTTTTTCATGGCTTCGATATCAAGACTCATCATCCACTGCTTTCTGCCACCTTTGCAGAGAGGCAAAATCAAAAAACAAATTTGACCTTGATACGAGCAGGCCAGTAAGCAGGTGGCATTTAAATTATTCGGAAGAACACCAGAGTTCTAAGCAACATCAATTTTCTTTGTGTGCAATGTGAGAGCATTGTAATTGGAAAGTAGCTTTGAATGCAACAGTGACAAGAGCAGCTCCTCAAACCAAAAGTAAGACTTTTTCATTATTTAGACATCACTTTATTTTAGTATAAAATGTTCTTTGTTGCCAGGTTTATTGATGAATGTATTGTTTTGTGTTGAAAAAGAAAGATCACTGCACTTTGCTTCAACAATACACAACTTAACTGATACCCAACTGCAGCAAGCTACAGAAAACTCTGCGAGCTTAGCAGGCGACCATTGATCAAATTATTCAACTTATACAATGTTTAAAGGTCTGAAGCAATAAACTCTTTCCAAACAGATATGGATACTGAAGAGATGCATTTAGCTCCATATTTTTCAATACAAATTGATAAAACAATTGATATAACTCTGCAAAAAACTGCTTTAGTATTGGTAAATATTTTAGACAGTCACTATGACCTTCATATACTGCACTGGGAGTTACTACCATTGCAGTTGGGAACTGCTGCATCGATAACAAATGCAATTCTTGAATCCTTTACCAAGCAACAAATTCCTTTAGACAAGTGTGTTCTATTTGGTTCTGATGGTGCAAGCACAATGCTTGGTTGTAGAAACGGGAGTGTTCAACCAGCTAAAGCAGCACTGTCTTTTATTGCTTAAGTTGCATTGTGCTCCACACAGAGAAGCTCTTTGTGTAAAAGATGCATATACTGCAAACAAACTGTAGATGTTCTACTTTGGTCACTTATCGTCTTTCAAAGTAGAAGTAAAAACTTGACTTTACTCCATGATTTGGCTGGTATTTCAAATGAGGTAATTCATTATACCTTTTATATATAAATGAATAGATATATTTTATTGTTTGTTTATTCGCGGGACAATGACTATTAACTTGAGTAATTGCACTCCAACTAAGTTTTTTTTTCAGAAATGCCAAAAATCAGCTCTTTGGTTGATCATTTACTTCGATTGAATATTTTTCATTTATCAATTTAATTTGCTACTTACAAGAAACCCAAAAAAAATTCAAAAGCAAAATAGTGTAACTGACATGTTTAAAAGTTGAACAGGGAGCGTGCAATCATAATCGTCATTTAAACAATTAGCTGCTCAGCCACTTTACAGACAACAATCAGCTTACTTTTACATTAAGCAGCTTACCATTTTTGCTTCCTCTAACTTTAGAAAAAAAACTAACATTTTTTTATATTTTAGGAGTTTGTCTCCCCTGATCGTATGTTTGACATTCGCTGGCTTTCTTGCCAAAATGCAGTCAATAGTGTGGCAAAGTTGTAGTGGTTTTGAACCTGATTTTTATGTCAACAGTGTTTTTGACCTAAGTTGTCTTGTATCACCTTATCGTTTCAGCGCTTTTAGTTGATTTCTTTGTTTGTGCAGTTTAGTTAATTAAGGCATATTTTAAGTTTCTGATTTTGCTCTAAGCATGTTTGGGAATTGCTTAATTCATTTGACTTTGCCTTTATGGTATTCAATGCAATTCAGTTAAAATTCAAATAAGTTTAATTCAATTCAATTCAAGTCAAATAAATTCAATTCATTTTTTGGATTCAATTCGGTTCATATTTGATTCAAGTCAGTTCAGCTTATTCAGTCGGTTTAGTATAAATTTGTTTTTGTTCATCTCAGTTCATTAATAAAACGGATCCATTTGTTTTGTAATATTTTGGTAAACTAGAAGCAGCTGCAAAGATTTATAGTTTAGGTACATTTGCCAGTTATCCAAACTAGCTTTTGCTACAAAGTCACCCTGTCATAGTACAACTGCTGCAAAACTTGAGTCACAACAGGACTACTGGAGCGATTGCAAAAGGTCACACAAGAAATGTTCTTTCGTCAGCATTTCTCATTACTTTGACAGTGATGCGCGATGTGCTGGCTATAACGGGTTGGCTGAACAAGTCACTTCAAAGGTGAATTTCTTACTATTTTGGACTTTTGTTACCAGTGTATAAATACGACTTGGAGTGCCTTTGGGAAAGGCACTTAATGGGATTCATCCATCTAGCGAGTGGTAACAAATAGCAGATGTCTGTTCAGTGATGTTGGTGAAAAGCTCCAAATTAAAGTCATAACTTATCACAACAATCAAATTGTTGATACTTGGGACCTCTGGAAGAAGGTCGGGTTAACTCGGTTACAGTTGCCTAATGTATAGTGCCTCTGATGCTTTCCCATGAGTCAGGGGATAAATATAGTAACAAAAATAAAAACTCACAACTACAAATGCTTTTATTAAAAGTGTTTTTTTGCAAATGAGCTAGTCTGGTTTATTGAAAGTTGTTTAAGTACAAAAGCACTATATGATTCATATTGTCATAAAGTACGTAACTCTCTATTTTTGTTGTTATAGCCATGGTGTTCACCCCTATGATATCTAAGAAAGTCAAAGCAACTCATAATGAGCCCCAAGCTACAATGTTGGGTCAAGATGGAGCACTAAGAAAATCGCCCACTTTAAAGAAATTGGATGAACTGATTGAAAGGAAAAAAATCAATCTCGAAGCTTATCGGACCAGGACTAACAATCACCTAAATTCAACCACAATAAAACTCCTTTTGGAAAAATTTGTGAAAGAGATAGTGTTGAAAAAGGGTCTGCTATTAACAAACAGTAATAAAGTCGGCTTAGACATTTATTTTCCATTAGAAAAATCAATTCTGCTAATGCATCCTCAGTTTCTTATCTATTTGAATAAGAAACTGAGGATGCATTAGCGAAATTAATTTTTCTTATGGCAAATAAATGTCTAAGCTGACTTTATTACTGTTTGTTAATAGCAGACCCTTTTTCAACATTTACTGATATGGAGCAAAGCCGCTTGGATAGACTATTCTGCTAGAGTTTGATTACTGTTTTCCAATTTCAATTGTTGAAAGCGATAGTAAAACGCTTTCCTGATTACAGCAATGAGTCTGTGTTTGGACAAGCCCAGGTGTTTATACCTGAAAATTTTCCAACTGTTAATGCAGAAGTTACCAATTATGGAAATGAAAATGTGAGCAAATTGGCTTTTACAATGTGGATAGGGAGAGTGCTTGTGACAAATGGCAAAATTTCAAGTACGAAGTAATGATCACTGACCATTCAAATGACAACTGGTGCAAAATATTAACTATTGCAGCAAAACATAACAGAGACTGGCCGACGCTATCCCAACTTGCAAATGTACTACTCACGTTGAATGCAAAAAATACAACAATCGAGCATGACTTCAGTCTGCTGTCCAGACTGCAAACTCCTACAAGAAATCACTTGCTTTCATCCACTGCCAACAAGTTGATGTGCTTAAAACTTAATGCTGCATCATACAAAACATTTAATTATAACAGAGCATATGCGTTATGGTTACAAAGTTCTACCCACTCTTACTATGTTAGTGGCACTGCCAACACAGACTGAAGTCAACAAAATAAATACTTATATAATCGATAGAGCCTGACATTTTTTAATGAATCAAAAAAGTGCTTCAAATATGGTATTGCCAAGTCAGGTTTTTAATTTTAATTACCAGTGCTGTTGTTTGATTGCTTTTTATTAAACCGTATTTTGCGATTTATTTCTTGATAAGTACAATGAGATTGCAACTTCAAAGAGATCATCAGTAGGCAATTGTATTGTTAAAGTAAACTGTCCTAAGCTTTTCAATGCTATACATGTTAAGTCACTATAGCTTGCACTTAGTTTATTTTATTAGTTGCGCAGCTAGGAAATACTATTTGTAAAGTCTGACCAAAGTTTATTTAAAATGTTTGAAATTTTTTAAAGCTTTTTGGACAAAAAAACCCTGCCCAGAACTTATGGGTTTTCTTGGTTTGACAGACTAGCCACAGCAAATGGAAGGCAATGGCAGGAATGGATTTTGAGGAGGAATGGTGATGGTGAGTTTAAAAGAACATTAGATCTTAAGTGTTTTGAAGGAGAGGTCATTATCGCTTTTATAATTGCTTTTGACAATTGACTGAAAATGACATGACAAAGGCAAATGGGGGAACAGATTGAATTGAAAATGGAAGACACCACCAACAGAATGCTACGCTATTCAATGAATAAACTTGAGGAAAATGAAATATATCTAGCCACCTCTGTTAATGGATACAAAACTGGATTTAAGATCTCTCTCTCTTGTATCCATTTTCATTCTTAAAAAGTTGATTGAAAATTTTTCATGAAAAATTACAGTATATTTGCGAACCACAAAAAAGCTACAAATAGTCGCTGTAGAGCTCAAGTTTAACTTCAAATCTACCAGATATTTTTTCAAATTCAGTCTTTGCACTTGTTATTAAAAACACAGAATCCAAGTTATCTGCATTTTGTACTATAACTCAATAGCAAAATTGTTTGCTTTGAAAACAATCACGAGATAGTAATTATGCCATGCAAAGCATAAAGCAGGACAGAAACAGAGATGATTGGATGAGAGTTTACCATAAGACAAAGATCTGAATTTAAAAAATAGCAATTAGATATGCACTGCACTTGTTGCAAAAAGTATACAAATTAAAATTACAAAATCATGGCAATGCTACAAACTTTCTTTGTAGTCAAAATCATAAAAATAGTAATTTTTATCTAGATGTCATTTTGGTCTATGACTGAAAAAAAAACAGCCCCCAAGCTATACACAAATCAGCATAAATGTTTTGTTAGGACTTGCATGGAGTTAACATCAGATTTTTAAAAATGTTACACTTGTTATGGCCAGCACGATGGACAAACAGCATTCCAAAATATAAACAGCACTAGCATCTAGTTTTAACACCAATATCAACAGGTCAAATAAAAAAAACTATTTGAGATGTGCTGCTACTTAAGAAAAAATAATATACAAAATACAAACTTACTGAATTCATTGTTTTCTTGCTATTTGCTGCTACAAATGAACTATTTACGAGCTTTCGATGCTTAGCAGGTGGAGAAGAGGAAGGAAATGGATGATCAACTTGAGAAATTTTATTGCTGCTTTGCTCAGATGACATGGGAAATACTAATCTAATAAATTTATAGAAAACAACATAAAAATTTACTCCAGTGTTCAGCAGTATTCAATTAGTACCACACAATATTCAACTGGCTCATTGTTTCATCACCTTTAACTTTTCTACTTATTTACCACCAAACAGAAAGTACAGTAGTTTTCAAATGGCAATAACACAAAACACACTCCATCCATTCAAAAATGGAACTGGTAATTAACACCAGTCCAAGTGAAGAAAATATAATGCTGAATTTAAAAGAAAATATCACTGGACTATATTAAGATGTGAGCCTTGGTTGAGATTCTAGCTGAGTTGATAATGGCTTTGAAGTAAAACCTTAGCAACCATAATGAAAAAATTGCCCAATTAACTGCTGGCAATCTGGTTTTTAACTATCAAATACACTAAATCAGCGGTTCCCCAACTATGGGTCACGACCCACTTGTAGGTCACGGGCATAATTTTAGTGGGTCACAAAAGTCATTCAAAATTTAAATTACTGCATGCTGTCTCAAATAATTGTGACAAAGCATACCAGTGAATTAACATTTTAAATAGATGTTTGTTTTCACTGTACTTTTTTCTAAGTACTTCAAAGTACATGCAGAATTATGTGGGATCCAAAAATTTGTGTTTTGAAAAGTGGGTCGTGACTTAAAAAGTTTGGGAACTACTGCACCAAATGACTGCAAAAACATCCCTTGATTGTTAATAACTGCATAATCAAAAAATTTTATGAATACTCCAACAATATTGGAGGCTACAGTTACATAATTAAGCCTTTCTTTGTCCTTTATTGCAGAATTTACTTATTGCAACGTATAAAAGTGTAATTTAAATTTTACTTATTAAGTGAGAGAGCAGTATAATTTGAAAGGGTGCTCTCGGCATAACTAGTTTTTGGTGCATTAGTGAATGTTGGAATTGGCTGAAACATGTCACTTATGACAAACTGTTTACTAATGGGTCTTCCTAAGCAAATGCATCCTCACCCTGACCTGGACAAGTTAACTAAAGCAGTGTTCAGATTTGAATCACATTGAAAAAATTAATGTCTATGCCGTTCATTTCATGCTACCAAAAACGATTGGGAAATATATTCAACATCTTTAACTACTAACCATTTTGCAAAAGTGTCAGGCATTTCTTCTTGACATCCAAAAGAGAAGATTTGACCAGAGGCAGTCAGTAACAAAGTAGTTTTAAGTGCAACACTGGCCTCTTGTACTACTTTAAAGTAGTTCTACTTAAGCCAGTGTGGTCCAATTACTTTTGACCCATGGGCCACTTTACAAAAACATGACAACTTGAAGGCTATTTCAAACAAAATATCACAAGATCAAAAATTAAACAAGAACAGATTCAGATTCGCAAGTTTTACGTACAAAGAACAGATTTACAAAATTTCAGATAAAACAAACAGCAAAGATAAGTGAGGGCAAAAAATAGCCACTTTATGGGATGCCTGTGTTCGAGGCTTCTCTGACACCATTGTTTCTATATCAATATCAATGCTAGTGGTAGCAAGTCAGAGACAACTGTTCGGTGTTTGGTTTGCCATTTGATTTCTGTTTCTAGATTTGACCAGCTGCATAGTAGAAAATGCACTTTCAACACATATGTGCTTCCAAATATTGAGTGCATTTTTATTGCAAAATCTTTCAGTTTAGAAACTTTATCTTTTATGACTGATTTCCAGAATCCCTCTTGGGTTTCGTTTTTTCTTGAAAGCAAGAATGGGTCACACTGAAGCTCACAGAGTTTCAGCTAAAATTGTGGTAGCTGTGTCTCCACATTAACATCCGTAGCATTGTTATACAAAGAGAGATTAGGTTTTATTCTATCAAAATCTTTAAATCTATTCTCAACTCATAAGATAAAGCCTCAATATCTTTCACAAAATGAGAGCATTCTACTTCTACATCATCTGCCAGAAGCTAATGCAAAGAATCGAAGTGTGAAAGATCATTATTTTTCAAGCATGTAGCTAACAGGTGCAGTTTCATTTTGAAAGTTTTACAATGCCAACTAAACATGAAATATTTTGATTTTGCCCCTGCAACCTCAGGTTCAACATATTCAAGTGCATTGTGATGTCTGTAAGGAAAGCAAGTTTGCAGAGAAAGTTTTTATCACTCGATTGAGTCTGGTACACATGTGTTTCACTCAATTCCTCTGTTAGAAACAAAAGGATATCCTTTCGAAGACCAAAGAAATGTTTCAGTTCCTTCCCAACACTAAGCCACCTCACATTTGTATATAGTGCTAGATCACAGAATTTTGCATTTAACTCTTTTAAAAAGGTAATGAAATGCCTGTGTCTGTGCACCCTGTTGCCATCTCTAATTAAATTTACTATTTAAGCAACAGTCTTCATGACATCACTCGTTTGCAGCATTTTTCCACAAAATGTTTGTTGGTGGATGATACAATGTAGTGCTTTACAATTTACAGTTTTCTTAAAGCAAACCAACTAATCCAGTGTTATTACCAGACATAGCTTTTGTGCCATCAGTTACGATACGTGAACATTTTTCATATCTTCCATAATCATGAATGATTGACTCGAGGGCATCATAAATATTTGAGCCCTTTGTACGTTTATTCAAGAAACACACTTTGACCAGTTCT
This sequence comes from Trididemnum clinides, assembly GCA_963675345.1. NCBI lineage: Eukaryota > Metazoa > Chordata > Ascidiacea > Aplousobranchia > Didemnidae > Trididemnum > Trididemnum clinides. The sequence goes on along the minus strand of OY776305.1, from coordinate 29,773,884 downwards.
TCTTGAACGGTAAAATTCTCATCAGCAGTGCGTATGAATTTAAGAAGCTCACTTGTGTCACTTATATTCGTACTCTCATCCAGTGCCAATGAAAAATATAAGCAGTTTTCTACTATACTCTTTAGTTTTGATGATACATGTTTGCCAAGATCACTTACCCTTCTCGCAATAGTCTCATGAGACAGTGATACAGTTTCAAATTTTCTGGCAACCTTGTCTTCCCCACACACATCTGCCATTTTTCATTTTTACCAACTCACCATCCCTAAATGATTTACCTTTCCTTAACAACATTAAAGCAATTTCATTCAATGCCACTATACTAATTGTTTGTGTTTTTATGAAACTACTCAGAACTTTCCTCTGTTTCTGATATTCCCTTTTAAGACGGTCAGCAATTTCAAATTGTGGCTTGCCATAATATTCTTCATATTGTATTTTGTGTTGCGTTTCATAATGTCACTTAACATTATATTCCTTTATCACTGCAATTACTTCTCTGCAAACCAGACATAATGGCTTGCCATTATCTTCCATCATAAAATAATTTTCCAACCACTTTTCATTAAACACTCTGCCTTTGTTAGCAAGCTTTCTCTTCTTGCTTGTTTCCATTTTAATAGTGTGAATATCCTCTTAAGCAAATTTATAATGTTTTTAAATTACTATTTTGACTCTGGCTAAAACTTTAATTTCCTTTTTCAGATTATTTCACTAGAAAAATTAACAGATTATTTAACATATTAAAGCATCTCCTGACAGAAATCAAGTCGTGTTTGTTTGTATTGATTTTCTTTTTTCTCTTTATCTATATGCAAACAGCGAGTTATCGCAAACTATTTTATGGCAGGCAGTTTAAAAAAAATTGTTTAACTGTGACATACACATAACAGATTAAATCAATTCTGAGAAAGTTTGCAGGCCACAAAAATTATGTCTGCTATTGGACCACGCTGACTTAAGCTATTAAGCTCTAATAAGCTACAAGCTCTAATAAGTCATAAGCTCTAATAAGCTATTAGGCTCTACTTAACTATTTACATAGGTTTTTCAGTAACCAGCTACTTACTTAAATAGTGTCAGTTTTTACTGCTATTTTTACTTGAGTAGATTTAGTAAAAAGTATCACCACTTGAATAGTTGCAACTTCTATGTAAGTACATGCTAAAAATTTTAAATGCAGTAGGCTAGCACAAAAAACTGCTTTGGAATTCAAGTTTTTATTGTGTGCATTTGACCAGTCCCTGTATTGAAGTAGGCCATTAGATTCAAACTTTAAAAATCAACTGGTAGACTAACTACTGATTAATGCTAACCAGGTAACAGAGCTGAATTACTATCAGTGAGTCATTATTTGATACCTTATGACTAGTGGCACCACTGTTAGTGGTTTTCTAGTAGATCTTGTGGTTTACAATTATATTCAGTGGTTTTGTAAATTCTATTAAAATTTTGTGACTTTTTAAAATCTCAAAAGTGATTTATCAGCAAAGCCAACGGTTCCCAAACTGGGATCTGAGAAAGTTTGAAGGGGTTTGTAAAATATTTTTTTATTTTTTGAATTACTGACAGAAAGTTTGTTCATTTTTATAATAAATGCATTGTTTAATTTTTTTAATATTAGCCTTTCAAATCGTTTTCTTTTTTTTTGTTTTAGTCATCTACCATATGTCCAATAATTTTCTCTATTTTACACAAGTTGCCACAATCAAAGTATGAGTCAATGTGCCCATGCTGTTTGTAGTCAGTAAACCAAAAAATTAAACATCAAGATAAACTTTTTACCACCAGGATTAGGCTTATGGCCAAGCAATAAAAATACAACAAAAATTATCCAATGTTTGGTTTTAATGCAATTTATAAGATGTGTCTTGTGTCATGTTTTGTGTATTGTGTCATGCATTCTGTAACACAACTTCAAGTGTGGAAGAATGACAAATTGGATTGAACTGACATCATGACAAATTATGACAACTTTTCGCTCTGCCCCCTTCTGGGCATTTTTTTCACAAGATAACAGGTAGTGAAAGAGTTAATGCAACGACAAAAAATTTGTATAATGTTGTTGAACTTTTATCAGAAGTTATTGCCAGAACAAAGCAACAATAGAAAGCATTGTTAGTTGTAGTAGGCAGGTTTCTTTTGGAGGGCTATCAAAAATGTCCATTCCATTAGTATCTAAAATCAAAGCTAGAAGAGGATCAATTGCAGGGCAAAGAGAAACTCTGGCCATGAATGTTATTTTGAAGGTGACTACATGGAAGGCCAATCTTGCTGTTGCCAACACTGATGATTAACCATCTCTGTAGTGAGCAGCATAGTCCTGATTTTTAAGCAAATGTTGTCCAATTGTTGGTTCAAGTTTGGGGAAAAAGGAATTGCCCATTATTTTCATATAAATACTTGACTTTCTTTTTTCATGTCAAATCTAATTGATCTGAGTACATGATGATTGATTCTGTGCCATAGTCTTTGGAATGTGCAGCCTATGTACTGACAGTCACAGTGGCACATTTATTCATATAAGACATAGTTTTATATAGAAGAAAGTCACAGTGTCCTTTTACATTGCAGGTAAAATATATCTAGTGGAGAATTGTCATTTGAAGCTCACTTACTCCATAGCAGTTATGTAATGTAATTGTGATCAGCTTTTGAAACTTTAGAAGTTTTAGCCAGACAAGGCATTTCTGGGGACCTTCTTTCTAGTCATTACATTTGGTGATGGCCTTGGACTTGCTTAGCTAAATAACAGTGTGAGTAGTCATTTTTACTAGTTTTGATATCATTCAGCTCTTGTAGCAGTCTGGGTTTGGATGAGACATACATAGCCCAGTGCACCAGGGTTCCAATAAGGTTTGTCTTCTATTCTGGGGCCCAAAAGAATCCCAGTGAGAATATTGTCTGGTAAAAGTGGGTCAGCTTTCTCCAACAGAGTGTCTAGAAAGAGTAGTTTGCCATTGACTTCTTTTTCAAAAGTGAACGTCAAGCAAGAATTTGAAGTTTATTGCCATAAAAAAAATGTCACAATGGAATTTGTTGTTGAAAGTAGCAAAAATGTCTTCATTCTAGTGAAAATACAGGACAAGTTTATTGATTTGTCAAGCAATTTCTTGCTTTAGTATCCAAAATATTGTATATTGTTCTATTTTCAATATTAACTCAGCCTCTAAGGTTGTTCAAACCAGAGCAGCCTTGGTGCCAGTCCCAAGCACAAATGAATGGGGAGGACTGCGACAGAAAGGGCATCTGACGTAAAACCTAGCCAAATGTTTTTCAATGTGTTGTCGTATATGACTTTATACCAGATTGGTCTAGACCCGGGATAACAACAATCGTTACCAGTGACTGGGCACCAAGGGCCACTGGTGGACATGCTACTTGGATGCAAAGAGGTGGAAAGCAATGGAGAAGAAAGGAGGAGAGAAATGAAGAGAGAAAGAAAGCTAAGAAGATCAAGCTGAAGGTTGCAGCATTAAACGTTGGAACCATGACCAGTGAAGGAAGAGAAGTGGCAAACCTTATGGTGCAAAGAGGGGTGGGCATACTGTGTGTGCGGGAAACTCGCTGGAAGGGGGAGAAAGCAAGATGCATAAGACGGAGGATATAAAATGTGGTACTGTGGAAGCAAAAACAAAAAGAATGGTGTGGGAATCATATTAAAAAAGGAGCATGTGGACAGGGTAGTGGAACTGTGGAGGGTAACAGACAGGATAATATGCTTGAAGATGGAGCTTGATGGTGTTATGTTGAATGCTATCAGTGCATATGCGCTGCAGCTGGAGTGCATACATGAAAAAAAGGAAGCATTCTGGCTGGAACTAGATGAGACAGTGGAAAAGATACCAAAAAATGAAAAAATTGTGGTGGGAGCAGACCTGATTGGGCACGTAAGAAAAGGGAATAATGGTTATGATGAATGCATGAGCAGACATGGATCAGGGAAGAGAAATAACAAAAGACAAGCAGTGGCAGATTTTGCTATGAGAATGGAACTAGTGATCACTAACACCTACTTTGTAAAGAAACCAGTGCACAATGTCACCTACAACAGTGGCAGATGCGGTTTGCAGGTGGATTATGTTATGGTGAGAAGACAAAAGATCAAGAAGGTGGTGGATACAAAGGTTATTGTCAGTGAAAGTGTAGTAAAACAGCACCGAATAGTAGTCAGTGCAATAATCATCTGGACGAAGTGGAAGAAAGTACCAAAACCAGTGAAAGGAATAAAATGATGGAAGCTAAAAGACTTGAAAGTAATGAACAAATTCAAAATGGAAGTGATTAAAAGCGGAATACTTGGTGAACAGGAAGACTAGCAAAGAGTAGTGAAGATGATACAGAGCATTGCCAGAATGGAATTGAGTGAAACATCAGGAAAAATTAGCATAGCAGGTCATTGAGAGACATGGTGGTGGAACCAGGAAGTCCAGAAAAAACTCAAGAATAAGAGAAAAGCTAAAAAGGTATGGGATGTCATCAGAGATGATGCAAGCAAGTTGGCCTATAAAACTGCAAGAAAACAAGCTAAGATAAAAGTGGCAAAGGCAAGAAACAAGGCATACGAGGAACTGTACACTGCACCAATCAACAGCCGCCTCAACGTGGTGGTGCGGTCCCCGGCCCCGTTTGGGTTGGGTCGAAATGGCTGTTGGCCTTCCCAAGGGTCCCAGTTACCCGGGGCACTCCCCATTCATTTTTTCGCTAGGCTGCCCCCTGAACGACCACAGAAGGGCAGCACACAGCATCTTTAAAATCGGTCGCCTGTTCTCACTTTTTCTTCTCTCCTGCCTTACTCTTGCCCTCCTTCGTCTCCTCATTCTTCTTCTTCTATTGATGAGCGGTAATGTTCATCCTAACCCTGGCCCCATCTTTCCTTGCTCTGTGTGCACTGGAAATGTGACCTGGCGGGGCAAGTCAGTGCAATGCTGCACTTGCTCCAAATGGGTCCATCTAAGGTGCTCACAACTTTCTTTATCTAACTTCAGAGCTCTTGGCAGCTCTCACTCTTGGAGCTGCCCCCCCTGCCGTAACACTGTGACTCCCCCCTCCTCGGTCTCCTCTGGCACGTATACCTCCACTGTGGAATCCGGCCCCCCCTCTGCTAATGCTGCACTCTTGCCCCACCCTTGTCTCCAAACTTCTTATCCCCCATCTGCCCATCTTATATCTCCTTCCCCTGCCCTTCCACCACCGTACCTTGCTCCTGGCAATACTTCTGCACCTCCTGCCTCCTCTCCTCCCCCTGACTCTCTCAGGGTTCTTCAATGGAATGCTGGAGGTCTTCGAGCCAGGAGCACTGAACTACTTCACTTTCTTTCATCCCATCCTGTCGACCTTATCTGCATTCAGGAATCCAATCTTAACTCATCTTCCTCTTTCCAATCTTAACTCATCTCCTTTTCTGAACTTTCTACCACCTCTCTTTCTTCACTCGATCCCTACTCTGATTATGTAGAGGTCAACATCTCTCTAAACAAATCCTCCTCGATGTCATTTCTTAATGTGTATGCCCCCCCTATTTGCTCCTCCCCAACGGATGGCAGAACCGATTCCTTCTCTCCCTCAATTCTTCCCTCCTCCAGAAATCTCTTCATTCTGGGGGACTTCAATTGCCATCACCCGCTTTGGGACTCAAGAGGTACTTCCGACCCCCGTGGGGAGGAAGTACTGGACTGGGTCATCTCCTCAGACCTCCTCCTCCTCAATGACCCTGACACACCCATCCTACTCTATCGCTCCTCTGGCAGTCGCTCCTCTCCTGACATCTCCTTTGCTCCCTCTACTCTTGCTTTTTCTTGCTCCTGGGAGGTGCTTCAGGACCTGGGTTCTGACCACCTACCAATTCTTCTATCCATCCCTCTCTCTCCAGTCTTTCACCCCAACGAGTGCCCCCCTTCCTTCAATTTTCAGAAAGCTCGCTTGGATGACTTTGCCTCCTACTTTGACTCTCACTGTCCTTCAGCAGAGGAATACTCGTCTCTTTCTCTTTCCTCTGCAGCTGCTCTCTTTACCTCTCTGGCAATAAATGCGGCCAAATCTTCCATTCCTTTCGGCCGCATCAAACGCCCTCCTAAAGCCTGGTGGTCTGCTGAGGTGGAAGAAGCGGTTGGTGAAAGACGCAGGACTTTTGCTACTGCTCACAGAAGTGATGAAGATCGCCAGCCTTACATCTCCGCCTCTCGACGTGCCTTGTCGGTCATTGCCAAGGCCAAGGCTGAGGCATGGCAGACGACCTGCACTTCTCTTTCACCTAAATCTAATCCTAAATCTGTGCACTCTCTTCTTCGCTCTATTGCTGGCTCTCCTTCCTCGTCTTCTTCCTCTCCTAACTTTCCTAACTGTTCTTCTCCCAGGGAATCGGCTTCGGTTTATGCCGCTTACCTGAGGTCTCACTTTTCCGTGTCTCAGCCAAAGGCCCTGCGTAGCAGAGCCAGAGGCTCCCTCACTGAGCTCCGCCGAGCTACGTGCTCTGTGGAGTCTCACTCGTCCTTTTGCTCTCCCTTCTCTCCCGCTGAATTTCTTGCGGCTGCCTCCAACCTCTCCTCATCCACTGCCACTGGCCCAGACAAAGTTGCCTATCCCATGCTAAAGCATCTTCCTCGCTCTGGCATGGATTTTCTTCTTCACATCTTCAATCTTTCTTGGTCTTCACATTCCTTTCCTTCCATCTGGAAGACATCTATTATTCCCATACATAAGATGGGAAAACCTCTCGACTCTCCTGCTTCCTTCTGGCCTATCTCTCTCACCTCCTGCGTATTAAAGCTGTTTGAACGCATCATACTATCCCGTCTTCTCTTTTTTCTGGAATCTAATTCCATTCTTTCTCCCCGCCAGGCCGGTTTCCGCCCTGGACGGTCTACACTTGATCAAATTCTGTACCTTTCTCAGTCCATTTCGGATGGGTTTAACAAACCCAGGCCGGGCTCTCGGACGATCCTGTCTACTATCGATTTCTCTAAAGCTTTTCACTCTGTCTGGCATCCCGCCCTTTTCCACAAACTTATTTCGGCTGGCCTCCCTCCTTGCTTTGGTTGTTGGACTCAATCTTTCCTTTTTGACAGGCGCGCTTGTGTGGTTTTTCAAAATCACAAAAGCCGTTCCTTTCGAGTCCGTCGAGGTGTTCCGCAAGGATCCGTTCTTGGCACTGTACTTTTCTCTCTCTTCATCAATGATCTTCCGGCTTCTCTGCCTTCTTCCGTCAGCTGCTCTCTTTACGCTGACGATCTGGCCATTTGGTGCTCCTCCCCCTCGGTCCCCATTGCGGTGGAGGCCACACAAGGAGCTCTGTTTTGATTGGGGCGCTGGTCTGAGTACTGGTGTCTTCCTCTCAATCCGAGCAAATGTGAGGCCTTCTTCTTTTCAGTGGATCCCCACCAGGCTAACCTCCAGCCCAACCTCCTCCTACTCGGCTCCCGCCTTCGTTTTAATCCCACTCCAACTTTTCTTGGGGTCACTTTCGACCGCACTCTTTCCTTTTCTAAGCATGTATCTTTGCTGAAGGCCAAGTTCTTCCCTCGTTTCAAGGTCTTACACTGTATCTCTGCTTCCTCATGGGCCCCTCTAAGGAGTCCCTCGCTATTCCGTATAAAGCTTTTCTTCGGTCCCTTCTCACGTACGCTTCACCCGGATGGTTTCCGTTCCTAAGCGCTACCAATATCACCAAATTGGAACGCCTTCACCAAGCAGCCAGTCGCGCCATCACCGGCTGCCTCTCATCCTCCCCTATCCCTCTACTACTCACCGAGGCTTCTCTACCTCCCCTACGAGTCACTCTGACTCACTTGACTTTTTTTTCTCATGAGCGGGCTCTTTGTCCCCCAACCTCTTTTCCCATCTCAGGTTTGGCCAGACTAGGAGTGAAGCCAAGACTCTGCAGATCGTCCTGGAGAGCTTTTGCGTCCACTCACCCGCTTATGCTTCCTTCTACTTGTTCTAGGGAGGCTCTTGTTGCTTGCCCTCCCTGTCCTCCTTGGAATCTGCCTTCCTTCACGGCCGAGTCCACCCTTTCCTCTCCATGCTCTCGCTCTGATCCCCTCACTCTCGCCAAGGTGCAGCTCTCGCCCACCTTGACTCTCTCCCCCCTCATGATCTGGTACTCTGGACAGACGGCTCTGTTCCCTTTCCTTTTGGCAAGGGCGGCTCCGGCATTCTTGCCAACTGCTCTCTCCGTGGCACTGAGGCCACTCTTTCCTTTTCGGCAGGCCCAGTTTGTTCCAGTTTTTCCGCTGAAGCCTGCGCCATTCTGCATGCTCTCTGCTGGTCTCGGCAACACCATAAAGTCTGCCATTTTTCTTCTCTTCTTCTCCTGTCTGACTCTCGTTCTGTCCTCGCCACCCTGTCCTCTCCTCCACCTTTCCTGTTATCTCAAACTCTATGGCAGATCTGGCAGGAACTGTCTTTCTTCTCCTCCTGTTCTATCAGGCTACAATGGGTCCCCGGACACTCGTTTCTCCCGGGGAACGACACGGCTGATGAGCTTGCCAGACGGGGAGCGCTGCTTGCGCCCTCCGCAATCCCTTGTAGTCTCTGTCCTCTTATCTCTCGTATCCACTCTCGTCTTATCTCGGAGTGGAGGCGTACTGTCTCTTCAAAGTATTTTGACACACAGGTTCCATCAATTTCCACTGAGGAACTTGTGCTCCCTCGTCATGCTCGCTGTGTCCTCTCTCGTTTTTGCTGCAATAGACACAGTCTTCTTTTAGGCTTCTATCTCTCCAGGATTGGCAGAATCGATAATTCTTCTTGCAGCACCTGTGGACACTCGTCCCAGGACATCTCTCATCTCATTCTGCACTGTCCAGCTACAGACTCTTTGCGCCGCTCACTCTTTGTCTCTTTATGACCTCTGGTCCAGACCCTGGGGAGTTGCCTGGCTTCTGGGGCTCCATGGTCTTCTGCCATGCCCCCATCCCTCGGAAGGGGTCGGGTAAACAACAACAACAACAGGAACTGTACAAAAAACTGGAAACAAAGGAGGGGAAAATGAGTTGTTCAAGATAGCAAAGCAGAGAATCAGACAAAGCAATGATGTACAACAAGAGTAATCAAAAGTAAAACTGGTGAGATGCTGATGGAAGAAGAGAAAGTGAAACAAAGATGGAAGGAGTATTTTGACAACTTACTCAACCACCAAAACCCCAGAGAAAGAAGAGAAATGAGAACAGAAGAAAGAGAAAGGAACATGGAGGATATCTCTGAAGAAGTCAGGACTGGGTTGAGGAAGATGAAGAAGGGAAAGGCTCAAGGACCTGATGACAAACCAGTGGAAGCATGGATTGCTCTAGGGAATAAAGGTGTGGGGTTTCTAGTAAACTTCTTCAATAGACTCCTACAAGGGAAGAAGATGCCAGATGAATGGAGGAGCAAGCTCGTACCTTTGTACAAAGGTAAAAGAGACATCAAGAAATGTGGAAATTACTGGGGGATCAAGTTGATGAGCCACACTATGAAACTGTGGGAGAGGGTAATAGAAGCAAGGATAAGGAAGGAGGTGATGATTGCTGAGCAACATTTTGGGTTCATGCCAGGAAGGAGTACAATCGATGCAACCTTCTGTCTGAGGATGCTGTTGGAAAAGTGGACTGAAGAGCAGAAGGCAGTGCACTGTGCCTTTATTGACTTGGAGAAGGCATACGACAGGGTACCCAGAGAGGAACTGTGGGAATGCTTGCGATTAGCTGAAACATCAGAGTGCTACATAAGGATTATCAAGGATATGTATGATGGAGCGACAACAACTGTGAGAAGTGCAGCATGGTTGACTGAGGAATCCAAGGTAGGTGTTGGACTTCACCAAGGCTCAGCACTGAGCCCATTTCTTTTTGCCATTATCATGGATCAGCTGATGGAGAACATTAGAAAGGACGCACTGTGGGATATGCCGTTTGCAGATGACATAGTGCTGTCTAGGCAAAATCATAGAGAGCTAGAGGATGATCTGGAGATTTGGAGAAATGCACTGAAGAAGAGGCCTGAAAGTCAGCCAGAGCAAGATCAAGTACTTGAAGGTTGGGAGTGTGGATGATGAAAAAGAGTTGAAGCTGCAAGGAGAAAAGCTAAAGAAAGCGAAAAGCTCCAAATACCTGGGTTTGACAGTTAGTAGCAATGGAAGATGTAAAGAAGAAGTGAGAAGGATCCAAGCAGGATGGATGAATTGGAAGAAGGTGCCTGGAGTTCTGTGCGACAGGAAGTTATCAGCAAGGGTTAAGAGTAAAATGTACAAGAGTGTTGTTAGATCAAATGGAAACTGTGGCAGTGACGGAAAGACAGGTGAGAAAAATGGAAGTTGCAGATTTGAAAATGGTGAGATGGGCACTGGGAGTGACAAGAAAGAACAAGATAAGAAACAAATACCTGAGAAGGACTGCAAAAATCGCAAAGCTAGGAGACAAATTTTGGAATGCAAGGCTATGCTGGTGAAAAGGAGAGAAGGATAGGTGGGAAAAAAGATGATGGAGATGGCAGTGCCAGGTAGAAGGAAAAGAGGAAGGCCAAGGAAAAGATGAATGGATTTGGCAAGACTTGAAAAGTGTTGGAGCTAAGGAGGGAGACGAAATCGATCAGATGAAATGGAAAATACTTTTGTGTTGTGGTGACCCCAAATAGGGAGAAACTGAAAGAAGAAGTTCTATATTCAACATTATTCTATATTGGCAAGAGCTATGCCAATAGAAGAGCCCAAGGTAACACGACCAATCTGTTTGTGCGTTGTGTGGTCAAAACTGTATTCAACCAAAGTGGTAGCTGTAGTTAGAATCTCAGCAAAAAGTCCTTTAAGAATAGTAAGCAGAACAAATTCAATTACCCTTGTACAAATTATCAGCACAAGTTTGAATGGTTTCTTTTAGTGGCATTTTCCCAACCACATTTGGACATATCAAAGGAACGTATGGCTTCCATGTTTCTTTGATATATCCGTATTTTCAGCAAACGTGAAAAAATCTTTTAATGCTGGAGTAAATATCTAAGACTGATTGATGGAGGCTTATCAGGCATTTTGCCAATTCATGATAGACACATTTGATTATCCTGCAACTTTTGATGAGAGTCAGACAAAAACGTTGTGTTTAACACATTGCTTTGAAAAGGTGCAATGAATCTGTACTCTAAAGTTTCATGCAAAGTTATTTTTTGCAGTTTGTTTTATTATTTCAGACATACATTAGTTTGTTCACATATCAGTTACTGCTCTTGTCAAGGGAGTAGCTAGAGAAGCACAAAAGGCAATCATACTATCAAAAGATTTACCAAAGTTTTGTTTGGGCTAAATTCTCTTGTGTCTTTTGAAGACAGTTATCGTGTAAGATTAATTTTAGCAAATATCTTCCAAATTTGCCTAAGACCACTAATTATTACCATAATCCTGTGAAATCTCCAAAATAAAAAAGTCATCATGACTATAAATATGATCCAAGATAAAAAAATCACTTTGCTTTAATGCCCTTAAAAATTTTTAGCTGACTACATCATTTGGCTTCAGTTTTTTACACTACAGTTTAATAAAAGGTCAAGAGTTTTTTGTTCAACAGTGGCTTTAAATTTTTTATACTTACATATCACTTGGAAAAATTTTATTGCTGTTGCATACCACCAAAAGCACACTCACAAAGGAGGGGCAGAATCCACACTATAGTTGTATTCTTATAGCAGAACACTGTGCAAACATCTATTTTGGATAACCTTTAATAAAATATGTTGCAGCTTCCATTATGTGATTCTGATGATAACAACAGAAAAATAAAATGTCATGCACCCAACATGACTGACGTTAGAGCATGAAAGCACAAAAAAGGAAGTTTCAGTGTTAGTTATCACAAAATGAGAAAAATGCAAGTTTCAGCTTTTGCTGTGATTACATACTTTCAAAGCAAAGCAGAAAAAAGTGAGCTTCAGCTTTCATTCAATATGCTTTTACTTAAAAAAAGAGCATGAAAAAGTAAGTTTCCGCTATTCATGAATAATTTTTAAAAAAACAAGAAAAAGTGAGTTTTAGCTATTATTCAATACTTTTTTAATTAATAAAGACCAGGAAATATCAAATTCGAACTTTTTATTAGTATGTTTTAAAAATGCACAAAAATTTGAGTTTGACTTCATCAGCACTGTTTCAAAGAGCAGAAAAATTTAAGTTTCAGTTGTAAGTTAATATATACTTCAAAATCACAGAGTATAACTCTAAACTGCCCACTTTTTAAACAAATTCATTATCATAAATCTATTTACCAATTTTTTGGCACACCATATTTTTATATTCCTGACACTTGTGGATCGAGCATTAGGGGTATGACAAATTTTTAGTCCTATGTCCCCATATGATATTCTGTGGAGTTTTTATCTACAAATCAAGAAATAATGGATCCTTTCAATTTTGCTTAAGAAAACTTCACCCTCCAACTGATAAAACTGTTAGCCATCTACTTAACTCATGATTCCTTGGAAAATTGTGCAGATTTATTGTTTACAACAAACAATAGGCGAAATTAATACTTCACTACTGTGTATTTGTTAAAAGAAATTTAATATTTAGTCTTTCAGTGGATCTGCAGAGTGGGAGCAAGTCTTGCATTACTTTAATTGCTTGCTCTGCACAGATATTTGATTGCTGTGTTGGTATAGGTGTTTGCTCTCTGGATCAAAACTTCCTCTAAGACTTCAAAGCTTTTGGATGCTCTTGGCAAGCTTCTGATAGATGGTCAAAGTCAGCAGGATTGAAAAACTGAGCAGAGAACCAGATATCACTCCATGTGCCACTGATGAAATCATATGCTGCTTCAGCTTTCTTCCGAAACTCTGGCATCAAAATGAATGCAAGCAAAGTATAAATTGCTCTGGAGTTCCACCTGGCATTTCTAAGAGTAGGAAAGGATTGAAAATTCACCTTTAAAAAAGTTTGAAAAGTTTTGAAGAATTTGTAGCGTGATATTAAATGATGAAGAAAGGCCATGTCATCTTGCCACCAGTCACATTCAATTTTCTATAACAATTTTCCAGTGTTGTTGAACGCTTTCTTGAGTTGTGCATATTCTTCTGTTAATCTTGCAATGAACGGGTAACTGAGACTTGGCGATGTTGGTGTTCCACCAAAGTGATCATTTAATACATGTTTCAACATTGTGTCCAAAATATGGTGTTGGCATCCAATGAATACAGGCTTTTCTTGTCCAATATCTTCAAAGTGATTCTGCAGCTGTGTGACTGCACCAAGACATTTTCCAGTATTTGCTGCAGTTGTGTCAGATACTATAATTTTTATTGAAGACCAGAGATCATGCTCATCAAGCATTGCTTTTATCTCATCAAATATTGTCTTACCTTTTCCGTCTGCCAATTCAACAACTACAAGTCTGATTTCCCTGTTTGCATTCTTCAAAACTACTACCTGGTATTCTTTCTGTCAAAGTGCAAACACCAATTTACATGTTTCAAATTTTCTACAAAATGCTTTTTTAATTCTTTTTTTATTACAGCTCTGTAGACACCACTTTGACTGGGTGTGGGTATAGAAACACCACTTTTTGGCAAGGTTTTGCAGACTTTGTAGGTTTTCCTAGTACTTAACTTTGCTGTGGTCACTAAACATATTGCAGAAGCAGTTTTTTGTTTTTAGAGGTTGAAGGCTTCCCAAAATCTTCATCACTACTAGGAAGCTGTTCTTCGTGCACAGATTCTTCACTTTCTGAAATTTCCTCTGCATTGTCATTGAAGATTTCTTCTGTAACTGAAGCTTCTGTATCTTTTCATTTAAATAATTTAATTTTTCTTGGCTGAATCGCTTTAATACCTTCTTTTCTGCTGCAGTAGCCAACTTTACCTTTTGTTGACATCTACAGTTTGTAGAACTCTCTGCCTTCTTGGCACAACCATTCTCCTTTCTCATCAATTACATTAAGCGACTTAGTAAAACCATAGTTTCCAGGTCTCCAGCTATTTCTTTTATACTGTTTGATTACTTTCTCAATTTTTCATTCAACTGTTGATTTACCTTGCTAAATCAGCAAACTCAGATTTTTCTATAGTTGTCTTACTTCACCAGCTAGAATTAGAGTTCTCTTCTTTTTGCTTTTCAGTCCTAAAGCCAAAGCTTTGTATCTTTCCAAAATATGTTGTTCTTTTGGAATTTTGCTCATTTGACTGAGACTCTCCACAGTCGTATGCCTTCTTGAAGTTTTACCATATTGGAACTGCATTAAATTTGCAGTCCAAGTTTTCTTGTTCTTGTCTGTAGGAGGTGCATTCTTTGACATTTCAGCTATCAAGTTTTACAGAGAGAGAAGAAGTTAAACGATTTTAATTTGATAATCTGGTAAACCTACAGCAAAGGACAAGATTAAAGCCGGTTGAAGAAGAAGATTAGGTCTAATTCATAAGTAAAAAAACTACTTTATCATATCACACAGGCTACCCTGAAACTCAACTGGATTTGCCTTATCACCTAGCAATCTTTAGAAATCATGTAACGGCACATCACACTATTTCAGTTTAACACTCTGCAAAGTTTAGGCATTTTTATCAAATCACCCTTGTTTTATGAGAAGCTTTGGCAAACAACCCAGCAGTTATGTCAGAAACCTCAGCATTTGAGATGAACTAACAATTGACCTGATCATTTGTTATGGTTTTCAATGCCTCAGCTGTCCTCAGGACAATTGAAAACCTAAGACTACAAAAAGAGCACCTGCTTGTTGACGGGAGTGACCACTTGTAATATTTGCAAACAATTTCAGTAAGGAGGGTGACTTTTTTATGAGTTGAGGTCTAGTAGCAATATTTTCCTGGAAAACAAGAAAAAACTCCACTCACAGTAGTGTGGGGAATAAAAAATGTGCCAAAAAATTTCTTTATTTTGCTTTTGTCACCAGGCATCTTTTAACTTCTCAATAACGAAAAGCAAAACAAAAAGCTCTTCTCAGCTGGTGAAAAGCTGTCTGGTGTAAAGCTCTTTGAAAAGGAGAAAAGAAAATTATGGTAATAAACAAGTGCAGCAGCGACAACTGGCGGTCAAAAATTTAAAAATCTGTACAATTCGGGATAAAAACTGTTAATTTTATTGTTAGAAGAAAAATCAGTTTTATGCACTTGTTTATTACCATAATTTTCTTTTCTCCTTATGTTCGGTTGATTACTATGTAACTGTTGTCTGTGTTTGAACTTTAGTCACTCCTGACGATGAAAAACTGAGTTTAGTTTTTCAAAACGTTGAGTTTTTATGAATTTTATGTAGATTTTAAATCTAAATAAAGATCATTTTAACTTTTAATTACACCAGAAGAGCTATATTGAGAAGTTAAAAAATTTCTTTGTCATATACCTATTGAGCATACATAAATGTGATGAATTTACTTGTTTATTTTATGCTCTCAAGTTCACTAAAATGAAGACATTAAATAGAGCAGGCATTTTTCGTTTGTAGAGTATTGATATCATAAACAGATGTAGTCATTTGTTCAACAATTTTTTTGATTAACTTGATGTTTTGCTTTCCTTAGTAACTGGGGAGCTTTTTCAGAATACAACTAGATGTTATGATCAGTGTTACAAGTCAACTGTCAAACATAAAAATATACACATCACAAAAAAGGTATAGAATAGACATCATAGAAAAGCATACACCAGTTTATAAGTAACACTGCTAATAACATCTACCATACTCTGAAGAAGCCCCTGGTTACTAAGGGGAGCAAAATATCAAAATATATATAAAATTGTTAAATAAACAACTACATCATTTATGATATGAAGGAATTAAATGAGTTTATCACAAAATTATATTCTGCATAATAATGAATTTTTACTCAAATTGATGTAGTAACCCGCACTCATAACTTCTATTGCAAAATGATTTAACCGTAAAGACTAAAAGCAAAAATTTCAAAAATTCTTGATTTCATAATGTTTACAAAACTATTGTTTGGAAAGGTTTCAAATAAAACAAAACTAGTTTAAGATGTAAGTAAAAATACTTATCATACTTTTACTAGAGTATTTTTTTGAATAAGTAACAACACTTTTACTTAAGTAGTTTTTAGCCTACTTTGACCACCTCATAAATTGTTTAGTTCTAAATATCGTTACACCTAAAATAATTATGCTGTGTTACTAAATGTAACTTTTGAGTAGCACTGTCAACAAATTTATTTAAAGAAATCATTGCTTGATGACTTCATATTTGGTTTTTATCATTTTATACATTTTTTAATATTTCTTGTTATTAGTTGAATCCTAATTGGTTTTGCTTTATCAACCTGCAATTTCTGCATAATATCTCTGCTACTTGTCAACCCTGATTAGCACAAATAGCACACTACACCAGACACTGAACAAACTTAACACTACAAACTCAACACTACAGTGGCTCAATGAATCAGACTTGTCAACTCCATCTCAATTTATTCTCAAACTTTAGCAAGAGCACAATGGAAGTCGAAAACAAATACCATATTTTCCGGTTAACAAGCCGAATCACTGAATAAACTGAGGCCAATTTTTAGCTCTAAAAATGGGGGTTTTTGCTTATTATTTATTATTATTTTGCTTATCAGCCAATAAGCCGACCCAAAAAAATCATGTCCAAAATTAAGGTCCTAAAATTCCGCTTATTAAGCAGAAAATACAACACATGTTTACATTATGCAGACTACTATAAAACATCTATGGACTGAGCTTACCACAACTTTTGGTGCAGCACAAAATCACTGCCATGGTCATTGTGGCACTTTTTAAACCTTGTCTCCTTTGTTGAGGGTTGGGGCATTTGTTGGTCCAGGTAGCCTCACACAATCACAATCTTATAGAATTGGAGTCAAAATAAATTTAGTGACTCCATCACCCACATCACTGCCATGAATGCTAGTACTACAACTGCTTTGAGTTTATCTCAGAGTTGGATTGCATCACAGGTTGACAGTGCTGCTTGCACAAAAGAGAAAACTATTGTGTATTCATTCAAATAACAGTGTAATACCAACAACCACCAGCACTTACCAATGCAGAAATCAGATACTACGTAGGCTATCACAAATGGTTGCAAAATACAATGTACAGCACAAATGATAATTAGGGACTACCAAAATAAATTTATACCATAAAGTGCAAATATGTCTGTGTGTTTGTTTGTGTTTTAACACCTCTCAAACTACTGGATGTTTGAGCATCAAGCTTGGCATGAATGATTACCACTCCGTGCTGAGTGTTGTAAGGAGGTTCATGATGTTGTGATGGCATCTCAAGCAATTTTTATCTAATTCAAATTTTGGAGTGAGGAAAGCAGTTCTGACCAGAAACAAAAGCCAGTACCAGACTTTCCAAGTTCAACAAACCTCACTTTTTTAGCATCTCAAATGACATCATAATTAACAATTAATTGTAAAATCTGTTTTCCTAATTTACTCAAAAATTACTGAACATAGAACCACGACTAAACACTTTTAAGGGGGATACTAACAAGGTACTCTTCACAAAAACAAATCTAGAACAATTTAAGCTGAATTGACACTGCAACCACAGATTATTCATTTAAGCATTTTAAGCCTTCTAAGCATGCTTTTTCTCATTTTTTCTGCTCGGTTCAAACCTGCTCTATGGTATCATAATACATTTGGTACAATCAACACAGTTTTTTGCTAACACAGATTACAATATAATGATTTTTTCAAAAAATGCAACTTTTAACAAAATTAGTTTAAAAATTGATTTGTGATCTCACTTCCCTGTCAAATCTCAAAAATTTTAAACAACTTGAAAGTTATTTCAAAGCAACTTTGATGATATGCGATTTGCATCATTACTATTTGTTTATATGCTAAAAAAATTCTACTTTAATACTGGCTGTGTAACTTTTAATCTCTTTCCAAAAAGTGGTAAGCTAAGTAAAAGCAAGTAAGTTAGTATGTAAAGACTAAGGTGAGTTGCTGAAAATTAATGTTATTTGACTAATCAGCTGGGCCCAAGGATTAGTGTAAAATGGCTGATCAGAAATAGGTTGCCATACTTGTTTCATTTTAGTTAAAAAATTTCTACTAAACCAAAGTAACTACCAATCTTCATAAAAAGTTAGTTCTTAGGTCTATTTGGACTATTTTTCATACAAAGTATACTTCTTTTAGTGTGAATTCAATTTTACAATAAAGTTACAAGTAATGTCACCTTCCCAACTGTTTTAGATTTCTTATTTTGAATTAAATAACTCATGACATCATTTAAAACTTCACTTACAAAATTTGAACATTTTTTACAAAAGTTGCTGATGAAGTTAAAAACTAAAATAAATGAGTTTTATTTTAGTTTAAAACTAAAATCAATGAAGTTCCCTTACAAAATTTGAACTTTTTTTTTACAAAAATTGCTGATGAAGTTTAAAACTGAAAAGCACAGGATAAACTACAGAAACATCAATTTTTCTAACTGGACCCCAATCTGAATACAACGTAACACTACCACTAACACTTCATGTACATTGCAAGATATGTACTAATTACAGCCACCAACTAACAAGTCCGCTTTAAAAAGGTGAACGGAATTCAGAAAGAAAGACGGCATCTGTGACCAGGTAAATAGACATATAGGCCAACCATTGTTATAGAATAAACAAGGGAGAGACAAGTACATCAAGTGTCCAGCATATGATGCCAATTAACATATATCACTATTACTTTGTATTGCAACTGCAACCACCAAAATTTCCCCAAATAGCTTTTCCACAAGACTACCTGTCAGGATAAAAAGCATATGTTCAGCCAGCTACATCAGCTTTATGCAAGTAACACCTGTTACAGCCATAACATCTAATATGTAAGTGCAATTCTGTTTGTGTGTTTATCTGTTTTAAGTCTTTCAAAACTACTGGGCCACAAACATCATATTTGGCACCATTGATCACTTCCTCAAGCTAGGTATCACAATGCGGTTCATGACATCATGATGACGTCCTCAGTTACCATAAGCCAAAAACATTTTGACACATAAAGAAAGTGAAGTATGTTAAAGTAAACTAGCAAAAAACTTATTTACTATAACGCTTTTTAAAAAATCACATTTTTTTCATTGGAAGCAGCTTTAAACGTCTTTTAACCTGACCACTAAGTCCAGTACTTTTGTAGAAAATGAAAAACAAATTATATCAACAAATTCTATTCATTATGTCATCTTAGTTCTGAAGAGGTGCAGCTTACTGCAAAAAATTAGTTGGGTGCTAGCATTTGCTTACGCATAATATTGTTTTCCTATATCAAACATTCTTAGTTTTATTTCTTAGCACTCTTTGAAAACCTACAACTACTAGCACTTCCCATGTCAAATTCAAAATTTACCCAATATTAAGTCGAAGCCTTTTTATGAAGATCAACTTCTTAAAATCATTTGTTTTGCCCAAACTTGTAGATCAAGCAGTCTATAGATGATAAATGTTCCAATTTCCAAGGTTCAAGACCTACTTTGTTATTTTATTGTCAACAGCATTTTATCCTTGGAGGCTATAAAATATGTGATTTTTGGTCCTTGCTAATTGGTTAATTTTAATAAAATAAAAAAATTTGCACCCCCAGTCTACACTCCCCCACACTGCACACTCCCTTTCAGTGCACACTACCCCACACATTCACATACCAAGCCCCCCTTCAATGTACACTGTCTTTAAGTGTTCTGCCAGCAAAGATTCTAATCCATAAGCATTGCATTTCATGGCAGCTGCACTATCCACAAACCAGTGTCATTGCTGGACTTGTAGCAATTATGGCTATACAGACATAGATATGTAGATACACATGAATGGTGATGGTAAAATAGTCTCCTAGGGTAAAATGCTATCAACAGCAAAATAGTCACTTCCTTAAATCAAAAATTCCTTCGAAATTGTTTCTTTTGTCTAAACTAGAGTCTCAAATTATTTTTCAATATTGAATTGGCCCAACTTGAAATTGAAAACCGTGTTTGATGATCTACCATACTAAATATGATACAACTTTGTTTGATTAGGAGGTGTCCCCAGCAAAACATTGCAGTACCCACATAGCTGATCACTGTCTTATAAGTCAAGAAAGATGAACATCATAAAAATTAGGTGATGGCTATTTTGCCATCAACAACATTTTACCCTTAGAGGCTATTTTGCTGTGAGTTATTTGTGATTGGTCATGTATTGAACATGTGATTTTTGGCCGTTTCTGGTTGGTCAATTGTAATAATTAACTACAAAAATTTTGAATTCTAGTATGCACTCCCTCACCCTGTACACTCCCTCCCAGGGTACACTACCTTGTATATTTACATACTGGGCCTCCCCCTCCATTGTACACCGCCTTTCTTTAAGTGCCCTGTAAGCCGAGATTTCAATCAATAACCACTGCATTTAAATCCAGGTGCACTATCCACGCATCACAGCATCACTGGCAGAAATTTGGCAATTATGGCAATACAAACACTTGTGAATGAATAGGGCAAAATAGTCTCAAAGGGTAAAATGCTGCCAATGTCAAAAAACTACTGCATCAATCTCCTTAGAACAATCACTTTAAGGTGAAGATTAATTGAGGTAAATATCATGTGTGCATGCCCAGTAGTATTAGATGAGTTCACATCCTCAAACAGACAAGAATTATGATCTACTATGAAATTAGCAGCATTGCTGAATATGCATTTGGATATTGCTAAAATGCATAAACAATGCAGGATTGTAAATTGATGCTCTATGATAGAATTAACTTATGGAGTTAGTTACATTTACTTAAAAATTTAGTTTTAAGCTATATGGCTAATTCTTTAGTATACCCAAGATTTGTGGTTTACGTGAAAAATCATTTTTGACAATACAACTCTTTGAAATCAGAGAGTGTTTATGCAGTCACTTGAGTAATATTTTATTCTACTAATGCTGCTGATAATGCAAGAGCTACAACGTTACATTCATAGCCTAATCAAAAACTTTTTAGCACTATTTATTGACAAGTTTAGTTCAAAATGATTAGTAATTTCCACGCAGGGAAAATCATGATAGAGCACTTTTTCCCTGAGGACAACAATATAGTTGCCATGCAGGCATCAAACTCACAATCTCTTGTTTGCAAAACCACTGCCTTCAAATTTCACACTGAGCTATTGTTGCCTTTTGAAACCTTGCGTCACAAATTAAAAGATAAACATCATCACTAACACAAAATGCTTTTATTCCTAATGTAAAACAACAGGTCATTAATAAATATCCAATCTACATATCAATTAACAACACTTTTACAGTGAGTTGATCAGCTGATCAGTGTTTAAAAATTGAAACATTGCGATCTAAACCAATTCAAGCTTATGCATACTGGTACTGGTACTTATGCTTACTGGTACTGTTCATACTTAGTACTAGTTCTCTACAACACAACCTCATTTGAAAACTGCTAGGTCATGATGCTGCTGAGTAAAACAAACATGAGGCTCGAATCTTTAAAAGAAATGCCATGCATAATGACAACTAATTTCACAACTTTCAAAATGTTGGTTTGGATGCAGTGTTTTCTTATGATAGTTTTACACAAACACAACTATGAGTGGTAGCAAGTAACAGTTTTATTTATTTGATTCCAGCTTATTCGAGCTCAATGATACCCATTAGCGCTGTTCCAGTCACTGAAGTCACACTACTCAAATCAATTTTTCTGAGCTACACCAAAATACGGAAATACCAAAATTTGGAAATTCACTCTAAAATACGGAATTAACGAATTACGGAAATACGGGGAAGAATACTTACTAAACTACGGAAAATTAAAAAATACGGAAATTAATGGAAGATGGCAAAAATAGTACATAAATATCCAAATAAATGAAATTAAAGATATTTCAATTGAGTTAAACTACGCATTTTTGTTGTGTGAATGAGTTGTAGAAATAGCGATTTAAGTTGCGGAAGATGATGAAAATAAACGATAAAGATATCAATGGATCAAAATAAAAGGTTGAGACAACGATGCAACTCTCTACTTTGTTAATGAGTTGATGCCAAGATCAGTGGTTCACAAAAAGATATAAAAATTTGTCAAGCATAGTCTATCAATCAACAAGGATGAAGAAAAAAATGGGAAATTCATTCTGGGACCGAAGATCATTTGGTGTTAGATTGAAGAAAGCCAAATGAGCGGAAGATGGGTTCCAAAATAGATCGAAAAGGTAACAAGTCACATAGCCTGGTGTATGAGTTAATTGGCTGTTGATCAAAAAATAGTCAAGAGCTAAATCAAATGATTGGGAAAAAATCAAGAATTGAACTGAGGAATGTCTTGATAAAGCTATTGATTAAAAACTAAGGATTACTTTTCTGATTACCAAAAGAGCAATATATACCATGAATTTCCGCATTTCGAAATGGAAATTTTATGAATCTTCTTTTTTTTCTGACTGAAGTTTATTTGCATCTCCATATTTTCTCCATAAAGCTTAGATGTTTGTGAGTATTTCCTAAACGAGGCCTATGCAGCACACTTTCTGCCCCGTACGCATTTTTACCCATGGGCTAATGCCCTTTGTTCTATAACTATTGCTTTATTCCTATTAACCCAGTCCCATATCCGATGCCTAATAGCTGCCCAGCATCTATTTCCTCATGCTCATTGTGCCCCTTGATGATGTTACTCCCAGTGATGTGGAAGCGGTTATTTTTCAAACGCTTCCGCTTCCGCTTCCACACCTATCGCTTCCGCTTCCGCTTCCACCAACAAAAAACGAAAAAACGACCGTTGACAATTTCTTTTAACTTTTGTGGGTCTGTACCCTGCCTTCTCCTACACTTTATCATTTTGAGAAAACAAAAACCTTCATTTATTGCTATTACTTTATCTACTTCGCTTAAGCTTATTGTTTCGAACTACTCTGTGTTTGTTTTTCTTAGATATCAGAACTCGCGTTGAATGTAGAACAGTGCTTTTCAATCTTTTTGTCATCGCGGAGCCCCTAATATACTTTCGCGTTTTTCACGGAACTCCCACTAACAAAAATTTAGAAATCACGAATTGCTTGCGAGAAAATCAAATATTTCGTTACTACAATTCAAAAAATAATTAAACACTTCAACAAATAGACAGTTATTACAAGTTCCTTCACTACTTACAACTACTTTTACAACAGTTAACTTAACCCGTTTCTTACCAATGTTACCATATGGGAACATATAATCAATCACGTGTTTCTTTCTTAAATAACGAATTTTTTTAGCATTAAAAAGCAGCAAAAATGATACAAGGAAACATTTTTCTTTAGCTTTCTACATTTTTTGGTGTGATTTATTGCATTGTTTGAGAAATTTTAAAGGTGGAAAATGCCGTGAAATAAGCTTTAATTACGTGATCAGTTTCCATGGCAATATCACGCTCGGGTAACATTTTTGGTAGTTAGCGAAAGTGTTTTATTAAAAAGTCTTCATACCGACGTGTAACTCATGCTACTACTACGTCAGAAGTGAGAAACCTAGTAGAAACAATAGAAAGAACAAGAAGTGTAGTTCTACTCACTCCTGCTGGTGGCGATGAATGTGATCAAGCAAGTGATAATGAAGAAGTTCCTCAAGGCTTTGAAACGGCTTTTGAACCTGCTGGTGAGCTCAAAGTGAAAGAACATATAGATGATGCAGAGGAGGATCAAATAGGTTTTCTGACCGAGATAACCAAAAAAAGAAAGCGAGCTTCAAATAAAAGTACGAGTTGCGACTAAAAGCATGTGTTGGGGCGTGTACCACGATGCATCCTGCTTGTAATTTTGAATAAAAAGTAAAAAAAAATATTTTACAAATTTTTTTTATTTTTGAGTTTTTTTGCTGCAACCTGCCAATGTTCCCATATGGGAACATATGTGTATCTCAAAAACCTTTTTAGCTAGAAAGATAATTTTTTGTATATCAAATCAACGGTTCAGTTTAATCTTATACAGCGCAATTGAATAAAAATAGACAACTAGAACATGTAGTGGTAAGAAATGAATTAATGCTTCTCAGATCTAAACCGTATGATTACATATTACAGCTCTCGACAATAACCTGTCGTCACAACAACAAATTACACCGTATAGCGTTGATTTTCCTTCTCTATCCTCAACTAACTCTGACTTTGAGTTAAATTTAACTCTAATTATCATTACCGACCTTCTATCCGTCCTCAAAACACGTATTGACTCCGATCTTTTTGGATAGTGAAGTGCGAAATTTCTGTCGTATATATAGTATGTACATTTAAAGCGAGCAAAATTAAACTACACCAATCAACAGCCGCCTCAACGTGGTGGTGAAGTCCCAGACCCGTTTGGATTGGGTCAAAATGGCTGTTGGCCTTCCCGAAGGTCCCAGTTACCCCGGGCACTCCCCTTACACCAACCATTTTTTCGCCGTGCAGCCCCCAAACGACCGCAAAAGGGTAGCACGCAGCCTCTTTAAAATTGGCCTGTCTTCTGTCTACTCCTGCCTTACTCTTGCCAGCCTTCTCATTCTTCTCCTTGTCCTGATGAGCGGCAACGTTTATCCTAACCCTTGCTCTGTCTTTCCCTATTTAGTGTACGCTGAAAATGTGACCTGTAGGGGTAGGTCAGTGCAATGCTGCTCATGCTCTAATTGGGTTTATTTAAAGTGCTCACTACTCTCCTATTCTAGATTCAAAACTCTTGGCAGCTCTCACTTCTGGAGCTCCCCTCCCTGCTTTTTTTGGAGATTCTACACCTACCAGCACTGTGACTTCCTCCTCGGACTCCTCCAGCTTGTATACCTTCACTGCTCAATCTGGCCCCCTTCCGCTAATGCAGCACTCGCACTCCACCCTCACCTTCAAACCTGTTATCCTTTTTCCGCCCACTTTGTATCTTCTCCTTCTGCACCCTCACCACCGCCTCATGCTCCTGGCTGTTTCTTTTTACCTCCTGCTTTCTCTTCCCCTCCCTAACTCTCTCAGGGTTCTTCAATGGAATGCTGGGGGTCTCCGTGCCAGGAGCACTAAACTACTACACTTTATTTCGTCTGATTCCGTTGATCTTATTTATATCCAGGATTCTAACCTTAATTTATCTTCCTCTTTTCAGATCCCTGGATTCTCTGCTCTGCGATCTGATCGCACCCACTCTCGATCTGGTATTTTTTCTACTGATGTCGCAGACGCTAGCGGCGGCGTCATCATTTTCGTCAAGTAGGGTTTATTCTCCTCTGAGCTTTCTACCTCCTCTCTTTCTTCGCTTGGCCCCTACTCTGATTATGTAGAGGTCAACATCTCTCCAAACGACTCCTCCTCGCTCTCATTTCTTAATGCTTATGCTCCCCTATTCGTTCTTCTACGAAGGATAGCAGAACCAATTTCTTTTCTCTTTCCATTCTTCCCCCTATGTGGAAGCGGAAGCGGTGGAATTTTTCGCGCTTCCGCTTCCACAGAAAAAGACCGCTTCCACCGCTTCCGCTTCCAGCTTCCGCTTCCGCTTCCACATCCCTGGTTACTCCAAGTAGTGCCGTATGTGCTCATATTGCATCGTAAACATGTTGCTATGAGTTTATATTACCCCATGCCCTTGTAGGAAATAAGTTCCCTTGAGCAAGAGCGTGCTGACTGATGGGAGCTACGGCAGTCACATACAAGAAGCATAACGGTAATTATTCTTTATTGCGTAGATGTTAGAACAGTAGAATTCATGCAATGATGGCGGACAAAACCGGACACGACTGTCCGCCAAGACGTCCACCGAAGAGCAGAAAACCTTCAACCACATGGTCGGCAACAAAATATTGCACGCATCACCACGAACAATGTCGCTGCACACGTCTATGCAAACCAGAACACCGCACACGTTACATGAACGAAAACAATGGACAAACAACATGGTTGCGGGAAAGGCAAGCCGATCAACGAGCAACCATGAGAAGACAAAAAATAGACATTATCTAGCTCTAATAAAAAATAAAAATATGCGTGAGTGTGATTTTAGACATATACAATCATAATAATACACAAATACACATAGTAAAAACTAGAATCACACACAACGGCGGGATTAAGGTGCTGAGCCGCCGCAAGCAAACTAACAAAAAAATAAAAACAGGACAAAAAGATCTTTGGCATAGCAGCTCGATGAAGTGCGAGGCACGACACGCTTCACAATCCCCCCCTCAAGCACGCGCAGCCAGCGGAGACGTGCGAAAGGACGGAAGAAGATATCGTCGTCGATCTCGGGCTTGTCTTCCAGGAATCCAAAAGATGAAAAGTAGTAGCACAGGATCAGTGTAAGCTGAAAATAAAATACATGCATCAATACAGCACATAGACATTGTTACGTCATAAATCGTTTTTTGTTGAAATTGCGTTTCGATGTGCGCGAGTTTTGAGCTTGCGACCACTTTGCTATGGAATTTTGCGTAGCTGACCTGTCTGATAAGGTCAAACACCTAATTAGCGTATTTTCGTTTGTGTATCTTTTTAATTATTGTAACCGCAGCGCTATGCTTTGTTCTGCCGCATTGTTATTTTTAGCTAAACTCGTTAACAGAATTCAATTCTGCTGCACTGCTCTAATTGATTGATATCAGTTGAAATTTCTACTCAAAACCTTTCATCATTGCATTGTTTACCGCAGCAGCAGCAGCAGCAGCAACTAAAGTTCGTTAGTGTAAGGCAATATCAATTATCAAATCAACTAGCATTTTATATTGTACCATTTTTCAGCTGTAAGAATATGTAATTAAATTAATAAAAGTTGTTGGATGTTCTGTCGAAAAACAAGTTGGTAAGTTTCGCATATCGGTCATTTACGTCAGTAACAATTATGTTGTATCTGTTACTTTTGTTACAAAAACCAGTTTGCAGTAAATTTGTGGCATCTATTTCATTCGGTTCATTGATTTCTTCTCGAATTTTCATTGAATAAACTGCGTTTCAACGACGACATCTCGTCCTTCTCTTGTTCGCCGCAGCGAGAGGCAGACACGCGTGTTGCGACGTAACAGACATATTAGGCTTATACAGATATTTACAAGGGAGCAGAGCGTGGCAGTGATAAGGTACATTTTAAAGTCACAAATTGAAGGCAGCTCCTTACCAGGGCTAATAAAAAAAAGTTCTCCCAAAAAATGAAGCATAAAACATAACTGCAGAACTAAATCAAGGAAAATAGAGGGCAAGGCCAAATTTAATGATCCAGTGATCTCCTGTAACGAACCGGGAGCCTTATGGTTCTACCTCGGCGCGAACGAAACTCGGGCGCCGAATCTTTGTCAGGGTATACAGAAGGGCTGGCGTTTGTGGCGATGGAAGGGATTTCAATGGCAGCCGAATCGTCGTGGTCTTCCTGGCAGCTCAGGTGTTGCAGCATATACACGTGTGCAGCCTTAAGTCTGTCGATTGAGACCGAATCAGTTCGGTCTCCAAAATCTAAAATAAAGTATTTGT
This sequence comes from Trididemnum clinides, assembly GCA_963675345.1. Classification (NCBI taxonomy): domain Eukaryota; kingdom Metazoa; phylum Chordata; class Ascidiacea; order Aplousobranchia; family Didemnidae; genus Trididemnum; species Trididemnum clinides. Next base: position 29,746,501 of record OY776305.1, on the reverse strand, counting down.
CCTCCTTATCGAGAACGGGGAAAAGTCCTGTGTACGCTGGTTGCAATGTCGTCGCAGAATTATCGACTCGCACAAAGACGTGCGTGCAAGTGCGTAGAGCTTTATCCAAATAGGAATTATGGCGACAGGGCTCTCGAGTCAGAGAAGGTTTGAGTGATTTCATAAAAGTTAGAACTCGTCCACGATATTCTGTGTGCGAAACCGTTTTGTCATTGTCTGAAAAAATTGCCCTGGCAAGCGCAGCGTGGTGCCAAGGGTAAGCTCGGAAGAGCTGTAGCCAATATCCTCCTTGACCATGGAATGGATACCAAGTAAAACGAGGCCGAGATTTTCATACCAGGTGGAGGGATTATCTTTGCACTTAAGCTGTGTTTTAACTGTACGATGAACGCATCCAACCATCCCGTTGGCCGCGATGTGTTACGCTGTGGTGTGTGACAACTTAGTTCCCAGGAACTCGCACATTTCCTTCCACAGGTAAGAGGTAAATTGCCGACCTCTATCGATAGCCATCTGAGTGAGACAGCCGAAACGTCCAACCCAGTGTAAAAGAAACACGTTTGCACACTCAATCGCAGTTACGTCACGCAAGGAGACTAACTCTACGTGCCTGGTGAAACGGGGGATGATAGACAGAAGGCAAAAGTAACCATGGGAAACCGGTAAGGAGTCAACGATGTCAACATGAACATGCGAAAACCTTGCATTAGGAGCCTTAAACAAATGCATTGGTGCTCGATTGTGTTTTATAACCTTCGCTTGCTGCCATTTAATACATATCTGAACAAAAATTCTGATGTCAGACCTCATTCCGAACCAAACAAATTTCTGTCCGACAAGCTTCTGGCTAGCGCGGACTCCAGGATGTGACAAAGCATGCAACGTATCGAAAATCTTTTTTCGAAAGCCAACAGGGACTAGCGGTCGAAAAACTCCTAGAGAAATGTCCCCAAGCAGAGGCTGATCACAGCCAGGCACCAATCCCCACATAATCTTTAAAGAATGATCGATCCTTAATAGGGTGATAATTGAATCGTCGGTCTGCTGAGCACGACTTATAACGGCGAAATCCACAGCTTGGGCTTCGTTGCACAAAGCATTTATATCCGGTGGTCGGCTCAAACAATTGACTACATTATTTTCGCCGGAAATGTATCTCACATCGGCGGTCAGTTGTGCTACAGGCAAAAGCTGGCGCAGCTGCCGGGCAGTAGCTTGTTTCATGGGAGATGTCACAGCACTGACTAATGGCTTGTGATCGGTAAAAAGGGTAAAAGCGCGACCCTCCAAAAAGTATCTGAAATGTCACAATGACAAGTACATTGCGAGCAATTTCCGGTCGAACACAGAATAGTTAACTTGGATAGAGTTAAAGAGTCTTAGAAAAGAAGGCTAACGGTTTAGCATGACCATCGATAACTTACTGCAGTACCGTGCCAACTGCAGATGTCGAGGCGTCTACCACCACCTGTGTCTCGGCACCTAACACAGGGAAAACGAGTAAGGTCGCACTGGCAAGCTTGGTTTTAATGGCAGAAAGTTGTTGGTGTTGTTGATGACTTTGTGCTTGTGGTTTGTAGGTGAAGTTGCTACACAATTCCCCTGAAGCACGCGCAGCTGGCGGAGACGTGCGAAGGAATGGAGGAAGTTGCTGAGGTCGAAACATGCTTCCCCACCAACGTTGAGAGAGTGAGGTTTGCCGACCGAAGGAAATGAAATTTCCGCCAAGACTTCAATTGAAAGGCGGTCTTGACGTTAGGGCTCGGCGACTCGACGATGGCTGGGCTGCTTGACTGAAAACGCTGCTGTCCAACTACATCGGAGAAGATGTAGCTTCTTCGCGAGATCATCATTGTAGCGCAACGGCAGGTATCCGACTATGATCCTAGGTAATATTAGTGCTCTCCACGTGGAGACAAGTCACTTCTATCAAAAGAAACTTACGTAAATGGCGTTCCGTATATAAAGTCAAGTGTTGTTGGTGACTTTGTGCTTGTGGTTTGTAGTTGAAGTTGCTACACCCTTTACCAAATTTCTATCGATTCCCCATGGCCACATTGCACCATGCCCAAGTTTCCAATGTCAGTTATGGCCCATGTCCATTATGTTCTACGCCTACTATGCCCATGTTTGTCATGCTTCAGATCCATTATGCCCCATTCTCATAATGCCCTTAGCCAGAGATGGGCAAATTGCAGCCTGCCAGGGCATTTTGTGTGGCTCGTCAACACTTGTAGAAACTTCTATATATCTAATGTAATGTGACAAAATGTTTGCAAAATTTTCTTGCGATTGTCATAGTAATCGAAATTGTTTGTAAAAGAAATGGTAATTTCGCTTATCCGGATGTGACATTTTTTTGTTTAGAAGAGTGTACACAATTCGAAGTTTCAAATTGCTTTGTAGTAAAATATTTTTACGTGTTTATATTGGCCTTGTTGTATGCAGTGGCGTAGCTAGCTGAAGTGTCACCGGAGGCGGAGCGAAAGACAATACCTTACTTGGTCTATGGCAATTATTTATATTTACGTATTTTTTGCAATTTTCCTCTAAAGCATCAAGAAAATATTTTTTTGAAGATCAGCTACTTTCGAGCCGCTTTCCTGGTCAATTTCATAGAATTCTCGTCAAATCCATGGGATGACTTTTTTATAGTGAAGATTATGATTTAAATTATTTCTGACAGGCTTGCACCCCTTGGTTCAACAGTCACCAACAACGAAATAATGCAGATATGTAGATTTGCAAAATGCTACCCCCTAGTTACTGCCGTCTGGGGTTGACCGCCCACCCTTCTTAGCACATCATTGGTTGTATGGCAGTTGAGTATGTAACTGTTGACTGAAACACAATCAAGGAAAAGGCATTATTTGTATATATTTTTATTTTCTAATTAAACCAACTGCAAATTTGTATGTCTTTGTTTTACATTGCTTGATATCAAGTCATGCTTTACGTACAGCTATTGCAAGATTTTAAGCACTGGCTCTTGGCCAACTCTTTAATGATCAAAGCGGAACTCCAGCTAAAAAATTTGTCCACCCCTGCCCTAAACTCATTATGCAGATGGCCTAATGTGTCCCAGGCCCCAAATGCCCCATGTAAATCATACCCGTGTCCATTGTGCTCCATGCTGATTATGCCTCAAGCCCATTACACCTCATTATGCCCAATGCTTACTATGCCCTATGCATATTATGCCCCGCACCCCATGCCCATTATGCTACATGCCAATGGTTCTCCATGCCCAATATGCCCCATGCTTATCATGTCCCATGTCCAATATGCTTCATGTCCCTTATACCCTGTGCCCCTTATGCTCCATGCCCATTGTGCCCCATGCCATTATGCCCCATGCAAATTATGCCTCGTGTTTATTATACCCCATGCTCATCAAGCCCAATGCCCATTCTTCCCCATGCCTATTCTGTCTCACGCCCATTATTTCCCATGGCTGTTATGCCATAGCATACCCCATGCTCGTTATGCCACAGCATGCCCCATGACAATTGAGTAGTTATCATTTTCCAACCACCATTGTCTGATGGCATTTTGATGATGATTATTGCCCCATGCCCCAAGACAATTGCCCCATAAGCAGTGCCTCGTGATTATTATCTCATGGCACTTAACCTATGACCATTGTTTCAAGCCCAAAGCTCCAGGCTACATAAAATTCAACTTGTAGCATACAGCGACCAATTCATATAAAAATAAATAAAGCGACCAATCCATATAAAAATCGACAACTGCGTTTCCGTATTTTTTGATTCATGGTGTCAGACAGGGCATTCGAATAAGACTGTCCAAAAGCACAGAACAGTGGTCTTAATAGCAAAAGCATCGTGAATTGCCTATAAGTCAAAAAAATTTTTAAGATGCCTAACAAGTGTAATTTATCTCAATACGGAATTGGAACCACTCAAACCGATGAATTTTAATACTAAAAAATTTTAATACTAAATACTACTATAAATGTACAATTCCATGATGATATTGCAAAACATTGTCTCAAATAGACCAATTGCAATGTCAAAACTGATCCAATTACTGTAATGCTGTTGCAAAACGATTCGTTTCAATGTTGGAATTCAATGTTTTTGTCTCAAATGCTCCACCACATCATCAAACATAACAAACTTAATGATGAGATTCGAAACAATGCATTATTGTAATTGTGTGAAGTTTATTATCAAACTTACAAACATATACAATCGAAATCACTTTAAATCACTATTGAACCATAATATCTATCATCAAGGTCTTGACCAGACTTGTGTAAATGCATAATCGAAGAATGATCTTGCGCATGAGTGCATTGAATAAACCAGTTTTAATGTGAATGTTGAATCATAGTTACATGTTTGAAACGCTCAACTAGATCACTAAACATAACAAACTCAACGATGAGACTTGATTACCGGCGCGATGGTGCAGTGGTTAGAGCGTCCACATTGTAGTCGGTAGACCTGGGGTTCATTCCCTAAGTCGAGTCATACCAAAAGACTTTAAAAAATGGTATTCACAGCTTCCTTGCTTGGCGCTTTGCATAAAAAAGGGATAGTGTGGAGAACAAGCCGGCAAGCTTGCTTGTTGTGTCCTTGGGCAAGGCACTTAACGGGACGCCTCCACCTTTATGTGGCAGACGGGTGGCCCCACCCGTACTTCACCGGATTATAATTGTGAAGTTGCTAACCCAGCATGTCAGACGACTCTTGGGTACCCACCAGTGGCAGTCCGCCTTGTTGGTGGTGGGGCTACCAGTCACTCAAGACTGGTTCGAAATGGGCTGCCATCTTCCCCTAGTCTAATATCAATTAGGTTGACGGCATGAACCTGAATTACCGTTCATGCCGTACCTCCATCCCAAGGAAGAGGAGGGGTAAGCACCTTGATTACTATTAAACTTACAACTAGATAAAAAACCAATCAAAATCACTATTGAAACATAACATGATCGAAGTCCTAACCAGACTATTTTAAAAGCACAACCCAACGATTACTTTGCGAAAAGGTGTATTAGACAAAATATTCTAAATGTCAAAACCAACCAAACCACTATAAAAGTGCTGCTAAACGCTTCATTTTGTTGTTGGACTGTAATGATATGTCTCAAACGTTCTACCAAAACACTAAACATAACAAACTCAATGATGAGACCTGCAACTGTGCATTACTGTAATTGTGTGAGTTTCACTATCAAACTTACAAATATGTACAATAACAATCGAAACTAATTTAAATCACTACTCAACCATAATATCAATAATCAAGGCTTTGACCCAGCAATTGTACATGTAGAACGCAATAATGAATTAGCAAATGAGTGTATTAAGTAGACCAATTTCAATGTGAAATCTACAATCCATCTATGTTGCAGTTGTTGGATTATTGTATGTCTTAAACGCTTAACCAGATCACTAAAAATAACAATCTCAATGAAGAGACCTGAAACTGTGTATTATTGAAATTGAGTGAATTTTACTATCAAACTTACAACTATGTACAATAACAATCGAAATCACTTCAAATCACTATTGAATCATAATATCAATGATCAAGGTCTTGACCCGACAATTGTATGTTTACATAGCAATGATGATTTAGCAAATGAGTGTAAATAGACCAATTTCAATGTCAAAACTTACAAAAAACTGTGTATTACTGCGATTATGCGAATTTCATTATCAAACCTTCAAATGTGTAGGCTACAAAAGCAATCGAAATTACTTCAAATCATTATTGAACCATAATATCAGTGATCAAGGTCTTGAACAGACTAATCTAAAGATACAACTGAATGATGACTTTGTGATTGAGTGTTTTCAATAAACCATATCTACAATGACAGTAGAAATCACTTCAAATTATTAGTGAGCCCTATTATCAATGATGATCAGAAGTTACCTTTCCAAGCTCCGCCAAGCCACGTGCCCTGAGGAGTCTCACTCGTCCTTCTGCTCTCTCTTCTGCCCCGCTGAACTTGTGCAGCTGTCTCCAACCTCTTCTCGTCCACTGCCACCGGCCCAGACAAAGTTGCCTATCCCATGCTAAAGCACCTTCCTCGCTCTGTCATGGGCTTTCTTTTTCATATCTTCAATCTTTCCTGGACTTTGCATTCCTTTCCTTCCATCTGGAAGACATCTCATGGACCAAATTTCTGGAAAAGCTTGACACGCAGCACCCCAATATTAAGTTTATTTTAGAACAGGCTAAAAATACAATACTATTTTTGGATGTGGAAATAAAAATTAACTTGGATAAATTTGGCACCTGAACATGGAGAAAACTGTTAATTCCTTTCGATGCGCCTGCTCACCACTGGTTAACATAAGCTCTGTAAACGCGATTGCTGACTTCGATAGAGATATATTGTCCTTTGCCAATTTATTTTGATTTATTTGATTTCATTCAACAGCACCCGATTCGATTCGGTTTACAAAAGTTTTCTTTTACAGGCGGTCACAAGCCTCTTACACTCTTTCACACTAGTCAATTAATTTTAGAATGATTTTCCCACCAGAAAGCAACACCAGTATCATCTCAAAGTTTTGATTATCTGCCAGCTCAAACGAAGGCAGCCGTAGGCTGCTCAAAGCGAGTAAATCATGTGACAGTAGGCCCATCACATTTAACAAATAACGAATAACGATTACAGAACGTGTAGGTTGACACTACTGTATATACAAATTAAAAACCAACAAAAAATACATTGACAACGTAACTAAAACCTCCTAACACCGGATTGTTGTTAAATTTCAATGCTTTTGTCCCAAAATGTGAAAAAAAGTTCATTTTTTGTCTTCTCAATAGAGCAAAAATTACCTGTTCAACGGACTATCTTTTGCAAAAAGAAGTTGCCTTTTTGAAAAATCTTTTATACAGTAACGGTTAACCAATCCCTTTTTTTTAACAAAATTTTCTGCCAATTTCAAAACGAAAAACAGACCATAAAACCGGAAAAGAATTTATTAATCTTTTTATCATTCCCTACCTCGAAAAAATCTCAAAAGAATTCGGTCTACAAATTCAATCACTAATAAAGAAACGGTTTGACACTAAAATTACAATCGTCTACAAAACAACAAAAGTGCAGGCATATTTCTCTTTGAAGAGCAAAACTCCTTTAATCTTAAACTCAAAGTTCGTTTATAAGTTTACCTGTTCACGTGATGTGAACGTCACGTACATCGGTACGTCCGCAAGACATTTGAGTATAAGAGCAGGGGAGCACTTAAATGTTTCAAGATCAGGCAAAAGTGCCATCAAAGAACATATAGAATGCAGTTCATGCAAAACTCAGCAGAATAACATGAAGCAATTTGAAACAATTAGAAAATGCGAAACATCTTACGAAGCCAAAATCCATGAAGCATTGGTGATCAAAAGAAGTAACCCTGTGCTAAACAAAACAAACTGTATGCAAACGGAGCGTCATTTTTACTAAACGTGTTTTAATCAAAGATATTTATTTAATAATAATTAACCAAACAATTTTGCACCGAACTTTACTGTAATTTTAATTCATTTGAAACAAATATTTACATACCCTCAAATCTGATCAACTCCCAGCAGGCAATTGTTTCTATTATGAGATCCTTTGTAAGCAATAACCAGACAATTACGGAGACCGCAGAATGAAGCTTTACTGTTTTTTATCAGAACTATTTTCAAGTTGTTTTGTGTTTTTTGTGTTTTCGTTCAACGAAAGTTTTGATGCTGTAAATATTTGCAGATAGATCCTCATGAGGGCGATATGTAGAGCCGAAAACGTTTGAATTTGCTAAATATATTGTATCATTATGTTCAACGGTGTATTATTAGTAGCAATAATAACAACTTGGATAATAAAAGTCACTTCTCTACCGAAATTGTAACATTCACTATTATTCCATCCACAAAATGGGAAAGCCTCTCGACTCTCCTGCTTCCTTCCGGTTTATCTCTCTCACCTCATGCGTCTCAAAGCTGTTTGAATGCATCATTCTTTCACGTCTACTCTTCTTACTGGAGTCTAATTCCATTCTCCCTCCCCGCCAGGCCGGTGTCCGCCCTGGACGGTCTACTCTAGATCAGATTTTTTTATCTTTTTCAGTCCATCTTGCATGGGTTCAACAAACCTAGGCCGGGCTCTCGGACAATCGTCGCTACTATTGATTTTTCGAAAGCTTTTCACTTTGTCTGGCCTCCCTTCTTGCTTTACTCGTTGGACTCAATCTTTCCTTTCTGACAGGCGCGCTTGTGTGGTTTTTCAAAATCACAAAAGTTCGTTCTTTTCGAGTCCGTCAAGGTGTTTCGCAAACATTCGTGGTTGGTTCTGTACTTTTCATCAATGATCTCCCTGATTCTCTGCTTTCTACTGTCAGGTGCTCACTTTATGCTGACAATCTGGCCATTTGGTCCTTCTCCCCTCGGTCCCCACTGCGGTGGAGGCCACACAAGGAGTTTTGATTTGATTGGATCGCTGGTCTAAGTATTAGTGTCTTCCTCTTAATCCGAATAAACGTGAGGCTTCCTTCTTTTCAGTCGATCCCCACCAAGCTCACCTTCAGCCCAACTTCCTCTTACTCAACTCCCGCCTCCGTTTCAATCCCACTTTAACTTTCTTTGGGGTCACCTTCGACCGCACTCTTTCCTTATCTAAGCATGTATCTTCGCTGAAGGCCAAGTTCTTCCCTCGTTTCAAGGTCTTACGCTGTATCTCTGCTTCCTCATAAGTCCCCTCTAAGGAGTCCCTCTCTCTTCTGTATAAAACTTTCGTCGGCCTTTTCTCGCATATGCTTCACCCGAATGGTTTCCTTTCCTAAGCGTTACTAATATCACCAAATTGGAACGCCTTCATCCACGGCTAGTCGCGCTATCTCCGGTTGCCTCTCGTCCTCCTTTATCCCTCTTCATCTCTTCGAGGCTTCTTTACTTCCTCTACGAATCACCCAGACTCATCTCGCTCTTTCATCTTGTGAGCGAGCTCTTCGTCTCCCAACCTCCTTTCCCATTTCAGGTTTGGCCAGACATGGAGTGAAACCAGGACTCCGCAGATCCTCCTGGAGAGCTTTTGCGTCCACTCACCCGCTTATGCTTCCTTCTATATCTCCTAGAGAGGCTTGTTCACCCTCTCCTCCTTACAATCTGCCTACCTTCACTGTGGAATGTATTCTTTGTTCTCGATGCTCTCGCTCTGATCTCCCTTTTCTCTCGTGCGGCTCTCGCTCATCTTGACTCGCTCCGCCTCACGATCTGTTACTCTGAACGGCTCTGAACAGCAGACGGCTCTGTTTCTTTTCCTTTTGGCAAAAGTGGTTCTGGCGTACTTGCCAACTGCTCTCTCTGTGGCACTGAGACCACTCTTTCCTTTTCAGCAGGCCCAGTTTGTTCAAGTTTTTCTGCTGAAGCCTGCGCCATTCTACACGCCCTTTGCTGGCCTCAGCAGCACCAACAAGTCTTCCATTTCTCTTCTCTTCCTATCTGACTCTCGTTCTGTCTTTACCACTCAGTCCTCTCCTCCATCATTCCTTCTACCTCTAACTCTCTGGCAGATCTGACAGGAAGTGTCTTCTTTCTCCTCCTGTACTATCAGGCTACAATGAGTCCCTGGACATTCGTTTCTCCCGGGGAACGACGCAGCTGATAAGCTGGCCAGAAGGGGAGCGCTTTTTGCACTCTCTGCAATCCCTGGTATTCTCTCTCCTCTTATCTTTCGTATCCACTCTAATCTTTTCTCGGACTGGAGGCGTACTGTCTCATCGAAATTCTTCGACACACAGGTTCCCGTGATTTTCATCGACGAATTTGTGCTCCCTCATCATGCTCGCTGTGTTCTCTCTCGTCTACGCTGCAATGGACACAGCCTTCTGTTAAGTTCTTATCTTTCTAGGATTGGCAGAATCGAGAGCTCTTCCTGCAGCGCCTGCGGATACTCGTCCCAGGACATCTCTTATCTCATTCCGCACTGTCCAGCTACAGACTCTTTGCGCCGCTTGCTCTTTGGCGACTCTCTGTTTCTGTACGACCTCTGGTCCAGGCCCTGGGGAGTTGCCCGGCTTCTGGGTCTCCATGGTCTTCTGCCATATTCCCATCTCTCGGAAGGGGTCGGGTAGCAACAACAACCGCAATTTACTTGCAGGTGGTTGGAAACTTGAAATTTTTCCGTCTTGCTTTTGCACTAGCGAACTGCTAGATAACTTTTCTAAAATCTAAATTTTTAGCTCGTTCATTTTCTATCGATAGCAGAGCCTAACCGCTAAGTCTCTCTTGGGACATGGAGCTTCAAAAAACGTTTTTGATCAGCTTGAGTTTAGGAAAAGACCTCTCTGTCGTAGCAACTGTTACAACTACTGTCATATACATCATGTATGCCGTACAAACGTCAGGATAAGTTGTGGCAAGCGATGTATCTTCAACAACCAAAAAAAGCCATTTCTTCAGCAGATTTTTAATGGGCAATCTTTTCTCTACACGACATTTTGATGGAGAGCATTTGCCTAGGAAACAAAGCAGAAACGTTATCAGAAAATTTTCTTCTTGCTTTAACCTCAAGATCCAGATGAGAAGCATTTGATAAAAAACTTTGTTTCAAAACTTGATATGACGTCATCACTGATTTCATTCCTGCAAAGAAATTAATGAGTTGGCAAGAAAGTATGTCCATCATCGGAAGAAACACAGTTACGCAAAATCGCTTAACGCTATTCTTTCGGATATTTCATCGAAGTAGGCTTTTGTTTTCTTTGCTCTTTTGTTCAAAAACTGTCTTGGCAAACCCAATGTAGAAGCAATAGTGGAAGCTTCCTTTAGTACTGCGTTAAGACTGCTTCTGAGTGGAACAATGTCTTCAGCAGCAGTTTGCAGAAGTTTATGGGCAGAAATTAAGTCAATTGTTTTTCACAGCATAACTTTCAAAGGAATGCTAACGATTTGCAAAATCTTGCATTGCACAATCAGCATGTTTACAAAGTCAAAGTTTTCTCTGTTTCTTTATTGCCATAGCTTCTTCTCTTTCCTTTGGCTTCGTGCTGATAAGTATTATGTGAGTCAAGCATTTTATAACGTCACAAAGTCTTTCCTTCAAAACATAGACAACATCATATCGACCAGACCACCGAGTTGGATTTAACGCATTTAATGTAGGATTTGAGCAAAAACGATCATAGATATTCTGAAGCTTTTTCCACTGCACAATGCTATGTCCGAAAAAATTATATACCGACGTAATGGTGTCGTAAAATTGACGAGTCTCAGTTACGGCTTCTATGGCATCTTTTAACACCAAATTTTAATTGTGCAAAGCACAATGCGCAGAGTAAGCTTGTGGAACCATAACTTGGATCTTCTTATGCAAGCCGGAGTACTTTCCAGTCATCACTGCCGCGCCATCATATCCTTGTTCACGGCAGTTTTTTAAATCAAGCCCTTTCTGCTGAATGGAATTCGTTATCAGTGTGTGCAATTCAATAGCAGATAAATCCTCAACTTCGATAAATGAGGTAAATGCTTCAACAACTTTCAGTTCTGATAGCGTTCTATCATCGTGATAATCGATTTTGACGTAATGAAACACTTCACTTAATTGGTCTTTTTTGCTGGCATCTTGAGTGGTATCAAGAATAATAGCAAAAAATGGAGCGCTGTGTAGTTCGCTTTTTATATCACGGATAACTTGTTCAACTAGTACTGATATTAGTTTATTTTGTATCAATGGACTTCAAAATTTTAGAGAACCTTTAGGTAGTTGTAAAAGTTTGTTCAAAACAGTGTCGTATTGAGCAAGAAGCTGTATGATAGAGAGAAAATTGCCCTTGAAGCATAAAAATGGGATTTATTCGCAATTCTTAGTAAAAAGAATAAAGCCAAAATGCTGGTAAACATTTTATTAAAACGTTTCGCTTTTACACTAAAAGCATCATCAGTTAAATAAATGGTCACCTAAGGCTAGGTTAAACACCTAAGGCTAGGTTATTCTTTTTACTAAAAATTGCCCTTGTTATTCTTCGAAAGTTCTTTACTGGATCCGCAAAAAGGTAAGTTTCACTTTGCTAACATCAATGTAACATTCACAAGCCTTTCCAGAACATTGTGCCAAAAGTTTGTTTTTTCCAGCAAAGACTCGTGCAACGCTTCTTCTATTGTTCCCCTATTTTTCCATTGCTTATATATGGCACATACCTCCGCAGGACGTGTGGAGCTTTCATGGCTTCGAATTTGCTGCAGTAAATGCCTCCAGTCATTTTAACCTGTTGTACACCAAGGGTTTTAAAGTGCGTAAGAAGTCCCCGTAGAGCAATTTTCATGAGGAAATAACCAGCAGAGCTGGCAGTAAACACGGTTCATGCTTGATGAATAACATAACCAATATCTTCGTAGTTTTAGACCTGATTGTGCTACAAAATGATAATAATTTGTTGAAAATGAACAACCGCTTTGAAGGGGATCTTTAGGGAAAGGTCCTTCAGGTTGTTTGGGACCTGCTGCAATAATTGCTTTCTTGATCTCTGAGTCTATAATAATGGTGGAAAAGTCGTCATTTTTGCTTACATCTAAATCTATCTTTAGTAGTATCGGAATTTTCTGTCCCCCGAATGCTGACATCAACAAGTTAAGGAGCAGATTCTGTCTCACGAATGCTGATGTCTTGGTCATCCGCTTTGAATGTTTCTGGTCGAGTTAGCCTCAAACTCAGTCGCTGAAAGTTTTTGGTTGCTTCAGCTATTTTTCTCCTCTTAGCTTGTCTCTTTTGTGCTCCGCTTTGATAATTTCTTTTCATGTTAAATTGCAGTCAACTAGAGTTTTACAATGTTGTTACTCAAAACCTAAAAAGTTTAATAAAATTTAGACAACGGTTAGAAAAGTTTAATGTAACAAACTTTGTTATTGTTTTTCGGGCTCACGAAATTGTACTGCTGCGAGCGTAAGAACCACGGTATTTCTAGCAAAAAGGATTCAAATAGAAAGCTCAAACCTAACATTTCAATCACTCAAACCACAACTTCTTTCCACGAAAGAAGTTTATTAACAAAAATCACAAATCTAATCACTGACTAATAGAATGACGTCTAGCACCCATATGGTTAAACTAAATCTACGTAGAATATTCAAATAAAACAATTACTATTCTCAAAAAACTAAGGCCTTAGATCTCACTAACCCCTAAAACTCTAACTCCTGCCACACAGGCAAAACAGTTACACAACAAAACGCTGGCTTACACAGCACAATCGATTTATTGAGTTATAAAGGTAATCTACGCGCTTTATTTGCATGTTCACACGAATGACGTGGTTATTTCACAAAGTAATAGTATTGCAAATAATAAAAGCCCCTTCCATAATTTGACGAAACCATCCCTAAACACGTTTTGTCCTTTTGTACCCATCAGCAGTGCCTGTCCCGTCATCACCAAAAACTAAAACCCCATATTTGCAATAACATAAAAAATGTATTACTTTTAATTAATGGATGTTAAGGCATATAGGCTAACTGCAATCAGTTGAATAAAATACCACTTCCACGACCGGTTTCGTTCCTATTAGAACTCGTCAGGTGGACTCAGGTATTGAACCGACGGTCACATGAATTGCTTCATGCGGTTTATGCCACTCCGCCATCGGCCCTTTCAACTGATGCTGTTAATTTTAAGCTATAATGAAGCAATTCATGTGACCGTCGGTTCAATACCTGAGTACACCTGACGAGTTCTAATAGGAACGAAACCGGTCGTGGAAGTGGTATTTTATTCAACTGATTGCAGTTAGCCTATATGCCTTAACATCCATTAATTAAAAGTAATATCTTAAACAGGCTAACACCAGCTCCTATAATTCGTATTATAACGTAATAAAGGCACTGGCTTGGCTGGGAATTAAAAGCATATATCGCATCAAGCTCATTGTAGTGAGCGTGCACCTTATATAGCTTAAAATTAACAGCATCAGTTGAAAGGGCCGATGGCGGAGTGGCATAAACCGCATGAAGCAATTCATGTGACCGTCGGTGCAATACCTAAGTCCACCTGACGAGTTCTAATAGGAACGAAACCGGTCGTGGAAGTGGTATTTTATTCAACTGATTGCAGTTAGCCTATATGCCTTAACATCCATTAATTAAAAGTAATACCTTAAACAGGCTAACACCAGCTCCTATAATTCATAAAAAATGTAGTATCTTTCTATCACAAATTCCTTCCACACATCAAGCGCGGTGCATGCTATCACTTTTATACGGAGATCCCGTCCGTATCAAAGATGCAGTGTACTACTCGAAAAGTTTATAGTAATGTCACGTCATTTATGTGATCATGCCTACAAAGCGCGTGGATTACCTTTATAACTCAACTAGCCGGTTTTGCCGGCATCGCCCGGTAGAGGCTCTCTATCAGTAATGTCCGGGTTTAGTATTTCCATTCAACCGGCCAAGCCGACTTCACCCATCCGGCTCTTGTGTAAGCAACAGCGAAAAGTAAATGAATTTTATGCACTTTCACAATTCTTCTACACGAAATTGTGATCATCATATTCTCTTAATCATGACTGGCAATGCTCACAAAGAATCTTGCCACAAATTATTGTTAATACGTTTGAGAAAGCACGGGTTGTACATAATCAAAACTGATTGCAGCGGCAAAATGGGGGTTGCTTTCACAATTAAAGAAAAAATCTATTTAATGGTAAGCCTATTTTGCCAATTGATACTGCCTCTTTCCTATTTATATTTGTGGTATTAAGTTCCTAATTTGGCTGCGCTATTGATCTTGTTTCCGGCATAGCGACAAAAGCGGCTATTATTCTCTCCATATTTAGTTTTACAAGTTGTTCTGGTTGTGGCTTTATGTTGATATTTTCTTAAACTTAAAATTTTTTTACAATGATGTAGAGTATAGACATAAATACCATAACAGGCAGCATATCAGCATAAGAAACATCCTTGCTTTATAGTATATATGACGGCGTCACCCGAAGAGCCATCATCAGTAACGTCGGGATTGAGAGTGTCGGTTCAGCCGGCCAAGCCGGCTTTACCTATCAGGTTCTTGTATGAACAGTTACCAAACGTTTATGTGTTTTCTGCACATAGAATGTTCACGACTTTTTGTGCTCCTTTTTCTAATAGAATATCTCATTTCAAGATCCTGGCTATGTCTTAGGTCTATGCGCTCTGTTCATTGCTAACACGAACCCAAGGAAGTCTTGCGTTTCCCATAGTTTGGAAGTAGGGATTACATTTGTGATATTAAGCTAATCTAAAGCAAAATAGCAAAAATGTCTTTCGTGTGGTGCGATTTCACACAGTGATGCTGTTTTCTTTTGATTTCCCCTTAAACTTTCCCAAGTCCTCGCTGGCTACGCATTATGTAGCATGTCCTTTCTAAATGCTTGACGTGCCCTGGGGAGTTTAAAGTGTCCTTTTCCTCAAATGTTTGGTTTGACCCCGGTAGCTCTATGAAGCTATTATAAAGCAAAATACCAATAATATTTTTCCATGTGGTGCGATTTAACACAGTGATGTTGTTAATTTTGATTTCGCCTCAAACTTTCTCAGGTCCCTGCTGGCTACGCATCATAATTTATATTTGTTTTTTCTTGTCTAGATATGCTCATAGAAGTTAAAAGAAGTTGCTGCTTTTCCCAAATTTTCACGTTTGATTTCGGTAGCTCTATAAAGCTATTATCAAGCAAAATAGAAAAAAATGTTTTTGCTATGTATGGTGCGATTCAACGCCGGCAGGCCATACTATTACCCGTGCTGATTTAAAACGTATCAAATGATGCAGCTGCGCCAGCTCAACCGTAGAAACATTTGTTAGAGCCACAACAAAATGTTTTACTAAATACAATCCATAGCTCCTGTACATGTAATGATGATTATGTTGATTTATTAATGAAGACTGGAAATATTCAAAAAGAAAGAACGATGACACAAACTACCATTCGTAATTTTTGAAAGAGTAAGGGAAGGAGATGAAACATAGTCAAAATTGATGGGGTCCCCCAAATGTGGTACCTTTTGACTCAAAAGGAAATTAGCTGTTTGGTGGTAGGCATGTTCGACGATTTGGTGGACCCGCTTTCGTAATAATATTGGTGACATTTAGATTTTCGCCTGCGCTGTTTGCTTTAATTCGGCCTTTGCATGAAAAGGGGCCATGCCTTTCATTTAAGTCATACAATCTATTGCAATAGACGCCTATTGAGCTTTTTTAAAACAAAAACATTTCCTCTTAAGCCAGTGCTACAGCGTGATGCTATTATTGTTTAATTTTGATCTTTTCTTAAATTTGGGATTTTATTACATTTAACTTTGCCCCTAATCTAGACCTCCCTACTTTTAAACAGGGATGCGAACTCGGTCGATTTTTATATCGAGTTTAAGTTCGAGTTCGATGTCAGCTTGTTTTACGAGTTCGAGTTTTGCGAAAATTTATCAAGTTTTTTCGAGTTCAGAAAATAAAGTGATTGACTTAGCCTGAGCAGGTTTGCAATAAAATTGCGCGTTCAAGCTTATGTTTAAACATCTGTTATAATAAGCAAATGTCGTTGCCACAAGCCAGGCAATATGTGTATTGTAAATTTGCAGTAAAAGCGAAAATTGGAAAATAACTTACAATTGAATTATTGTTGATTCCGTGATTATGCGCTTTCGATCAAAACAAGAGCTATGTCTGCGATTCATTGTTTATGAAGAAAAAGTTAACTGTCAATTAGGTCACCCATTCTCTACTGTGACTGGTTACATTGTAAAACTCCAAGATCTAATTATAGTGTTCTTCTCAGTGTCCTTAATGTTTTCATAAAACATTCAGGGTTTTTATGTAGAAAACAGGCTCAGTTTAGGTCCAGCTTAAGCCTCAGCCAAGCTTGCGCAAGTCGGGCTTACAAAGGGAGGCTTGGTGGTATGCAGAAACTAAACTCAAACGAGAATTTTCTAAGCTCTGCTTAATGTATTGTGATGTTACCGTTATTGAAAACCCAGATTATGAAGGTATTATGATACTGCTTCTTAATCGGGAGGGCAAGTTTCCCCTGGGGGCGTACGTAAATTTTTAAGGGAGCATGAGCTCTAATGTGTTTTACAACACATTCTTTATTAATTTTGAGATTAACGTTTTCTCGCCTATAGTATAGTTGTCAATGCTTAAATATTGTCTGAGATATTATTGTGAGTAATTGTTGCCTACCATTATACATTATACATTATTCAACTGATTGCAGTTAGCCTATATGCCTTAACATCCACTAATTAAAAGTAATATCTTAAACAGGCTAACACCAGCTCCTATAATTCGTATTATACCATTATACAGTAATCCTGTTTCGTAAACTGAATAATGATGTCATAAAACTGTGTGATGTCATAAAACAACTAAATTATCAATCGTGTTTACTTCATTTTGATAATTAGCAACTGCAAATCTACATTGTAGAGTAGACTGTGCAGCCTAACATGTCATAATATATTCAGTCAGTGAAAAATCTGAATTGATCAAGGCAGCTATCGATTTGTTAAAGTGGTAGAGCGATAAATGTAAAATTCGTAAAGCAACCTAGAATAGTCCTAATCCTACAATTGACTAAGTTTATATTTTTATCCTGTTGCAATGCCTGCGTAGCTAAGTAATGAATTTAGATAATCAAAATGGCAGGAAAAAAAGAAAGTATACTGATGAAATGCAATTGAAACACTACTTTTGTATTAATTTTTTTAAGGGTGTGGGGCGTAAAGCTGAGAATTATCGCCCAAAGGAGGCGTGGTATCAAAAAGATTAAGAACCGCTGGATTATGAGGTTGCCGTTGAATATAATATGTTTTGTGACGTCGTGTTGGCAGGTGACACGCTGTACGTTATTATGGTGCGATACAAATGGAAGTTGTTGTTTGCAAAAAGATTTGGTTAAAGTGATTATAGTAAGTGATACGGCAGGCCACTTATCCGTGTTACTGATTTGAGCTACCTGGGGCGCATTGCCCAAATTTAGCAACAGCAATACAATGACAAGGGTTTTGCGTCATTGCGTACATAAATCGCAATTTAAGCCATCTACAATGGTGACCATAAAAGGCCGACTTAAACAATTAGTTAAGCCATGCTTAACTCTAAAACTTCTTTCTGCATACGAAATCAATAACTTAAGTTGGGCTAAGACAATTTTAGAAAAAGCCTGGCTTGTGCCTATTTCTGCATAAGATTTTTAATTTCCAATAAAAAGATTTTATTTTTTTAAAATATATTTGCAATAATATTGTACAAATGAAACTTGCTTTAAATTTTTTCGAGTTCGCGTTCCACAAAATCTTGAGTTGGTTGGAAGGTTCACACCGACATAAACCACAAACATTATATTGAAAACAATTTAGTGTGTATTGCAAACAATGTACCCAACCCAATTTGACGAGACCATCCCTGGACGCGTTTCGTCCTTTTGGACTCCTCAACAGGGCCTGTCCCGTCCCCAAACCAAACCCTTCATTTGCAATAACATAAACTCGTTTTCTCCATATGCAATAGCAAACATGCGTCGGACAAGCGGCGCAAGCATGTTCATGACAGATGGTGAACCTAATGGAGACACTCGGGCTTTTGCTGCAAAACATGAGGCTCGCAGAATCCACTGCGATCCACAGACTAAGTCACCTCAAAGCAACACCTTGGTGAGGGCGCTCTTGGCAGCAAGGCGTTGCTTTGAGGTGACTTAGTCTGTGGATCGCAGTGGATTCTGCGAGCCTCATGTTTTGCAGCAAAAGCCCGAGTGTCTCCATTAGGTTCACCATCTGTCATGAACATGCTTGCGCCGCTTGTCCGACGCATGTTTGCTATTGCATATGGAGAAAACGAGTTTATGTTATTGCAAATGAAGGGTTTGGTTTGGGGACGGGACAGGCCCTGTTGAGGAGTCCAAAAGGACGAAACGCGTCCAGGGATGGTCTCGTCAAATTGGGTTGGGTACATTGTTTGCAATACACACTAAATTGTTTTCAATATAATGTTTGTGGTTTATGTCGGTGTGAACCTTCCAACCATCAACTAACCTTGCATAACGTTATCTAATAAATCTTGAGTTGCGAGTTCGAGTTCGAGTTCGGCAAAAAGATCGAGTTCGAGCTCGAGTTCGCAGCCCTGCTTTTAGATGAAGATTACTGTTTTGTATCGATAGGCCTAGGCTTACCATATTTTTGTGATTAAAAAACGAGACGCTTGAGGGCAAGACGTCTGACCAGTGGTGGATATTCAAAATTGGGGGCCTGAGACAAAATTCTAATAAGGGGTCCCGAAAAATTGATGTAGCTATAAATAATTGCGATCAAACAACGCTACTGGGTAGGCTATAGATTGTTGAAAAAGAATTGATGCAGATACATTAGGATATATTCATAATCAAAGCTATACGTTAAAAATATTGAAACGCTTTTTTGCAGTGACTAGTTACCCCATTTCACACAGTTAATCATCCTTTAAAAAAAATTGGAGTAATTCGCTATCGAAAGCATTACAATAACAGCACAATTGTAGGGAATATTCAAATGATTTGCTGCCACACAAGTGCCTTAAAAACTTGGTGTGACTTTAATTGTCATGAAACACTCCGCAAAACAGAATTGTGCAAAATATTTAGATGTTATGCAGCAACATAGGCCATTTTTTTTGTCAAAACATCGTGAAATAAGGACTGACAATATGCTTAGCTAGTGTACTGCTAGACAAAGCTTAAACTTCCTAAAAATATAAGTCTTCACATGCTTATAAACGTTATGCTTGTAAAAAAAACATTGAATGTAATTGTAATGCGTTGAGATAGAAGTTATCTAAAATTTTAAATGCTGGCACTGGTTAATTGCATTAGGTCTATTGAAAAAAAAACAGGAAGGATAGTTACAATGGTTGTTGCCTTGTTTTTTGCTGAGCACGGGTCAGCAACCAATTTACCAATAACGATATCCTCTACATTATTATCTTTGAAATCACTGACACTTGATTACGTAGGGCTACTGGTATCATTTTCTGTTTTATCAATACACATAACTTGGATGCTTGAAAATACACTTTTTATCTCTCAGTTCTGTAGTAGTAGTAGTAGTAGTAGGGCTGTTTATTACAATACCGTAAATCTATCCATTAGACTTTTGCATCATCCATGTTCCTACTTTCTTCTTTTCGCCTTCGTTTTGATGCTATACTTTCATACTCTCTATTTAACCGATGCACTAAAACTGTCTGGTATAAGGTAACGTATACAGCAAATCAAGGACTACTATCTTAATTGAACTGATAATTTACAAATGAATCTGAATAAACAAACCTTTTTGTTAAATATGATTGTAGTAGACTTTATGTTTAGATGAGTCACCAGACAAGTAAAGCGTTAAAGCCACAAAAAATCTTTTATTGTTTTACTATCATAACCAAAGATAGTGGCATATACCAATCATGAATAATGACTTAACTAATTCTCCTTTTACAAATTCCTCTAAAAAACTAAATATGAGGATGTAGCAAATTTTCCGTTGAATCATTGGCTTGAGCAGAACACAGCAAGTACCAAGATGCCAAACAACTAAAACTTAATGTTTTTAAATCTTGGAAAAACTTTTTGTGCTTGCATATCTCTA
This sequence comes from Trididemnum clinides, assembly GCA_963675345.1. Classification (NCBI taxonomy): domain Eukaryota; kingdom Metazoa; phylum Chordata; class Ascidiacea; order Aplousobranchia; family Didemnidae; genus Trididemnum; species Trididemnum clinides. Next base: position 29,725,906 of record OY776305.1, on the reverse strand, counting down.
ATATTATTTTGCACCACAAACGCAACTGACCGATTATTCTTTCAAAGCAAATTTATTTTCGCTTTCACCAGTATATCACTAACATCAATAAGCCGCTCATAAAAAGATGAATTATTTAATTCACGTTTTGATACAACAGAAAGCTGGACCGACTTCATAGATAAATTATCACAGTTCACAGGCAAAGTCTGGTCTGCTCAAACAGCTAAAAATATAAGTTGTTATGATCACATCAATAAAATGAGGTTCCACCCTAAAAAAAGGTTAAACCTACATTGCCACAACAGTTTCTGTCAAAAGAACTGGATAACCTTTAGCCCAAAACAGTAATAGAAAAAACAAATTTTAGTGTTTGGTTTTTATTTAGGCAGTGGCTATTTTGCCGTCAATGGCATTTTACCCCTGCACTCTATTTTCCGTTGAATGTTTGTGATTGGTCAATTTTAGTGACATATTGAAAACCTGACTTTTAGTCGTTTGTGATTGGTCAATTTCTATAATTTATTGAAATTGACAAAAAGTGATTTGACAAAAATGGAGCTTTCAGTTTACACTCCCACTCATATCCACAAACTGCCATCTCCTCCTTGATGTATATTGCCTCTGTTTAAGTACCCTGCCTGCAAAGATTCAAACTTCTACCCATTTTATTCATAGTTAGTATCACTATCCAAACAGCAACTATGAGCACGCCAAAACAATACTTATGAGCACTGCAGCAAATAAGCCAATTTTGAAGACACACAAACGTTGAACGGCAAAATAGCTTGCAAGGGTAAAATGCAGTCAAAGGCAAAATAGCCACTTTTAGTTTGCACTTCCACAGTTGTTAAGCCCAAGGACCCATTTCAAAATGCCACAAAATAGCCTAAAACTACACATGCCATTTTCAAAAAGGGGGCCCCTTGACAACTCAAAAAAGGGGGCCTGAGGTGGCTGCCCCATTTGCCTCACCCAATATCCACTACTGCGTCTGACTACGGGTGACGAGGCAAAGTCCGGACACACTTAGCGACGGCAATACAGGCGTTGACTTTTTTTTATTTTTGGAGCACACTTCTATTTCGGGTGCATTATACTTCAAGTGGAACTGAGCTGAACTGTCCCTTGCGCATTAAATCAGTTAATGGCGCTGCAACTATTCCAAATATGGGGATGTGGGCGCAGTAATAAGTTAGTTTGCTAACCCCAAAAACGATCTTTCCTCCTTCTTCGTAGTCGGTTTTCGTGCTGCACGAATTTTCTCTAAATTGTCCTCGTTGTCGTTCAAACTCAGATCTTCATTTCCTCCTATGATCCCGGTACAAACATTACAAGACATTATCTGGTTGTTGTCCGAATTTTGTTGCGATGCTCAGTCGTGGTCAGCTCTTTCGATGTATTTCTTCAGCATGTTTGATTGAAACGTTTTCACCTTCTTATTCACTTTTACCCGATAATCATTACCTTTTCCACATCTGCTCATTATTTCATAAGGCCTTTTCCATTGCATCAAGAGCTTATTTGTGTCCATCGACAGTAGCAGTAATACCTTGTCGCCTTCTTGAAATTATCTTCTCTTAGCTCTTCTGTCATACAGCGTTTTGTTCTTCTTCCGGCTCTTTAGCAACTCTTCCTGGGTGATCTTCATGGTGTTGTCTAAACGTTCTCGCAATTTGAAAACATACTAATAGCTCGCCTTGATTTCTGTCCCATCGGTCTCTCCTGTCCACAGCTCCTTCAAGATTTGTAGTGGTCCGCGTACTGTCCTCCCGTACAATAGTTCAAACGGTGAAAACCCGGTGGCATCCTGTGGTGCTTCTCTGTATGCGAATAGTAAGGGGTTAACAAAACGATGCCACTGGCGGGGCTGCTCATTACACAAACGTCTTAGCATTTTCTTGAGTGTACCATTAAAACGTTCAACTAATCCATTGCAAATAGAATGATACGGTGTAGTTGTTAGTCGTTATATGGACAGCAATCTTGATACTTTCTCCATGCACTTTGATACAAATTGCGTGCCAAGATCACTCAGGACTTCATCTGGTATTCCTAGACGACTGTACATATCCAGCAATGCTTCCGCCACTGTCTCTGTTTCAATATTCTTGAGTGGAAAGGCTTCAGGGTATCTGGTTGCGTAATCGATGTCCCTTCTCGCTTGCAGGTGAAATTGGTCCAACTAAATCAACGGCGAATCTCCCAAACGGCATATCAATTAAAGACATATCTCCTAGTGGCACATGGGGAATGGATCCTTTAGCAGTCGTCTTCTGACATACATCACACGATCTACAGAAACTAGTAACATCACCATGCATGCCACACCAGTAGAAATTTGTTTGAATGCGGTCTTAATCTTCTTGATCCCAAGATGTCTTCCGAAAATAGAGTCGTGGACGACTTCCATAACCTTCTTTCTTAACGTTTTCGGTACCATAATCTGCTTTGAGCACTCACCTAATCCATCAACTCGGCTCCGAATCCTGTATAATATACCTTTACGCTTTTCATACTTTATTTTGCAGTCTCCTTTTTGAACGACATCCTTCAGGTCCACGTATTTTTTCAAAGTTGTGTCTTCCTGTTGCAGTTTTGCCAATTCATCTTTTTTGACGGAAGTCTGAGCCATCACGTCTTTTGCAACTAAAGGTTTGATCTTGGCATCCTTCCGAGCTTGAGCCCTCGTGACCGAAGCGGCACATGTCTCCACACCAAGAACAGGATCATTCGGATTCCGTACCCCAGAAATGTTTCCAAGGATCAGGTCAAACAAAGGGTCTCGCAAACAAATGGCATGAGTTACTCCTGTATAGAAAGGCGTGTCCGCTTTATTCTCAGCAATAGGTGCTTCCTTCAATGTCTGGTCGATACTTATTATGTAGTCCATGCTACCAGTAAAATCATCTTCCTTCACCAACTTTCTCCTGAAAATAACGCCATTGAAGCCTGTATCGCGAAGGACCTCAACTACATTTTCATCCACTTTTCCGGTCGCAAGAGGCATACACTTCTATTTTCATTACTCAGGCAAGCACTATTACGCACGACTTTAATTTTCTCTCCAGATTTGAGCTCCAAATAGTCTTCATTCTTCGCTTTGGCATCATCCGATAATCTTCCAACTTGCACGGTGCATCCAACTCGGTACGGTTGTGACGTAGGTCTGGAGGTGTTTGATCGTGTGGATGTTCCAACAGAACCTCTTTTCATGCCCAATTTCACCACATTGGTAGCACGTAACCGCGTGTCTAGCTGGTCTGTTATACTCATTGCATCCTTCTTCTGGTAAAACACCACAGTCGATCGCCCGATGACCAACGCGATTATATAAAAAGCATTTCAGGGTACTGGCAGAAGGGAATCCACTATGATTATCTTTCACGCTGGCTCTTGCGTTATCACGTTTGATCACTTCCTTACTCGACAACTTTTGATTGCGCGCCGCCAAATATTGATCAGCCAACCGGGACAATTCGTCTAAAGTTTTTGGGTTGCTCTGCTTTAGCCATATCGATAGATCTGTAGAGCAGGAGCTAGTGAACTACTCGTGTACAATCAAATCAACCGCGCCCTTGAGGACTTGCTCCACTTCGGACAACTCTATCCACTTGGTGAAATAATTTTTTAACCTGAATATAAATTGACTTGGGCTTTCGTGTCCTTCCGGTCTAGCTTCTCAAAATTTCTCGCGGTATCCGCGCTCAGTAAAATCATATCTTTCCAGTAAAGCAACTTTAAGACGCTCATAATCCATTGCTTCTTCTGGCGACAGTCTATTATATACTTCTACCGCCTTGCCAGTTAACAGCGGGCTTAACTGGGTTGCCCAAGTACTTCTATTCCACTTAGCAACATTAGCGTACCTTTCAGATCTCAGAAGATGTTCGTCCAAATTGTCCTTCCCGTCCACAAAAGATGGTAACGGTGGCGTCCTTACAATATTTTCAACCGATCCTTGATTCAATTGCTCACCATTCTGAGATTGGGAGAGCCTCCTCGCTTCCAATTCCAGCCTTAGCTTTTCAACTTCGAGCTCAGCTTTTCTTTCCTCTGCCGCTATTCTTCGTTCTTCAGCCGGAGCTGCTAACCTTCGTTCTCCAGTTTCAGTTTCTCTCATCCGGTGCCATTCTTTCGTTATAAGCTTGTTCCTCTGTTTCTCATCCAAGCCCAACGATTCTACTTGTCTCTTCAAGTCCTCCAACTTCTCCATATTAAGTTCTTTCGCAGCCATTTTAAATTACCCACTGGAAAAAGTAATCCCGGACGAGCCTCAGATGTCGCGTTCAATAGAAATTTTTTTGATTTTATTTCAACTTTAATTTACTTCTTAAAATTGGGGCGACTTATAGTATCGCTCGAATAAATACGTCTGGTTGCAACTTAATAGCTAGGAAAAGATTGGCTTCCACTAAGATACTTTAACCCATGCACTTCTCGATCAAGAACAGAACAAATATATTCACAAACCACTTCAAAACTTCGAATTCTTTCGCTTGTTAAATACAGAAACTAAAGCACTTTAATATATAAATGTCAAAGACTAACCAAATTTAAAAGAACCGAAATAATCGCTTGATTCCTGTCACAACAATCATCACAGAACAACGCCTTTTTACTACACTCTACTCTCTCTCTACTGAACTACTCTAAAATCGTAAAAATCTGGCCGTCTTATGTATGCCGAGACGACTTTCCAGAAAATGCTAGAACATCACGTGACATACAAAAAAACACCGTTAATAAATTACAAATCGGCAATAAAAAAGGAAAAAAATCGTCAAGAAGAACCAAGATTTACTAGAATACTCTTGAACTTAGTCGCGTACTCAACCATTGTGACGTAAGAAGAGGCGTGTCAGTTACAAATCTAAATGCAAAAGAAAAAAAAGATCTTTTTCGAAAACAGCCGAGATATAAAAGCAAGTTTGGTTTACAAATTCAGATTTACGATTAAAATCATCATGGCAGAACAAAATGACAAATTACGCAAAATATATATAAAAACTATTCCTACAAAGCAAATTTACTTATTCTTGACAATGATACGGTTGAAACTCTTAGAGCAGTTCACTGCGTCTTTGATACGGACGAGATCCCTGTATAAAAGTGATAGCATGCACCGCGCGCGTGATGTGTGGAAGGAATTTGTGATAGAAAGATACTACATTTTTTATGTTATTGCAAATATGGGGTTTTAGTTTTTGGTGATGACTGGACAGGCCTGCTGATGAGTCCAAAAAAACACAACGTGTCTAGGGATGGTTTCGTCAAATTATGGAAGGGGCTTTTATTATTAGCAATACTATTACTTTGTGAAATAACCACGTCATTCGTGTGAACATGCAAATAAAGCGCGTAGATTACCTTTATAACTCAATAAATTGATGTATGATACGGCTATGGTGATCACGTGCTGCGTTCACAGAGGTAAGGGTTTTATCTCGCTCAATATAAACTCTTAGCCTAGTACACTGCGTTTGACAGCACAAATTACGAATTTACCTATTGATATAAAGCGAGCAAAATCTATCAAAAAAAATTAGCAACTTCGAGAAGATTCTATATTTTCTTAATTGATTATTTTACGACGATATAAGCCAGCCAGATAGTAAGTGTTACTGTACGTCACAAAGCACCAAGTGAAAAGGTTGGTTATGCAACATGAGACTCTATCAAGTTACTGGACTTTTTCTTCTTATTCTTTTTTTGACTTTTCCCTATTCGGGGTCGCCACAGTGCGAAAGTATTTTCCATTTGTCTCGATCGATTTTGTCTCCCTCTTTAGCTCCAATACTTTTCAGGTATTCCCTCGCCAAATCCATCCATCTTCTCCTTGGCTTTCCTCTTCTCTTTCTACCTGACACCGCCATCTCCATCATCCTTTTTCCCACCTATCCTTCTTCTCTCCTTTTCACGTGTACATACCAGCATAGCTTTGCATTCCAAAATTTGTCTCCTAGCTTTGCGATTTTCGCAGTCCTTCTTACGCATTCGTTTCTTATCTTGTCCTTTCTTGTCACTCCCAGTGCCCATCTCACCATTTTCAACTCTCCAACTTCCACTTTCCCCATCTGTCTTTCCGTTACTGCCACCATTTCCATTCCATATAGCATGAGTGGTCTAATAACACTCTTGTACATTTTTAACCCTTGCTGATAACTTCCTGTCGCACAGAACTCCAGGCACCTTCTTCCAACTCATCCATCCTGCTTGGATCCTTCTCACTTCTTTACATCTTCCATCGCTACTAACGGCCGATTCCAGGTATTTAAAGCTTTTCGCTTTCTTTAGCTTTTCTCCTTGCAGCTTCAACTCTTTTCCATCATCCACATCTCCACTCTTCAAATACTCGATCTTGCTTTGGCTCACTTTCAGACTTACTAAGTCACTAGATTATGGTGGAAAATTGTAGAATTATCTCGAAACCATCATGTGACATTACGTAGGATTACGTCATTATGAAAAACTAATTAACAATTACGAGGGAAAATAAAGCGGATAAATATAATCCTACATGATCATTATATCTTAAACTTATTTTACTAAACAGACTTGAGTGGGGGTAGCGTATCGATTACGTCATGACTTGTCACAATTAAAATGAATAAGTCACAATCGAAACTTTAAATAATTTAAGAATTACTTCAAATAAATGAGACAGTTAAATATAAATTTAAATTATTGATGAATTGTAACATTTAATAATAATAAGTTTACTTGAGCTTATAACAAAAATATTTTACCGTAAAATGTAGCAATGCATCGGCGGTAGTTACGGCATTGGGTGTGAGCTTATTATTGTTAGATAACGGATTTAACGCCCTCATGAGCTTTTGCATAAAAGCATTCTGAAAAGACACTACACATCAATATTTTTGCTTGGGTACAGATTTGAGGCAAAAATAAAAGTTTTTCACATTCCCAAAATAGCTTCAAATAACTACCTGACCAATGCGTGACTACCATGTTTGCAAAGCAAAAGTGGAAACGAAACTCTTTTGATAGGTCGAGATTAGTAGTGTTGCCTGATGTAAATGTTTTTTTAAAGGAAGAGGAGGACAAAACCGTGAAATATGTTGGATGACCTTTTCAAGAGATCAATCTTTTTGAAAGTGGCTATTTTCCCATCTTATGCTCAAAGCGAAGGTAAGATTGTAGCGGTTTCGAACCCGGTTTTTATGTTAACAATGTTTTTGATCTAAGTTGTCTTGAATCACTTTATCTTTTTAGCGCTTTTGGTTGATTTCTTTGTTTGCGCAGTTTAGTTAATTAGGGCACATTTTAAGTTTCTAGTTTTGCTTTAAGCATGTCTTGGAATTGTTTTAAAATCATTTGACTTTGTTTTTAAGTGGTTGTGAAAAAGCAATGCAGTTCAGTCAGTCAATTCAATTCATATTAAAGTCAGTCAAGAATTGGGTTTACTTGTTTCTGTTTTTCGTCAGTTGCTTAATAAAATTGGATCCATTCGTTTGCTAAATTTTTTGGTCAACTAGAAGCGGGTGCGAGGATTTATAGTTTTGTAAATAGCAATTGTTAGTTATCCAAACTAGCCTTTGCTGCAAGATCTTTACTTTTGAGAAATCAACTCTAAGAACGTGACCATTTTTCAAGTTTCGGCCTAAAATATCTCGGATTTTGATTTGGTTCAAAAAGTTTAGAGAAGTCGTGGCGCATCTGATTTCTATGTCTATGCCTGTGGTCGAAATTCATAAACGCGTTACTAATAGGTTAATACCAAAATTTATTAAAAAACAAAAATTACCTATAAAAAGGCTTGTTTTATAATCTTAACGGTACTAAGAGCACTACTTTAACGCACATGAAACAAGGCAGACGCTGTACATGTAAACGAAATAAAAATGTGGTAAAAATACATTTACATTTTAAAATTAGAGTAGAAATATGATAGCCAGTAAACTAGTGAACATTTTATTTTAAAACGTTTCGCTTTACACTTAAAGCATCATCAGAGATAGCATTTTAATTGTAACTGATGATGCTTTAAGTGTAAAGCGAAACGTTTTGAAATAAAATGTTCACTAGTTTACTGGCTATCATAGTTCTACTCATACATTAGTAAAGAAAACTCATTTTCATCCGCCAAATTTAAAATCCCTTTCAAAAATCAATAAAACAACTTCTGACTGATGTCAGTTATATCCTTCTTAGCCTTACTTTTAGACATAGTGCCGAGTCTTGCTCTTACCCAGGCACCAAAAGCTTGAAACAGTCCTGTGCTGAAAATATGTCTTTTATTTTGATGCTTCCACAATAGGAAGGTTGCACACTCGTGATCAAACGTCATCAAAATTGACTTTCAAAAAAAGTGGCTGACCACTTTCAATGTCTTGCGTCGAATTGAATTGGAGTAGTATCGTTTTTTGCAAATTAAATGGATGAACTAAACAATTGTTAAATAAACGTTAAATACGTTTTTTTTGTGGCGTTATGAAATGAATTTAAAGACAAAGTACAGTAAGAGATGCTAAGGTTTGCTTGTTATTGCTACTAGTTTGGCTAATTTTATGGGCTAAACATGCAGTCTTATTTGTAGCCAGCTTGTGTTAGGGTTTCATATTCGATTAATCAGCGTGTTTGGGAATGCTGAGTGTAGGTCAATTGTAACGTGCAACTTTTACAGTATATTTGATTGCACAAGCATACTGAAAAGTTGTAAACCTAAATTGCACTGTAGCCTAAATGACACCACATAATTTTGTACCGTATGTTTTATGTTGAATTAGATATTGATGGATAAAATCAGTAATTCTTTAAAACTTTTTGTCAATAATGCTTGCAGATTCGTTATATAATATATCAGATGTAATTTTGTAAACTTCACTTTTCCTTAAACAATTTTTAGTTCATTTCCTAAACTGCTGGACCAAGGGTAATTAAAAAACTTACGGTACCGGTAGTAATGATCTGAAAAGAGTTGTTTTTGCTAAAGTACCCACGAGTATCTAATTGGCATAGAGTTATTTTTAACTGAGGAGCAAATGGTATTTAGATGGAACTTTTCTTTGGGCCAATTGTTTTGACAAATTGCACACAGTACTAAGCTTAAACTAGCCAAGTGAAAGACATAATCTCAACCAAATCGCTTTTGATTGAATTTATTTGTTTCCGAGTAGCACACTAGCAATAATTCATTCCAATTTTTAATCAATTTTTTATTAGTTTTCAAAATAACCCCAAAAGTTAATGTTTGCCCTGCACTTTTCCAACATAAATTACAGCTTTTGGCAGCCACTTTTTTTCGAGCCAAATGTATGACATCATATGCAACCTTCCTATTGAGAGTGGAAAAAGTTAGATGTATCTTCCTATAAAGAATGGAAAAAACTTCTTTTAAATCAATAAACTGTAAATATTTTTCAATCGTGTTTAATCTATGAGATGATAACAGGTAAAACATGGTGTCAGACGGGGAATTCGAATAAGACTGTCCACAAGCAAAGAACGGTGGTCTTAATAGTTAAAGCAGCGTACATTTACCCTAAGCCTATTTTTTTAAGTTGCCCAATAAGTGTAATCTATCTCGAATACAGAATGAGGCTATTGGAATCACCCAAACCGATAAATTTTCAATCAATCGATCATCTTATATTTGCTTAAATCAGCATACATAGAAAATAAATTTGACAGCAGTGAACAAGAAAAGGAGACGATGGCAAAACGATATACTGTACATTAATACATGCACATGAAAAGAATTTAGTTTAAATTTGAAGAAAGTGGTATGGCCATCGCACCTGTAAGGTAGCAGATGAATAAAAACACACACGAAGAAAAGCATGTACTGTATGTACAAGGTGCCACAAAATATATTAAAAATAAAAAAAATCATGTTGTAAGCCTAACAGGGGAGGCTATCAGGCGCTACACCTTGCCAAGGAGTGACCTGGGAGCAACGACAGCTAAGATACAGCTCCCTTCCGTCTCAAAGCATATAAACTCTATCGCCGGTTGTAGTTTTATGTCATATACTTAGAACTAAATTAAACATTTTGGACTTTAGCTGCTACAAAAAAGAAGTTATAGTGGGTTGGTAGTATCAGTACGGTATCGCCAGTTACATTGTTCGCATAAAATTTAATCAGCTCAATCAATAATTAATTTAATGCAAAGTGACCTTAAATGATGAAAATAACTTATCATTAGAGCCATTTGTTTTGACCTAAAAAAATATATTTTTGACTTTATTTTAGCAAAATTTTGACTTTATATTTGACCTAACCGTTTTCGCCAGCATCATACGGTACCATACAGCAATCTATTACATCATGTCAATAACCCGCGACCGGTTTCGACCTAATTGGATCTCATCAGGCGGGTGTAAAAAACACTCAATAATAAACATGATGAAAAAACAAATTTGCTATTGGGTGCAAAAAAAAATATGCAATACAAAATAATATGATACAGCAATACCTATATCATGTGGGTCTCATTCAAGGACACACACACATGACATGGACATTAAGTCACATCGGTAAGCCCTAATAGAGGTGCAGGATCATTGTCAAGACTTATCATTAATACATGGGTTGCTAGTTGCTAGTTAGCAATTTTCAAGGCGATCTCCTATTAAGAGGAATCTGCCTCCAGCATCAAAGTACAATAGAAAATTTTGTTTTGTTTTATTTGCCATTTTTATCCTCCATTCACGAGAAAGCGAATTGTATCGCTATACTTTGGACGGGAAGTCCGCACTCGCTTGGGAGTTGCCTTTTTCGAGGTTTATGGGCCACCTGTCTTCCACATAAAGGCGGGGGCATCCCGTTAAGTGCCTTGCCCAAGGACACAACAAGCGAACTTGCCGGCTTGTTCTCCACAACCTCCCCTAAATGCCGAGCGCCAAGCAGGGAAGCTATAGATACCATTTTTTAAAGTCTTTTGGTATGACTCGACAAGGGGAATGAACCCCAGGTCTACCGACTGCGAAGCGGACGCTCTAACCACTACGCCATCGCGTAAGTTTGCTCAAAATGATCACCAGCATCATACGGCACCATACAGCAATCTATTACATCATGTCAATAACCCGCGACCGGTTTCAATCTAATTGGATCTCATCAGGCGGGTGTAAAAAACACTCAATAATAAACATGATGAAAAAACAAATTTGCTATTGGGTGCAAAAAAAAATATGCAATGCAAAGCAATATGATACAGCAATACCTATATCACGGGGGTCACATTTAAGAAAAGTTATTGACATGATGTAATAGATTGCTGTATGGTACTGTATGATGCTGGTGATCATTTTTGAGCAAACTTTTCTATTGTACTTTGATGCTGGAGGCAGATCCCTCTTAATAGAATATCGCCTTGAAAATTGCTAACTAGCAACCCCTGTATTTTTACCATTTCAACTATTTTAGAAGTTTAAAATCAAATAAAACTGCGCATAAAATTTTAATAGCAGCTCAAAAATTCAAAAAAATATAAAAAAGATATAAATTTGTTTGTTTTTGTAAGGAAATTTTTGATGAAGACAATTTTGACAAGTTTTGATTTTATGCAAAATTTTGGGTTTATTTTGACTTATAAAATCTACCAAAACAGACTCCTGAACACCTGAAACGAACGTTAGTACACGTTTGATCATGTAACAAGGTCCTGAAAAAACTTTGACTTTATTGACTTTAGCGGGCCCTAGTAGTAACGCATATCGGATGAAGGCAGTTGGAAAGCGGCGTGGCTTTTATCTCCTTCCGCAGGGCTCAAGGCGCATAAGTGTACCCGAAAAATGGAGATCACAAATATCATTTCGAAAATAGTCGCACCGTAAAATAAATCTATCACAAAACTATTTATTTTTGTTATCATGAGACAATTACTGTTATGACACCCAACCCCAAATTTGATTTTACTTCCAGCACTTATTGCAGGAAACGGATAGCATTTGTGAAGTGACTGGTTGTTTTTGAAAAGGACCAGTCTTCATTAAAGATTACCATGATTGGGATTACTATCGTAGGGGCGATGCTATTATTTATGATCATTTTGTGTGATTGCTCTCAGCTATGTTCTTTACTTAAAGCTGGCCCAGCAGAATAAACCAATAGTTCATGTTCAGGGGTCGGCAACTTGAGACTCTTTTGCCTTTTCCTTTTCTGGAGAATACATTTGTTGAGAAGGTGTGAACCAGATGAGCGAGTCTTGAAATTCATTTTTTTGCCACTAATTATAGGTAAAGAGCTTTTTTTCTGAAGAACACCCTTTATTTGATGGACTATGTCGTACATATTCCCCCCAAATAAAATCTTTTTTTTGTGGAAATCGGGCTCAAATGCCTCTTTGTTCATAAAGGTTTCCGACCCTTGTTCTAACTTAATATGACAGACTAGTAGCCTTGCCTGGCAACGCTGGATAGTTCAAATGTAAACTCCTTGAATTTTGGTCTTTTCGACCGCTTGTGCACATCATACGAACACAACAAAAATACATTTCAAGTATTTTTGAAAAACGTAAAACTAAGAAGAAAGAAGAGCGAAAAACATGGACAAAAAGCAAACACACTTTATCATAAAGTTTGATGGTGCAAGAAAATAGCTTGTGATATTCACATGATTCTGTAGGCCAACTACATGGCACTGTGGTGTTATAGGAATAAAGATAATCTTGATCTACTATCACAATTGAAATTAATGACTGTGTTATGATCTGAAGAAGTGTCAACAAAAACACTGATGCAAATGCAGTCCCCAAAAATTTACGTCTCTGTAAATATCTTACCACTTTTGGTGCCTTTGGTGGCAAATGTCAGGACCATCCCATCTTCACAAATTCCTAGAAATTTTAACAGAATAATGAATGTCTGAATAATAAAATTGGCCAAAATCAATGTGGGGCAAGGACACCACCATGGAAAGAGGCAGCAAGGTTTTCTTTTTACAAGAGTGACGGGCAGGAGGACAGAAATAACGCACGCAAAGTTGCTTTAAACTAATTTTCTTAGACAATTGACTACCGTCGCTTAACAAACACTTATTCAAACTTTTTATGTTAATATGTTTAGTAGCCTATGTTCACGAATGTTTTTGAAAGTCATAGGATTACAATTTCGATAGCTTACAACTTAAACTAAAATGCACTTTTTAACCCTGCTATAGTGCCATAAAAAAATCACGTTAGCAGTACTTTGAGATCAATATGACCCCATTACTAAAAATACATTTTGCCACCAGTAGAAAAACTCAATTTGTTATCAGTCTGTATTTATTGCTTGAAAAATGTAGTGGAGTGCACAATACATAAATATTTTACTTCTGACACTGGTTACAGACCATCTAGCTGTGTTCTTCGCAAGTGGTGTCATGACATCTACCTCAGGTGAATCTGTACTTTTTGTCCTTCAATCTCGGACAATCTCGCATCTCTTGCGCTCTGATGGACAATGCTGGGTGATATTTTGAACAGCTAGAGGTGCTTGTGGTAAAATTCCACCGCTGCAAATGATTCACAACCTGAAGTATTTGCGGGGTCACCAATTTGCACTTAGCTAGAAGAATATTCAGCGATATTGTTGAATTTACACGTATAAATTTTACATGAAATGTTCTGAGTTTTAAACCCGCAGTCTTTCGATTCAAACCTGACACTTAAATTCATTACGTCGTGCTGCTACTAATAACATTTGAGCTTTTTGCCCGGAGCATTCCTAAATTTACGTGTGCTTAATTAGAAGACAAAGTCCAAAATGTATGTGAACCAGTATAGTTGAGAATTGACTACGGGGAGAATGGTCGGAAGATTTGTAACTGTCGGAAGATTCGTGTGATATAATTGTTGGAAATTGTTACTGCTATTTTTGGATCACAAGTACAGGATGGGCCATAAATAACGCACCAAAGCATATAAAACAATTCAGATAATAATAACAAACGTTTTTATTAAAACAAAACTTCTTAGCAAGATAAATCCGATTAAACTTCTTAGCAACAGATCGATTAGTGGCGCCATCGGCACCAGACATTAACACTAATTCAGCTCGTTCTTTAATTGTTAAGTGCATACCCTAAAAATGATATAAATTTTTTTTAAAAGGCAAATCATAACTAAAAAACTTTGATTGAAATTAAATTTAACAGTTATAGTAACTGATATTGAAATTAAATTTAACAGATACCCAAAGAAAAGATATTTACATTATTTTACATCACAATTTATTTTAAATCTTTGGTGCGTTATTTACGGCCCACCCTGTATTCTGTACGTCTTGCATATATATTTGGAACGGTTCCGCCATAGTCCGATAAACGTACTTCTAACGCTCCCACATTGATACCGCATCAATATACAATATTTATAACATTGGGTGGAAGTGAACTCTGCAATACGCGTAAAATTCGGCTATATACACCTGTCTCAGCAGCCTCAGTCTTCCAAAGCAAATTAAAAAGGCTGCTGTTACAGATATGAATAGTTCTTTCATGGGTCAATATGACCACAAACAAATAAAATGTGAAATTTACAAAAAAGGCATCATTGAAATTAAGATTGAATGAATAGAAACAGTTGACAAGAACTTGCAAAGAAAATACAAAGCGCGATGAAAGTTTATCATCTCAAAGTTTGGAATATTTAGCTTATCAAATAAGCCTGGGGTCATACTGACCTCATGGTACCAGAGCAGGGTTAGATATCTTGCCCCAGCCTCCGGGACGTTCCAAGTTGGCGGAAGCGGTCGGCTAGTTAGTACAAATCAAAAAATATAACCGGCGCGATGGCGTTGTGGCTAGAGCGTCCGCTTTGCAGTCGGTAGACCATGGGTTCATTTCCCAAGCCGAGCCATACCAAAAGACTTTAAAAAATGGTATTCACCACTTCCCTGCTTGGCGCTCAGCACAATAAAGATAATGTGAAGAACAATCCGGAAAGCTTGCTTGTTGTGTTCTTTGGCAAAGCACTTAACGGGATGCCTCCATCCTCAAGCGGCAGGCAGGTGGTGGGACCAAGCAGTCCACCCAACGTGGTGACCCAGTCTAACTGAAGACTTGCAAACAGAGCATGAGCCCTCACACAATGTAACCAGCGCGATGGGGTAGTGGTGAGAGCGTCCGCTTCGCAGTCGGTAGACAGGGGGTTTATTCCCCAAGTCGAGTCATACCAAAAGACTTTAAAAAATAATATTTACAGCTTTCCTGCTCGGCGCTTAGCATAAAATAGGCAACGTGGAGAACAATCCGGCAAGCTTGCTTGTTGTGTTCTTGGGCAAGGCACTTAACGGGATGTCTCCATCCTCACGTGGCAGACAGGTGCCACGTGGCAGACAGGTGGTGAGGCCAAGCAGTCTACCCGTCGTGGTGGCCCAGACTGATGAAAGACATGCAAACCTAGTATGGGCTCATACGCATGAATGAATCTGATAATAATCTGAACAAACATTTTTTATGATACCAGTCTCTGCAGTCTCGATTGTAAAAAATGAGTCTTTGTTACTTAGTTTCTTGCAGCTGCTTTGAAGTGCACTCAAGAAATATCTTCCAATAAATAAAGAGGAAGAGACAGTTTTTAAAAATTTTTTAGAAGATGTAAACCCTCTTGCACTTTTTTGATTTACCACAAAATTCTCGCTCCATTTCCTTGTCAGCAAACTCGGATCCCGTAGCTTGGAATAAATTTTTTTATGTTTTAATTTTTCCTCCGGTTGAGATATTGTATTAGTTCCAATCCAATTTATTACTAATTTTAAATCCAAATCGTTGCAATCAAAGAAGCAGACCATAAAACGGTATATGCAAACGTACACTCCTCAATCATAACTATTCTTTTGAATGTTCAGGTCCGCAGGTGCAGTAATATCTCGATCTTTTTCCTCAAACATTGACGTGCAATAACAAACGTGTTGCGACTTGACATAGTTTAAGATAGTTCTCAACAGATTGCGGTTTATTCCATGTAGAAAATCCAAATATATCATTCATTTCAGCTTTAAAACAACAATGGCCACCACCCAGTGCGAATTGTTTACGTTTAAAGGTAAAATCCAAACAACAATGGCCACCACCCAGTGCGAATTGTTTACGTTTAAAGGTAAAATCCAAGGAACGGATTCATTGTTTTTTGTTGATAAATCTAACTCCAAAACAAAAATGAGCTTGTACATCCGCATTTCAACCATTCCACAAAACAAATGCTTTAGCTTAAAACTTTTGCTTAGTTTGAACCGAATTACTCAGAGTAACTGCATGTCAGAAAAATGAGTCAATTAATACATTATTTACCCATTTTTGGGATAGCAAAGTGAACGGGTCGCTGTTTTTCACAGCATAGTTACCAACCATGCATGCTAGTATACTGCTATTGGTTATATCAATTGGAAATTAAAATCCTGTCCAAGGCGGGTTTACAGAAGTTGATTCATCAGTACTTTCAATAGCACTTGATGATGGCTTGTTTATTCAAGTGAGTACTGATGATTAATTTTTTTTTGGAATTAACGGTAGTAATGGAAAAGAAGGCTTACTTTCTGACTTGCTATGAGAATCAGCAGCAGGTGTAGTGTTTTCTGTTGCACCTGATCTTAACTTAGGTCTTATAGTAGAACACTATATATTGTTGATACTATGTACAATTTTATTTACAGGCTTTTCATTCTACTCACAAACATACTACTGAGCAACAAGTTTCACATGCGAGAAAACTTATTTATCATTACCATTATTTATTCCTAGGAGATGTGACTCACGTTACTAAACAAATATTTTGGTTTTGGCTGCGAATACAAAATTCCTACGAAATGATGTCAAATTTAGCTTATACATTCCAATGTTGTTCCATTGATTCAATACATTACAGCAGGGGTGTATTTAAATTCAAAGTTACTTCTAAAAAAACTTCTTCCTGCTTTCTTTCTTCCGCGAGCATTTTGTTTCAAAGCGCCCAAATTAAACATTTTTTTCGCTTAGCAGTGGGCTTTCCTACAGCAATATTACAGGTTTCAATGTGCCTACATAACTTTGAAGAGCCACAGAAGCATTTTTCTGAATACAGTTGGACTGTATACAGCCAGTTGTTTAATTCTCCTTCAAGAAAGCAAAGCATAGCTGTATCCAGACTGTCTCGCTGTTGCCAGCAGAGGTGTTTTTCCATTCCTTCCACAGAGTACGATTCCTCTTTTACTTCAGAAGGCCACTTTTTTTTCTCACTTTAAACATATTTACCAATTTGATCTGGAGCAACGGCATCTGATGGAATTTCAACATCTTTAATATTACGTGCAAGTTTGGGTTCCACCACATGCCAATCGCCAATGTCACAGTATCCACGTAACATTCCACGGAGTTCAAAGTTTTCTGAAAAGCAATTAGTCAGCATATTTATTCGAAAAACTAATTTTTATTTACGTGATTTGCTGCCTTAGCAACGGCTTGTGCACGATCTTGAACGCTATTTTCCGACACTTCACCGACTGTGTTGTGAGATGTGATGTTGATTATGCGTGCAGAAGCCGTCAAATAGATCAAAATCAGAAAGAATTTGCAGCTGGACAAATGTGCTTCGAATATTGAAATGTTAATTCAGCATCTTTTATTGCCATAGCAACGACTTGTGCACACTCTTGAGCACTGTTTTCTGGTACTCCATCAGCTATATTGTGAAATGTGATGTTGATTGTGCGTGCACAGGCCCTCACATAGATCAAAAACCAGAGGAATTTGCATCTGGACAAGTGTGTTTTGAGCATCAAAATGTTAAAATCCACGTTGCTATTATTGCTTATAGCAATACACGTTGAACTTAGTACGAAAATATATTTAACAAATTTAACTCTTTTGCTCCCGCGTAAATAGCGAAAAAAAATATCCGTAAGGTGGCAGTGCGAAAAACTGTCATAATCAATCATAATTAATCATAATTATGTACCTCAAGTTTGTTTGTAAATCATTACTCAGCTGTTTACTTCTACATTAAGTGTGACATATCGTTGAAATCTACATTTCTTGAGGATTTCAAATAGAAAAACAAAACTTTTTTTGAATATGTAAATTTTATGCAAATGAACACCCCCAACTGGGGGGGGGGGTTGTCTTCGAAATTAAAGTAGTACCCTCACCTCAAAGATCACTACATATTTTATTTTCTACCAATTTTTTTAGAAATGATCGCAAGATGATGCTAAGGAAATAAGCTTTCAAGGTACATCAGTCAAAACTTACCTAAATGCCTAGGTTTTCTACAATATGCAATTTTCTGAGGCACATGACCTTTTTTTTTGACCGGTACCGACCGGTACCAAATTTTGGTAGTTAAATTCAGTACCTAAAATATGATCAGTCATTATCTGCTAGAGGTTAGCCTAAACCATGTATCATTATGTATTTTTGAACAGGGAATTTCTTCAAGATTCAGAAAATATTAAGTTTAAATAGAATATGCTGTCACTGACAATGGAACAGCAGCTTGTTTACACCCTTCCCATTTCTTGAGAAACAAGGGGGATACAGCAAACTTTGATTTAGAGAAGCCAAACTTCTGCTAGCTTTTAAACTTGTATTTCGCTTCTTGTCTCCTTGGAAACTTGATACAAAATGACAACTTTACTGGTAAAATAGTTGCAATTTATTTTATCTTTTTAAAGGGTGTAGTTTTTCTAAAAAGTATAATTTAGTGAAGGTAAGTCAAAAAATTTTGGGGGTTTTGAACTGATATAATGTACAGTACTCATTTTTGATCAGTAAATATCATATATTGCTTAGTCTAAACTATTTAAAGTTATATATTGCTGGAAAGCAGATTTCCTAAGCTTTCAAATGTAACCGGTATTTAACAACATATATTTTTTACGCACTAAATTTACTTTTATCTACTTATCATTCAAATTGGTTTGGGGGGGGGGTTTGAGACCCCTAAACAATTTGGAAATTTAAAAAAGTAAAATTTATTATTATCGCTTGAAATTTTGTCAAATAATGCCCCAAAAGAGTAGTTTTCAGACTGTGTTAATGACAAAGGGTTTGGTTTTGTGGTAAAGATGTAATCTCAATTTGATTTTAGCATAGTTGGCTATTGCTTAGAATTTGGCAGATTTTGTCGTCTGCAACTGGGCTTTTGGTCTTTTTAACCCTTTTTGGGTATAAAAATCCAAGAATTAGGGCACAAATTATACATCTTTCGATGCGTGAGGAAATAAGCGTGATCTTTTGACAATTTTATGAAAATCGGATGAAAAATAAAGTCACAAATCGATTTTTAGTAAACTAACTCTGTGACTCAATTTAAAAAAATTTGAGGTAAACACTGAAAACACGAGATCATCAATCAATGATCGCGGGAGCGAAAGAGTTAAAGGAGTTTGGCTTTTTAAAGAGAATATTTGTCGTTTTGTAGACGATTGTAATTTCAGTGTCAAACCGTTTTTTCATTGGTGATTGAATCTAAAAGACGAATTCTTTTGAGATTTTACCGAAGTAGGAAATGATAAAAAGATTAATGAATTCTATTACGGTTCTATTGTCTGTTTTTTCGTTTTGAAATTGGTATAAAATTTGGTTGAAAAAAGGAATTGGATAACGGTTACTGCAAAAAAAATTTTTCAAGTAAGCAACTTCTTTTTTGAAGAGATAGTCCATCAAAAAGATAGTTTTTGCTCTATTGAGAAGACAAAAAATACGACCTTTTTCCAAATTTTGGACAAAACCTTTGAAATTGAACAATAATCCGATGTTAGAAGGTTTCTCCTTGTTCAGGTAAGCTATCAAATTTATCCGAGTTAATTTTTATTTTCACATCCAAAAAAGGTATTAAACTTTTAGCTTGTTCTAAAGTAAATTTAATATTGGGGTGCTGGGTGTTAAGCTTTTCCAGAAATTTGTTGCACAATTGGTCATCATCAAATATTACGAAAATGCTATCAATATATCTTAGATACAATTTGGCAGATGATTTCAGGTCATTGCATCAAAGCTGAATGTCCATGTGAGCAATAAAGAATCTTGCGAGTGTTGGTCTTAGTGCACAACTCATAGTGATGCCATCAATTTGTTTATACAATGTGTCTTTGTACAAAAAATGCTTTCGTTCAACAAAAGTTTCAACACTGTAAATATTTGTATACAGATCTTGACGAGGGCGATATGTTGCGCCGAAAACGTTTAAATTTGTTAAATCTATTTTCATTACCATGTTCAACCTGTATTGCTAGTAGCAATAATAACAACGTGGATTTCAAAGTTTATCTCTCTACCGAAATTGCAATAAAATGTAAATTCAGCATTTCTTGTTGCCATAGCAATGGCTTGTACACAATCTTGAACGCTGTTTTCCGGTACTCCATTGCAGGGGAGGCACATAGCTAAAATTAATGGGGGGATGCTTCAGAAAATCACCCTAAAGGCCTAAAGTTTGTCACTATCTATCAGCTTTACACACACAGCTCGCCAGTTGCCCATCAAAAAGAAACCCTTCTTACACCAGCACACAAGGGTAGGTACTCCATGAGCGACAGCTCTCTTTCTACAGCTGCATTGCAATCTACTTAATTTCAATTTGCAATCTACCTAATTGCAATTAATTTCAAACACCATATCACAGGAGCTTTGAAGCAAAAAGATTTTTATATTTTTTTCATAAATTTAGGATGGTTGTTGAAATTAACCTTATGTATTATACAGTGTAACTTCAAGTATAAGAAAAATAAAGAAAAAAAAAAGTTTAATTATTTATATCAAATGTCATCGATAAGATGGAGTGGGGACTGGAGGTGCTGCAGTTTTACAGTACCATACACGAGCCGCCCCTGTTCCATGGACTGTAATGTGACATGTGATGTTGATTATGCGTGCACAAGCCTTTACATGGATTCAATTCACAAGTGTTTTTTATCTAGATAAACAATACTTGAGGCAGTATCGATTTAGCATATTTTTTTTGTCATAGTGTAGAAAATAAGTTCCTTGAGTAAGAGCGTGCTGACTGAACCCCAATTGCTGGGAACTATGACAGTCACAAGGAAGAAAGCACGATAGTAATATTTTATTTGCATCAATTTACGCAGTTGTTGCAACAATCGAATTACGTCCGTCCGTCACGAAATTCAACGATGAAGGAGAAAATGACAGACAACCAGAACACGTTCGACCGCCACGGCGATCGACGAAGAAAGAGAGTCGAAAATCTCCGACCGCATGGTCGGCAACAAAATACTGCACACGTCACCACGAATAGATCGCTGCACATGTCTATGTAACCAGAACACTGCACACGTCACATAAACGAAAACAACGGGTAAACAACCTAATGACAGGAAAGGCAAGCCGATCAACGAGCTACCATGAGAGGACAAAAACATAAACATATCTAGCCCTAATAAAAAATAAAAATATGCGTGTGTGTGATTTTAGACACAAGCAATAATAATAAACGAATACGCGTTGCAATGTCACGGCTAGGTTGCCGGAAAGCCATGCAGGCTTAGATTCCTGGCGTGAGGTTATATCGCCAGGCGTGCGGACTATAGGAGCACGATATACTTGAAACGGAGATTGCCGAGCGGCTACAAACCTGACGGTAGTTACTTCGTCAGTTATTACTTCATCAGTAAAATCGTTAGGTAAAGCAGCAACAGAGCGCGAGCTGGGCGTCAAACTGGAGACGCGCGAAGTTGCAAACTAGCAAACACAGCTCTTATGGTAAACAACTAAAATTACACACATCAGCGGGAGCAAAGTGCTAAGCCGCCGAAAGCAAACTAACAAAAAAAGACAAAAAGATGTTTGGCATGGCAGCTCGATGAGGTGCGAGGCGCGACACGCTACAATAGCAACAGTTTGTGCATGTTATCGTAGACATAGGTAGTTTCACTCGAACAAATTGTTTGCTTGGTCAATGAATTTTAATTTTGTAAAACATTGTTTGATGAGATTAATTTCATTTATTTATGATATTAACACTTTCGGTGCGGTGTGACGGAGCTCTCCGTCACGTGATACAATGCATCGGGTGCGAAGCGACGGAGATCTCCGTCAAAATAAAGCATTTCATCGATTGGGTGTGGGAATTTATTACAAAAGTCAGAAAAGGACGGATTTCTCTATCTGCGTGTTTTAAGCGTGATCAAGGCATAATAATTCAAAACTTTAGATTTACCAGCATGTTTTGCGCGTGATCTGCTTGTGATTTGCAGTTAAAATTTTAGGGAGAGTTTTTCTCTTACTTGTTTGTTTTAGCACCTTTGTTTTCATGTGCACGTGGTTTAAAACGGCAAATTTAACAAGTTTTAAAGCAAGATTTGTGATAAATGAAAAAGCTTTATATGCAAGCAACAATATTGAAAGTTATGTAATAAAAGTAAGGTAGGACAGCCAGAATGTTTTATTGCAAGAACCTTGTATTATCACGATCAAAAAGATAAAATTCTAGACTTTTCCTCCAGAAAAAACACCAAGATACAATCCCGAAACCCGACTGCGTGGTTGATTTAAAGCTGATCACATGAGCTTGTGTCCCGGCTACAGAAAAGCAAAAATGCCCACAGAGAAGGTGCATGGCTTGCATGAAAAAGAAAGTTCGAAAAGAAACCAGAGTGTTTTTACTAGGAACGCAACATCTCAATGATCTCACTATGCAAAACCCCTTGTTTCGGTGACTACCACACCAAAAAACGCTTATCACAAGACTGAAAAAAGGCTTAGTAAAATAAACTTCAATCATTTCTTTTAATTTTTTTTAGTTGTATCTGATTTAAATAACGAGTTTTCACATTGTTACTATTTGCTTCAAAATTGTTGTTTGTTTCTATTTGCAGTCAACTTAAATGCAGGCATTACTTGTGCAACAATGTAGAAATAGCAATTTTTAATGACAGCACGAATAGTGAACAGAACAGATCAGTCCAAATGTTGAATCAACGTAATTTTATTGTAAACTAATAAAAATGCTGCATAGTTTTCACGACCAGAAACGTTTTAGATGAATAAGGTAAAGCTAGACCAGGGGTGGGGAACCGGCGGCCATATGGCCGCATGCGGCCATTTTACAGTTAATGTGCGGCCATACTTAGCTTTGTAAATAAATACATTGCGTTAATTTCTAAATGTATAATGAGTCCTGTATCAAGTAATTGATTAAATAAACAAAATAATAGAAAAACCTTAACTATGCTGCTTTTTTTCATAATAAGAAAATCGTTTCAAAAGTTTTTAAACAACACTTTTTCAGCTGTGGCTTGAGTTACAAAATACCTAATGTCAAAAGCTTACTTGTTTCACTTTGTGATGTCATAATGCTGCTACCATTCTTTTTGCAACTTTTCGTTTTATCCTCTTCGTTTAATTTTCATTTGTAAGCAGGTTTCGATATTAGTAGAATTAGCTGGTCTAAATAGATTATTTTTAGTATCACAGTTATTTCTTTTAAGCTCATTATTTAGGTTAGACGCAGAAAAGAAAACATTAAGCTAGAGCAAATTTGTTGCGACTTAGCCTAATCAGCTCTCTTTACCTTGTGTTGATAAACTAGCCAAGTGGTTTGTGTTTTATAGGCTCAATAATAGTAATTATTATTTAATTTTATTAATGTGGATTACCCCAACAATGACTCCAAAGCAAAAACGAACATTAGACGAAGAAGGAAGAGTATTTAACGAGGAGTGGGGAATAAAATACTTTGTTGTGCTTAGTAAAGACAAAATGTGTTCCCTACTATGTGACGCCATGATTTCTTGTATGAAAAAGTACAATGCTAAGCTTCACTATGAAACACATGAAAAACACAAACGTTTTTAGTTGGAAGGAGAACAACGTAAGGTTGCTTTTGAAAAATTGGAGACTCAAAAAGAGCTTCAGCAGCAAATGTTTAAAAAAATATCTTATCAAAAAAATGCTGCCGTTGAAGCCACCCACCGAGTAGCGCTTTTGCTCGGAAAAAAAGGGAAGCCATTTAGTGAGGTAGATATCATAAAAATATCAATCATTGAAGTTGTCAGTTGCATAGATCCCAAGAATATTAGCCAATATAAAGAACTTCCTCTTTCTCGAACAACAATAACAAGTCGTCAACATGAATTAGCATCCAACTTAAAAAAAACAACTCAATTCAAAATTTCAAACAGAAGTGTTTTATTCAATAGCTACAGATGAGTCTATTGATAATACCGATAATGCACAGGTCTTAGTTTTTATTCGTGCAATAACAGAGGATTTTCACTGTTTTGAAGAATTGCTTTGTTTATGTACCTTGAAAGATAGAACTCGTGGAATTGATATTTTTAATTCTTTTAACTCTTTCGCTCCCGCGATCATCGATTGATGATCTCGTGTTTTCAGTGTTTACCTTCGATCATTGATTGATCATCTCGTGTTTTCAGTGTTTACCTCAAATTTTTTTAAATTGAGTCACAGAGTTAGTTTACTAAAAATCGATTTGTGACTTTATTTTTCATCCGATTTTCATAAAATTGTCAAAAGATCACGCTTATTTCCTCACGCATCGAAAGATGTATAATTTGTGCCCTAATTCTTGGATTTTTATACCCAAAAAGGGTTAAAAAGACCAAAAGCCCAGTTGCAGACGACAAAATCTGCCAAATTCTAAGCAATAGCCAACTATGCTAAAATCAAATTGAGATTACATCTTTACCACAAAACCAAACCCTTTGTCATTAACACAGTCTGAAAACTACTCTTTTGGGGCATCATTTGACAAAATTTCAAGCGATAATAATAAATTTTACTTTTTTGAATTTCCAAATTGTTTAGGGGTCTCAAACCCCCCCCCCAAACCAATTTGAGTGATAAGTAGATAAAAGTGAAAATGTGATAGTGCGTAAAAAATATATGTTGTTAAATACCGGTTACATTTGAAAGCTTAGGAAATTTGCTTTCCAGCAATGTATAACTTTAAATAGTTTAGACTAAGCAATATATGATATTTACTGATCAAAAATGAGTACTGTACATTATGTCAGTTCAAAACCCCCAAAATTTTTTGACTTACCTTCACTAAATTATACTTTTTAGAAAAACTACACCCTTTAAAAAGATAAAATAAATTGCAACTATTTTACCAGTAAAGTTGTCATTTTGTATCAAGTTTCCAAGGAGACAAGAAGCGAAATACAAGTTTAAAAGCTAGCAGAAGTTTGGCTTCTCTAAATCAAAGTTTGCTGTATCCCGCTTGTTTCTCAAGAAATGGGAAGGGTGTAAACAAGCTGCTGTTCCATTGTCAGTGACAGCATATTCTATTTAAACTTAATATTTTCTGAATCTTGAAGAAATTCCCTGTTCAAAAATACATAATGATACATGGTTTAGGCTAACCTCTAGCAGATAATGACTGATCATATTTTAGGTACTGAATTTAACTACCAAAATTTGGCACCGGTCGGTACCAGTCAAAAAAAAAAGTCATGTGCCTCAGAAAATTGCATATTGTAGAAAACCTAGGCATTTAGGTAAGTTTTGACTGATGTACCTTGAAAGCTTATTTCCTTAGTATCATCTTGCGATCATTTCTAAAAAAATTGGTAGAAAATAAAATATGTAGTGATCTTTGAGGTGAGGGTACTACTTTAATTTCGAAGACAACCCCCCCCCCCAGTTGGGGGTGTTCATTTGCATAAAATTTACATATTCAAAAAAAGTTTTGTTTTTCTATTTGAAATCCTCAAGAAATGTAGATTTCAACGATATGTCACACTTAATGTAGAAGTAAACAGCTGAGTAATGATTTACAAACAAACTTGAGGTACATAATTATGATTAATTATGATTGATTATGACAGTTTTTCGCACTGCCACCTTACGGATATTTTTTTTCGCTATTTACGCGGGAGCAAAAGAGTTAAAGAGAAATGCAATGAAGGAAAGCTAAGTTTTGTTAACTTGGTAAGTGTATGCACTGATGGTGCTCCTGCTATGAAAGGCGTCCGAGAAGGATTTATTGGCTTACTTAAAAAAGAATTACCTGACCCAGAATCATTAATTGCTTTTCATTGCATTTTGCACCAACAAAATCTTGCTGCTAAATCTACTACTCTAGGAAACACATTTAACAAAGTTTTAGAAATAGTTCACTTTCTCAGAATCAATACAACTCGTCACCGTGAGTTTCGTGAGGTGCTAATAAATGATGATGAACCTGAAATTTTAGACATGTCGTTTTACTGCCAAGTCCGCTGGTTATCTCGAGGGAGTATTCTTAGCAAAATTTTCAAGTTAAAGAAACAGATAGTCAGTTTTTATGAGCAATAAAAGAAACATCGTTATTTATGAGATTTTGACTTTGTTAGGAATGGTGCATTTTTGTCTGATTCAATGTCCAAAAATGAATTGAATGTTTTTCTTTAAGGTAAAAGCAAATGTATTTATGGCATGTGGAGCAAAATTCAAGCATTTAGAAAGAAATTGGAATTTTTGAAAAATACCCTTGCTAAGTTTGAATTTCCAGAAGCGAAAGAACATTTTCCTCAATTGGCAGAAGTTCAAAAAGAACATGAACGACCAAATGAATCATTTGAGGAATTCATATCTGTCCTTGATTCTCTGATTCAGAATTATAACGAAAGATTTAAAGATTTTGAAAAACATGAGAATTCTTTAAAGTTGACTTTCATGCCTCGTTTAGTAGACATTTCTTCAGCACCTGCTAATTTGCAGATGGACTTGATAGAACTTAATGAAGATAACATCATGAAATCTTTATTTAATTCTAAAAATGATCCATTCGAAATTTGGAAAAACGCAATTGATTACCCACGTCTACGTCATCATGCTCATAAAATGCTTTCCTGTTTTCCCACCACTTACTGCTGCGAGTCAACTTTCTCATATATGACACAAATCAAAACAAAGTTAAGAACTCAGCTCATTGATGTGCATCTGGAAGACCAACTTAGACTGCGAACTACTATGCTAGAACCAAATATTGAACTTCTTGTGAAAAATAATCAATATCAAAAGAGCCATTAAAGATGGATTATTAATTTGGTATTTCATTACTGTAAGAAATAAATTTGTTAAAACACAATATATATATACCACTAAACGTGTCAGTCTGGAACAAACTTATCTGCTTAGTGTGCCACCATTATACGTTCAAGCGCGCTGATTCTAGGATTTGCTATAAATATTATTATTTTATGCATACACCGTAAACGAACTTGCTCCAATTTAAGTTGAAATATTTTTTATTTTGCAGCCATATGATTAAACATAATTTCAAACATGGCCATCTCAGCATAAAAGGTTACCCACCCCTGAGCTAGACGAAAGCGTCAGGAAAGCCCCGCCACCCAACAGTGCGAGCGGGCAAACCAAGCTGCATCGAAAGTGTTAATTTAGACCTTTTTTCCGCCAAGCCATTTTGGCAACGCTCCTCTCTGCAGACTAGAATAGTCTGCGATTTCGTTGCCGAAATTCCCCTTTTTTTGCTCATTGTTTTTATCTGATTGTCCAGGACCAGGTTTTGTGTTGGGAAAACAGTAGCGAAATAAATCGCGAACTACCACTATTACTACTAATTAACCGAAAATAAGCAAGTAAAAGTATCTAAAAAAACTACTCAATAATGTAGTCATTACTGGTAAAAGCTACTTAAGTAATCTATTGAAGTAGAAGTACAGGTACTATATTTCATTAGTTTACACTGTTACATTGCCAGATTGCTGGGTATTGGTATGACATTAAACATGTTAAATGCTCTTGAAAGAATGAGTGAAACAGTTCGGGGCTTTTTGTTTGAAAGGCCAAGTTGTATAGTTGGGCTGGTTTTGACAGGGCTCAACTTGTGTAAAGTCGATCTGAAAATGTAATTTGTGGTGATGTGCCACCAGTTGAATTCTTCTGCAGGTCGCTGGTTGTACACCCCCATGCAATGCAACTACCAGTACCATCAGGTTACTAAATTAGTGTATCTTTGCAGCTCTAAGCCTGTGGGCTTATAGGTTGTTAGTTCACAAGCAATTATGGTTCTTGCTGATCTTGGCAGAAAAATCAACAATGCTCTTCGCTCATTGAGCAATGCTACAATCATTAATGAGGAGGTAGGTGATTGTTGTAATTGTTGTACTGGTACCAGTATTTTTTTAATAAGCAGGTGCTGTGTTCTTTTTGCATTACACAACTAAAACACTACAAAGCAAACTGAACAAGTAAAATTATTGTTTTACTCTCTGGTCACTGGAAAAGTGTGTAGGTAATACCATAACATACTGTATGAGCAATTAGCTTGCAAAGCTCCAACAGACTGATTATTGTCCAATGTTGAAAGAGTGCTGCTATGGCTATTAGTTACTTCTATTGTAATAGCAACATGCTATAGTTGCTTTGCATATGTAATCCAAGGAGTTAATGGTAGACAATTATTGCATTTGTGGTTTGGAATTGGTTATACTTGGTGCAGATACATTACTTAAAATGTAAATCATATCACTACGGGTCTTGCACATGGCGGCCTGTACTAAGCAGTGCATGTCAGCTACATCCATGATGTGCACAATGTCTTGTGATGTCAACTAATCTAAATCCTTTTCCAAAGCTGAACTTTGTTTAAAGCAGATATTGTGGACATGTATTAATTAGAACTACTGGCTTGTTTGCATCAGTGGTGTTAAGGTTGCAACATGCCCTTCCATGCAAAATGCCAAAAATTTGAAACTTGCAATGTATGCCAATTTTATTGTATGGTAGTACAGTTTGCTATTTCTTGTCACAAGTAAACAATTGTTGTGCAGTAAACATTTAGTCAGAGGAAATTATGTGTGACTGCATTGTAATCAAATAGTTGCAACAATTAGAAATTGCAACATGGTACACTTGTCAGGTAAAAATGTTTACAGTATGGCAAAGAGATATCTATGATGCTAGTTAATCTTCATTATTTAAGATGAGTCAAGAAAGAGTATATGTATGGTTTATTTATGTAGGTGTAGTGTGCTAGCTCACTCAGTGATAGTATTTTACTATTATACAGTGGAATCAACTGTTGAAAGGATGAAATGACATATTTTTATTTTGATTTGCTAGTGAGTGATTTAGGATTTTAGATGATGCCAAAAGTTAAAGCTACCAAACCATTTAAAATTCAATCTTTGGGGAGTGATCATTCTGGTATAAGTTTGAAATCAAGTTCTCAATAGTACAGGCATGGCACATTACCATCTCTTAGAGAGGAGGTTGGTCACCATCTTGGTTGGTTACCATCATACTGTCCCTGGAGTTAGGACTGGGCATCTATATTTCTAAGGCACTGGAACCTAGAAAACCCTTGGGGGCTGCCAGTACACCAGACCACAAGCTGGAACGAAACCTAGGAACAAGGATGTCATTAATTTTGGGTTGGCTGATAGAGCTGCTGTCCTTTCCAGAATATGGGAAATGTCCCCTAAACCTGAATCTAACCC
This sequence comes from Trididemnum clinides, assembly GCA_963675345.1. Lineage (NCBI taxonomy): Eukaryota > Metazoa > Chordata > Ascidiacea > Aplousobranchia > Didemnidae > Trididemnum > Trididemnum clinides. Next base: position 29,696,571 of record OY776305.1, on the reverse strand, counting down.
CATGGGGAAAGAGCAGCATGATACTCATACAAATAAAAAATACTGGCACCTGTGAATCAGGAGACAGTGTTGCATTTGACCAAGTTTCTAGCAGGGCCACAAATGTAGCTAAAGTTAGCTGTTGATGTTTGAGGGATGGCTAACTGTAATGTTTTGTTTCCCCGCAGTTAAAACTTTAAAGGAGTCACTCCTGCCACTCAAGATATGTTTCTAAAGTAAGCACTGGCATCTCTGGAACTCTAGAAAACTTGGCCAATCCTAACCTGAGATACACTCAGGTGAAACAGGAGACATGCCTGGGCCATAAACCAGCTAGTTCTTGTAAGGGTTTCTTGGATAAGACCATATTGATTGGCTATGATGATACCAACATGCCACATAAGATGTTTTACAATTAGATAATGAATATGATGGCACAATGGCAAGCACCATGTGTTTGCATAATGGTGCAGACTATTGTGGTGGTCATTTCAGACACTCCTGGATTTGAAGAAACCAAAATCAATATGGGCCTATCTCGCTTTGGCCAGAGGTTTGGGGTGTGTGGAGAATTTGTGAATGAGCTTGAGGTACAGATGGTTAGAAACAGCCCTAAAATAAATTATACCTCGGGAGCTGCATGGAAAATTAGTTGACTCAGTGCTTTGTGCTTGCACATTCTTATAAAAAACTAAAATTGCTGAAAGGATGATTGGCTTTGTAGCTTCTCTTGTGGGCTTCATAGCTATGCAAAGCAGATATATTTGGACTGTAAACGATCATATTGGTAGCACAAGGGATCTGACTGATGCTAGTTTGTTGGGGTTTGTTGAACATAAATGGACAGCAAATCTTTGGACACAACTGTTTAATTAATGGCTGATGAAAACTCATAGCATGGGTTGAAATCTGGTGGTGGTGGTGGTGGTAAAATTAGTGTTTACCCCTCAGTGAAGGTAAAAAGAACTTTGATGCCGTTTAAGAGCAGTTGTCTTGATGAATAGTTGCTCAATGTCATTCAAAGAGATCAGAGCGTCCACTTGTTCTTGGTAATAGGATTATTAGTTTAGTTGTTTCACCACAGTGCTTTGTTTTTCCATTTAGATAAGTGTGACAGCTGTCATAGAGTTGTAGGTTGTTTCAAGTTTAGGTCAATATCCTCTTCTGAGCACAAGTTTATTGTTTTCATGCTAAGTGCTGTTTTAATTGCCTATCAAATTTCTTGCACTCAGTGTCCCAACTGGGTTTATATAATTTTCTGTAACCACGTGGGATGGAGTGCTTGGCAGCAGTATTTAGTAGTGTTGTGAACTCAGAGTAGGCCAGGTTTAGATTGTCCTTGGTTGGAGTTGGTAAGTTGTATGCACATTTATCAGTTAACAGCTTGAACTTGCCCCAGTCCGCCTTGGAAAAATTCTATTGAGGTATGGGTCGACTCTTCACAAATGGTAAAATAGGAGGGGTAAATATAGGAGAGGGACAATGCTGAGATCTTGGAAAGGGGCTTAGTACCTCCTTCATGGGAATTGCGCCATCTACATTTGAGCAAAGAGTTAGATTAGGGTTAGTTCCTCTTTTCCATCTCCCAAAGAAAAAAGTTGGTGATTGTTTGGGGCCGTATAGATTATGCACATGGTTGAGTGAGTACTGGTTAGCTAGGTGCACACCTTTCTCATCGGAGTTTGAGTAATCCCAGATTTCATGTTGGCAGTTGAAATCACCAGAGATAATCATGTGGGTTTTGTGTCTGGAAGTTGTAAGGTGTCTAATTCAGCAGCTGGGGAATGGTAGATGCTGATAATTTGAGTATTGTTGGTTTCAATGCTGGTCCATTGTGTTGGGCTATTTTCTACTGAACATCCCATATTTGTAAACAAAATCATGTTCTGAACAACGGTGACAATTCCATGGTGTGCATAAAATATGTGGTTAGCTCGGACAAAACTACAGAGTTTTAACTGCTGGGGGTTATTTTGGTGAGCTTCTTGAACAAGTACAACCATTACATTTTTGGCAATAGCAATTTTTTGGTGGACTTCTTTTTTAGAAGTTGTCCAGCCTTTGATGTTGATTTGGAGTATATTGAAAGAGAGTTTGTTTGAGGTTGTTCATGGCCAGAATCAAATGATTCTCGTCCTAAAAAGGATGGTTTTGCTTGACTTGATGCTGGGCATCGTTGTCTTTGATTCATAAGCGTAATGAGATGAGATTGTCATGTTGCTGCAAACTTCACCAGTTTACTAACTGCTCAGGGTGAATGATGAGAACATAAAGCAGCTCCCACCCCAAGGCATCAATAATCTTAGCTATTGCATGGAAGGAGTTTGATGCATTTGGATTACCTAACTGTAAACAATGTTTTTGTGTGATGTATGTAATGTCTTGGAAGCGATAAAATAGAACGAGTTATGCTAGGACAAATTTTTGCATTGAAAAATTTTTATTGTATTCTGAGCCTGATAGTCTGAGTTATTGCTCCATAAGTTTAAATTCTTTTGTTCTGATGGTGTTATGACACTTTAGGTATGAGAATTGTGGCGTGGTGGATCTAAGTTCTTGAAACAGAATAGGAAAATGTCGTGAATCGAGTTATGTGTATGTAAGATCATGGAGGGCTGTGCTTCCCACAAGAAAGTCTTTCGGATTGAGTGATTAAAGTTGCCCCTACTTTTTGTGTTCTGACAAAATGGGCTGTATATGTGTATATGTTCATCGAGTATCTTTGCTGTAATGTTAAAAGGGAGGATTTGTGTGAATGAAACTAGACACTGGTAGTTTGAACTAAATTTTAAGTAAAATTGTGGGTTTGAAACTGCAGAAATATTATGGCCAAGCATTATGTTTTGTTGATAAGTGACTCTCCTGAGGCATTGATACAGGTCGTTCATAGGTGTAGCACTCTTGTTTCTGGTCAAGATAGGCAGTGGCTTAAGGAATTGCATTCTCTGAACAGATTTGGTGCATGTGGGGTGGTGATGGTCTATTGCATGTAAGGGATTGTTTAAGCAACTCACTTGAGTTCATGGAGGAGATGAAACACCTTCTCATTCTTTCTTTTAGGGTGCCCAGATCAGATTAGGGATGTTGCAATACCATGATGACTATTGGTCCGTGGGCATGCAACATACACTTTTTGCCATATGAGAAAATTTTGGATTGTGAGTAGCCATGCATCTGTCAAGTGTTGTTTAGTGAATGTGGATAATGCTTCTTAGAAAAAAAGTTTACCAGTTAGGCAATTGATGGCTGACTTGCCTGCTGTTAGAACGTCTGGTTGTCAAAAAGCCTTTACCATCAGTGATCTTGGTTATGTTGGACACATGAATTATGTGGAGGACCTAAGCACCAGTGTTCACTTTAAACGTGAAAAAAGTGCAAAATTGCAAAATTATGTCTGGTGGATTCGCAGTTGAAATTCAACAGTGCATAAAAATTTCTGGCAGTTTTTGGTAACTTTTTGACTTCATTCAAATTTTTGCAATTTTGTTAGCAAAATGTTTAATCAACTATTAAATGCGTGGGAGATGGTGAAAAGAAATCCAAGTTTGGATTGATGCTTTTTTAGAACAGTGCGACGTCTCATGCAATATCACATGGTTGTGATGCAACAGTGAGTGACGGCGACTTAAAGTATTGCGCATGCCATCGCCACACTTTTTTGTATTGCAAATTATCTCTGAAGCAATTAACCTAGAGTAAAATCAATATTTTTGGTTACTTTTTCCCAGCTGATATCAATTGTAGCTAAAGAGCAGTAATAGCAAGCAGCTCTCAAACTTCAGTTTTAACACAAGACATCATTTTTTGAGGGAAGTTTGAAACTGGACTTGCTTAAAATCTTAGTGTTTCTTTACGTTTCAACGTTAATTTCAATCATGCTTGTTAAGATAAAAAAAAAGCACATAGCTGTCGGTTTCAGTTTAGCACAAAAAAAACACCATTTTTTGAGGGAATGGTTCAGTTTTTGTACATTACAAATAAATAGCCTTTTTTCACTTGCTTTTCATAAACACTAAAAATAAATTAAAAAATATGACTTCTAACTAATTTTAGTTTTGAATTTTTTTCAGAAATTAAAAAAAAAGTAGCTGACAGATATGTGCTGCAACAGCTTACCAGTCATGATTGAAATAAGCCTAAAAGCTTGAAAAAATCTGAATTGTAGTTTCGATCTTTTTAAAGATATTTTATTTTGAAATTTAGCCATTTTGATTTTAGTTGCTTGAAAGGTAATTTGTAAAACAGTATAATTTGCCTACGACGTTATGGGATTTAAAAAAACTGCAGTTCACAATTGACCATTCCAAAATAGTCTTGATGTAGCATTAAGGTGCATTATCCGATCTGGTTTACCAGTGTAAAGAAAAATTACTAAATAGTCAAAACTGACAGAAACTTGTGCAATGTGTAAAAAGAACTTTTGCTAAATTGTCATTGTGCATGTGTGGCTGTTGCAATCTGTTACATCTACCTGTACACATCGGCACCTGGTAAAGTAGGCGAGATTTCCTAAAAATCTTTTCTGAGAAATGTAGCCCTCTTGTAAATGCAGTAAAACTGCATGATTCTAAATGAATAGACCTTAAAATTTTTTGCAGTCAGCGCCTCTCAGTGAAACCCTGTAGTTTTGTGTGTAATTACAAATATTAGTATTTCAAATTTTTTATTAGACTTAAAAGCTGCGTTTACCAAACTTGTAAATTTTTGTGTCTTCAAATTTCTCTTTTTCTTTCGATCAATCTCCGAATATTTTTCACCCAGGTAAAATTTTACCTATCAAATATTTGTGACCTCTTTTCATGGATTCGGTAAATGGTTTATTAAAACTCAATAAGAACAAAAACATATTTAGCTCTCTACATTGCCACCACTCTCAGTGAGGGATTCACTGTTTTTTTGCATCTGGGACAAAACTTCCTAAAATATTACCCATTTGTTTTCCTGCATAGTTTGTGAAGTTAGTTGACAAGACTCAGGTGAAATTTGTAATCGCTCATCAATATTGCTTTCTGAGATATGCTTTACAAAGAAAGCAAGATGCACATTCTATTACCGCTACATCATACAAAAATCTTAGTTTTCTTCTTTCAAGTTGTGGAGTTTTGGCCATCAAATACTTTCCAATTTGAAATAGAAAGTTTGCTTGCAATTACAAAACCCTGTTGTTTAATCGATTATGATGGGGAAATGTAAGTTGTTTAATTATTTATTTACCGTAATCAAGCAGCAATTAAAGTTCACGAGTAATTTTTGTGGTGTCATAATCATGGTTACCTACCAAACACCCCATTATTTCATAAATCATAAATAAAATAACATTCATCAATAAAGTCCTATTTCTTGTGCCCACGTTGGGCATCAGCAAAGGATTAATTTTACTTAGGTGCATTATTAACCTGTCATTCCAAAGTGCTGACAAATCACTGTTGCAAAGGCTGTAAAGTTTGAGAGATTATATTTAACCACAATTAACTTACTTAAGAGAAAGAGCCAGGTATTTCACTGCCGCCTTTTAGTAACCGATAGGCTACCTACTTGTAAACATTTTGGAGCAAACATAATCACACTAATTTTTACGCCACCGAAGTGCATTGCTACGGTTTTACCCTTCCTTTCCCTGCAAATTTGAAAAACTCTGCGCTTACGCTCATGCCATTGTTATTTGGTCTCATTTTTACACCTTCTTTGAAGATCTTTGATGCACAGTTAACTTGAGTCCAAGCTGCAAAGGGTGTAGCAGAGAAAACAAGATGCCACTCGCAAGCTGGCTTCTTGATCGGATTAAAAAATATAGATAATTTGTGACAGATGATTGCTTAGATTAGTGATTTTCAATCAATGGGCAATGGTCTTCACTGATCCAGTACTTTATTTAGCCTTCATATAGGGTGAAATTAGAAAACTTTTTCTTGACAACTTGTTTTTATATATTATTTGGACAACACCCTTGAAATTTACTTTGACAACTTGTTTGTGATTGCTCGTAAAAATAAGAAAAATATATAACCGGGGCACATGCTTCCTTGCATTTCGAATTTGGGTCACATGCCAAAAATGCTTGAAAAGCATAAAAACCATAGATAAAGTGTCATAATAAAACAAAATATGTCTGAGGGAAAAACAAAAAGGTTATGGGTAAACTTTACAGTATGCAATGATGGCTTAGCATATACACTAAATGAATAGCAGCAGGTTACAGCAGAAATCTATTTTTATATCTTGAAAATATGTTACTAAGGCTGGTGTAATGGCTTGTTCAGTAATGTCTGTCAAAATTGTCTGGTGGTTTTCATACATTTGCTAGCAATTTCACACTTGTGTCGGCAGTTACGCACTTACTAAAATATTGGAGGGAATACTGCTAAGCACTATGTAGGCCTGGGGCCTGTTGTTCATGTGCATGGCATCTAGAGCAGTATGCATGGAGATTGTTATTTCCTTGGCACCCAAGGACTTCTTAAATGGTAGGTAGTAGATTTAATAACGTCTGTGGCAAAGTGGAAGAACTTGTTAATTCAGACAATGGCTTTACTCTCCAAAAGCATCAAAAGCACTTTATGATTGGTTAAAATATCCAAAGCTCAAATACTGTCCAAATAAAAAGAATATAGTGTGAATTCATTCCTTGCTATGCTTCTAGTCTAAGTAGAAACTGGGGGCAATCATCAAGCCATTCAAATGAATAATGCGCAAGACCTTGGAAACTGCTGCACTCAGGCAGAGTTTTAATGAACTCATCACCTTTTGCAGCAGTGCTATATATATGGTAACTAAGCACCCTCTCACTGCATTGAGTAAGAACCCCAGAGATTTTACAATTGTAACTCTGGCCTGGCTACTTACCCTTGATTTTGACCCTTAACACCTCTGCAGGAATTTCTCATGATTATGACTATTTGGGAAGGGACTGTGGTTTAGTGTGGCATTAGTGGAACGATTTTGGAAAGATTGAGCGATCTTTTCCTTGCATACTCTACAAGGGAGGAGAAGTAACAAAGATTTTCAGGGTTGCCACTTATCACAAAATCATAGAAATCACAAAAAATGTCCAAAATCCCAAAGAGTTATGAAAAAAAGATAAATTTTTGTGCCAATGATAAAAAAAATCATAATTTTTTGAAATGTACTGAAGGTTGTGTTGCTAATTTCAGTAAATTTAAGGTATTTTTTTGAGAAATCATCAGTTTTGTTTTCAGCTGTGTCTCTTTAGTTTGGCTCATTATAAGTGTTTCTGCCAGAGAGGCTGCACCTGTTTATTGGGATGTGAATGATAGCTGTATAGTGAACCACTTGTATAAATCTTGCCTTGGGGGTAATAGTCCAGTGCTCTAGCAAAAGAACCGAAGAATTATACAAAAGTGACTCTGTTTGAGTCATCAGCTTTGCTTCAGCAACATGTTATTTAAGTTGATCACTGAAAAAGAAAAAGTTTTATCGGTTATTTTTGCTTTTGATTGCAGTAATAAGAACAGAATAGACTCTGTAGTTAGTTTTTGTTGTTTTCAGTTTTGTAGTATATGTTTGGTGCGTTTTGTGTGGACAAGGTTATGTAAGTTAAGTTTGTATGACCAAGAGTTTACTTGTTAGAAGTATTTGTAAACTACCTAAAGCATAAAGATGGATGCTGTGTTTCAGGTTTTGTAGGTATGCTCAACAAGCTTATTGTAAATAAAATAGTTTTATTGTTGATATATTATGAGTTATGGGAAAGTGTATATACAGAGTTGTTTGGGAGAAATAAAATCAAATGACTGGCTTGCAGTTGTTATAGGAGACTGCCACAAAGCTTACTACAAAAGATACCGTATATACCGGCTAATAAGTCGATTTTCTGGACCTAATTTTTTAACCTAATTTTCTGGGGTCGGCTTATTGGGCGAATATAGCTTTGAACCAAAAAATACCGAAGGTCAAAATTGGTCGCAAAATGACACCTACGATCTTACAATAGCATGATCTCGCGTCAATTCACAACTAAAGTTAATTAAAGACGGTATATAAAAGAAGATGTATTTACAAAAAGTACGCTTGTAAATAATTATTTAGCGACTGATTAAAACAAATCACTTCGTCTGTTGAATTCGGTATGTACTATAAACTGTGTAAAAAAGAAAAAGGTGCAAATAGAATGATGTCATTTTAAAGCACGTGTATTGGTGCATAAAAAGAAAAAAAGCGCGAATGGAATGATCTAATGAATGTAACGCATAACTGGAAAAAAATGTTGGAAAAAGAAAAAAAGGTATGGTAGTTGAACGTAATTTTTCCGCTTCGGCTTATTGGACAATAATATGTAAAAACCCTCATTTTCTGAGCTAAAAGTTGACCTCGGCTTATTTGTCGAGTCGGCTTATTGGGCGGTATATACAGTATATGAAAACGTTTCATATTGATGGCAGTGGCATTTTTCAAGTCAAATGCCTGAAAGAAAATCACAAACAGCTAAAATTTGGAATAAAAAAAACAGCTGTTTTGCAAAAAAAAAAAATTGGAACTTACTTCAGAAGACCAACGAAATTCATCAAGCTCTGCATTTTTTGGAAAATGGTTGTTCTTTTTCTAGTATAGCTTCAGATAGTGTTAGGTTTGACGTGATGTTTCCAGATTCTCAAATTGCAAAAAGAGGAAAATACCGTATTTTCCGGACTATAAGGCGCATGAAAAATCTTTAAATTTTGTCTAAAATTGAGTGTGCGCCTTATAGTCCGGTGCGCCTAATGTATGGATCAGGTTCGGCTTTATGATCATGCTCTGAACCAATTTTATGTTGTAAATGGCGCTATATATTTATAAACTGCTAATTGTTATTTACAGCATAACTATGAGATCTACCGTACCCGTGTTTGCTTTCCAAGATTGCCGTTCACTGCATTTAAAACCACAACAATTGTTTTGCAAACAGGCCGTCGTGTTACGCAATAAGCTTCTCAGCAAAACACAATGCGCTAGCAATTACCTACCGTAAGGCGCGGTATTCAAAAAGCAAATAATTTTGAGTATTCAATGTTTGTTTGTTTGATTGATTGTTTCTTTTGAATAAAATATTGTACATTGATTATTGCTTCATTTAGTTCGTCTTATAACCCAGTGCGCCGTATAGTCCGGTGCGCCTTATCTATGAAAATAAAATCGTTTGAAGCCAATTTTTTATACTGCGCCTTATATACCAGTGCGCCTTATAGTCCGGAAAATACGGTAGGCAAGAAAAGAGGAAAATATGTTACAAGATTAATTATGGTGTTGCTTCTTATCGCAAAGAGTACCGGCATGATGGTGTAGTGGTTGGAGTGTCCGCTTTGCAGTCGGTAGATCTGGGTTTCATTTCCCTTGTTGAGTCATACCAAAAGACTTTAAAAAATGGTATTCACAGCTTCTCTGCTTGGCGCTCAGCGCATAAGGGACAGTGTGGAGAACAAGCCAGCAAGCTTGCTTGTGTCCTTGGGCAAGGCACTTAATGGGATTCCTTCATCTTTATGTGGCAGACAGATGGTGGGGCCAAGCAGACCACTCGTTGTGGTGGCCCAGTCTGACAAAAGACATGCAAACCGAGCATGAGCTCATATGCGTGAATGAATGACCGTGAAGAGAAGCTTACATATGATGGTAACAATACCCCATTTTGTTTTAAAAAATGTAATTCCCGTAGTTTATGGGCAAATTAGCATTTGTTGAAGCTATTGCCTGTAAAGTTTATAAGCAGTGCTCTTTGTATAAGAACGGTGTATATTTTAAATATGATTGCAAAAAGGTTTGGTACTTTTTTATTTCATTGAAAAGCTATTTCAAGGTATTTATTAGCGTTTGAGAATGACACGGTTTGGAATTTAGAAAATATACTCATTACAGTTACAGTGGTACTGCAGTAACTTATGGCAGAGTCCAGTTTTTTACTATGCTCATCTGACCAGAAAACCCTGGTACACAGTTTTTGGTGCAAGCTCATTCTGATGCAGGACTTAAATCTGGTGCAAAAAGCTAGAAATTTAAAAGAATTATTGGTGTTATGCCTTTTTCATGTTATATTAACTATTCTTTCTTGGAAACAAAGTAATTCAAATAATAAAAAATTTAATTTCTCCTAAAGCAATGCACAATTGATGATAAATAGGAAATAATACTATGGCATCCAACCAGTAATAATAATCTCTAATGCATAAATATAACTACCATTATATTCTGAAGCTGATTGTTCAACAAGACCTGGTCATATTGGTAATTTTTTTGAACATGTCACAAACTTCTTTGTGCAATGGAGGAAAGTAGATACATTATTGCTAGTGCATAAATTTTCTCAGGGTAAGTGTATTTTTGTATGGAAATTATAATATGCTTTTTTAATTATTATCTCCTCGTTGTCTTACTGCCTGCCATGTTGCTAATAGTGAGGAGATGATAGGAAAATACTTTAAAAAAAGCCAAATTTTTTTTTGGAAAATTTGATGTTTTAATTATGTTTTTTTTAAAAGAAATGTTATCTCCAGAGTCGCAAAAAATTGGTTTTGACTGCAACTTACAATTAATTTTGTGCCCTACAAACAAATTTTTAAAAATTACCTTTTTTGAAAATGACAAAGGAGGGAAATGTTATTGAAACACAAATTTTGAAAACAAAAATCATAAGAAAATAATTCTCAATTTGTCTCAAAATACTTGTTTTACTTGATTCACAGTTATATTGCTGTTTGTGCATAGACAGTGTAATTTAGGTTTTGCAGTCCATGCTTGGTGAGATATGTCGTGCCTTGCTTGAAGCTGATGTCAATATTCGCTTGGTTAAGAAGTTGCGTGAAAATGTTCGCTCCTCCATTGACTTTGATGAAATGGCTTCAGGATTGAACAAAAGGAAGATGATTCAATCTTCTGTGTTTCGGGAATTGGTTAAAGTAAGTTCTACAATTTTTTGTTTTTTGCTCACATCTTTGTATAAAGCAGAAGCCTATCTGCAGTTAAATTCATAGTACTTAATGTGTGTACATCTCCTTTAGATTCTTTAAAACTACTGGGCATGCAAACATAGAATATGGCACCATTGATCACTGTCCTGGTTTGAGTGTCAGAAGAAGTGGCAACATCATTTTAATGTCATCATTTAAGACAATTTTTAATTCATTGCTCTTATCAAAAAAAATTTACCATGGGCTCAAACAAATGCCAGAACTCTGGTCAAAGAAAATTGACCTTGAACTCCAACAAATTCCTGAACTCCACTTATTAACTTGCAGAAAACTAACTTTTTGGGGCAGGGACACCAACTGTATGCCCATGGGCACCAGATCACCTGTGAAAATAATACGAGTCACTCACCACCCTGTTTTAAAAATTTCTCCAAATTTTTTCAGAAGTTGATGGTAGATCCCTAAAGAATAAAAAGGCCTTTATCTTCGATCCTGCTAAGGGTAGCATAAATTTAGGCCCAGTAATATCCCAAATTGTTGATTTGCCACTTGATCTCCCACAAAAAGCTCTTCACCCTTTATTCAGATTGGACAAGCACAAAATTTTAGATCCAAAAATACCTCAAGTGTCTTATCTGATGCTTGATCTCAAAAAAAAAAAGAATACAAAAAGTCTTTATTGTTGTTTTACAGCAGAAATGCTAATAACATCAAATTAATAGCCTCTGCCATGATCAGCACATAGTAAGCTACTTTAGAGGGTAAGGTAACAACCTTATAAATGTTTTTGTAAAAATTTATTTTCTTTGTTTTCTCTTAAAAATATTGGACAAAGAAACTTTGTTGAAATCTTTTAGAGAAGGTATTAAAAAGCAGCTTCTGGTTCTAAAAATGCTACAGCTATTTAAAGTTTTATCGGCATTGCAATAAATGGTTTTTATTTTTAAGCATGATTTATACTGTTTCTTTCTATAGTGCTTCAAATAAGATTTTTAATTTGTCACAATAGCTAAAACAACAAAATTTCTGCTGTTCTACAGTTAACAAAATTAAACGCTTAAAAATTTATGACAGCCTTTAGTATGTAACAGCTGATAAAAAGCTAATGCTGACTACTTAAAACACAAATATAGTTACCGTATTTTCGCGACCATAAGGTGCACTGGAGTATAAGGCGCAGTATCAAAAAACTGCTGCAAATGCATTTTTTTCTTACATAAGACACACCGGACTATAAAGCACAATAAATCAGACAAAATCCTAATTTGTTTTTTGCATGTTTAAATCAGACAAAATCCTTAATCGCGAACAGAGCAATTTGCTCTAAAGAAACAAAGCAAGAGAAAAAGAGAAACAAAAAAGTACTCTTTACCAACTTGGCAGGAATAGAAATAGAGAAAAAACACTAAGAAAACTTTCTTTACAAAGACAAGCTTGAAGAAAAAATAAATTCCTTTTTTCTAATAACTGTTTAATAGTTCATTACATAATACAACGTCCCAATAAACTTATTGCGTACACACCGTTCTGTTAACAAAACCATTCCTGGCATGTGAAATGCTAATGTGAAAAAATACCGCTATTTGTAACATTAAAGATGGTTCACAGCTTTCTTATAAAGCATAATTTTATCCACACGTAAGACGCACTGGACGATAAGGCGCATGCTCAATTTCTGAGAAAATTTTTGGCTTTTAGGTGTGCCTTATAGTTGCAAAAATACGGTACTAAAAAGGTTTACAGGATTTTATCAAAAGTGTGGGATTTTGTGAATAAGTTATAGAGCACTTATTGAGTGACTAAGATTAGTCTTAAGCAATGAGAAGATGGCTTGCAGTTACTGTATGATAATAGGTTGTGGCAGCCTATAGAGAAAATTGAGTGGAAGGAAATAGGCTCTAGGTGCATAGCCAGAAAGAAAAAGTAAAGGTAAAAGCAAGGTTTTACAGATATTTTTGCTTTTAAAAGGCAAATTTTGTAGCCTCAAGGCTTATTACACTACACGTGTGTTGTTAGCTCATGTAAATTTACGCGCTTTATGTAATCAAATGCTGCTGTTCACACTACTGTGGAAGCACGTGTTTGCAAATTTATGTCATTGCTTAGCAACACCATAAAATCGAGCATTTCAAATAATTCAAATTATTTTTTCATTTTTAGGACTTTTTTGCTTATTGTTAGATAAAACTAAAATATTTCTGGTTCAATGCTTTTATGATTTCTGAGTGGTGCTTTCCTCTTTATATATTTGCTACAGCTTTGTTTGGAAGTAAGTACTTGTGGTAGCAGAACAGTGGTGACAGAAGGCCCATTGGTACTCAAAAAGTAACACTGTTCAACAAATTTTGATGTTATATCAAGTAAGAATAGATTATGGTAATTTGAGGCTGCTGATTCCAAATCTGCTGTCAGATTTTTTCCATCATGTCAGGATTTTGAGATACTATGTTCTGGTGATATAGTTTATGCAATGTTTTGCATTACTTTGTGTATCTCTGAATGCAAAAATTAGCAGAAAACTGTAGCATTGGCATATGTGCGATGCAACTTGCAGCTGATGTAAAACTTTGAGAAACGTTATTAATTCCTTTGTTGGTGTGAACTGAGAAAACTTCACTTTTATATAGGTAGAGAGAGACAGAAAGAAATTTTAATCAAGAATATTACAGTATACTGAAGTAAGATAGGCTGCTTATACAGTGAGTCTCAACCATAAGCCAATAGGCTTGCTAAAGGAGAATACAGAAAGAAAATTAAGAATTAAAGTATCTGTATTCTACTTTCATGTTTGTGATATTTCTATTGATTTTAATGCTTTTTCTTTTTTACAAATTGTATGGTAGCTACAGCTACAAAGCAAACATGGTAGTTTTTAATGGGTTTAGATTTTGTGCATGGTAGCATTTTTATGGTTTGGCTCAAACAGTAATGACAAACAATAACATGGTGATGCAACCAACAGCAGGCTACCAAGATACAAATGTATAATCTGGATTTGCTGGTGTACATTGTTAAACATTTTTTGATATAGCCTACATTTTACTTGGGAGGAAACTGAAGTGTTTGATGTTTTTTGGGGACTACATTTCAGTGGGGAGAAAACTATTAAGGGGGAATATGGGGAATTTGCAAAAGAGACGCGTTTAGCATGCTAAGATCGATGTTATGTGACAGGCTGAATACTCGCGCAAAAATAAATCTGTCACAATTTTTTTCTTTTTTTTTGTTGCCATGGTAACCAAGATGTTTCCTTTGCCATGGCAACAGACGAGGAAACTTTGGCATGCATATCTCGGCCCCTGCATGATGGAATTAAAGGGTTTTGGTGCAACTTGATTGTCGAACACTACTCTACGCAATCACGTAGCAACTTGTACATAAATTCAAGCTGTCATAATATACTGGGGTTTGTCAAAAACACTATTTTTTTCAGTGAAATTTTCACATATTTTCCAACAAAAATATTTATAGCAAAAAAAGTACAATAGTTAGCCCATTTTCACTTCGTCATTGCATTCATAAGTCTATTGGCTAGCTCTATGCGAAATTTCACAAAGATTGATCGTACAAATTCAGAATTACAAATGCCAGAAAGTTTGTAGTCATTATAAAGTTGCGATTTTGAGAAAATTTATCTAAAAGTGCACATTTACACCGATTTACACTTCTAACCTGAATAATTATTCATTTTTTAGCAATGTTTCACGTTGAAATGCAACTTTTCATGGCAACAATCTTAAAGATAAAGGATTAAAGATACAATTTTTGTTTAAAAAATATTATGGCCAAAATTTTCGAAAAATGTTATAACGAACCCCATATTCCCCCTTAAGTGTCTGATGTTTGTACTTTTTCCTAAGAAATATCAAGTGTTTTTGAAAAAATAACAAATCAAGATTCAGTACCCTGACTCTTAATTTGCTGTAGAGCCAGTTCCATGCAGCAACAACATTCCCTTTCATTACTTCTACGAACTAATGTCATAAAAGAAGAACCCTCATCCTTTGAATCTCAAAGTTTAATTGAAGCATTGGAGTTCGTGATGTATGCAGATGAGAGTGTACAGCATTCCCCAATTTTATTTAATCAAGATATGTTCAATGATTTAGTGAGAGATTTAGTTTTGCCAAACGGGAAAGCTGAGGTCGAAATATGCAGTAAAAATGCTAGAATCTTCTTGAAACTGGTGCAAAGGTTGCTTTTTTGTCACTAACAAGATGAACTGTTGTCATTTTTTTTACTACTAAAATACATATTTAGTTAGGTTAAATTTAACTTCTATTTATGGTTCTTCTTTGGTGTGTTAAATACTTAACATGCAATGTGTTTTTGCAGCTACATCTCTGTTTTGTGGAGATTATTAGAGTATCAACATGCATCTGATGAGTGGAGATTTTTATTGATGCTGGTAAAGCGAGACTTAGATTTGTTTTTATTTTACAATAGCAAGGTGAAGCTTTAATTGCTACTAGCATATGTTGTTCAAATCAAAAGGGAGTTATAAAACTATAAAAACTCTTTAAAAGCAATTGAATACTACTACTATTTTTGGAAGATTTGCAGAAACTTGAAAGTAATTTCCTTACTGCTCTGTTTTTTGTTGGGTTTTGCAAAGTATCTGTGTTCTTTATGCCTCTGACTTTTTTTCTGACAACTTGAAAGGTGTAAGTGACAAGCGTGGTCGAGGATTTCAACAAGAAATTGCTGTTATCAAAGCATACCACTAGGGAAAGCTGAACAATAGTAACCAATTGCTGGTACCTTCAAAAACAAAGTGGCAGCTGAAATAAGCGCAAAGCAAGAAGCCAATTCTTACACCAATATCTGAAAATAATTAGTTTTTATTAAATAGCAAGTGAGAGGTTATATATTTCTGGTTTACAAAATGATGTTTTGTACGCTAAAGTGAAACTGAGAGCTATGTGCTTTTTCATCTTAACAAGCACGATTGAAATTAATGTTGAAACATAAAGAAAACATAAGTTGAGCAATTCCACTTTCCTGCTTCCCTCAAAAGCTAATGTCATGTGTTAAAGTGAAGTTTGAGAGCTACTTGCTATTACTGTTCTTAGCTATGATAGAAATTGGCCAGGTTACTTGCTTTGGGGTTGATTTGTGATACAAAAGAAGTTTGAAAACAGCATGCATGATATTTTAAGTTGCCGTCA
Source organism: Trididemnum clinides (assembly GCA_963675345.1). Taxonomy (NCBI): domain Eukaryota; kingdom Metazoa; phylum Chordata; class Ascidiacea; order Aplousobranchia; family Didemnidae; genus Trididemnum; species Trididemnum clinides. The sequence goes on along the minus strand of OY776305.1, from coordinate 29,680,529 downwards.
CTTGCTGTTGTGTCATAGCTGGGCAATGTTTATGCAAGACATTGCATTGCTTTAAAAAAGTGGCTGTCTTACCTTTCATTCTCATTCACTATCTTCCACACATTAAACAGTTGGTTGAAAATTGCAAAAATTTTTAACAAACGGAAAAAGTTACCAAAAACTGTCAGATTTTTTTACGCACTGTTGAATTTTAACTGCAAATCTGCCAGACATAATTTTGCAAATTCACACTTTTTTCGCATTTAAAGAGAACAATGAATGGCTCATACATTATTTTTTAGAGCCAACAGTATCACATTAAATAACAAAAAAAAGATTGAAGAGTTTCATCAGATAACAAAAACCTTAAAAAATAATGGATTTCCCAGTAACAAATGTAGTTTTAAGAAGTACTTGCAAAATCATAATTTTAGAAAAACAGAAAAACTGAAACGGTTTACTTCGATTCCCTATGTGCAAGGTGTCTTCAAACCTATTACCCAAATTTTGACTCATGTTGGCATTGGAGTTGCTTTAAAACCACATCACATGTTGTCTTCGTTGTTTCACAAACCTAAAGATGTTATTAATTTTGAACAAAAGCATGGTTTGATGTATCAAATTTCTTGCCAGGATTGCATTGCTGTGTATGTAGGTGAAACAGGACATAGTGTTAGAACCAGAAAACGGGAACATGCTGATGCAGTCAAGACTTTTAACACTAAAAAGTCAGTGCTGTGCCAACATGTTATGGATTTCGATCATAAATTAGATTGGGATAATGTCAAAATACTGATGTCAGAGTGACATGCATACAGACGTTGCGTTGCGGAAAGTTTTTTGATAAATTAAAAGGCTTGTTCATGTAATGTAATTAATCGTAATGATGGTGCAAATTTTCCGACTGTTTATAGTGCGTTTGTCTCCAATAAATAATGTCTTATGTATTTCACAACACTTTTCACTTGGCCACTCCTGTATCTGTGATGTACGAGGTGCATTCAATAAGTTTCCAGACTTTTTTGGTATGGACACTTTTATTAACCGTACACACAAAAAACTCTAGTCCCCTTCAAAGTATTCTCCTCCGACATCAATGCACTTGTTGTACCATTCCAACAACTTCTGGAAAGCCCCCTGGAAGTCTTCTTGTGTGAGCGTGTTTAGGACCCTCGTCACAGCCTCTTTCATGTCCTCAATTGTGGAATAACGATTGCCTCTGAGGTTTTCCTTGAGCTTTGGGAATAGCCAAAAGTTGCAGGGAGCAAGGTCTGGGCTTTAGGGAGGATGGGAAACCTTCTTGATGCCCATCTGGGTCAAATAGTCTGTGACAAGGATGGAGTTGTGGACTGGGGCATTGTCCTGATGGAAATGCCACTGACCTGATTCGAAGAGTTATGGCCTCTTCTGACGGAATCTCTTCCTGAACTCCCTTAAAACTTCAATATAGTACTCCTTGTTGACTGTGATTCCAATGGGAACCCAGTGAATGTAGATTATGCCCATGCTGTCAAAAAAAGGGATCATCATGAGTTTCTGGGTGAACTTGCTCTGTCTGGCCTTCTTGGGTCTGGGAGATCCAGCATGCTTCCACTGGGAACTCTGTCTCTTGGTCTCTGGGTCATAACAATAGATCCAGCTTTCATCGCAGGTTACCAGGGCATCAAGAACTTGGGGATCTGAATTAATGAGCTGGACCATCTCCTTGCTGTCATTGCAACGTCTTTCTCTCTGATCTTCCCGGAGCACTCTTGGGACAAACTTCGCGCAAATCTTCCGCATCTTCAGTTCCTCACGAATGATTATGTGTACAGCTCCCACACTGACATTAAACTGTGCGCTTAGTGTCTCTATAGAAACACGATGGTCCCTATTCATGAAATCGTTTATTTGGCCAATCATCTCTGATGTTCTGACTTCCCTACTCCTCCCACATCTCTCATCATCCCTCACGGACTCCCTGCCTTCCTTGAATCTCTTGTGCCACTGAAAAACTGATGATCGATTCATGCAAGATGGTCCATAAGCAGTCTGAAGCATACCATACGTTTCTGTGGCAGTTTTTCCAAGTTTAAAACAGAACTTGATCGCATATTGTTCTTCTAATGTGTCCTCACGTCCAGATTGCATTTTTGAAATTCACCAGCTGTGACAATCAGGATTTAGTAAGGTATATTCTAATTCCTACTGTAGCTATAAATTTGCACCTAAACAAGAAAAAAATTGGTCAATCATCTCATAAGGGGTATAGTAACAACATACTGAAATATCTCGAGTTTACGGCAATTATAAATGCCTGTACAAAAAAAGTCTGGAAACTTATTGAATGCACCTCGTAACAATGTTTTTGTTATTACGTGGTTGCCTGTCCTGTTGATAAATAATTTTTAGTGTTTAGTAACATAGGTTGTCTTTATATTTTTATGTTGTACAGTTTGTATGTTACACTGGTAACATCTACCGTTTTCTGAAGAAGCTCCCTGGTAACTAAGGGGAGCAAAACGTTAAAATTTGAAGAATAAATTTGTCAAAAGAACGAAGTGATTTGGTTGTAACATCGCTACACTCAACAAACAAGAAATGCCTGCTATATTTAAATTATTAATTTTGTCAATATTTAAGCTTTGCAAAGTATTCTGGTTTGTGTAACATCTAGGTGTGTAAATGTAGCCCCTAGTAAAGATGGGCAATTCAGAATTCCAAATTCAAAGAATTCAAATCCTAAACTATTTAATTTAAAAATGCCAATTTAAACTGGATAATAGGATTTGGTTTATATCCTGCTTACAAGCCTTATCACCAGTGTTCCCTCTAAGATTTTAGTAAGTACGTAACCGCCGGCACAAGTGCGAAATTTCTAGCAGATGTACGAAAACCGCTGAACAAATTTGCCAGGAAAGGAAAGTCAAAACTGTGACAATGGGCTTCGGTGACGTAGTAATTGGCGTGACTATGTCAGCCCCAAAATGTTCACAAACAGGTAGCCTATCGGTTGTTATAAGATGGCGGCGAAATACCTGGCTATTTTTCTTCAGTAAGTTAATTGTGGTTAAATTTGGTCTAAAACTTTACAGCCTTTGCAACAGTGATTCGTAAGCACTTTGGAATGACAGGTTAAAAATGTGTGTAAATAAAACTAACCCTTTGTTGACGCTCGACATGAGCAAGAGAAATAGAACTATTATGAAGTAATGTGATGTTAGGTAGGTTATTACGACTATGACCCAACAAAAATTAATTGCAAACTTTAACTGTTGCTTGATTACGGTAAATAATTAGATAACTTACATTGCTCTATCGTAATCAATTAAACAACAGGTTTTTGCAATTGCAAGCAAACTTTCAATCTCAGTTTGGAAAGTATTTGAAGGGAATTCAAAACTAAATTGGTTAGAAGTTGTATTCTTTTTTATTTTTAGTGTTTATAAATGGCAAGGAATAAAAGGTTATTTATTTGTAATGTACAAAAACTGAACCAATCCCTCAAAAATGATGTTTTTGTGCTTGACTGAAAGCGAGAACTATGTACTTTTTTATCTTAACAAGCACGATTGAAGTTAGCATTGAAACGTAAAGAAAACATAAAGATTTTAAATAAGTTTAGTTTCAAACTTCCCTTGAAAAATGATGTCTTGTGTTTAAAACTAAAGTTTGAGAGCTGCTTGCTATTACTGCTCTTTAGCTACGATTGAAATCGGCTGGGAAAAAGTAAACAAAAAAATTGATTTTACGTCAGGTTAATTGTTGGAGAGATGATTTGTTATAGAAAAAAGTGAGGCAATGGCATGCGCGTTATTTAAGTCGCCATCACTCGATGTTGCGTTACAGCCGTGCGATGTTTGCGTGAGACGTTGCACTGCTCTAAAAAAAGCATCTGTACTAACTTGGATTTCTTTTCACTGTCTCCCATGCATTTAACAGTTGGTTAAGATTTTGCTAACAAAATTGCAAAAATTTTAACGAAATGAAAAAGTTATCAAAAACCGCCGGACTTGTTTTACGCACTGTAGAATTTTAACTGCAAATCTGCCAGATATAATTTTGCAAATTTGCACTTTTTTTGCATTTAAAGGGAACACTGCTTATCACGTTGCTTGGTCACATATTTTCATTTTGCAAACGTATCGATTACATGCAATGTCTGAAAAATTAACTAACAAACGGCTTTAAAATATCACTGTATACCTGCCTCATCTGCATCCTCTGTAAGATCTCTATCAAGTGCAGGTTCAACTCCCACTAAATTGTGATTTTGCCTGACAGGCAAACATGAAGAAAGCTGAAATGAATTGCTCTGCAATAAACTCGTTCTCTGATTGTGCTTTTGTTGTTGTGAACTTGTGATAAATAAATGCTTTCATGTTGATTGTGCTAATTGCAGAAAAAAAGTATTTCGTATTCTGAATTTGGCTTAACTATTCTAGAATAGTATATTATTCTGAATTGCCCATCCCTAGCCCTTAGCACTGAACGAGTTTCACATCCCTCAGCTTTGCCCTTCTTATTGTGTTAGTGGAATGATTGCATTTATAAGAACATGATACAAACTTAAGAAAATGGTGGAAACCACTCCAACTCACTGTTCAGTCGTTTCTCTAGGATTCATTTGTTTTAGCCTCAGACTTCATTTTGTATTCATCTGTTGTGCTTATTAAATTATCAACATAAAATTTACTTCATTATTTTACTGAGAAAGTAAACATCATTACACAGCAAAGAAAAACCAATAAATAAAAGCAAGCAAGGTATGTGAAGAAGTCTTCTGAGAACAGGACAGTTTTTGTATTACTTCAGTATGCTATGCAGCAAAAGGAGAAGTTGAATTAAAAGCAACTCTTTTTGTTAGGATAAATAGGATTACTTTAGTACCATTCACTTTCAATTGTGACAAAATTATGTGATTATGAATAATAGACTTGCAAAGCAATGATAGTTTTTATTTAATTTACCAATTCATGAATAACGGTGGTACATTTGCTTCGAATGAGAATGGTAATGATATGAAATCATAAATTCATTTAACTGGTTTGCAATAAAATTATTATACAGTGATCCCTCGTTTATCGCATTAGATGTGTTCCAAGACCCTGCACAATAAGTGAATATCAACCAAGTGGGATCACCGATTTTTACATATATATTTATGTGTTTTAGACTTTTAACCTGTTTAGCATCACCGATGGCATATACCATTTGCAGTTATCTGCTTGGAACTGTCACCAACGGCATATGTGGTTTTCAGATGTAGGGTTTTACATTAAGCTGTCAGCCATGAAGCAATCCGTTTCTTGCATGGAGAGAGAGAGAAAGGAAAAAAAAACTTTCTGAAAATACCATGGTCAACTTTGGCAGTAAAAAGTTTTGTTTCCATGACAAGATAACATGCTTACTTTTCTGAAGTGACTTTTTCAGGCAGGTTAGGCTACAAGTTGATGTGTTGACAAATATTTACTTCACACAAGCTTTATTTCCTTCAATGAGTTCAAAAAAGAGAACCCGCCTCTCTTCTAATGAAATAGCAGAATTATTTGAAGAAGAGGATACTAATAATGCTAGACCTTGAGAGCTCAAGCTCCGAATCCTCCAGCGATTCTGATGAAAGAGCATATTAATCATCTGATAGTGATGATGACATTGCTTTGCCAATTGACTGGTCGACAAGTGGTAAAGAAAGAAATCCCTTCACTTTTGTTTATGGAATTATGGAACTTTTTTGTTTATGCTGGTAGTGACAGAACTTATCTGGAGAAATATATGGATTTGCATGTGACTTCCAGAATTGTGTTTTCTCTGATGGATCCTTAGTTGGGAAAGGGGTATTGTCTCTACACTGATAACTTTTATACAAGCCCAACATTGGCAGATAAATTTGTTGACTGAGAGACTGATGTTGTTGGCATTGTGAGAATCACACGAAAAGATGTGCCAGCAAAAATAAAGGAAACAAAACTGTAAAAAAATGATGAAACAGTAGCAGCATACCAGAAAAAGTCGGTTATACTGAAATGAAAAGACAAAAAATGTGAGCGTTTTGAGTACATTTTGTAATGACTCTATGATACAAGTATAATCTAGGCATGGAAATGAAATGCACATGCCAAAAACTGGCTAATTACAATTCAAACATGGGTGGTGTTGATCTTTCTGATAATCTTATGGTTCATTTTTCAACTGCAAGAAACAGGCTGAAAAAGTACTACAAGAAGGTATTTTGTCATATATTGGACATGACTCTTTGAATTTCTATATTGCATACAAAGCCCGTGGTGGAAAAGTTACTGGATGTGAGTTTATTTTGACACTTAGCCAAAAATATGTATCTCACTAAATATGCCACTGAAAGGCCTGCTGCTACACATAGACCTCTCGACTCTCAGTGAAGCCAATGCGGCTAATTGGCAGGCACTTCCCTGAGTGTTGTCCACATACAGAAAAAAAAGAAAGACCACTCAAGGCTGGTGCTCAGTGCCGAAAAAATAAGATAAGAAAGGAGGGCTTGTACTGGTGTAAAGACTGTGATGGTGGTTTGTGTGTTGCACCCTGTTTCAGAGATTGGCCCACAAAAGAATGAATTGTGTGTATCAATCAACTTTTGCATCGTTTAATTCAGTGCTTGATTTTTTGCAGTAAATTTTGATACAGTAATGTACAATGTGCTTTCTTTCGTTTACTAATATTTTAATGTCATTTGCAAAATAAACAATTGTTATTGTGCAAAAACAAGTGCAAAACAAGCATCTGCGCAATAAATGATAACTGACAGAAAAAGGTGACGCTATGAAAGCAAGGTAGTTTTTGAGGCATGATGCTTAACAGATTAAAACCCTCCCTGTACCATTATTTAACCCTCCCATTACAATACTGTTCACTATTCCTGAAATAATAAGAACAATTATTAAGAAATCACACAAAATATTACAGAAAATAAGAAAGTAATGCTTAATATCAAAAAAAAAAATTGTAAATAACCATTTTTTTATTTATGCATATGAGCTCATGCTCGGTTTGCATGTCTTTCGTCAGACTGGGCCACCACAACAGGTAGACTGCTTGGTCCTCACTACCTGTCTGCCACGTAAAGGTGGAGGCATCCTTTTAAGTGCCTTATACAAATAGAAATAGAAATATTGATTTGTGGTACAGAATTTGAAAATTGCAGAAAGTAGAGTATTCATTCTCAAAGCTTTTTGTCTGACACTTTTCAAGAGAATTTGTCAGAAATAGAGTGAAAAGGTGAAGTGAGTCACTTATATAGAGACACAATTGACAAAAAAGAAAAAAAGGGAAAATAGCTACATCGTGATTGGTGAAAGAAGCGACCAATGGAAGGAGCGGAAACTAATGTGTAATTTTTAGACCATAAACAAATTCTTTTTGTTTGCATAAATTTGGTTTGGATGTTTTAATGTACGTGGCTTCAAGGGTGGAAAGATGAAAAGAAGTACTGCCATGGGCAAGAATAGAAAATTTGTCATAATTATATTCACGTGGGCATGTAGGGTTTTGTAAAAGATGTTGTCCAATAGCAGAAAAGGAAGTTTCAGTTTTAAAGCTTCTGATTGGCTTGCAAGAGCGGGCCAATGTGCTTCGGTCCTGAGAAACATGCTCCAGGAGAATGGTTTTGGGCACATGCTGCTTAATCCTCTGTTGTAGCCTTTGAGAAGTATGACCAGAGCCAATGTGCTTCGGTCCTGAGAAATATGCTCCTGGAGAATGGTTTTAGGCACGTGCTGCTTAATCCTCTGTTTTAGCCTTTGAGAAGTACAACCTCTCAGAAGCTTTAAAGCTGAAACTTCCTTTTCTGCTATTGGACAACATCTTTTACAAAACCCTACATGTGCACGTGAATATAATCATAACAAGTTTTCTATTCTTGCCCATGGCAGTACTTCTTTTCATCTTTCCACCCTGGAAGCCACGTACATTAAAACATCCAAACCAAATTTATGCAAACAAAAAGAATTCGTTTATGGTCTAAAAATTACACATTAGTTTCCGCTCCTTCCATTGGTCGCTTCTTTCACCAATCACGATGTAGCTATTTTCCCTTTTTTTCTTTTTCGTCAGTTGTGTCTATATAAGTGACTCACTTCACCTTTTCACTCTATTTCTGACAAATTCTCTTGAAAAGTGTCAGACGAAAAGCTTTGAGAATGAATACTCTACTTTCAGAAATAGAAATATATTTTGACTCCGGCAAGCTTTCTGTTGAGCAGTGTGAAGCTAAGTGACTATTTTATATGTATTCATACTGTATATATATTATGTGTAGCTCACTGCTCATACAGTTTGAGCACTCTTTGTGATGCAGTGTGGAAGTGTCGTTACATACCACCAACGAAACGATTTTTCTAGCACATATTAATTTGTCAGTTGGTAGTACATGCCAGAATGCTCTGTGCTCCGCTGATGATGCCACAAAGGCAGAAACGGCAGTTGTTCGAAGATTGAGTATATATATATATATATGTATTTCTATTTGTATAGCTGCAGTATATATATATATATATATATATATAATAGTCACTTAGCTTCACAGTGCTCAACAGCAAGCTTGCCGGAGTTGTAATATATTTCTATTTGTACAGCTACAGAATAGACATTAAAACCACAACAGGCAAGTTTATTCTTCTTCATCAATTTTATTCTGTTTGAATAAGGTGCACCACCTGATCAGCCACTTGGTACAACAGACTGTTATGGTTTTAATGTCTATTCTGTAGCTGTACAAATAGAAATATATATTAGTGTGTGTGCGGGTTGGCTGACCCCACAAAATGGTGAATCCGTGATAGGTGATTCGCAAAGTAGTGAGGGATCACTGTATCTGTATTAGCATTGATTGTCTATTTTTTGTTTTATGTAGCTGTGTTTCAAATCAAAAAGAGATCATTTTTCATATGACTGTTAATATTTTGTTTTAGCTAGTTGATCCTGAAGTAAAACCATGGCAACCTGTCAAGGGAAGGTCAAATATAATAATGTTTGTGGGACTTCAAGGAAGTGGAAAGACTACAACATGTACCAAGGTATTTGTGTATTACTACACTAATTGTTGTTGAATATAATTCAAATAAAGCAAATGTTCTTTATGCAGCTTGCCTACTACTACCAAAGAAAGAATTGGAAGACTTGTTTGATTTGTGCTGACACATTTCGTGCTGGTGCATTTGACCAACTCAAACAAAATGCAACAAAAGCAAGAATCCCGTTTTATGGTCAGACTTGTGCATGCTTTTTGTGTTTCTTTTTCTATACGCCAGCCCTAGGATAAATTTGCAAAGTGCTTATTGGTAACTGTGGTTTAATTTTTTGAAAATATTCTTTGACTGGATCATTATGGTTTCTAGGTGTGCTGATGTCATATTACTTTTGCTTGTGGTGTTTCAACCATTATAAACAGTGTAAGGTCATCAAGTTCATTTTACCCCATTGAAGCATTCCAATACATTTGCAATGTCTCAAACATGAAAAATATTATTTCTATGCCTACTTATTACAAGAAAAATTGTTATCGAAGAATTGCAAGCAATTAAGCTAGGGCAATGAATTCTTTTGTGTGATTTCGATTTACAACTAATTTGATATAGGTCGTGTAGTTACATAACTTAAAATCCATTTCTAAAGCTTGCAATTAAGATAGTGGTGTAGGTGACCAATAGCTGATCAACTGGTGATTATGATGGCATAGGCAGTAAAGTAGTGTAATCAAATATGGGTCATTGGTATGTCACTTAATGAATTGAATTGTTTTGTTTGACCAATATAAGTTACTAGCAGTCAAAACAAAAAACTTTGTAGGATATGCATGCGATTTTTATTAATTAACTCCATTAATGTTTTGTGAAAAAATTAAAAAACTCATGTACTGCAAGCAATATTTGACAAAGATATTAAAATTAAAAAAATGATTACACTTTATGACCCATTTTTATCAGTCAATACTTTTGGAAATACTGGTTGTCTTATCTAACAACATACATTTTCAAAACAAAAATTTTTTTCGAGGTATAGATTACATTGATCTCCAAAAAAATTTATTGCTAAAACATAAGACAAAAATGACTTTTACCTTTCACTTTTTGATGCCTACTTTGATATGGAATAGCCTCATCTCGTTTGTTTGTTGTGATTTTTACTAGGTTTTGTAAACTTAAAAAGGATTACTGTATTTATTTGTGTATAAGTTCTGAAAATTTTGTACCAAATTATTGCCCAAAAAGTTGGGGGGTGACTTATACACGAGGGTGCGACTTATACACAAGGTTGCTTTAAAAGTTTAAAAATTTTTTTAAATGTAATGTACGGTGGCCATGCACAACTCCTGTTATGTGTGTCATAACGTATGTCCTTTAATCGCTGCTTCCTTATTCACAACCTTTATTCTAAAGTGCTCTCACGTTTACTGTACTAATTGATTGTAACAATGCCACCACAACAGTTTAGACTGCAAGTAAGCGTGCACATGCAAGTCAGCATAAGCGTGTGCATGCACATACACATGCGAGCTAGTGTTAGATGTTGTATTTGATTTTAATAAAAAAATGTGGAAAAAAAATTTTGTACCATTTTTTGAGGCAAAAGTAGGGGGTGCGACTTATACACGAATGTGACTTATACACAAGTGAATACGGTAGTTGCTGAAAACTTTTGCTTGAGTGAGCCGAAGGGTTCTACTTGCAATTAAAAGTAACCAAAAAGTTTCAAAAGGCACAGTTTTTTTTATAGTTGGCGATTATTTAAAACTTAGCACCAAATCATCAAAATTTTTAGTAAAAGTACTGGAAAAATGATGTATCACAATTATTTTTTTTAGCAGTGTAAATAAAGATTAGATCAAAATGTAGATATTTATATATTCTTTGTAAGAGGAGTTTCTTCAAAATTTAGGATACACTGATTTCCAAAAGAATATTTTATTGCTAATAATAATAATAATAATAACAACTTTACCTTGCACTTTATTATAATAACTTTTCTTAAATATGGACTAACGTTGGTTATTTTTCTTATTTTTCATTTAGTTAAATCTTACAATTTTTGTGAAATTGAGCCAAGAAATTATACTTGCAATTGAAAATTGCTACTATCTTAGTGGTCAGTTAGTATGAAGTAAAGATCAGATCAAACTATGTAGAATTTGAACTTATGTAAAGTAAATTTACTGAAGCTTGTAGTGATAATGATACTTTTTACTCACCTTACTTATTGCTTTTGAGTTTAGTAAGTGCTTATGGGGTTCCAAAGGTAGCCTTAGTTTTATGAAAGTTTTAATTTTATCAGCATAACTTTAAAAGAGTTGTCACAAGGTGATAGAAAGAGACAATGCTTAAACTGTTTGTGTCTAAAGGCTGTGGCTTCATCGTACAGCATGGTCAACCCTAATAAACTTTCAAAATTGATTGCTTTTGTGGTTGTTGATTGTACATTGGCAGTTTTTGTTGTCTGATCTATAAAACTTAACCTTTTTTTGAAAAATCGATTAAAAAAGTGGCAGTGCCACCATAACTCGGATAAAATGGGTGTTTATTTTTTATATTTGATGGTAAGTATATGGTGGAGTATTCTACAATATACATATCATCTAAAATCAAACAGTTAGGGAATCTGTGGAAAAAAGAAAATCGATAAAAAAACTTTAGCCATTACTTTTGGTTTCTTGGGGTTTTAGTCTACTGTCTACATAGAGACGCCATTAAAGCAAGCAATGTGGATTTTGATTTTACTGTTAGAATGGGGAGAGGAAATTTTTTTGATGCATTTTGAAGCCTGATGATTAACTTTGTCAAATAATAATATCACTCAAATAATTGTACTGGTAACAGTTGTTGGAAAATGATTTTTGGAATCATCTTTGGAGAATAGCTGTTAACAAAGAGCAATTGTGAACAATGGCATTGCATAATGTATTGCTTACAAAAGTGTTTACTCATTTTCAAACAAAATTTAACTTATCGTATATTTTGGCATATAAGACGACTCTTAAAGTAAAAAAATACACTTTTAAAATTGGGGGTCGTCTTATACAACCGTATAAAGTCAGACCTTAAATTCTATGTGCAGATTTTTTCATTTTTCATGAAAAAATCAGTATCATTTTGGTTGTAAATAAAAACTGTTTGCTCTAATTTTGTACCTCGTCTTATCTGGCAGTCGTCTTATGCACCAAAATATACGGTATTTTTAATCCATATTGATCTCCAATATTTGTTTGGTAATATATGTTTTTGTACTGCAGGAAGTTACACAGAGGTTGATCCTGCCGTGATTGCCAGTGAAGGTGTTGATAAATTTGTTGAAGAAAACTTTGAGATCATTATTGTTGACACTAGTGGGCGTCATAAACAAGAAGACTCTCTATTTGAAGAAATGTTGCAAGTTTATAATGCAATTGTAAGGCAAATAATGTCAATCAACAGGTTATAGTAAAACTATTTTGCTTTTTTTCTTTTTCATACTAACTGTGCATCACTACTTAAATAGTCATCATCTCAGTCCATGTGACACACAGTATGTAATAACTAAAAGTTTCTAGGAATAACATCAGTGCAAAGTTTGAAAATAATGAGAAACTATTTTTGTTTGTTTTGTCAAATGTGCTTTAAGCTTTAGTTACGATGGTCAAAAAGCGAAGTTGCAAGGGATATAAATTAGCTTGTTAATTGTCTCGAAAAATACAATATTTGTTTGAAAAAAGATTAACACTTATGAGGTATATAAAGAACAACGGGGAGTGATTATAAATGAGACATTCTGCGTAGATGGAAAGATCACAGGAAAAATTTTCAAACCTGTCAGTAGTACAAATGACATGTTCATGTCGTAGGCATTAAAAATAGTTTTGCTTAGCAGGTGACATTTTGTTCTAGCAATCTCAAAAATAACATTAAAGAAAAGGTTGAGATTGCTCATTGTTTTGACACAGCCCAAAAAGTTTTAATTATTACCTCGAACAGCAAAACATAGTTATTTCTGTAATTGAAATAATTTATTTTAGGCATTTTTTCACAGTTTTTAGCATTATTTGAAAGTCTTTTTGTGTCAGCTTTGTCAAGAGTCAAAAGAAAGTTTGCATTTGTGTGGTTGACAGTGTCATTATTAGTTAAGTGAGATTCATATTATTTAGAAAGCTGTATTTGTGACATTAATTTTACTTAATTAGTGATTGAGTGACTCTAGACCAGGGTTGCTCAAAGTTTAGCCCACCTGAGAAGTTTTTGCAACATGCCACCAGCCTTGTGAAAATTATCTGCAACAAAATTAGAGTTTAGAATGCCAATTTTCAACATAAAATGCTGTTTTATATATAAGTCATTTGTCCACAAGTGGATAAGAAAAAATTTCTTTATGTGCAGGGCTGGGGAGCTGGCCTAATATAGACCGGGCTCCAGCTCCAGAGCTAGCAATTTTCAAATGTATGGCTCCTGCTCCAGCTGTGGAGCTAGTGTTTAGATTCATGTAGAGCCAGCTCCAGCTCCAGTCAAGTTTTAAGGTTTTACTAACGTAGTCAAATGCAATATATTTTTAGCCATGGATTTTACCAATAATATATCTATATGGTAAAGGAATATCCAAAAATAGTGATGAAATAGTAATGGTTTTTAGATAAACACTCAGATCAGGGAACATAAAATTTAAATGCATCTGAAAAATCAGTAGAATTACAGTACTACAGCTACATCTTTTCTATAATTGGATAGAAATTTTCTAAAACTTTGATGTCTCTGGCTCCACTAACGTCTGAGAATAAAGCTTCAGCTCCAGCTCCGGCTCATTCAAAAAATCCCAGCTTCTTGGCTTCTGGCCCCAACCCTGTTTATCTGTATGATTGTGTATGTGGTGGTTGTAATTTCACACTGTGATGTACATCAACTAACCTTTTTTTTGTTGATTTTCTTTTAGTCTTTCAGTTTCATTTATTATCCCATAATATCAACCTTCTTACTTAATTTGTAATGTGACTAAAGTACCTTGTGGCATCAATTCAAAGTTGTGGAAGGTGTTAAAATGATTAATCTTCTTTTTTGTGTAAAAGGGGATCCATTTACTGTCAGGATCAGATGCTGGCTGTTGTGCTATTACGCCAGTATTGAGTATTGTCTGAAACTGTCAGACCAGCCACCCCTCAAACTGCAGACCAAGAACAAACTGCAGATCACATCGAAATAACGTGGTCTGCAGTTTGTTCAGCAGTGCAACCCTCACAATTTGACCAGACAGTCAGAGCCCATTTGTACATGAATGAATGAAAATGCCTAACACCAGTCTGCAGGGAATTGAGCTTAACCAGAGATGTTCTGGGCAAGCCTATTCCAAGGGGCATAGTAATGGACTTATGAATGAAAACATACAGTAAGGATGTGCTTTTGGAATACTCTGCAATCCATCTATAATTTGTCTAATGAGCCATGCAGATGCCTCGCTCACATAAGTCATTTAATAGTTTCTGCACGGCAAGCACAAATGAGCATCTAGACTTCAGTTTCTCCTGGGTCCATGGTGTCACACTTGACCAAGGCAAGTGTTGCTCAGCAGGCTGGATGCCTGAAAGGATTGGCAGATGGTTCATTGGAGAAGGATGCAGGGATCAAATGACAATGCGCAAGGCATCATCCAGAACACTGATGACGAGACAGGTTGTGCACTGCAACACCAAGCTGGTGTGCAGTACTCAACTGTAGATTAAACCAAGGATAGGGCAGCTGTATGCAATGTTTTAGTGCCAGCACCCCGTCCTGAGCCTGAAAGTTGCCTGAGAAGCACAATGCAGTTAGATAGTTTTTGTGCAATGTTGTGAGATGGTGGCAAAATGTCAGTGGTTTTTGTACAATGTCGTGAGATGGTGGCAAAACGTGAGTGGTTTATCCAGTTTTACCCTGAGTTGGGTTGGAACTGGGAAGAATAGCAAAAGTTTACTGTTAATATAGACTTTAAGCTCACGTTTGCCCTCTTTGTTGTGTTGATGAAAGGCTGCCATCATTGTTTTAAGCATGGCTAAGTTTTAGCCTAAAAGTCCTGAAATACACTGGGAGTGTAGCAATGTCTTGGCTTAAAATTTCCTCCAAGCTCTTCCAGTCTCTACAAAAGTGCAACAAAGCCAAATCATTGGCACAAGCATATTTTCTGGAAATTGTGGAGGGGAAGATCATATATACCATGTTTATTCAAGTATAAGTTGCACCCCCATATTTAACATTAAAAACAGTACAAAATTTTTTTAAACTTTATTCATTGCAATCAGATAAAATATTAAAAAACACTAAAGTCATCACTGCTGTCACTGTCTTTAAATAGTTTGTTCCAGTCTTCCTCTGGAACATCCTCATCAGCATCCCATGAGGGTGGCAAGATCTCCTCAACTTCATCCTTTTCCTCATCAGACCTGTCATCCCGTACTTTATCATCCCCACTTCCATCCAGAAGATTGGCAATTCCAGTTTTTAAAAAACTTTTTGCTTGTGAGAAAGGCAATAGCATAGAAAGCATAACGTGACTCATGTGGAAGGCAATAACTAATGTGATTGTGTGAAAGGCAATAGCATAGAAAGCGATAGCGGAGAAAAACTTGGAAAAATTTTGTATCACATACGATGCACTTAATGTATTTGTGTATAAGTCGCACCTAACTTTTTGGGTGATATTTTGGTACAAAAAAATGTGACTTGTACTCGAATAAATACAGTATATATATATTTTTTAAAAATGTTTTTACAAAGAGTCACGATCCAACATTGTTAGTATTGCAAAATAGGCAGGACCATCTCTAAAATGCAGGTAATTGAGACACATTGTCATCACTAGGTCTCATGCAAGTTTAAGATATTTTACATGGCTCCTGGCTAGCCCAATATCCTACATAAGACTGTACACAAAACTAACGTAAGCAATCCAACACAAAGCACAAGACTTATGTACCATTTACTTTTGAACCTGGTTTCTTTTGACGTAACTGCTAATGGTGCAAGTGTGGACAAACTTATTCTTACATAACACAGATCACACAAAATGTGATTAGGTATGGGAAAACCTTCCAAAGACTATACACTAAGTGTGCGCTTTGGCAGCAAGTGATTGCATGTCAGCAAGCTCCAGCATGTGCGGGAGACCAGCTCAAAAGACCCCGGTTCAAATCTCACAGGAACCAGACATGATGCAACACACCTCCGGACAAAAGTTAGTTTTTACTAAAGGTTTCCATCTGAACAAAGTTAGACAGTGAAATTGGCAGGATCATCCCTGGACCAGGTTTTGTCCTTTTGGCCTCATCCCAACATAAAATTAGAAATTAACGTTGTTACTGCATTGCAGGTGGATGTGTTTCATTACTAGAAAATGAATAGTTGCAGTGTTCTGGTAAAGCGACAAAGTATCGCTAACCATAACAGCACATTGGCCAACGTTAAAGTGAGAACTGCAGTGCTAGTGAAAGCAAACCATGTCATCAGAATCCATGTAGCCTGGGACTGTCATAAAGTGGGCAAATCAGGCATGTGGTGTATAAAATTTTGGTGATAGATCGAAACCAATGCTATATATATATATATATATATTAAATAGGATGGGGCCAAGGCCAATCACTGGGAGACATCGTTTTTCAGATGTCAAAGCCTGCTTTGCTTGCTATCACCAGTGTGAAGGTGAAGCTTCTATTTTGGATAAGTTTCAAGATCATCTGAACTATGTGATCATTCAGCAGAAGTTTCAGTAGCTTGCAGGTGAGGCTGATATCTTATTAGCTTTGATATCTTGCAAGAGCAAAACAGTTTGGTCCAAGGTTGACCTCTCATATCTAAATGCATCCTGCTCCTTAAGGAGTTATTGATCAATAATTGGTTTCATGCAGGTGTGGATAGGTTTTTTGGATAAGTAATAAGTGGATAAGTAATCCCAAAGCAAAGATATTGGACAAAACTGTTAAGCTCTTCCACAAGCTTCTTTGGCTTTGGGATTTGACTACCAGCACTCTTCTCCAGATTTTGAGAGTTTTGAGTCGATGCAAGCAGGAAGAGAGGAAGTCACATAACCAAGACTTTAGAGCAGCCCCAGCATGTAGTATAAGCTCCAGGCAAATAGAGTCAAAAACAGGAGCTTTACCTGGTTTTAAGTGTTGAAGGGGAACAGTGAATTCTTTTGATATAAAACTTCCAGAGATATCAACTGGACTTGATGTTGGGGCCCTCCAGAGATAAGACATCTCTTGAGATATGAGTAGAGAAGACTTGTGATTAATATTCTCATATTTCCTATTTCTAACCATCTGAGACACAGTAGTGTCAAGCTGAGACAGCATAGTGATAAAGGGAGTGCGTGACCAGCCAGTAAGGTTATTCAAGGTATTCTATGCTTTTTGGCTGAAGTTTAAAAAGTTAATGCTGTGAACTGCTTCAGACCACCAATCCCTTCTTTTCCTGTCAAGCAGGGCTGTGGTAGTTCTGCTGGAATTGCTTCCATCAAAAGATTGTAGGAACACATGGTAGAGGCTCTTACACTCTGGATCCCAGCACAGTATGTGGTTGTATCAACAATCACATGAGATAAATCTTCTGGCTGCTGAGCCAATGAGGTCACAGAAGTCCCGGCAGACCTGATCTATGTCTTGTGAATCAGGTGGTAACAGAATCTTGGCAAATTTATTCATCAAAGCTATGTAGTGGCTCTACTTGGCCTAACAAAAGTTCTATCATTTATTGGGCATGCTTGGCACTGGCAAAGCAAACCTTGGTGGTGTGATTAACAACGATCGATGTGATCTGGGGAACTTTTCTGGAACATGTCTGACAGGTAAGCAGGTGTCTTAGTCAACACTAGCAAACCCAAGATCAGGGTTAGTACCACTGTTCCAGTAACCAGAGTGGAAGCTGGCAGAATCCTTTAGATTATAAAGGGGAACAAGGCTGTTAATTACTTGCCCAATCAGCTAGATGGCCTCCATCTGCACTGTTGGCACCATATCCCCACTCATTGTGTGAGCGGGTATGGTCGTCAGCATAAAGACAGTGGTGAGGAAACACTGGGAGATCAGATGCTTGCAATCGTGTTAGTGGAGGTTTGTAGACGTTGACCATTTTGTAGCCATCACTGTTCACTTGTACAACCATTTAGTGTCCAATTTAAGTTGAGATTACTTTAAAAGTGTGCATTTCAGTTGCATATGGATAGACGTGGCAAGGCCATGCTTCCTGCTTAATGAGAACCCAGCTAATGGAAAGCTTGGAATTATTAGCTTTTCCACAGAAGTGCACTTGGTCTCCTGTAGTAGGATCATGAGAGTCTCATGCTGTACAGCATGATGGTAAAGAACATTTGTCATGCTTGCAGTTAAGTCTTTGATGTTCAACTGTAGAATGTTGGACCTTTAAAACATGTTGATGATGATGAAGTCTACTTACGGCTCAGTTGTTATAATTTTTGTACTTGCCACTGAATTGTAAAAAAACTAGATCTAAATCTGTGCATTAGTGCCATATTATTCCATGTTACTGTAACAGTAATAAGAGAATTGTCATGCTTTGTTGTTATGGCCTTTACAATTTTCTTGTCTTTCCATGCAAGCACCATAAACGTTCCATGGTGTCTGGTGACAACATGATGCTTACCCAAGTTTTGTGGATTTCTAATCTCCATGGGTTCACCTCTGTTGCTACGTAGTGTTCTGACTGCGTGGAATTGCAGCTCTGATAAAGCTTTGCTCAACTCTACCAAGTTGTACCAGTTATCCATGTGCAACGAATGCCACTATCCTGTGCATTTCTGTGGTAGTAATCAACAGACTGCCTCTTATGCTTTTCCTCTGGTAATGGAAGATATCCATGTTCCAGCAGTAACCAGAATTAGAGTCTGCCAAAATAAATGCTTTTATGCCATACTTTGTTGGCTTATCTTTGTTATAAACATGACAGATAATCTTCCTTTCCTCTTTAGCATTCCCTCATGCAAAGCTATATACTCCCCAAGCATATAGAGTGTTCACCATCTATCTACAATCAGATCAAAGACTGGCTTAATCCTATAAAGTTTGTCAGAGCAATCTGTTTGCATGTTTTCATTTTTATTAAAATGTAAGAATGGGGGTATGAGCTGAAAGCAATCTCTCTAGGCATTCACTGGTTGAAAAAAGGTATTGCTATGAGAGGATCCTTTGACCAGTATGACTCTTAACTCTTTAAGGATCATAAGATTCTAATTGATAACATTTGAAACAATTCCATAATTCTTTGTAACAATGAAAAAATAATGGATTTCAGAAAAGTCGTTGTAACATCAAAATGACTTAACAATTAACAACTATGGGACATATATGACCCAGTATCCGTCAAAGGGTTAATGACTTTTCTTTTCTATCAGACCAGTTAGCAAAAGTTAACAAAAAAATATTTCCAGCTCTTCTGACGTTACTGGTCTTCAGGCTTTTGCTCTAGCTTGGGGCAGAAGTATTGTTTTGGCCAAGTACTGGAAAGTCTCAGTTACTAATAAATCCAGAAGGTTTGTCGTTGAAGAACAGCAATCATCAGATACAACAATTTGACTACAGAGACTTGAGAACCACGAAATGAAGTAACTACTGGTTGTCTATTTATAGTTTGTTTCTACTAATTGCTTTCAACTATGAAGGACCAGGTTGGGTTTTTGTTGTTTGCATAACCTAAATTGCACCAGAATCACTAATTCCCCCACTAGCAGGATCTGATAGGTCAATTTCAGAATCATTCTCTGCATCACTGGCAACTGAATTCAAATGCTCTTTATCATTACTTTTATTTATGTCACTAATATCAAAATCATCTTCCATTATGTTTATAGCTTTACTAGCATCTATTTTAAAAAACTAAAGAACAAAAAATATAAATAAAATTACCATAAGCTAGCATAATATTATATTTTTGTCAATACAAAACCTCTATTTTTTTGCCTTGATAAAAGGAGAAAGTAAGTTGATAGGATTACTTTTCTGAAACGTCTAACCTCGGTCAACAAAAATTGTGAAAAAATTCTTAAAAGAGATTTGAACTGAAGTAATCTTGCCCTGCTTTGTACTAAAATAACCCTACCATGAAACCAGTGCAATGGTGTAGTGGTTGGAGTGTCCGCTTTGCAGTTGGTAGTCCTAGGGTTCATTTCCCAAGTCGATTCACACCAAAAGACTTTAAAAAATGGTATTCACAGCTTCTTTGCTTGGTGCTCAGCACATAAGGGACAGTGTGGAGAACAAGCCGGCAAGCTTTTTTGTTGTGTCCTTGGGCAAGGCACTTGATGGGATGCCTCCATCTTTATGTGGCAGACAGATGGTGGAGCCATGCAGTCTACCTGTCGTGGTGGCTCAGTCTGATGAAAGACATGCAAACCAAGCATGAGCTAATACGCGTGAATGAATGACCATGAAACAAAGGCTAAACAAGCGTTTATCTATGTAGTGGTAACTTCTTTTGAATGAAATTTTGCACCCAAATGATAGGCTTTTTTAAAGCACATAAATCAATGTGGTTTTGCGCTTTGCATAAATGTGATAAATGTAGATTTACATGGCATCATGTACAACGTATAAAGAGGGATCTGCCTCCAGCATCACACTAAGGTAAAATAGAAAATTTTGCTCAAAAATGATTACCAGCATCATGGGGTACCATGCAGTTATCTAATACATCATGTCATTAACCCACAACTGGTTTTGACCTTATTAGATCTTTGCATTAAAAAAAAAGTTTTGTATTGCATCTTTTTTTTTGTACCCAATGGCAAATTTGTTCTTACTCAGCATGTTTATTATTGAATGTTTTTTAAACCTGCCTGTCAAGACCCAATAAGATCAAAACCAGTTGCAGATTGTTGACATGATGTAATCTATTGCAGTGTGGTACTTTATGAGGTTGGTGATCATTTTTGAGCAAAATTTTTTCTTACCTTAATGTGGCAGATTAAATCGATTATTTTTTGCCACAATGAACAAATTATGAAAAATCGATCAATTTTGTTTTATCTTAGCAAGGTTAAAGGTGAATGTGATCTGTGATACTCATATGAATGATATGATTTTAAGAAATGTTATGGATTACAAAGTGGTTATTGAAAAAGTAGCCAGTACATTTTGTTCAAAGTATTGGTACCTCAATGAAGAAATGTGGTATTTTTGATTCAGCCACAGCAAAGCAGTATCTCACAAAACAAGAAGAATAACTGCTTGTCTTCATCAGCAATAACTCTTAGACAACTTTTGATTGGGAATACCAGCTGTAAACAAAAAAAGTCATGGAAATACTGATCTGTCAGTTTTACTTGTCACAGAATTTTGATTTATTTTGTGGTAAGGGGCATGCAGCAACCTGTTATAAAAACCTGTAAATATGTGTCATGTGTCATGACAAGTGTTAAAAAAGGTTTTGTGGATACATTGCTAGTAATCAATGTTGCTTTGGTGTGGGATGTCTAGTTTAATACAGACTTGTCCATGATACTGAATGAGTGACCTGTAACATAACTATGATTTATGCAAGCTGTAAAAAAAGCACAAAAGAAAGATGCCAAATATTCTTAACTTAATACCAAAATGTAGAAATTAATAACAGTGGACAACAAAAGTTGTGCTTGATGCAAGTGAATAGCTGATTTGGAAGAAATGAAAGCCACTAAATTCAAATTTGTATCTTTTTCTATTGCCTCAAAATTTTAAGTAATCTGCTGTTCTTAATTTTATTAGGTTAGTTACCATGACACTGCAACCACATTCCTTAATGCACAATGCAATGGTTTCTTTTGTATCAATCAAAACACTGTGATATAAAGTTGTGCTTCAGTTTACAATTACAATCAGTACTGAATGTTTTGGTTATGTGGAATATTTAGCTATATACTGTTACGCTCATATTAACTTTTGTGAGTAAACTGTAATGCTTCTGTTTTTGCACCTGATGAAACACAAAACTGATGGCCTATGCTCAAGGCTATCCTAATAAAGGCTTTTGATTATTTAAAGAGCAGAAATGCAGTGTTGCAATAACACTAAATTTCTACATGAAAGTCTCAGGTTTTGAGCTAGCTATTTTGTATTATGAAGAAATTGAGTACTTACTCATATGCTTAGAACCTGCATCAAAGCCTTTGTTTCTTACTGCAGTTGCAACCAGCAATCAACTTTATGATGTCGCAGAAGTTTGACTGATACAGAAAAAAAGTATTGTATCGTGCAGTAACTAAGTTCTTAGCTTGCAATGACTTGATTACCAACATTAAAATGGCAAATTACCAAAAAACTTGATGTCGTAGAGGAAAATGCATTCAGATTTAACTCAGGATGTCTGATATGACTATACACAGAGAGAAAGAGAGAGAGATCCACTATTTAAAATCCGGTTTTGTCTGCATCAACACAGATGGCTGGATTCACCTCATGCTTTTCGATAGTTCAACACACCATCATGCCACTTTGTTCTGTCAATGAGATCCTCCTTTTTCAGTCCAATCTGATTGATATGCTCCTCCACTTATCTCTTCCACGTCACATTTGGTCACCCACACTCTCTTCTTCCTGCCACTTTAAAATCTAATTAATGCTCTTCTCAAAACATCACCATTATCCCTTCTCAAAACATGCCCTTACCATCATACTCCACTTGCCCTGGCTAGTCCATCCAAAGTATTCTTTAAACCCCGCAAACTCATAAAGTTCTTGGCTCCTTTTATCAATCATCTTAACTCCACACATTACTCTCACTCTTACTTTTCTAGTTCTTCTCAAAATTGCCATCTCATTCTTCTTCAGACACCACCGCGTCTGGCTCCCATGCAGCATTACTGATCTGCACAACTCTGATAAATCTTTTGATTTTTAACAAAACTTTCTCCTATAAAGTAACTACCCACATTCTCTAAATTTTGTATATCCAATTTGCGTTCTTTCTGTTACCACTGCTTCACTTCCACCACTGGCGTTTAACCTGGTCAAGAAATGATATTTCCTTCACCTGGTTCCACAATTCCTTCGTATGTATCAACACATAGTTTATAAACAAAACCTTTTGCCAGAGTTGGAAGTCACCCTCTTCATTTTCGTGCATCTACCATGTATCCATTTACAGCATTTTGTGCACATCACCTAATTTTCCATCACCCTCTTGGTGCACTTGGCACATGGATCAACTTTACTCTTGAGTTTCTCACCTTTTGGACCACTCACTATTACTTTGGTTTTTTTGTGGCTCACCTTCAGCTCCTTGCTTTCAAACACCTCTTTCCATTTTAAAAACTTTCCTTTCAAATTCTCTAAACTTTCACTCATTAAAACCAAGTGATCTGCTTACAAAATTTCATTTATCAAATTCTTTTGCATTTTTCGAGATTACATCCACTGCATTTGCAAAAAGCAGTGGCAACAACATAGCTACGATTATTTTTTTCAAATTGATGAAAAATCATCTTTTTCATTGTTGCCACTGCAAAAAGCATGTCGCTGCTGATGCCAAAATTGGTAATATTTATGTAATATAGAGAAAGCGTAATGCTGTTTATCAGTGCGATCACTAAATTTGTTTATTTCTATAATTGTTCATTTCAGTGATTTGAATTCATCACTATCTTAAGTTGATGTGCTTTACGGTACATAGTTTTGTTCCAAGACTAATTGTAGTAAAATTTTGTTTTCTTGGAAAATGTATTCATCCGGTAAACCATACGATTTTATAGTGCAGCAGTGTGTTTTTTACTTGATTAATACTGTCAGTTGTGCTAGTCTCTCATTGGGTTTTCCTATAAGTTTCATTATGCTGTACCTACTTTCCCTCTGGCTCACCTTCACCCAAAAGATTCTATTAGCTCTTATTGTTCTAGTGGCTAGTGATGAAAAACTTCTATTTAAAATTGCATAAATTAAGAATTTGGCATATAAATTTTACAGCTGCATGGCCTCGCTCACACCAAACACAGTTTTAGGCCGTGAGTCTAGCCTTTGCCTGAAGAGGCAGTCCTGCAAAGCACCAGGTTGAATGGCAGTTATCTTAGGGAGCCAAGAATTCCTCCAAAGCTACACTCTATTTGTCAAACCAGGCTGCACCACAAGCAGGTGGGGTAGACTTGACAGGGAGAAGTTTTGTATGTACTTACAGCATATGTGCTTTTTCCACATGCCACACCTATCTACACAGTCCCGCTAGCCTCATAGCTATTAGCAAAAAATTTCAATTAAAAAAGCAAGTCACTGTCAGCTTTGTGTTAAATTTTCCATACTTGTAAATATCTAGTATTTTTCTTTTCACGTACAAAATGTTCAAGAAGGCATTAAAAGCACAATCAAGTAAATAGTAATTAGAAAAGGCAGAACTGTTTTCTTGGCGACCATAACTAATTTGGCATAGGTTGTATTTACTTGCGGTTTTAAATACATTTTCTGGTTGTTGAATACAAGGATATGTTTTATGCTGTTAACCCAGCATGCCATAAGAAGCAACTATAGGGTACCTACCAAATGCAGTCTGACAATCAAAAGTGGGGTTGCCAGTTTATACGTCTGGTTGGACCACTCATGTCAGAAAATTGAGATTGGGGGTAAGCAAGGGCATGCTTTCCATTTAAAAATTTTGCTCCAACAGATTCCCATCACCAAAAAAAATGGTCTCTAGTTTCCAGCAGGGGGTGTAAAGAATCTCCTCATCACCTCTCAATGTCATGGGATAAGATTTGGTGCTTTAAGTGTGGAAGTCTTTGTGAAAAAAGATGGAAGTGCGTGAAGAACTGAGGAAGAGATAAGTAAATGTGTGTTGCATGCAGGAGGTAGTAAGGCAGAGGAGCTCGTTTTGTGAATGAGCTCTCAGTGATAAAGGTACAAACTATGGTGGTCAAAAAACTACACAGCATCGGAAGAAGCTGGAATTCAGGCAACAGAGAAAATATCAAGAAATATTGTAAAAGTTAAAAGAAAAAGTGACAGAGTGATGGCAATCGTGCTAACTTGGGGGAAGAAAGTGATGCAAATAATGATAATGCATATGGGCCACAAAAAGGAAGACCAGATCCAGAGAAAGTTTGTTTTTATGATGAAATAACAAGTAAATGGCATTTGCAAAGTTCTAGTAAAATGATCTTTTGCGTTTGGAATTTCAATGGGCATGTAGGGAAATGTGTTTGAAGGTTTTGAAGGTGTGCATGGGGAAAATTGAAATAGAAATGTGAAAGAAGCTGTGCATGGCAAACATGTGGTTCCAAAAGAAAAAGAAAATACAAATAACCTGTAGTGCATGTGGATACAAAACAGAAATTGATTTTGTGCTGATGGGGAAGGACAACAGAAAGTAAGGGATGTAAAAGTGATTCCTTGGGAACTGCAACAAAGGCAGGTGGTCATAGATCTGGATAAAAAATGCTGAAATAGATGGTAAGAAAGGAGCGAATCATATGGAGATTGTGGAAGTTGAATAAAAACTGACCAAGAGTGAGATTTATAAAAAAGAGTAAAAGAACTAATAAGCACAGATGTGCCTGATTTGTGGAAAACTTTCAAGGATGAAGTTCTAAGGGCATATGGCGGCATGTGTGGTGGTGGAATAAGAACATAAATGCTACTGTAGCAAGTGCCTGTATGATATTATAATTCATTTTTATGAAGCTGGTGTTAGCCTACTTTTATAAATTATGTGATGGATGAAGGTAGGCACATTACAGGCCAATTCAATCTGTTAAAAACACCACTTCCACGACTGGTTTCATTCCTGTATGAACAACTGATCGAATGGACTGATAACTGTGACAGGAATGAAACGAGTCATGGAGGTGGTATTTTTCAAGAGATTGCCTTAGACTTTAACATGCCTACCTGTGTCTATTAAATTAATTTATAAAAGTAGGCTAACACCAGCCTCATAAAAATGTTTTAAGCTTGACCTTGATCCCCGTCATTTTGAGTTGTGTAATAAAGGTCAACTGAGCAAGACAGCCTGCAGTTATGACGCACTCTTACTACAAAATAAGAATTAATATCAACATATTTATGCAATTTTACAAAACCAACATATTAATAAAATTTTAAAATGTTTCACATACATGATTTACCAGTTGTGATTATCAATGTACCAGTTACTTTTAAGTAATTGTCCTTAGTGGTAATCTTGTATGGGTAGCTCTTTTGAGATTTTGCTTATGTGTTGCTTTTGTATGATAGCTTGCCATGTTTGTTGACCGATGATGTTGGCTGTTCTGGGTGACAAAATGTTTGACAAAATTAAAATATAATCAGTAATATTTGTGGTTATTACTTATTGTTAAATGATTTGGTGTTTAGATGTTAAGATATTGATTAAAGTGGGAAGTTACAAATGTGTAGTAACTTTTCATTTCCTAGTTGGGACTCCATTAGGATTTAAAATTGTTAAAAGAAACAAGTTTTGGTCGCATTCACTGCCAAAGAAGTATAGAGAGAAGAGTTTTCTTCTACAGAAAGACAGTGAGAGTCAAAGTAGAGAGAAAAATCATTTCAGAAGATTTCTTGAAATTAAAAAAAGGAAAATGCTTATGGTAATGGATGGGTGGAGAAAGAGGGACAGTGATAAGAATGGAATGGTAGTCAAAACCAAAATTCTGGAGAGCTTCAAAGGAATAGGAGAAAGCAAGAGAAAAGGGAGCAAAAGAAATGTCCAGCAATAAAGGAGAATAGAGGTGTCAGGGTTATTAAGAGAAAAGAGATCTGAGGAGAAGACCCAGTTGAATGCTTTATATCCATGATATTCAAAGAGTATCTTTTGAGACCCAGAAAAGGATTAGGAACAGTTAAAGTCCTCTAGAATAAATAGATTTCTTGATAATGGAGTAAAGAAGTCAGATCTAGTGTCCTCAGCATAGCATGGACGTTTAGATAGAACAAAGAAGAAGAATGATTTAGAAATTATATATCTCAAAGTTTATAAATCACAACGTTTGCTTTTCAACCAATTTTATTTAATTTTCCATGGATTTTTGTCAGTGGGATTACTAATAATTTCATGTTATGCAAAATCGCCACAATTATATGCATCCTTTCGGTCATTGTCAGACTAACTTTCTTATTATATTTTGTAAGTCAGTAAATACCATGCATTGGGTAAAATTTTGAAATAACATCAATCCACCTTATTACATAACTGGGCTCACTGTTATTTAGTAAAATTTCTTCTCAATGATGATGTTTTTATCTGTGTTTACGGCAAGTAAATTTTCCACTCAATTTAATTATATTTTTTACTTGGCTCTGTAGTATGGCAGCCTTTAGAATAAAAGAAAAGTTTGTTAATGTTGAATGTACCAGATAACAAAACTCCATGATCCAATTATGACATTTGTTCATTTTCTAAACTGTTTTGAATGCAATGCAACTAATTGCATTTTTCCCCAAAACCCCCACATAAAAGATAAAACTACCATATAAAAGATAAAAACGAATCCAGTTTTATAATTGCGTCCTTAAGTTCTAGCCTTCTATACGGTCAAACATTTGGTTTTTTCATATACCCCAGTACTTCTGGTTTTGTGATTAATCAAGTTGCTGCTGAAATTATGCTTTAAATGAGTTAACTTCTAAATCTATTTATCATTTTTGTTTTAGAACCCTCACAATGTTGTTTTTGTCATGGATGCATCAATTGGACAGGCATGTGAAAGTCAGGCACGAGCATTCAAAGGTAATTGATCAAGGCATGTTGGGTATGACATTGCCTAATTGCTCTTTTCTACACAGATAAAGTTGATGTTGGATCTGTCATTGTAACAAAATTAGATGGGCACGCAAAAGGTGGAGGTGCTCTTAGCGCTGTAGCAGCCACTCAGTCCCCAATCATATTCATTGGAACTGGAGAACACATTGATGATTTTGAACCATTCAAGACACAGCCGTTTATAAGAAAACTTCTAAGTAGGTATTCTCTATGCAGTTAAAGTCCTTTAAATATAAAGTGTTACGTGGTAAAAAAGTATGATGCATGTAGAGGCTTACTTTGCCTCAAAACTAGTGGTTATGATGTAAAAACAATGCAGGAGAGATTTTACAGGATCAAATTACCTGATAGAAAGACCATCAAATGTTTGGTAGCCAGATGTTCAGAGAATGAAAGTGTAGCAAATGGTCTCACTGATTGACCTTGTTCAACCAAATTTCACAGCAACATTCAGATCCAGCAATAGTCACTTTCTTTTGATTAAGCCTATCTGTAAACCAAACATGTTCTTTTAGCTCAAGCTCAGTCATTTGAACAGGTCTGTTGCCCACTCAGCTGCAAGAAAGTGACTTGTGTGACGAGTCCCGGGTCGTTTTGGCACCTGCAGTGGCTACCACTCAGACGATTAATGGAAATTCATTGCTCTTTAATAATTATGACTGAGTAAACTTGGTTGAATGATTCATCCTCTGCAGTAGCCTTATTGTTGAGCACCAAACAAGAGATCTGTGAACACCATTTTTAAAAGTTTTTAGTATAACTCAGGGATTTGAATCCACTACGAGGAGGACAACTGCAAGATGGATGCCTTAACCACAGCGCTGGTGGGTGTGCAATCAGAGAGAGAGATCCACTTTTTAAAATCCGGTATTGTCTGTGTTAATGCAAATGGCTGGATTCACCTCATGTTTATGTTCAGAATTGATAACATTATTGTACCATACTTTTTTGAGGACGAAAATAGGAATGCAGTGGCATTGGACACTGACTTTTGCATTTATATTGCTCTCAAACAACCAAGCTCTTTTATTCACTTAGGAAGAAAGCAATATTGGTTGTGCATACAGTTTTCTTCAAACAAAATGGTGTACCACTTCATTGTTTAGACTCATTTTTGAAATTTCTCTGCCAATATTTCACTGTTGATATGCTAGTTTCACCGTGCACAAACTTATCTTGGCCACCCTACTTTCCTGTTCTTAACTCAACTAACTATTTTTTCTGGGGATATCTCAAGAAAAGGATCTATGACAAGAGTCATGCAACCATGGCAGATTTGATGGACAACAAAAAGGGAACTGAGGTGGATTCCAGCTGAAATGATTGCACAAATATCAGCAACATCATTGTTTGAGTTAGAGCAGTTTCAATGTCTATTACAGTTGAAAGACACAATGTCCTATGATTCTGCTAGTGTTGGATGATCTTTTTTGTTTTAAGTAAAAACAAAAAGAAAGTAGGAAATCTTTTTTTGAACATTCTGTAAATGGAGTTACGATAGAATTGGCAATTCTTTTTTGATTGCATTCTAATGATGTCCCAATTCTTGATATATATATATGTGAACATGGACATTTTTTGTCTTTCCGTTTGACATAATAGTGATGAAAGCACCCTAAAAAACAGTTTTTTTAAAGCTACAGTATATTAAAGTTCTGTACCATTAAGGGAATTATTTATTTACTTATTTCCTGTGATAGACTTAACAGCCGAGTTTTAAACAATTGCTTAAAGCTAAAGGCAAACTTGAAACTATAAAAGTTCACTGCGTCTCTTTTTAAAGCTTGTAAAAAATTGCCATAATGAACCTAGAGTTAACGAGTAACTCATATTAAATGGTCATGGAGATCATTACAAGATCTTTACAATTTGTCAAATTTGTTATGGCTTGTTTATACGAGGTATGTCCAAAAAGTAACGAGACTGTTGTTATAAAAAGTTTATTGAAAAATATTGAAATATACCAAAGTCAAAGTCCTTCAAAGTAATCCCCTTCCACTCGTAAACACTTGTGCCTTCGCTTTTTCCATGATTCAAAACATTCTTGGAAGGCATTTTCTGGGATCTTCTTGAGCTCCGTCGTCACGGCCTTTTTGATGGAATCGATGTCAGAAAAATGGGTTCCCTTCAGAACAGATTTGATCTTTGGGAAGAGGAAAAAGTCACATGGGCCAGATTGGGGGAATATGGGGGGTGTTCCAAGGTTGCAATGTTCCTTTTTGCAAGAAACTGACAAATACTCATGGCTATGTGAGCAGGAGCATTATCGTGATGGAGCACCCATGCGTTGGCTTCCCAAAGGCTCTGCCTCTTCTCATGCACTGATCTTACGAGATGCCAAAGAATCTTTTTATAGACGGTTTGGTTCACTGTTTGGCCTTGGGGTAGGAATTCAAAATGAACGATGCCTTGATTATCGAAAAACACAATGAGCATCACTTTGACTTTTGACTTTGACTTCCTTGCTTTCTTTGGCCTTGGAGATCCATAACTTTTCCATTCACTACTCTGTCTCTTCATTTCTGGATCGTATTCGAATACCCATGTTTCATCCCCAGTTATGACAGAGTTGAGCAAGTCTGGTTCAGCATTCAGACGCTCGTTAATGTCTGGGCAAACAGTGAATCTTTGTTGTCTTTGGTATTTGGAGAGAATCTTTGGAACCATTTTCGCACACAATTTGCGCATTTTCAAGTTTTCAGTAAGAATTTTCCACACTGTGTCTCTGCCAATGGAAAGCTCCTCACAAATCATTCTTACAGTCAGTCGACGATCTGCACGCACCAGTTGTTTCACACGATTGATGTTGCTATCAGTCCTGCTGGTCACTGGCCTGCCAGACCTTTGATCGTCCTCACATTCTTCTCGACCCTCTCGAAATCGTTTGTGCCATTCAAAAGCACAAGCTCTCGACATTGTTTCTTCTTTGTAAACCTGCTGTAGCAACACAAAACATTTTGAAGGTGTCTTACCAAGCTTGGCTAAAAATTTCAAATTAATTCTTTGCTCCTCAGTACTCATGTTTGGAGGGTACTCTCACTGTCAAAAGCGTAAAAAATGCGGCTTTTCAAGCAGTACGACGAAACATAAGAAACACAAGGCAAACGAAAAGAGACACTTCAATCAGAAAGCACGGGAAATGAACTTGTTTTCACCCTGCAACAGTGCCTTGACAGTGCTGACGTCACGCAATAAATTTGTCAAAATTCATTGAAGCAAGCGAGGAGCGGTTGCAGTCTCGTTACTTTTCGGACACACCTCGTATGTTATTCGTATTCCTAATCAACACTAGCTATTTGCTGTAAACATTTTAACAAATAATGTAAAAAATTTTTAATTGCCAATCAACGACACTGTGCTGAAGCTCAAGCTCTGTTTGCAAGTCTTCAGTTAGACTGGGCCACCACAACGGGCAGACTGCTTGGCCCCACCACCTGTCTGCCACAACCCTCACTGCCACAAGTTTTTCAGACCAACAGCTATTACATCAGGGATATACACATCCCACTCACATGGCAATTCATCACAAAATTGGTCTTTTTTGCAATCTGATCTTCCCACCAGGGATCTATATACTTGTATCATTTTTATTATTTCAAAAACTAGCACTATTGGCACCGCTCTGTTGCTTTTTTGTTAACTCTCTCAATCTTCTCACACAGTCCTTGAGTTAGAATTTAACTACCCCTATTACATTGCTATTTCCAGATCACTAAAACTTGTACTTCTTTCAACATCAACAAATTAAGCTCCTTAGTCTTGTCATCTCAATTCTTGTAGACAACCTAGATCTTTCTCTTGCTTTACTTGGCACACACGTCTGATTCTCTGCCACCAAAACTTACAATTTCTTACCTCAAGTCAATTGCCTTTTTGTAACCTGAAAATTCTTTGCACTCTCTGCCCGTTTAAGAGCTGCCATCTTATCATGGGTTAAAACTTTGTTTTAAGGGTAAAGGGTAATATCCCAAGAAAAGGTCTTCCAACAAAAAAATGCTTTTGGCATCAGGAATGTCCTTAACACAGAGCACTGCCTTAAACCTCTCAGTCCACCATAGCATGCCAATCATCTATACAAATTTTGGTAGATGAACCCTGAAACCTTTTTTGCTGATGTACAGAGCTGTGATCAATATCTTTGCTGTAGCTAAATGGCCTTGTTAGATCTGGCGATTTGTCACTTAAATCTTGCTCAAAATATGTGACATCACAAAGATATGACATTCATAGCAAAACTGCTGTGGGTGACGCTGATGCAAATCATTCTGCTCAATTGATTGCAATGTAAAACCTAGTTTAACTCAACTTTTTGAAAAAACTTAAAAGTAAAAGTTGATTGCTTAATATGCAACAAAATGTGCGTATTCAAATGCATAGATGAAAAATTGACAGATAAACAAAAACGATGCGTTTAATTGACTTTCTGATTTTGCTAAGATGGTATTGGTTTGATTGTCAATTTTGGTTTCCACAATTTTTTATTTTTTATTATGTATAACATGCATTGACATGACTTATCAAATCAATCAAATTTATTAAAAGAGATTAACAAAATCGATTTTGGCCTTTAATAGGCCATCTTTAGTTTGTTCTAAAAACACACCAACTCAAAGTTCAAAAATAATGCTAACAAGCTTAAACAAAACTAACAAAGCGAAAAAAGTACTTAAATTCTGTCTATTTTAATAAAAGAATCACTATGATGTTATAGAAAGAAATTGGTTTCTGGGAAATCATTTACTTGTTATGGTAAATCGGATACAAATCAGTTACAGAAAGATAAAGGTAAACTTGGGCCAACAAAAAAGAAAGAAAAAGTAACCTACCTGGACAAAGGTAAAAAAACAGAAAGATATTATGGTGAGTGCAAAGATGATGGGATACAAAGAGAAAATAAAAAACATTAAAAGTGTGTAAAAGAAGAAAGGAAAATGCATGAAGTGGGTGTAAAAGAAAAGATAGGTCAGTAGGTTGAGATCGTTTGGTTTTGGGTAAAATGGTATCTTTTATGTTGGTTTGTGCTTTTAGTCTAAAGATTCATTTGCTTTCAAAAATAAAAAGTTTGTATGCTGGTGGTTGTCGTAAAAATATTACCTGGTAGCAATCCCAAAATTGTTATTGGAATCTGAATAGTTCGAATGTTTTTTGAAAAATTTTTTGCACCTTTTGAAACAGTGCACATAGAGCACTGCCTTATCATTGTCATAATTTCTAAAATCAGTGTAGTTGAGTTTTGTTTGATAGAGAAAACCTTGACATTTTTACTAGTACTAAAATTGGCTTCAATAAAGGTATAAAAACATGGAAGTTGCAGCTAATTCTATTACTAGTAAAAATGTCAAGGTTTTCTTTATCAAAAAAAAATGCAATTACTCTGATTTTAGAATTAGTGCCACACATTGCAAAATTTGCTCAAATCACTACGTTGGGCAATCAAAAATTGTTTTTCAATATGTTGGAATGGACATTGTCGCAATTGGAGCACCTGTTCTCGTGACAATAATAAGGCAGTGCTCTATGTGCACTGTTTCAAAAAGTGCAAAAAATTTTTCAAAAAACATTCGAACTATTCAGATTCCAATAACAATTTTGGGATTGCTACGAGATAATATTTTTCAACTACCTAGGGCATATAAACTGGATATTTTTGAAAGCAAATGAATCTTTAGACTAAAAGCACAAATCAACATAAAAGATACCATTTTACCCAAAACCAAACGATCTCAACCTACTGACCTATCTTTTCTTTTACGCCCACTTCATGCATTACCTTTCTTCTTTTTTACCCTTTTAATGTTTTTTATTTTCTCTTTGTATCCCATCATCTTTGCACTCACCATAATATCTTTCTGTTTTTTTACCTTTGTCCCAGTAGGTTACTTTTTCTTTCTTTTTTGTTGGCCCAAGTTTACCTTTATCTTTCTGTAACTGATTTGTATCCGATTTACCATAACAAGTAAATGATTTCCCAGAAACCAATTTCTTTCTATGACATCATAGTGATTCTTTTATTAAAATAGACAGAATTTAAGTACTTTTTTCGCTTTGTTAGTTTTGTTTAAGCTTGTTAGCATTATTTTTGAACTTTGAGTTGGTGTGTTTTTAGAACAAACTAAAGATGGCCTATTAAAGGCCAAAATCGATTTTGCATGTTACAAATTTATGCTCTATCAAATTGTCACAAAAGTTTTTTTCTGCGTGGGGTTAATTTTACTGACACTTTAAATGGATGTATTTACTTCTACAAAGAAATTGACTTTTATTTGCGCTTTATATGGCACTAAACAAAACGAGATTTACTCATGAAGTCCTATTCCACAGTAATAAAAAATCCAAGGTTTAAACTTTGGGCGTTAAACTTATTCAGTGCTTTGGGTTACATTTATATACCTTGATTTTACCTGTGCTGGACTATTTTGCAAAACTTATACTAAAAGTTAGGTATGGTCATTTTAGAATTTTGAAACTTTTGACTCTGATTCTTAAATTGATTTGAATTCTTAAGTTGCTGTTTTGTTGTAATAGTGGAAACACAAATAAATTGCCTTAAAAACAAAGTTGTAAACATTAGATGGGAATTTCCATACTGCACCACTCAATAGCCCCCTCAACGTGGTGGTGCAGTCCCCGACCTTGTTTGGGTTGGGTCAAAATGGCTGTTGGACTTCCCAAGAGTCCCAGTTACCCCGGGCACTACCCTTTGTTTTTTTGCTATACTGCCCCCTGAACGACCACGGTAGGGCAGCCTACAGCTTCCTCTTTCTCTTTTCTCCTGCTCTTTTGCCTGTCTTTGTCTCCTTCTTCTTCTCTTGATGAGCAGTAACATTCATCACAACCCTCGCCCCATCTTTCCCTGCTCTGTGTGCGCTGGAAATGTGATCTGGTGGGCAAGTCAGTGCAATGCTGCACCTGCTCCAAATGGTCCATCTAAGGTGCTCACAACTTTCCCTCTCCAAATTCAAAACTCTTGACAGCTCTCACTCTTGGAGCTGCCCCCCCCCTGCTGTGTCCCCACTCGTAACACTGTGACTCTCTTCTCAGACTCTTTTGACACGTATGCCTCCACTGTACAATCTAGCCCTTCATCTGATAGTGCTACACTCCCACTCCACCCTCGTCTTCAAACTTCTTATCCCCCATCATCCCATTCTGTAACTTCTCTTTCTGCCCCCTCACCATCGTCCCTTGCTCCTGGTTGTCCTTCTATGCCTCCTGCCTCCTCTCCCCCCTGACTCTCTCAAAGTTCTCCAATGGAATGCTGGAGGTCTTCAAGCCAGGAACACTGAACTACTTCACTTTCTTTTGTCCCATCCTGCCAACCTTATCTGTATCCAAGAATTCAATCTTAACTCATCTTCCTCTTTCCAGATTCCTGGATTCTCTGCTCTGTGTTCTGATCACACCCACTCCCGGTCTGGCATTCTCTCTCCTGATGCCATCCATGCTAGCAGCAGTGTCATCATTTTCGTCAGGCAGGGCCTATCTTTCTCTGAACTTTCTACCTCATCTCTTTCTTCACTCAATCCCTACTCTGAATATGTAGGGGTCGACATCTCTCCAAACAACTCCTCCTTGCTCTCATTTCTTAATGTGTATGCTCCCCCTATTTGCTCTTCCCTGATGGATAGCAGAAGTGACTCCTTTTCTTCCTCCATTTTCTCCTCCATAAATCTCTTCTGGGGGACTTCAATAGCCATGACCCTCTCTGGGACTCAAGAGGTACTTCCAATCCCCACAGGGAGAAGATATTCAACTGGGTCATCTCTTCCGTCCTCCTTCCCCCTCAATGACCTTGACACACCCACCCTTCTACATTGCTCCACTGGCAGTTGCTCCTCCCCTGACATTTCCTTTGCTCCCTCTTTTGCTTTTTCTTGCTCCTGTTAGGTGCTTCAGGACCTGGGTTCTGATCACCTACCAATTCTTCTATCTGTCTCTCCCTTTGGTCTTTCGCCCCACCGAGTTTCCTCCTTCCTTCAGTTTTCAGAAAGCTCGCTGGGATGACTTTGCTTCCTACATTAACTCTCACTGTCCTTCTGCAGAGGAATACTCGTCTCTTTCCCTTTCCTCTGCTGCTGCTCTCTTTACCTCTCTGGCACTGAATGCGGTCAAATCTTCCATTCCTTTGACCGCATCAAACACTATTTTAAAGCCTGGTGGTCTGCTGAGATGGAACGTGCAGTTAGTGAAAAATGCAAAGCTTTTGCTGCCCTTCACAGAAGTGATGAAGATTGCCAGGCTAACATCTCCATTTCTCAACGTGCCTCGTCAGTCATTGCCAAGGCCAAGGCTGAGGCAAGGCAGACTACTTGCTCTTCTCTTTCACCCAAATCAAACCCAAAAACTGTATACTCTCTTCTCTGTTCCATCGCTGGCTCTTCTTCTTTGTCTTCCTCCTCTCCTAATTTCTCAAACTGTTCTTCTCCAAGGGAGTCGGCTTTGGTCTACATCACTTACCTAAGATCTCACTTTTCCGTTTCTGAGCCAAAGGCTCTGCATAGCAGAGCCAGAGGCTACCTCTCTGAGTTCCGTTGAGCCACGTGCCCGAAGGAATCTCATTCGTCATTCTGCTCTCCTTTCCCTTCCACTAAATTTTTTGCGGCTGCCTCCAACCTTATCTCATCCACTGCCATTGGTCCAAACCAAAGTTGCCTATCCCATGCTAAACCATCTTCCTCGCTCTGGCATGGATTTTCTTCTTCACATCTTCAATCTTTCCTGGTCTTCGCATTCCTTTCCTTCCATCTGGAAGACATCTTCAATTATTCCATCCACAAAATGGGAAAACCTCTCGACTTTCCTGCTTCTTTTTGGTCTATCTCTCTCACCTCCTGCATCCCAAAGCTGTTTGAATGCATCATTCTATCCCGTCTACTCTTCTTTCTGAAGTCTAATTCCATTCTCTCTCTCTGCCAGGCTGGTTTCCGCCCTGGACGGTCTACTCTAGATCAAATTCTTTATCTTTCTCAGTCTATTTTGGATGGGTTTAACAAACCCAGGCCGGGATCTCTGACAATTCTCTATGCAATCAATTTTTTTAAAGCTTTTCACTCTGTCTGGCATCCCGCTCTTTTCCACAAACTTATTTTGGCTGGCCCCCCTTCTTGCTTTGCTCATTGGACTCAATCTTTCTGTAAGATACTTTACGCGGCTCCTGGTTAGCCCCAATATCCTACATAAAACTGCAACGAAACACGCCAGTTCACCCTCAACAACACGACGATTTTATTGTCTCTTTCACAAATACAATTATGTGAAGCTGATGAAGGAAGGCGGTTTCTAAAACATAAAACAAGATTCAAAAAACTATCCAACACAAAGCACAAGACTTACACACCGTTTACTTTTGAACCAGGATTCCTTGTTGTTACTGCTAGCAGTACAAGTATTAATTAAATTGAAAAACTGATATCTTTACATGAAATTGGTCACACAAAGGTTAATTACGCAATAGAAAAACGTTCCTATGATTGCACAAAATGAAAAGGCATTTAAGGAGTGTGTGATTACATGGCAAGTCTTAGCTTGTGTGGAGTCTTGGCTTGAATGACCCAGGTTTGAGGCTTAGAAAAATTGATACGACGTAACATACCCTCGGGCAAAAATGAAATAGAATTTACATTTTTTGATTATACAGTTGTATCATTAATTTATACACACAACAATACACAAATCACTCTTCATCACAATTTAGTATTAAGCACAACTTTGAAATGGGTCGTTTTAAAACGGTGGTACTCGTCTTCACATTTATAGTTTGTACTAGTCCGTGTTTGTCCATGAAGGTCTCTACTATGCAGCCTATCGTCCTCTTGGAACGGGGCAGGGAATCATCGACGATGAGCACAATGTCTTCCAATTTTTGATTTGGACGCCTTTGCTGCCATTTTTGGCGGTAGGTACTATTTGGCAAAAACTCCCTCAACCAGCATTGCCAAAATTCGTTAGCTAGATACTGAATTTGGGCTCATGGTCGCCACGCGTAAGAGTCTCTTTTGTCAAACAGTCCTGGAGGCAAGTTAATGCTGCCACTTTACAATAGCTAATGGTTGGGTGTTAAGGGTTCATCGCCCGGATCAAAGGTGATGGGAACGAGTGGTCTTGAGTTGAGAATTGATTCAACTTCAGTCATTAAGGTGTTCAGAACTTCATCAGTGACAACCTGTTCTTTCATGAAGGCACACAGAATGCGCCAAGTCGAGCAAATCAGTCTTTCCTAGGCACCTTCCATGTGGCTTGCAGCCAGAGGATTAAATGACCATCGAACTTCATGTTGACAAAGATAATCATAAATTTGTGACTGGTTCCACAATTGCAGTGAATCTCGAAGGATTTTCTCCACCCCCACAAAGTTTGTACCGTTGTCACTGTATATTTGTTGTGGCTTTCCTCTGCGAGATATGAATCTTTGAAGAGCCTGAAGAGTTGATTTGTGGTACAGAATTTGAAAATTGCAGAAAGTAGAGTATTCATTCTCAAAGCTTTTCATCTGACACTTTTCAAGAGAATCCGTCAGAAATAGAGTGAAAAGGTGAAGTGAGTCAATTATATAAAGACACAGTTGACGAAAGAGAAGTTGACGAAAGAATAAGAGAAAAAAGGCTCTATCATGATTGGTAAAAGAAGTGACCAATAGAAGGAGCGAAAACTAATGTGTGATTTTTAGACCATAAACGAATTTCTTTTGTTTGCATAAATTTGGTTTGGGTGTTTTAATGTACGTGGCTTCAAGGGTGGAAAGGTGAAAAAAAGTACGGCCACAGGCAAGAATAGAAAATTTGTTGTCATTATATTCATGTGCGCATGTAGGGTTTTGTAAAAGATGTTGTCCTATGGCAGAAAAGGAAGTTTCAGTTTTAAAGCTTCTGATTGGCTTGCAGGAGCGGGCCAATGTGCTTCGGTCCTGAGAAATATGCTTCTGGAGAATGGTTTTCGGCACATGCTGCTTAATCCTCTGTTGTAGCCTTTGAGACGTACGACCCGCGTACCGACTATCGCAGTGGCACAGAAATTGATAAACAATGTTGCTTTGATGAAAAGCGGGTAGTACATCCTTTTTGGCTACAGGCAGAAGTTGTCTGGTGGTGTAGACAATACATGGTTCAACTGCAAAGTAACAGCATTTGACAGCTGTTTTAATTTGCATTTCGTACCTCAGTGAAACATTGCCCAGCCATTGCAAGTAAAGATAAACTGGGCATTTCTATGGACCGAATTGCATCGGTCTGCAAAATTGATTAATTTTCTTGGTCATAACAGTGTTGATTGTAGCTTCAGGGTAACCGTTGTTGACAAGGATTGATCGAATGTTGAAAAGTTCATTTTCAAGAGTAGATTTCGAACAGATGACTAGAGCTCTGTGGACTAGAGTTGAAATCAAATTAATCTTCTGCTTCATGGGGCAAAAAGAGTTCCAGCGTATGTATTGGCCAGTAAAAGTCGGCTTCCTGTAGATAGATGTCACAAATTCGTGATCATTCTTTTCTACTAGGACGTCAAGAAAGGGCAAAGTCCGATTGCATTCCTTTTCAAAAGTGAAACGAAGCGATGGATGGAGAGAATTTAGATGGGAGAAAAACTCATTGCATTCGTCTTCATCGTTAAAAACTGCAAAAGTATCATCGACGTATCGATAATACATAAGAGGTTTGTTGACTCTTTTGAAAAGCAAAGCTTACGAAGCTTAATTTCAAAATCTCAGGTTAGCAGTGCATGTAAATAAAATAAATCCTTTGCCAAAACCCAACATGAGCATGAGAAATAGGACTTTTATAAAATACTGGGATGTAAGGTATCCTATTTTTCAAAACACTGTGGCTCGTGGCAAGTACCAAAAGATTATAAACCATTTAAAATTCAATGAATATTTCAGTCAGAGTCAAAGGAGACAAGCTGATAAATTTCGTTTTATTACTGAAATGAGATATGCTTTTATTGACTACTGCCAAAAGTGCTATGTGCCTAATTTCAATTTGAGCATTGACGATCAGCTCTTTCCTTGCAAAACTCACTGTTCATTACACACAATACATAGCTAACAAGCCAGACAAGTTCTGCATCAAGTTTTGGCTTTTGGCAGATTCTGAGGCAAAGTATGCAATAGCGAATCAAATCTGGGAAAAGACCTTAACTGAAGCAAGGGAAATGATCTTTTGTGTAATGCAAGGCTGCCAGCCCTTGGTTTTTAAATCAAGATCTTGTTTTTTTTACGTAAGGCTAGGCTCTTAAACCTGGATCTTGTTTTTTTACCTAAGGCTAGGTTTCTTGTTTTTTTTACAAATTTAATGGAATCTTGATTTTGTATGGTAATGGAGTAAAGACAGAAACAAATTCATAATTTCTGAAGAAGAAGGTGATATTACCCTATAGGATGCACAATGCTTCTGACTACAAAATCTTGAGACATACGCAGCACAATCATAGGTGATGACTTTTTTTTTTTGGAGACCATCTCCAAATAGCCAACAAAATCATGCTAACACTTCATTAAAATGCTGCACAACACAAAAATCTTGAGTTGTTAGACAGTCCAAAGTGAGTGAATAATATAGGTGTAGCTTTTTGGAAATCTTGCATTGTTGTAGGGTGTTATCTTGGCTTTTCAAATTATAGTTGTTGACAGCACTGGTGTGATGTATCCTGAGACTGCTAAGACTATTTTACAAAAAAAGCTACAACGTTACAATTGTTTTCTACATTAAAAAGATCAAATCAAAAACCTGAAACAGAAAAAAACAATTATTGGTATTGTAACAAAACAATACAGAGAAGTGCCAACTGTAGACTAGTTGATGAAGGACAAATTATTGCATTCTTTTGAAATTTTTTCTTCCCTTTCTGATTGTTCTTTAATTCTGTACGAAGCCAAAAAGAAAAGGTTGTCTACATTTTAAGTTCAGTGCACAATTATGTAAGCATTGATCACGGACACGAAAAGAAGCTACTTGAAACAATACAATACTACAACAAGACTAAGGTAGGTATGGACGTGTTGGTCAGAAGGCTCAGTAGCACACAAGCAAGAATGCTACACAGTGATGGCCAGTTACGGTATTCTTCAATATCCTTGACTGTGCATGCATTAGTGCATACATTTTTGTCTCACAACTAAATGGAAGTTGTCTAGAAAGCAATTTCTGCTGCAGCTTATAGAGGAACTTTGCCAGCCAAAAGTTGAAATGGGAATAGCCTCTCCAACAGCTGGACACCCATCACAAGCTATCCATGACAGCAGTAGCAACAATACATTCCAGAAAAGGGAGCAAAGACATTGCCAGTTTGCTTCTTGTGGAAATAAGTCTAGGTTCTCCTGTCAAACTTGCATACAAATATGTTGTGGAAAACATGCAGCAGAAGACAAATATGTTTTTACTCTTATACGCACAACAGAAGCAGCAAACACACAGCTGCTTCTGCTGTGTATATTAGAGTAAAAAGATATGCATCTTCTGTTGTGTGTTTTCCACAGCAGAAGCAGCAGGCAAATATGTTTTACACTTTACTATACTTGTGAAATGTAAAAACTGTGCAGCATAAATGTAGAACTTCATGCAATTTAATAGAATGCCAAAACTTCAAATGTCTAACTATGGTGAGACAAATGTAGAACTGTTGAACGGTTTTATGGTTTTAGACCTCACTTTTTGTGTTTGTTAAATTGGGTATTGTTATTCAGTTTTCATGAAAAAGATAACAGTGAAAACATTTTCTTTTGGTCTTTTTACTACAAATTTGATCAAAGCAGGATGCCACAACAACAGTTAAAGATGTAATATCGCGACCAGTCAAAAATGACTGCTCTCATCTTTCTACGTTGTGCAATTTATCTGGGCTTCTGGTGGTTACTGAAATACTACCACACAGTATTGTGTCACAGTGCACGAAAACAAAACAGCTTTATTCAAAGCATAATAGGAAAAAAAACATCAATAATGAGCTTGAAAAATAGGATGAACACTTGTTTTGATGCCAACAGATCTCAGATTGCTATAGAATTATGTACATAATTAAGAAATGCTTAATATTATCAGTAAACGTTTATAACTGCTTTGCTAAGCTTAGTGCTTTCTAAGAAAATGAAGTAAACCAATTTTCCGTTGTCTGATAAAGTTAGCAGTTATTCATAAAAAGCTTGCACTGATGAAAATTAGTCTACTGCAAGTGTCAATTTTAAGTTTTTATCTGCAATGAAATGGCTGTGTGACTACTAATCTGTTTTAAATGTGGTAATTTAGCCATTTTTATCATTGTGAAGATGTTGGCTACTCTGGCCGACTGAATGTTAGGCTAAATGCATTATAAAAGAAACTATTTTAATTTTTACTCACTTATAAAATAAAAAATTATAGCATCTATTTTTAGCACCAGGTGAACTGCTTTACCAAATATTCTCATGCAAAACAATTCATCTTTTATCATAGCTGTGTAGTGAATCATCATAATACACTGTGTTTCAATAGAATTTTCTTCTGTTGGATGAAAATTATAGTCACTTTATTACAGATATGGGAGACATAGAAGGACTGATTGACAAAGTGAATGAATTGAAATTGGATGACAATGAGGAGTTGCTGGACAAGCTGAAACATGGCCAATTCACTTTACGTGATATGTATGAACAGTTTCAAACTATTATGAAAATGGGACCTTTCAGTCAAATTATGGTTAGTGACTAAAACAGTGTTTAAAATGCAAATTTGTTGCATTGGTAAACTTTTCTTGCATAAGGAAACCAGTCAGTCTTTATGTGTAGTGCAGCTATATCTTCAGAATGCCAGAAAAAGCAATCATCATCATAAATAACTCCAAATCAAGCTGCTAACTAGTCAGATTGCCTTAGTCTGAACTAGTGTGCTGGGTATTGACTGAACTCCTGAAATAAATTGAAAGTACTTTTAGTTTGTGGAAATTAGCAGGCAATTCATTCAACAAATTATTTCCGTAATAACAAAGGCATTACAGCATTGCAAGTATGAAAAATAGTAGTTGTTCAAGTAAAATACCATAAACATAAAAATGCAAATCTTTGCTTCAATGCTAATTATTGTAAAATCCAGTCATAATGCAACTTGTTATTAAAATCTAACAATAATGCCACTTATTTTGAAATCCGATGTAATCCTAAAGCCTCACCTTAGTAGTTGACAACTTCAACAAAGATTTTAAAGATAAATGCCCAGATGCGTTTTTGACTCACAGTTAATGGTTTTGTTGAAAGATAAAAGCCAGATCATAATGTTGACATTGTCAAATATTCATTATAAAGACTAAATGGAAAATTGAAGTATTGATAATGCTTAAGATGTTATGGCTTTCATAAAGGAAAATGGAAAATTAAAATATTGATAATGCTTAAAATGTTATGGTTTTCGTCATTGAGCTGAAACACCTATAAAAACGTTTTACATACTTCAAATATTTACTTTTGAAATCAAAAGCTTCGGTATCGGTTTTAGTTATCCATTTATTGTCTTTTGAGTAAACATCAGCTAAGTTGTTTTAGCAGTTTCATTTCACCTTGGATGTACCTCTTTATGACATTAGTATCAACTGCAAAATGTTTGTCAATAGAATTATAAGGCATTAGCCAAGAAATACAGTAGAAAGATCAATAAAAACGTATATAATCGCAGTGGATAGGTGAAGGAATATGTTGTGATACACCAAACCAAGCTGTTTAGACAATATTATATATGCAACAATGAAGAAGTTATTAAATTAGTTGTTGGCTCGTTCGTATGACAATCTCATCAGAAGTTGCAGTTCATCAGATATCTTTTGAGCATAAGGTTGTCAACATCTGTTAGGTTGCAAGGATGTCCTGTTGATTTGCAGTCATTGACAATGTGGGAGCTGCTTTACGTTCTTGTCGTCCACCCTGAGCAGTTATCATACTGGCAAAATTTGCAGCAACTTGACAATCTCATCTCTTTTCATTCATTAAATTAATTATATCGCCAAACTAGCAATGTGACTTTTTTTGCTGGGGTGGCTGAAGTGGTCACACATAGACTCTGGTTAATTCATGCTTTGTACCACAGGTGTTGAACAGGCCATTTTGTAATTGACCAGTTGATTGTCAAGCCTCAACTGATCAATTGCATCTGAGTTTAAGTTGATTTAGCAAGTTTTTTAAGCATGATGTTTTTTATTTAAGATTTCTAAATGTTGAGAAGAATTTTTTATTAGCTCAGATAAGTTCAAGCAGTGCTTTAGTAGGTGTAAAAGTCAAATATCTGCTGCACATGTTCATTGAAGCATATTATGATGTTACATGTATGAGCTTCTTCTGGCAGGATGATGACTGAAGTTTCTCAAACTCTTGGAGAGGCCGTTTTGACTCAGCCCAAAGCTGTCAGAAACTGCCAAACCACATTAAGACTGTTATTGGTTGGTGCAGAATAAAACACTTGACCACAATATCACCAGTTGTCATATGTCCTCACTTACGTCTTTCTTCTTGCTGAAACTGAGACTTTTCTTACCCCTGTTGGTCCCGCAAATGGAGCTAGCAATTAATTTATTAACTGCCATGTTTAACCTGGGCTTTCTGGTCATTGTTGCTATGTTCTATCTTGCCTTTGCTGCAATGGACACAGTCTTTTTAAATGCTATCTCTCCAAAATTAGCAGAATTGAAACTCTTTGTGCAG
This sequence comes from Trididemnum clinides, assembly GCA_963675345.1. NCBI lineage: Eukaryota > Metazoa > Chordata > Ascidiacea > Aplousobranchia > Didemnidae > Trididemnum > Trididemnum clinides. The sequence continues at coordinate 29,636,234 of OY776305.1, read as the reverse complement.
CTCTTGCTGTCACTTGACTCAGACCACTTCTCATCTGACCTGCCACTATTTTTTTACATAGCACTATCTTGACACCTCATTCTCTTTATATGATCTGTGGTTTAGACTGTGGGCAGTTGGCCAGCAGTGCCTTGGGCTCTAAAATGTTACCAACAAAGAGGTCAGGTAACAAATATTGCTTATTTGTTCTCAAGATGCATTCTGTTAATTGAATTAATTTCAATGGCATAATTTGGTTTTGTGCTTGGGTTTTGCTATATTATTGTTCTTGGTTCATTGTATAAAAAAAAGTGATGTACAAAAAAAAAGCAATTGTGTATGAATCAGCATCTAGAAATATTTTCATTGTACTGTTGCGCAACGGCAGCATGTTGCAACCACTGCAACTGTACCATTAAATTTTTCTGCATGCTTAATAGTTTCTGCTAAGGTATTTTATCTTTTAACAAAAATAGGGTATTGTATTACTTTAAAATTTATGCAATTACTTCACTATTTGAAGTCGCCACTCAGTGCCCAAAATGGAGACCACAAAAAGAATTTGACCTCTGACTGATAGAAAATTAGTTATGTGTTGCTTCTATCAAACCCAGTAAAATTATGTAAAAGTTTGAATTTATTTAAATTATTGAAAGAGATTAGCTTATTTATCTCTTTGTTTAATGTAAAATAAAAGTGAAAAGTGAAGTGACCTGATTACCAGTAGTCTAGGGCATTAAATTTAGTGAGCTGTTTTAATTAAAATCTCATTTGTAGGCTTTTCACAGATGCAATCTTTTTGTTTTAGTTAGTGTAGTTTTTTTTGCATGATTATGAATACATTAGTATGCTTTTGTTTGGCTATTGTGGACAGAGACAGTGACAAATGAAGCGGTTTTGCAACAGATAAAACTCGTTAGCCTACTGGCAGCCTTCTTATGAGGTCAAGGAAAGGTAGTTTCTTTGGACACATTGCCAGGGTTGGGCAAGAAAAGAAATGAAGAAAATTATGCTTGACAATTGGAGGAAGATGCATACAAAGTGTAAGGATACAATCTTTGAAATTGCTGTAGAGAAAGATTTACAAATGAATGTGAATCTGCACATGAATTTAAAGGATTGGAACAAAAAGAGCAGAAGAGGTTACGCTAATTGAAACTAACGATCACTTCTCTCTAAATCTGGCTGTGCCCTAACCCCAATCAGCCAGTAAAGATTCATGGTTAAGTGTATGCTAGTATATAAAATAATGCATTTTCTAATATAGTAGTACTAGCCAGCGTTGCCTGGCAGGGCCCTCCATCAGCAATGATGGGGTTTGGCATTTTGGTTTAATTGAATGCACCTGCTTCACGCATGGGGCTTTTGTGTGAGCAGTAGCAAAAAATGAAATGATTTTTATGCACTTTCAAAATTCTTGCACAAAAAATTGCGATCATCATATTCTCTTAATCATGACTGGCAATGCTCACAAAGAATCTTGCCTTAAATTTTTGTCAATATTGATACTTGTGAGAGAGAAGTGATTGTACATACCAAAACTGATTGCAGCAACAAAATGGTGGTTGCTTTCACAATTAAAGAAAAAACTATTGGTAAGTCTATTTTGCGATATGGTGCTGCCACTTTCCTATTTATATTTGTGGTATTAACTTCCTAATTTGGCTGTGCTATTGGTCTTGTTTCCAGCATAGCGACAAAAGCGGCTCTTGCTCTCTCTATATTCAGTTTTACAAATTGTTATGGTTGTGGTTTTATGTTGATATTTTTTTAAACTTGGGATTTTATTACCAATGCTGTAGAGTAAGAACAAAAATTACATAAATATCTTAACAGGTAGCATATCAGCCAAAGAAAAAATCTTTGCTTTATAGTATATACAACGACATCACCCAAAGAGCACCCATCAATAACATCGAGATCGAGAGTGTTGGCTTCTCCTATCAGGCTTTTTTGTAAAGAGTTACCAAACGTTTATGTGTTTTCTGCACATAGGATGTTCATGACTTTTTGTGCTCCTTTTCCTGATAGAATACCTCATTTCACGATCCTGGCTATGCCTTAGGTCTATGAGCTCTGTTCATTGCTGACACAAACCCAAGGAAACCTTACATTTCCCGTAGTTTGGAAGTAGGGATCACATTTCCGATTTTAAGCTATTCTAAAGCAAAATAGAAAAAGTGTCTTTCGTATGGTGCAATTTCACTCAGTCGCTGGCTATGCATTATGTAGCATGTTCTTTTTTCCCTGCTTGACGTGCCCTGGGGAGTTAAAAGAGTCCTTGCTTTTCCCCAAATGTTTGGTTTGATCTCGGTAGCTCTATAAAGCTATCATAAAACAAAATACCAATAATATCTTCCATTTAGTGCGATTTAACACACTGACACTAATTTTAATTTTGCCTCAAACTTTCGCAAGTCCCTGCTAGCTACGCATTATGTCTCATATTCATTTTTCCTTCCTTAGTTATGCTCATAGAAGTTAAAGAAGTTGTTGCTTTTCCCAAATTTTCAGGTTTGATTCCGATAGCTTTATAAAGGTATTATCAAGCAAAATAGAAAAAATGTTTCTCCTAAGTATGGTGCGATTTTACTCCGGCAGGGCACATTATCAACCATGCCGATTTAAACGGTAACAATTAATGCAGCTGCACCAGCTTTACTGTACAAACATTTATGAGAGCAACAACAAAATGATTTAGTAACATTTCCTTTTTTGTATTAATATTTGTGACATTAAGATTTTTGCCTGCACTGTTTGCTTTAATTCGGCCATAGCATGAAAAGGGGCTATGGCTTTCCTTTAAGTCATATAACCTATTGCAATAGGTGCCTATTATGCTCTTTTCAAACAAAAACATTCCCTCTTAATCCAGTGTTACAAATTCATGCTATTATTGTTTAATTATGATCTTTTCTTTAATTTAGGACTTTATTACATTTAACTTTGCCCCTAATCCAGACCTGCCTGCTTCTAAATGAAGATTAGTGTTTTGTACTGATGTCCTTGCAATTACAAATATCAGTAATGGGCTTTACCATTTATGTTTGCTATCAAAACGATATGAATAATTTTGCTGCCTACTGCTGTTCTCACTAAGTAGTGGCAAGCATTGCGATGGCATTTAACATTATGATCTCACAATGCGTTTTGAGCCATTATTATTAGGATTGCTACTTAGCACTTTTTTGTTACTGTAGGTAAATTAATATGGACTAATGTCTCTGACTGCGTGCATGTTCCTTGGCCCTGGCATAAACGCTGCTGTGCAAAGAGCAAGCTAATTCAAAGTAAAGCATTCACAGTTGGGTTATAGCAGAAGCGGGGGCCCCCCATTAATAATGTCGAGCTTAAGAATATCAAATTAGCTGGCTGCTGTGGCAGCCTCGCCCAATTGCAAAGGAAATTGCTTCAACGTTTGGATCATATGTAGCTCTACACTTACATTTTGTTGCAAACCATAAGACAGGACCATGTTTGCTCCCTCGTTTTTTTTCTTGGGTGATCACCAAGTGTTTTATTTGAAGTAAGCTACATATTAAAATTTGTAGACTTCATTTTTCGATGAATCCTTTTGAATATTTTGATTGATAATGCCAAAGATTCATGCTATCGAGAAAGAATACCCAAAATGTACCAAAGGACTTAGTGTTTTTAGAAATTGCAATTTTGTGAAATGCAGGCGCTACAATTTTGTGTGTTTTTAACCACTACATTTCATAAACATTTGGAGATTTCAGTTTTTGATGGATCTATTTGAAACCGTCGACAGATAATGCAAAAGAACTGTGCTTGTGAGGAAAAGTAATCAAAATGTACCAAAAAACTAACTTTGTCAAACAATTGCAAGCTTGTTAGATCCAGTAGGATAATTGTTCGACCAAAAATGAAACATGATGCATGGCAACCAAGTTTTGATCAGCCGTCATAAACTAACCGTTAGCCCTGAGTAATTGGAGTCACATATTACTGGAAAGGAAATTTCCTAAGCTTTCAAAGGACAGCAATTGTTAGTACTTTATTATCACATTTTTGTATTAAAGTCTCCTGTTTTTACTGAACTCACTACTTGCGGAAGAGGTAAAAAGTCACACCACAGGTATTGAAGTTGAGTTTTTTCAGTATAAAAACTGATATTAATTGTGCATATTGTATACTATCGAAACCACATTGAGATAACCTTTAATTTGTTGAAGAAAGTTTGAAAATCAGTTGTAAAATGAGGTCACAAATCAGTTTTTAAATAACTGATGTTGCAAAAAGGGTGCAATTTTTGAAAACCTCATGATATTATGATGTGCGGTAGCGAACATTTGTGTTAATCGTAAGAGATATATTATGACATCATAGAGCCAGTTTAAGCGCACAAGGGAAAAAGAGAAGAAAAAATGCGTAGAGGGCTTAAATAAAGAATTGCTCGTTGCATTGTCAAATAAGCTTTAATTGTTGTATAGTTGTTTTTATCGAAAGCACCTTATTAATATCTCCTGAAACAGCGTTTAATCAGGTTTCTGATTAAATGATCAGTACTTGATGAGAAAAAACGAAAAACATATTGTTCAATAAATTGTTGAGTGTGGCGCCATTATAGACCCCAAACAAATGAAATTTTTGAAATATGGTAAGTCGGAAGCTGGTTTTCGTTTGAGCAAAAAGGGGTTGTCCTCTGTCAAGTAATGGAAATTCTGAAAAAATTATTTTTGATTATGACGTCACCAATACCCTTATGACACTCACCACGGGGTGGTGATCAATCGTGCCAAGTTTGATGCTTGTACCTGTAGCAGTTTCACAGGACGCAAAATAGGCATACACACAGACAGACAGAATAGCGCTTTATGGTATAGATTCAAGCTTGTCTTGATGCAACACATTTAAAAAAACTTGCTACACACCATATGGCACAACAAATCGGTGTTTTTGATTGTCATTCTGCAAGTCAACAGTTTTCCGGTTAAAGATTTTTTCTTGGAGATTACTGGTTTTTAAACAGCTTTGATTATGCATTTTTGTGATAATAAAGTATCAAGTAAATTGCTTGCTTCCACAACCTGATTGCAACATAAAGTGGAGAAAACTTATTAGGTGCCTTTCCTATTGGCACAACTGTTAAACCAGCTGTTTTCTTTCACTTTGGCAATTCATGCTCAGCATCTAGTAGGAAAACTGTAAATATTGTTTGAAAGAAATCTTTGGTGTTGCCCAGTCGAAGTTTGAATCAACAATTGCTTGCCTTGCAAGCAGATGTTCCATTGCTCGGTAGTTATTGTACGTGTTGCTGATGACTTGCTGTATTCTGTTAATTGCTACCTGATCTATGTAAAGTGTGTCCTTTTTTGTGTAAAATAAGGCAGCTAGATAAGATACACTGTTTGAAACATTACTTATTACTGTGTTTTTGCTACCTCAAACTAGTTTTGCACTAAGACTCTTGACTCTTTTTATGGAGCTGTTTTTCTTGCCATTACCCTAGCTCTGATAAATGAGTCGCAGGTAAATTTTTTATTGTTTGTTTTATCAAGAGTATGATCCCGGGTTTCAATGACTTTATGACAAAAGGTCATGAGAAAGATTCAACCGAACGACTGAAAAAGCTGATGACAATCATGGACAGCATGACTGATGAAGGTTGGTTACTTGTATGATTTATTGGTAGCTTGTTGTTGATGAATGCTTTTTGTGATGCATACATTGGTTATAGTTTTGCATCAATTGGAAAGTATTTAAACCAGCCTGTTTTATATTTCAAAAAATTTGTTGCTCAGGACATAGGAGAATCCCTAACTCTATTGCATCATAACATGTTTTAATTGAATTATTTTATGTCCAAATCTTGGCAATAAATTATGCATATGCCTTAATTGTTTGTTAATGTTTTACTACGGTTGATTAATGCTGGCAATCTGGTGTCGGTCCTACAAACTTGAAACAGATCACTTTCCATGCTTTTTTACTTTAGTTGGTTGGAAGATTCACACCGACATAAACCACAAACATTATCTTGAAAACAATTTAGTGTGTATTGCAAACAATGCACCCAACCCAATTTGACGAGACCATCCCTGGACGCGCTTCGTCCTCTTGGGTTTGGGTTTGGTTTGGGGGACGGGACAGGCCCTGCTGAGGAGTCCAAGAGGACAAAGCGCGTCCAGGGATGGTCTCGTCAAATTGGGTTGGGTGCATTGTTTGCAATACACACTAAATTGTTTTCAAGATAATGTTTGTGGTTTATGTCGGTGTGAACCTTCCAACCATTCACTAACCTTGCATAACGTTATCTAATTTTTTACTTTACTTTTCCCTTAGTATTCTGGATTGTGGAGTCGCCGAAGAAGATTTTCCAATAATTTTTCCTTTTTCAGTTCTCTAATTTTTTCTTAGCTTCTGTCAGTCTCAATTCTGTCCACTCAAAAGCGTTATCCACGTTTCTGTTGTCTTCCCCTCTTTTTGCTTTCTCTGTATTTTGCAGACTTGTCTTAAAAAGTTTGTTATTTTTCTTATATGGCTAACAGTTGGCATTGCCCAGCAGAGCTACCATCAGTTATGTTGGGTTGGAAATGTTAATTTAGCTAAGTGTGCTAGCTTCACTCAAAAAACATTTTTGAGAGCAAAAAAGAAAAGTTGTTGTAAATAGGAGTATTGTTTCCACTTTGTAATTATGATCATTTTAATCATGAATCAAGGTTATCTTGCTCTTGAACCCCCTAACACTTTATAAATTTTTATCTATTCCTTCCAATAATTACAATATCACAAATTCAAAGCTGGGGGTGTGTCATAATCGGGGTAGTTTTTCATTACAGAAATTAGTTATTTAGTGTTAATCCTATTACAAGACCCCTCTGAAAATGATACTTGTAGAGGTGGTCAGTAGAAAAGTAATTCTACCTAAGTGAGTTTTTTATTGACAAGCGATATAATCGAGTGATTGTGTTCATTTGTTTGCCTTTGCTCTTACCTTTTTTGGAATCGCAAATGCAAAATAAACAAAAACCTGATTGAAGGAATTAAATTTGATGACCTTGTGGACCTATTTTCCTTCCCCTGGGTTGTACTCCATCTAAAATTTGTACACTGTAGTACACACTCAGCATAAGTTTCAAAACAACAAAAAAGTTTCAATCACTTTTTACTGTGTGAACCATCTACAAAATTAGTAAAAAACGTTCAAAAGGGAATGACATATTAAATACAATCATTACAGAACTTGATCATAAAGACGGTGCAAAATTTCTGACCAAGAATCCAAGTCGTGTTTCTAGAGTAGCACGAGGATCGGGAACTTTGCCAAAAGAAGTTAATGAATTGCTCAACCAGCATGGTAAATTTGCTCAGGTTTGTGAACAACTGCAACTTGTAATTACCGTTGTAATGGCTGGATGCACTAATATTAAAAATTTACTATGTCCATTGTGTTCAATTAGCGGTTTTAGTTTCACCAGCTTCAGTCAAAGAACACTTATAGGACTGTTTGGCTCAGTTGGTTGTAGTCACAACATCAAAGGACATATTATTACTAAAGGAGCAATTACTTGAATTAATCACAGTGCTGAATTTGTGATTGTCTTTGCATTTTGCTCAGCTTCCTTTTTCATATATTTTCAAAGTACTTCAAGAGCATTTCAAAGTAATGTGGTCTTTTATGGTATGCTATTTGCAAAGTTAAAAATTTAGAAATTTTACGGACAAAATTTTCTATGCCAAGACAAATCATCTAACAATAAAAGTAATTAATTTCCTTGTGGAAAGACAAATCATCTTGCAATGGAAAAGAAATTTTCATGCCACGACAAGGCGTCTTGCAAAGCAAAAAAGATTCTCCCACCATGACAGATCGTCGTAAAAGGTTGTCAACAGCTGTCTCAAAGTAGTGCAGACCTGACGCCATGGAGTTGGGCTGAAATGGCTGCTGGCCTTTTCCAAGGGCCCAGATATTTTGAACACTTCCAACACCAATCATTTTTTATGGTGCTGCCATCTTTTTGACCAAAGAAGGGCAGCTTACACTCCCTTTAACATCGGTCAACTGTTCTTTTTTTACTTTCTCACCTTTTCAGCTTGCATTTTCTTTAAAATTGGTCGGCTGTCTCTTTCTTCATCTCTTTGCTTTCATATCCTTCTAATGAGCAGCAACGTTCATGCAAGCCTTTGTTTTATGTTGTCTTTGTGTATGCTAGCAATGTGATGTGAAGGTGTAGGCCAGTGCAGTGATTTACCTGCCGCAAATGGTTATGTCTAAAGTAAATTTGTTCTCCAAGTTCAGCTTTCTCCAGTTCTTACTCCTGGTCTCGTTCTCTATGCTCTGTCTTGGTCTTTCATGGGAGTACCTTTTTAACTAATACTATGCCTATTTAGTGGGGCCTTTCAGCTTCTACCGTGGGTTGTAACTCTTCCAACTCTCCCACTACTGTGGCTGCTCTTCATCTTCCTATGGTGACCCCTTGTCCTCCCACTGCTCTGCTTTTAATCGCTGCTTCAAACTTTTTCAGCACTCTTTCACTTGATGCGCTGTTGGTCCTCCAATGGAATGCAGGAGGTGTTAGTGTTAAAAGTGTAGAATTTTTTTCACCTTATCTCGCTATTCCTTATTGACCACATCTGTATCCAGGAGTCCAACCTCAACTCTTCTTCATCTTTCAGAATCCCTAGATACTTGGTCTTGCAATATGATTACACTTGCTCCTGGTCTGGCTCTCTTTCTCCTGATGTCTCTGATGCTGGTGGTGTAATCATCATCTTCATCAGTTGGGGCCTAAACTTTCCACTTTTCTCTACTTAAACCCTACACTGACTTCATGAAGGTCAACGTTTTCCTGAAAACTCTCTTTTCCAAACATACCTCGTATATGCTCTTGTTTGCTTCTGTCGGGACACTAGATTGGATTCCTTTTCACCCTCTGTTCTGCCATTCTTGAGAAATCTTTTCATGGTGACTTAAACTGTCATCATCTTCTATGTGACTCAAGAGGCTCTCCAGATCCTTATGGGAAAGAAGTAATCAATTTCGGTCATCCCATAGATCTAGCTGTCGATAACCCTGACACCCTTCATATGTTAGCCACTCTTCTCCAGACATATCATTTACTTACTCTTCTACGGTTTTCTCTTGCTTCTCGGAAGTGCTTCAGGATTTGGCACCTGATCACTTTCCCATTTTTTCACTGTTCCTCTTTTTCCGTTCTCTGATTTCAAGGAGTGTTCTTTCAATTTCTAGAAAGCTTGTTGGAATAACTTTTATCGCTACTTTGACTATTACTATTCTCTTGTGCAGGAATCTCTTTCTTTATCGTTGACACTCGTTCCCTTTAATTTTTTGGCCCTGAATATGGTCAAATCTTTTGTTACTTTCGGTCACAGCAAATACCTATCTCAGGCATGGTGGTTGTCCATAGTGAAAGAAGCAGTAAGCCAAAGACAAAAGGCTTTTGACTTTGCTGACAAAGGTGAAGAATGCCCGGTTTATGTCTTATCCTTTCAGCATGGTTTATCTGTCATGGCAAAGACTAAGGTGTATCAAAAAATAAATTCCTTGTAAATTTGTTTATTATCCCCTTCAATCTGTTGGTGGTTCTGCTTCTTCCTCTCTCAACTGTTCTTCCCCTATGGAGTCTGCCACTGTCTTCACTCATGGTCCCCAAACTATGGATTGCGACCCCTTGCAATTTTCCTAGGTTTGCCTGCGTTTTTGTAAAACAAGAAATATTCTTTGTGTACAATAATATGAAGAAAACACTTCACTTTTGTTTGGAACCAAAAATATCAAAAAAGTCGCTCTGGAAAACTAATCTCTGAGAAAAAAGGTCTTCAACTTTGTTACGAGACAAAAATGCCTTCAGCCTCTTTCATACAAAACAAAGTTTTTACACCTATGGTTAGGGTCACAAAAACTTATGTTTGGTCATTTTGTTTATATAGGACCTCCTTGAATAAAGCTTGAGGACTGCGGATTTATGCCAGATGCCTGAAGACTCACTTTTTTGTGCCTCAGCCTAAGCTCTGCATGACTACTGCCAGAGACTACTTGCGTAAGCTTCATTGTACTTCCTGCTTTGTCTTGTCTCTTTCCTCTTTGTTTTGTTTTCACCTCCAGTGAATTTCTTTTGGCCAACCACTGGCATTGGCTTAGACGTAGTCGCCTCTGCCATGCTCATGCACTTCCCTCGTTCAGGCATGAATTTTCTTCATCACCTCTTCAATTTTTCCAGGTTTTTGCATTCCATTTTTTTTTAATCTGGATGTCTTCCTCTATTGCTCATATTCATAAAGTGGAAAGTTTTCTTGACTTTCCTATTTCTTTCCGACCTATGTCTCTAAATCTTCTGCATTGTAAAGTTGTTTGAAGGCATCATGCCGTCTACTCTTCTTTTTGGAGTTTAAGTTTATTTTCTTTCCCCATCAGGCTGGTTTCTGCTTTGGTCTGCCTACTTTGGATCAAAGTTTTTTTCTTTCTCAGACCATTTTGTGTGGATTTAACAAACCCAAGCTGGGCTTCCCTTTTTTCATTGATAATTATTGTGCTTCTCTTCACGCTGACGTCTTGGGCATCTGACCCTTATTTTCTGTACCTGCTACTGCAGGAGCTACTCAAGGAGCGCTGGTCTGAGTAACTGTGTCTTGATTTCAATTTGGACAAATGTGAAATAGTTTTTTGGTGGATCTTCACCAGGCTAATCTTTAACCCCACTCTCCCTGTTTAACTCTTCTTTGCCTCAACCCCACTTTTACCTTTATTGGGGTCACCTTTAACTGCCTTCTTCCCCTTTGTAAATGTGCGTCGTCACTAAAGATCATATTTTTGCCTGCCTCAGGCCTTTTGCTGTATCACTGCTTTCTCGTGGAGTCTTCTCCACAGAGTTTTCTCTTCTGTGCAAAGCTTTTTATAGAGTGAGGTAAAAAAAGTCTTATTTAAGTTTCAGAAAAATAGGGTTTTCAAAGCCTGACAAATTATCAAAAGCAATTTTATGGAGTTGCCACCAAATTCCAGCTTGCTATCTGGCTTCTAGTGGTGGCAAGAAATAGAAATTTAACAATCGCCAATAACTTTGGAACCACTCATAATGAGAACTTGGTTTCGAGCTAAAAAAGATGGATAATATCAATGTGTCTATTCGAGATTTAAGAACTCTTGCATTTAACTTCAGTAGAAAAAATGTTATGTAGAAAAAACAAAGAAATAACACATAATTATAAGAAATATACAAAGTAACAGGTAAATTGTCTATAGATTTGTCACTCCATTTACACTAAAAACTGCTGTTTGGTGTCAAACACCTTCATCATTGTCCTGAATTTTAGTTTTTTTTCTAATTATGTCATCTCTTTTTTAAAAACCTGTAGCTTGCATGAAAGTCTCCGTTACAGCTTTAATGTGGCCTTGTTGTTACCTTACCTCTTCCGAGGGATCAGGGCATGGTAGAAGACCATGGAGCCCCAGAAGCCAGGCAACTCCCCAAGGCCTGGACCAGAGGTCGTAAAGAGACAGAGAGTCGCCAAAGAGTGAGTGGCGCAAAAAGTCTGAAGCTGGACAGTGCGGAATGAGATGTGAGGTGTCCTGGGACGAGTGTCTGCAGGTGCTGCAGGAAGGATTCTCGATTCTGTCAATTCTAGACAAGAGCTCAACAGAAGGCTGTGTCCATTGCAGTGTAGACGAGTGGGAACACAGCGGTGTGATGAGGGAGCACAAGTTCCTCAGTGGAAATCGAGGGAGCCTGTGTGTTGAAGAATTTTGATGAAACGGTATGCCTCCAGTCCAAGAAAAGACAAGAGTGGATATGAGAGATAAGAGGAGAGAGACTACAAGGAATTGCAGAGGACACAAGTAGTGCTCCCTGTCTGGCCAGTTTATCAGCTGCATCATTCCCCAGGAGAAACAAGTGTCTGGGGACCCATTGTACCCTGTTTGAGTAGGAGGAGAAAGAAGACAGTTCCTGCCAGATCTGCCAGAGAGATGGGGTAGAAGGAAAGATGGAGGAGAGGATAGGCTGGTGAGGACTGAACGAGAGTCAGATAGGAGGAGAAGAGAAGTGGCAGACTTGTTGATGTAGATGGGGAGTGCCTGGGGTAACTGGGACCCTTGGGAAGGCCAACAGCCATTTTGACCTAACCCAAACGAGGCCGGTGATTGCACCTCCACATTGAGTTGGCTGTTGATTGGTGCAGATTGATTTGGCCTTAATTTGCTTGGTTGTGGCAAGGATTGTACATCTTCAGAGGGAATGTGTGAAGAGCTTCAACTTGTATGTCTGTTAGTTTCTTAAAATTGGTGGTTCTTGGTTCTTGTTCATTAAAGTTTACCATTTTGTGAAAAGATTTAGCTTTACAATTCAATAAAAGCAACAAAAACTCGTTGCCATCTGTGTCATTGTTAGTAACATTACAGTCCAAAAGATCTCCTTCAAAACCATCATTTTCAATGTCTTTGAATGTGTGCCACAAAGTACTTGTACTTTTGTCAACTGCTACCCTTCTTAAATCATCATCCTCAATAGCAATATTCTAAGGATAACAGCTCCTTGGTGGGAAAAAAAGCATTCTGCTGAATGACTTTCATAGAAATATCTTTAACTTGTTTGTGAGGAAATCTAATATTCCTTTGCATTAACTTGAAGAAATTCTTTAGGCCATCTGTGATACTATTATTGCTCTTAATGTCAAACCACTTTGGAAAATATTTTTTTATGCAAAACTCTTCCAAAATTGCTAATTTGTTTGGTGTATTGGTAATTGATGTTTGGTAGCGTAATATACGACAAGCAAATGTTGGCCAACGCGAATGCACAATCGGACCTATTTCTAAGCATTGCAGATTTTCCTTTTGGGTACCACCCTAGCCTAATTGCCGTGTAAATTCGGTAAGATTAGTGTTGGTCTTTGCTCAGGTCTATGACATCTTCTTTTAACTCTGGAAAACTTAAATTATGTATCTTTTGAAATGCAACAACAAGCCATTCATACACAAGATCACCCAGCATACTGCAGATTGGTCCAGAAAAACTATCAGGACTGCAGGTAGTACCATCTAACCAAAATACATGACACAGGAGTAGCTTATTTCTGTGGAGCATGCAAACACACCACTGCAGAGGTCTCCTGAGATGCTCTTCCAAGGATTGAATAAATTCATTACACTTTCGGTCATTGATGCAGCTACATCTATCCCTACAATTACTATTTTATCATGCGATTTGGTTCCATGGGTTGATTTGTACACTTTTCCGGCAATAGTACGACCTCTTCCATTCGACAAACAGAGATGAGTAAGATAATAATCCCCTGGTTCTCCTACAATACTTAATGGTCCTTCCAGTTGAACTTTTTGATGCAACCTTCCATTCCAATCTTGGAGAATCTATCCGTCCATCTATATACTGTCAACAAGATTCAATTTTCTTGCTCTTGTCTTTCTATTTCCTTTTTGCATCGCTGTTACATCTGCATGTACGTAGTTAATACTTGTCGATGATGAGTGATATATTGCTTTCAGAGAAAAATCCAACATCTTGCTGCACACTGTTGGCTACTGCTGCTGCCGCACGATCTGAAAGCTGATATCTTTCACTAAATCTTCCCATTTTTGCCTATTCTGCTGTTAGTGTGTTTGCCTACCACTATGATATTCCTCAGAGACTTCGAAAGTGAAAGATGATTGTGATTTAGGAAAGTTATTAGCTGTGGAGCATAAGGAATCATTTATTAGAGAAGACCTACGAATACACACACCATCGGTTTAGTTAACTCTTCAACTTTATCAAGGCATTTTGCAGTGCGTGTTGTCTTCTGATCACTGTGTAATGCCATGTCATCATCATCTGTTATTCAAAGTTTATGAACTTGCTCCAGTTTCCTTCTCTGTTTGTCATTGGTGCAATTTAAAATTTATCTACATCAGAGACATATTCTGTTTCTTTTCTCAAAAATGTTACTCCATGTTTTTTCTTCGATATTGAAAGAAATATCGATATTTATCGATATCATTGTCAATATCAATATCGATATTGATTAACTAGCCGACTCTGCCGGCATCCTCCAGCAGGGCCCTCTATCAGTAATGACGGGGTTTAGCATTTCAGTTCAACTGGCTGTGGCGCTTTCACGCATGGGGCTTTTGTGTGAGCAGTAACGAAAAGTGAAATGATTTTTATGCACTTTCAAAATTCTTGCACACGACATTGTGATCATCATATTCTCTTAATCATGACTGGCCATGCTCACAAAGAATCTTGCCTCAAAATATGGTTAAAACTTAAGGGAGAAAGGGATTGAAACACAACCAAAACTGATGGTAGCGGCAAAATGGTGGTTGCTTTCACAATTACATGAATAAACTATTTGGTGGTAAGTATATTTTGCGATATGGTGCTTCCCCATTCTTATGTATAGTGGCCGGCTATTTACATTGGTAGTATTAAGTTGTTTTGGCTGCACTATTTGTCTTGTTTGCGCGATTTTACACAGTCACTGGCTATGCATTATGTGGCATGTTCTTTTTTCCCTGCTTGACGTGCCCTGGGGAGTTAAAAGAGTCCTTACTTTTCCCCAAATGTTTGGTTTGATCCCGGTAGCTCTATAAAGCTATCATAAAACAAAATACCAATAATATCTTCCATTTAGTGCGATTTAACACACTGACGCTAATTTTAATTTTGCCTCAAACTTTCGCAAGTCCCTGCTAGCTACGCATTATGTCTCATATTCATTTTTCCTTCCTTAGTTATGCTCATAGAAGTTAAAGAAGTTGTTGCTTTTCCCAAATTTTCAGGTTTGATTCCGATAGCTTTATAAAGGTATTATCAAGCAAAATAGAAAAAATGTTTCTCCTAAGTATGGTGCGATTTTACTCCGGCAGGGCACATTATCAACCATGCCGATTTAAACGGTAACAATTAATGCAGCTGCACCAGCTTTACTGTACAAACATTTATGAGAGCAACAACAAAATGATTTAGTAACATTTCCTTTTTTGTATTAATATTTGTGACATTAAGATTTTTGCCTGCACTGTTTGCTTTAATTCGGCCATAGCATGAAAAGGGGCTATGGCTTTCCTTTAAGTCATATAACCTATTGCAATAGGTGCCTATTATGCTCTTTTCAAACAAAAACATTCCCTCTTAATCCAGTGTTACAAATTCATGCTATTATTGTTTAATTATGATCTTTTCTTTAATTTAGGACTTTATTACATTTAACTTTGCCCCTAATCCAGACCTGCCTGCTTCTAAATGAAGATTAGTGTTTTGTACTGATGTCCTTGCAATTACAAATATCAGTAATGGGCTTTACCATTTATGTTTGCTATCAAAACGATATGAATAATTTTGCTGCCTACTGCTGTTCTCACTAAGTAGTGGCAAGCATTGCGATGGCATTTAACATTATGATCTCACAATGCGTTTTGAGCCATTATTATTAGGATTGCTACTTAGCACTTTTTTGTTACTGTAGTTGAATTAATATGGACTAATGTCTCTGACTGCGTGCATGTTCCTTGGCCCTGGCATAAACGCTGCTGTGCAAAGAGCAAGCTAATTCAAAGTAAAGCATTCACAGTTGGGTTATAGCAGAAGCGGGGGCCCCCCATTAATAATGTCGAGCTTAAGAATATCAAATTAGCTGGCTGCTGTGGCAGCCTCGCCCAATTGCAAAGGAAATTGCTTCAACGTTTGGATCATATGTAGCTCTACACTTACATTTTGTTGCAAACCATAAGACAGGACCATGTTTGCTCCCTCGTTTTTTTTCTTGGGTGATCACCAAGTGTTTTATTTGAAGTAAGCTACATATTAAAATTTGTAGACTTCATTTTTCGATGAATCCTTTTGAATATTTTGATTGATAATGCCAAAGATTCATGCTATCGAGAAAGAATACCCAAAATGTACCAAAGGACTTAGTGTTTTTAGAAATTGCAATTTTGTGAAATGCAGGCGCTACAATTTTGTGTGTTTTTAACCACTACATTTCATAAACATTTGGAGATTTCAGTTTTTGATGGATCTATTTGAAACCGTCGACAGATAATGCAAAAGAACTGTGCTTGTGAGGAAAAGTAATCAAAATGTACCAAAAAACTAACTTTGTCAAACAATTGCAAGCTTGTTAGATCCAGTAGGATAATTGTTCGACCAAAAATGAAACATGATGCATGGCAACCAAGTTTTGATCAGCCGTCATAAACTAACCGTTAGCCCTGAGTAATTGGAGTCACATATTACTGGAAAGGAAATTTCCTAAGCTTTCAAAGGACAGCAATTGTTAGTACTTTATTATCACATTTTTGTATTAAAGTCTCCTGTTTTTACTGAACTCACTACTTGCGGAAGAGGTAAAAAGTCACGCCACAGGTATTGAAGTTGAGTTTTTTCAGTATAAAAACTGATATTAATTGTGCATATTGTATACTATCGAAACCACATTGAGATAACCTTTAATTTGTTGAAGAAAGTTTGAAAATCAGTTGTAAAATGAGGTCACAAATCAGTTTTTAAATAACTGATGTTGCAAAAAGGGTGCAATTTTTGAAAACCTCATGATATTATGATGTGCGGTAGCGAACATTTGTGTTAATCGTAAGAGATATATTATGACATCATAGAGCCAGTTTAAGCGCACAAGGGAAAAAGAGAAGAAAAAATGCGTAGAGGGCTTAAATAAAGAATTGCTCGTTGCATTGTCAAATAAGCTTTAATTGTTGTATAGTTGTTTTTATCGAAAGCACCTTATTAATATCTCCTGAAACAGCGTTTAATCAGGTTTCTGATTAAATGATCAGTACTTGATGAGAAAAAACGAAAAACATATTGTTCAATAAATTGTTGAGTGTGGCGCCATTATAGACCCCAAACAAATGAAATTTTTGAAATATGGTAAGTCGGAAGCTGGTTTTCGTTTGAGCGAAAAGGGGTTGTCCTCTGTCAAGTAATGGAAATTCTGAAAAAATTATTTTTGATTATGACGTCACCAATACCCTTATGACACTCACCACGGGGTGGTGATCAATCGTGCCAAGTTTGATGCTTGTACCTGTAGCAGATTCACTCTCCACGGGGTGGTGATCAATCGTGTTAAGTGTGATGCTTGTACCTGTAGCAGTTTCAGAGGAGGTAAAACAGACACACAGACAGACAGAATTGCGTTTTATATATTAGATATTGCTTAAGATTAACATCAATTTATGTTTTTTTCTGAAACAGTGTGTTGATTTAAGGGATGCACATTGCACCACACCCAGCATTTTATCAGCATTTTGGCAGCAGTCTTGGCAGTTTGAATAGATATGTGGTGTAAAAAGTGAAGTGCCTGTTGGACTACACTTGTTTCGTAGGAAGGACTTTTTCGGAAAATTATCAGTTCTGAAAAATGTGTAACCACTGTGAAGAACTTTGGTGTTTTGGTTCTGTTTTCTGGTTTTTATCAGTTTCTCAGTAAATGTGATTGTAATGATATACAAATTATAATACATGTATTATATGATAATTATACAATAATCGCTCACAAGGTAACGTAACATCTAAAAATAAAGCATGCATTTTAAACATGAGGAACTAAACAAAAAGGCAGTTTTCTGGTTTTTATTAGTTTCTTATTAAATGTGGTTGTAATGAGATACAAATTATAATATCATATGGTAATTATATGGTAATCATTCACAAGGTAACCTAGAACTGACCGTGCAATCTATGTTTGTCACCGCATTGATTGAACAAAATGCACTTCTTAAGACTAGCTTGATCTACAGTCTATACGCTAGTCACATCATCAAATCGTCCTTGGCAAACTTACGTTAAAATACCGACTTGATATGTTTTAGGCAGGAGTGATTTGCTGAGTTTAATAAAAGGGTGTGCTTTGTTGAATGATAGACATTGGATAGATGCCTAGTTTATATGCATAGATTAGTAAGTCTTTTACTTTTTACTAATGCTAGTGATATGATTCTTGAGCAACGTAAATGCTGCATACTAGAAATTAGGCGATTTTTGTTTTGTGGTAAACTTTTTTTCTACTAAACTTACATGCAAGAGTTTTTAAATCTCGAATAGACGTCGGATTTTTTAAGTTCAAAATCAAGTTCTTAGAATGAGTGGATCTAGAATTATAAGCATTGGTTGAATTTTTATCTCTTGTCATCACTAGGTGACAAGTAAGAAGCTAGAATTTGGTTGCAACTCCATAAAATTGCTTTTGATGGAGATTTTTGATATTTTGTCAGGCTTTGAAAACCCTACTTTTCTAAAACAAATAATTTTTTTTCATCCCACTAACCAGATTGATTACCTTTTCTCACTATGACCAACATTACCAAGTGGCAATACATTCATCGAGCGACCAGACATACCATCACTGGCTGCCTCACATTTTTCCTATCCTTTTTTCTGAGGCATCTGTCTCTCACTGGAAGTTGATGCCAAAATGAAACTATTTCCGAACTAGAAAACTAAAGCAACGCTTATTTAAATAATTTTTGAAGAAGCTGGTGCAGAATATGGTGACGTCGTCTTCCACTCTGATTTAAAGTGGTTAAAGTTGGGCAAAAGTACTAAAACGGTTTATTGCTTTGAAAGATGAAATAAATTTTTTTGAAAACACAGCCACAAAAGTTTTCTGAGCAAAACTATTCATGTTGGAATGAAGATTTTTTTCTTTTTGACATTACTTTACATTTAAACGATCTCATCATTAAGCTTCAAAGAAAAGGAAAACTGATATTTAATCTTTTTGCTGCGGTAAACGTATTCAAAGCAAAGTTAAATGATTTCAAAAGCCAACTTTTACGAGGAATATTAGCACATTTTCCTATCTGTTTGCAGCGTATATCAGGGGTCGGCAACCTACGGCACGCGTGCCACACTTGGCACGCCAAGCAATTTCCAATGGCACGCAGAGCCTTCCCAAGTTGCACGAAATGTTTTTCATTATTCACACGGAAGTTGCACCAATCGGAGCTACTCGGTCTATAAAAAATAGCCCAGTAGTTGCGATTGAATTCGTACACAATATTAGATACTAACGCCACCTAGCACAAACAACCTTCTATGACGTCAAGTAGTGTTTTGAAACCTATTGTACTGTTCGTGCGTATATCTAGAATGAGTTGAATGCAATCACTACTGGTAGAACTTTTCAAGTGCTCGTGTATCGTTATCCACAACAGAACGAGGTACGTTTTTGGAAAAATAGCAGATAAAGTATTCGTTATGCAAAATCATACTAGAAAACATTTATAGAATGTGTATATCTTTATTAGCAAAAATACTACAGCCTGTTTCACCGTTAAGGCTCCTCAGGTATTTCTGCAAAACAAAAACGAAAAATGAACCCAAAACAAACAGAATGCAGTATTACTTACGGTTGTTCGGGGGGAGTAATCAGAAATAGTATGGTAGCCAGCAGAAACTATACTAAAGAATAATCTGCTGGTTCTCCTGCAAACAGTAAACTCATCTGGGTAACTAAGAGCTGTGGAGGTTGGTATGAGAGTAATAGTGACGTAACAATGGGAACAGGTATATACTTAATATGGTAAACGGTAAGTTGGGAAAATAGACGGAAAAGAAAGGACAAAGAAAAACGGCAAAAGTAAAAGAACAAAACACGCAAATTACAACGAACCGTCCAATCTGATACTTTTTAATTTAAATTTTTTCCTGTGGCGGCATGTGTTCACTATTTCAGATCGTTTATTTAGCATCATTTTCCTGTCGCCGCTTAAGATGGCAAGTTTTTCAGCCAGGCACAGGCCACATCTGCTCCCTCCGCATTTGTATGATGGTGCTGTAGAAACAATGGACCATTTTATAGACGGCTCAACGCCATTATCCTTTGCTCGCCAAACTCCATTGTTTCTACAGCACCATCATACAAATGCGGAGGGAGCAGATGTAGCCTGTGCCTGGCTGGAAAACTTGCCATCTTAAGCAACGACAGGAAAATGATGCTAAATAAACGATCTGAAATAGTGAACACATGCCGCCACAGGAAAAAATTTAAATTAAAAAGTATTAGATTGGACGGTTCGTTGTAATTTGCGTGTTTTGTTCTTTTACTTTTGCCGTTTTTCTTTGTCCTTTCTTTTCCGTCTATTTTCCCAACTTACCGTTTACCATATTAAGTATATACCTGTTCCCATTGTTACGTCACTATTACTCTCATACCAACCTCCACAGCTCTTAGTTACCCAGATGAGTTTACTGTTTGCAGGAGAACCAGCAGATTATTCTTTAGTATAGTTTCTGCTGGCTACCATACTATTTCTGATTACTCCCCCCGAACAACCGTAAGTAATACTGCATTCTCTGTTTGTTTTGGGTTCATTTTTCGTTTTTTTTTTTGCAGAAATACCTGAGGAGCCTTAACGGCCAAACAGGCTGTAGTATTTTTGCTAATAAAGATATATATTAATTTGCTCTAACTGTTTTTGTTATTGAGCACTCTTAAATATTTTACCGAGTCTATTTATTTATTTATAGAATGTGAATATTTTTTAGGCCTAGATCTATAACTTTCAGGCCACGTGCTGCAAATATACGGATCTATAGATCTAATGCCAGTAATGGCCGCATACCGCTAGGCCTAGAATAGATCTACTTGAATAACATAGTTCCTATTGAAAAAATAAATCCCCTGTATATTGTAGTTTCTGGATCTACAAAAATTATTAAGTCCGTGTAAGTTGGGCCTACGATTCTAAATAAGATGTGCACAGTAAAGCGATCGATATTTGCAGATGGGCATTGCAGTGCAACTACATTCATTTATGTACACAAAAATGTGATTACGACGGCTTATAGCTGCCATGAAACGGACTCGCTCATATTATGCATATTTTGATAATTACGTGCATACATGCATGTAATATCGGAAATTCAAAATTGATTTCTTTTAATCAACATTAATCATTTAAATAAATATGCAGATGATCCGAATCAGCGCATTCTTAAACAATTCATAAAGCATATTAATATCATTCTTAACACTTTTGGTTTTTCTTAAAAATATTTTATTTATAAATTACAGCATTGATGTTTGCTGATTAATTTATATTTTCAGAATATGAATTTCAAAATATGGCTGCAAAAAAAAGGAAACTTGATCTTCGACCATTTCAAGACAACTGGACAAAAGAATATGGATTTGTAGAGCAAAAAGATCGAGCAGTTTTTGCTTTCTGTTGTGAAAGTGTTGTGTGCCGCACATCTAGTGAACAAAGACACTTTCAAACTAAACACCAATATAAATTTAAAACCTCAGAAGAGATAAGTGAAGCCATTAAAAAAGCCATTTCCGGTTTTAAAAAACAAACTGATATTTTGAGCCAAGCAGTTGGAAGTAAGAATAAAGCTACTGAATGTAGTTACAAAATAGCTCAATGTGTGGCTTTGAAAGGTAAACCTTTTACAGATGGTGAATACATCAAAGAAACTTTTTTTAAAAGTGCTGAAATTTTATTTGGTGATTCACCAAATAAGGAGATAATAGACTCTCGAATTACAGCAATTCCAGTTTATTCAAGATCAGTGGAGAGGCGCATAACTGATTCAGCTGAAAATGTAATAACTAAACAAATAATTGGATTAAAGCAAGCCCAAGTATTTAGTGTTGCTCTTGACGAAAGCACATATTTAAATGATTTGTCTCGCCTAGGCATAATTGCACGATATATCGCAAATAACCAAATTTACGAAGAGTTGTGTTGCTTATTACCCCTTTGTGATACAACTAAAGCAGAAGATATTTTGAATGCATTTATTAGTTATTTTACTAAACATGACATTGACTTGAGCAAGTTATTCTGTGTGACAACCGATGGTGCTGCTGCAATGGTTGGCAACAAGAAAGGATTTGTAAAACTTCTTGAAAATCATGTCGGACGCAAACTGTTAAATTTTCATTGTATCATACATCAGGAGAGCTTGTGTGCAAAGACTTCATCTCTGAATTTGGGCGCTGTGATGACAACTGTTGTTAAGATAGTCAACTATCTTGTTTCACATTCTTCACTGGTTCACTGGCAATTCAAGTCTCTTCTTGAAGAAATTGATTGTGCATATGGAGACCTTTCGTTACACAGCAATGTTCGCTGGCTAAGTCGAGGTATAGTGCTAGCTAGATTTGTATGTTGTCTGGAAGCTATCAAGATGTTTCTTGATGAAAAACAAAAACATGTTCCTGGATTGGAAGATGAAAATTGGTTATTAAAGTTAATGTTTTTGACTGACATAAACACACATTTAAATGAGCTAAATCTGAAATTACAAGGGCGGTGCCAAACAGTACTTGATTTTTTTAGCTACTGGAAAGCATTTATAATGAAACTGGATATTTTTACTCGTGATATCAACATTAAAGCATTCAAATACTTCCCAAATCTGAAAAATCATTCAGATCAATTTGGAGTAAATGTAGATGAGCTTCAGGAGTACCTTGAAGCACTGAAAGAAGAATTAAATAATAGAACTCAAGATTTTCACATTCACGGACCCACATTTGTTTATCTCATTAAGCCTGACGCACTTGACCTGACAACTGCAAAGTTGGAACTTTTTAGTTGGATGGACATTGATGAGTTTGAAATGCAACAGGTTGAATTTAGGTCTTCGGTAATATGGACATCAAAATTTGTTGAGCTAAGGAAGTCTCTGGAAAACGAAAATGTAGAAAAATCTGCTATCCTCAACTGTTGGACATCCCTCCCAAGATCGTACACCTGTTTGAAGAAAATTGCTTTTGCTCTTCTTTCAGCTTTTGGTTCAACATATTCCTGTGAACAAATTTTTTCTCACATGAAAGCAGTGCTAAATCCACAAAGAAGTCGCCTAACACCTGCACATTCAGACAATTGTGTGAAACTCAAAGTGACAAAGTATGTTGCTGAAATTGAGCAATTGACTAAAACCATGCAAGGGCAAGGCACCCATTAATAATTAAAACTTTAAAAAAATTGTTAACTTCATTTATTTTAAATGATTTAAAATCTTTACCTATTATTGTATCATTAGTATGTGAAATAAAATATGTTGTAGAACAAGTATATGGACCATGTCTGGTTTATTGTATATTAATGTATTAAAATGTATGAGGTTGGCACACTGAACGATTTCAAAACTTAAGTCGGCACACAGTTAGCAAAAGGTTGCCGACCCCTGGCGTATATCACAAGAGAGGCTTTCAGCAGTAGAAGTTAAATACGCCAACAAATCGAACTTCTTTAAAAATTTAACAACAGGTTAATTTTTCTAGTGAAGAAAAACTACATCATTGAAATCATTGAAAACCCATTTTTAATTAATCCAGAAGAAGCGCCTTTACATTTACAAATGGAGATTATCGATTTGCAGGCTTTATCTGCATACAAAAGTAAACATGAACAAAGCAGTTTGCAAGACTTTTACAAATGTTTATCTAAAGAAAAGTTCAAAAATTTACTTTGGTAAAGCAATGTTCAGCTTAATTGAGAGTACTTACATTTGTGAACAAACGCTCTCGGTGATGTCGCTTATTGATGGGCATTTAGAAGATATCTTTAAAATATCAAGTTCCAGCATCGCACCTAATTATGACGTGCTTGTTGCCAACAAAAAATGTAACATTTCTCATCAAATTTTATTTTTGAAATTTGTGTTTTCTGTCGATTTTTTGTTAATGCTTGCTGTTTACTGTATATTTCAATGATTTGTTATTATTTGTCCCTGTCGAGATGTTGCTAGTAATTGCAAAAAAAATAGTCAAAAGACGGTTACGGCTACAATAAGCGATAACATGCCGCCCGCGAAAAATCGTTTTGTCCTTTTATGGCCTTTCTTCTGTTTTGAGTTAGTAAGCCTGTTCTTGCTAAAGACAGGAATTTTATTGCTGACAATGTAAAACATGATTGTGTATTTTAATTCTTTTGGAGAAAAAAGATTTTGAAACTGGTGTTTTTCGTCGGCCTTGTTGATTTTTGTTGATATTTTTAGTTAATGAGTTTTATAACAAAGTCGACTATTGTAAAAGTTTAGGTCAATAAAAACTTTCCATAGCGATCACAGTAGAAGTAAACGTATATTACAGGTCGCGTAACATAATGAGCATATCGTAGACTGTAGAATAATGTAGTGCAGATTATATGATTTAATGTTGTGCAGATGGTGAAGAAGATGGGAGGAATGAAAGGTTTGTTCAAACCGGGTGGAATGGACAAAAACGTCAATCCTGCTCAAATGGCGAAGTTGAATGGTCAAATGGCGAAATTAATGGACCCTCGAGTGCTTCAGCAGATGGGTACGTGGAGGAGAGAAATCGATTGTTGATAGTTTGCATCGATATTTATTTGTTGCAGGAGGAGTGAGTGGTTTGCAAAGTATGATGAGACAATTTCAGCAAGGAGGAAACCTGGGGAAACAAGGGGTAAAGTCTGGTATGAAGTGATGAGTTTTGACATCTGCAGTGGGTGGAAAACGTGCGAGGCTTGCGCTGCGAAGAACGAGACTTTTTATCGTAATGTTTTTTTATGTGGGATTGGTGTAATGTGTAATAAAATCGTTGATTGGCCGCAAACGATTGATGCTTTAAAGTCATGGTTACAATGCCTGTCAATCAGCCCATCTTCCGTAGCGTCATGTTGTTGTTGTTGTTGGTTACCCAACCCCTTCCGAGGGATGGGGGCATGGCGGAAGACCATGGAGTCCCAGAAGCCGGGCAACTCCCCAGGGTCTGGACCAGAGGTCGTACAGAGACAGAGAGTCGCCAAAGAGTGAGCGGCGCAAAGAATCCGTAGCTGAACAGTGCAGAATGAGATAAGAGATGTCCTGGGACGAGTGTTCACAGGCGCTGCAAGAAGGATTCTCGATTCTGCCAATCCTAGAGAGATAAGAACCTATAAGAAGGCTGTGTCCATTGCAGCGTAGACGAGAGAGGACACAGCAAGCGTGATGAGGGAGCACAAGTTCCTCAGTGGAAATCGACGGAGCCTGTGTGTCAAAATACTTCGAAGAGACAGTACGCCTCCAGTCCGAGAAAAGAGAGAGATTGCGGAGGGCGTAAGTAGCGCTCCCCGTCTGGCAAGCTCGTCAGCCGTGTCGTTCCCCGGGAGGAACGAGTGTCCGAGGACCCATTGTAGTCTGATAGAACAGGAAAAAAAAAAAGACAGATCTGCCACAGAGTTTGAGATAAGAGGAGAGAACAGAACGAGAGTCAGACAAAAGGAGAAGAGAAGAAAAATGGTAGACTTTATGGTGTTGCCGAGACCAGCAAAGAGTGTGCAGAATGGTGCAGGCTTCAGCGGAAAAACTTGAACATACTGGGCCTGCTGAAAAGGAAAGAGTGGCCTCAGTGACACGGAGAGAGCAGTTGGCAAGAACGCCGGGGCCACCCTTGCCAAAAGGAAAGGGAACAAAGCCGTCTGTCCTGAGTACCAGATCATGAGGGTGGAGAGAGTCCAGATGGGCGAGAGTCGCACCTTGGCGAGAGAGGGGGATCAGAGCGAGAGCATGGAGAGGTAAGGGTGGACTCCACGGGGAACGAGGGCAGATTCCAAGGAGGAAAGGGAGGGCATTCAACAAGAGCCTTCCTAGAACAAGTAGAAGGAAGCATGAGCGGGTGAGTGGACGCAAGAGCTCTCCAGGACGATCTGCAGAGTCTTGGCTTCACTCCAAGTCTGGCCAAACCTGAAATAGGAATGAAGGTTGGGAGACGAAGAGCCCGCTCATAAAATTAAAGAGTGAAATGAGTCAGGGTGACTCGTAGGGGAGGTAGAGAAGCCTCGGTGAGTAGTAGAGGGATAGGGGAGGACGAGAGGCAGCCGGTGATGGCGCGACTAGCCGCTCGGTGGAGGCGTTCCAATTTGGTGACATTGGTAGCGCTTAGGAACGGAAACCATCCGGGTGAAGCGTAAGTGAGAAGGAGCCGAAATAAAGATTTGTACAGAACAGAAAGGGACTCCTTAGAGGGGCTCATGAGGAAGCAGAGATACAGCGTAAGACCTTGAGACGTGGGAAAAACTTGGCCTTCAGCAAAGATACATGATTAGAAAAGGAAAGAGTGCGGTCGAAGGTGATCCCAAGAAAAGTTGGAGTGGGATTAAAACGAAGGCGGGAGCCGAGTAGGAGGAGGTTGGGCTGGAGGTTAGCCTGGTGGGGATCCACTGAAAAGAAGAAGGCCTCACATTTGCTCGGATTGAGAGGAAGACACCAGTACTCAGACCAGCGCTCCAATCGAAACAGAGCTCCTTGTGTGGCCTCCACCGCAGTGGGGACCGAGGGGGAGGAGCACCAAATGGCCAGATCGTCAGCGTAAAGAGACCAGCTGACGGAAGAAGGCA
Source organism: Trididemnum clinides (assembly GCA_963675345.1). Lineage (NCBI taxonomy): Eukaryota > Metazoa > Chordata > Ascidiacea > Aplousobranchia > Didemnidae > Trididemnum > Trididemnum clinides. The sequence continues at coordinate 29,609,959 of OY776305.1, read as the reverse complement.
GAGAGGCCGGAAGATCATTAATGAAGACAGAGAAAAAAACAGGGCCAAGAACGGATCCTTGCGGAACACCTCGACGGACTCGAAAGGAGTGGCTTTTGTGATTTTGAAAAACCACACAAGCGCGCCTATCAGAAAGGAAAGATTGGGTCCAACGAGCAAAGCAAGGAGCGAGGCCAGCCGAAATAAGTTTGTGGCAAAGGGCGGAATGCCAGACAGAGTGAAAAGCTCTAGAGAAATCGATAGTAGAGAGAATCGTCCAAGAGCCCGGCCTGGGTTTGTTAAACCCATCCGAAGGACTGAGAAAGTTACAAAATTTGATCGAGTGTAGAACGATCAGGGCGGAATCCGGCCTGGCGGGGAAAGAGAATGGAATTAGATTTCAGAAAGAAGAGAAGACGGGATAGAATGATGCGTTCAAACAGCTTTGGTACGCAGGAGGTGAGAGAGATAGGCCGGAAGGAAGCAGGAGAGTCGAGAGGCTTTCCCATCTTGTGTATGGGAATAATGGAAGATGTCTTTCAGGTGGAAGGAAAGGAATGTAAAGTCCAGAAAAGATTGAAGATGTGAAGAAGAAAATCCATGCCAGAGCGAGGAAGATGGTTTAGCATGGGATAGGCAACTTTGTCTGGGCCAATGGCAGTGGATGAGATAAGGTTGGAGGCAGCTGCAAAAAGTTCAGCGGGAGAGAAAGGAGAGCAAAAGAACAAGTGAGACTCCACAGGGCACGTGGCTCGGCGGAGCTTAGTGTGATCGTATAAGGTTACTCATGCTGTTGAAGTCATAATAGAATGTCGGTTGTAACTTGTAAGCTATTGCATTGTTCAGTCAATTTAGCTTTTAGCTTTGGTAGCAAATTCGTGAAAGGTTTGATTTGAAGTAATGCAATAGGTTAGCGATGCACTAAGTTTCAGGTCTGAACAGGGATGTAGAAGCGGAAGCTGGAAGCAGAAGCGGTACTTTTTCTGTGGAAGCGGAAGCGCAAAAAATCCACCGCTTCCGCTTCCACATAGAAGGGAAGAATGGAGAAAGAAAAGAAATTGGTTCTGCTATCTTTTGTAGAAGAACGAATAGGGGAACATAAACATTAAGAAATGAGAGCGAGGAGGAGTCGTTTAGGGAGATGTTGACCTCTACATTATTAGAGTAAGGGCCAAGCAAAGAAAGAGAGGAGGTAGAAGGCTCAGAGAAGAATAAGCCCTGCTTGACGAAAATGATGACGCCGCCACTAGCGTCTGCGACATCAATAGAACAAATACCAGATCGGGAGTGGGTGCCATGGGATTGTAGAGCAGAGAATCCAGGGATCTGAAAAGAGGAAGATAAATTAAGGTTAGATTCCTGGATATAAATAAGGTCAACGGGATGAGACGAAATAAAGTGTAGCAGTTTAGTGCTCCTGGCTCGGAGACCCCAGCATTCCATTGAAGAACCCTAAGAGAGTTATGGAGGGAAAGAGAAAGCAGGAGGTAAAAAGAAACAGCCAGCAGCATGAGGCGGTCGTGAGGGTGCAGAGGGAGAAGATACAAAGTGGGCGGAAAAAGGATAAGAAGTTTGAAAGTGAGGGTGGGGTGCGAGTGCTGCATTAGCAGAAGAGGGCCAGATTGAGCAGTAAAGATATACCAGCTGGAGGAGTCCGAGGAGGAAGTCACAATGCTGGTAGGCGTAGAATCTCCAAAAAAAGCAGGGAGGACAGCTTCAGGAGTGAGAGCTACCAAGAGTTCTGAATCTAGAAAAGGAGAGTAGTGAGCACTTTAAATGAACTTAATTAGAGCATGTGCAGTAGACTGGGCCAAATTTGGGCTTAAAAAAAATTTTTTAGCTAGAAGCTTTGAACTTTCCAGAAAGTTGTAAGTGACCAATAGAAACAAAAATATAAAAAAATTTTTAGAAAATAATAATGTCTTACGGTCCCCCAGGGCGTTTCTATGGCAACCGAAGTCACTTTTTCATAAAATTGCCATATCTTTGGAATCACAGATGCTAGAAGGCTGAAACTTACATCAAAATAACCAGAATGGCCAAGTTTATATTAGCTGTAAGAGGAATGTTTCTTCTATTTTGCTCAGATAAAAAGTTATTCGCGAAAAACTGATTTTTTTGCACTTGCGCTCTTCCTTTTCACTACAAGTCAACAGCAATAACGCAGTGAAATACAATTATTACATGTATTTTTTGTAAAACAAACAACTTCCTTCTTCCTTTATGTTAGTATGATTACCAAACGTTTGATCATACGCAGAATTTCAAAGATAGAAAATCAATAGAGCAAATACAGCTACGGCATAACAACCAAGACTGCAACAGCATCAACTATACCGGAAAAAGAATGACCAATGGACAATAATTTTTGATTTTAGAATTGTTACTAAGACTGCTGTGCAATTGTCTTGTACACTGACTTTTATACAGCACTAGTCCGATTTTGACTGAAGACCAAAGTCCAACATTTCAATTTTAATCCCAATTGTAAGTCACAACAGCAAGTGATTTTTTTGTTACATATTCCGTTGAGGTTGCTGTTGCTCTGAGTTTTTCTCGGACACCTCGAATTACTTGGTAAAGAGCTTGGAGTTCTTCTTCACTTTTAGGAGCTGCTTTGGTGTTGGTCTCTGTAGCTAATCCAAGAGCTCGTTCAGCAGCATCATTTACCACCGGCAAATTTGAGATTGCTTTCTTTGCATGTTGGTAGCTTTCAAGTGTTTCCCATTTTGTAGCTGGTTGTTTCAGAAAACTTGAGTCCAAATCCAAAAGTTGAAATATTGCCCAACTGTCTTGTCCTACAAAATCTTTCAGAGTTTTTCTTCCAAGATTGCTGGAAAAAGGCATCTCTTGCTTTGCAGATGGTAGTGAATTTTCAAACTTCATCATGGTTTTTCTAAGTTGTTGTTTCTCAGCTACATCCAAATTGTCAGAAAAGAGGGAGAATGGGATAAGCCTCTCAGATAAATACCAAAGATGGTTTTCAAATTTTTCACGAGCTCTGACTACAAGTGATAAAAATTGAGCAGGCCAAACTGTATCATTTTTCTTGATGCTTTCTTCTGTTTTTGTTAATTTTTTCAGAAGTTTCAAATCGTTAATTGGAGAATCTTTAGCATTAGTGCTGGTCAGCCAAGATTCTGTGTAAAAAAGAGCCAAAAATATTGCCAGACTTGTGATCTCTTGAATTTCTTCTTTGGAGTACACTTCCTGTAACTGGTCTCGGTAAAGTGCAATTTTTATAGTGTACAAGGTTTTCGCCATCCAGCGAGCATGATGAATGGCTCCTGGAGCTTTCACTCTGATGTCACCCGGATCTGTGCTTCCAAGAAACAACAGAGTCAAAGAGGCTAACTCACGATAATCATGACGTAATGTTTGACCATCATTTTTCTCCAGCCATTGCTGAAGAAAGGCACTTGTTTCCTGTACCATGCTTGCCAAATATCTGTTTGTCTGTGAGATTTGTATGGAAGAGCATTTTACTTTGTCCAAATCACCCCAAATTGCAATCAGTTTTTTAAACGATGCTTGTGTTGGTCCTGTGGTGGGGCCATATACTTTTCTGCAGGCTGCTCCACACATTAGTTCAAAAATATGATGCCGACATGCTAGCTGAAGAAGAGGTTTTGCTAACATTTCTTCCAGTCTCACTACTATGCCGTGCCTGATGCCAGTATTCACAGAGGTAGTATCAAATACCAAAGCAGCTACATTGGCATGCTTGATGTTTTTCTCATTTAAGACCTGAAAACAAAACCACCATTAACTGTTGAAATATTGCTAGTAGCATTACTATAGCCTAATGATCATCGAGTCAGTTTATCACATGGCAAAAGAGAAACACTAACCTTTAGAATTTCTTCTGCTTCCTTTGCTGCTGTTGGTGGACCATCCACTTTAATTACAGAAAGCAATATTTCTTGGCCATCTGTACCTAGAAAACACAACACATTAACATACAATGATGAAAAGTGTAGGAGTAATGTAAGGTGCCATAACACACTATACCTGTAAGCAGTACAGCAACTCTTTCCACATCATTTGCTACATGAGTCAAAGCTTTTATTAGCTTTCCATCCCAGTGGAGAGCAAATCGTTTTTGATTGACATCTCCCAGCTGGCTTTGAACAATATCTTCGGCTGTAGACTTTCTAACGTTTGCTTTTCTTCTTCTTGTTATATTAACTGACAGATTCAACTGATTTAAATTTTTTCCTTTTGATGTTTGAAAGGCAGCTGCCAATTCTGTTAGAGCCCTGTTGGATAGTCCATATTTATCCGCAACTAAGTAGGCTGTATTAGGAATTCCTTCACTTTTTTCAGCTTTTGAAGTTGATGGTTGTGTATTGCTGGTGCTGCCTGTAGGAATGAATTCTTTTTCATCCGAAACACTCTCAGACTCTGATTCGCTGGAAGTCATTGTGGCTGTTGCTGTTGGAAATAGTGATGAGCTACTTTTAGCTGATGGTTTAGCTTTGAGAGCTTGGTCGTCTCTTTGAGATCTCCTCCTTTTTGCAGCAAGCTTCATATCCTTGTTACCTAGTGTGGCAGTTCTGCTTTCTCCGCGGACTTTTTCCAGGTACAGCCAATCCTCTTTATGCCTCTGATCTCCTTTTTCTTGTTGTTTCCATTTTTGAAGTTGTGATTCATAACTTGGTTGGACTGCCCAAAACGTTTGTTTCATCTGGGAAATGAATCCTTCTCTGTTAGTTTCCTCTGCTTTCGTTTTTCTATTTCTATGGCTTTTTCGACGTTTATATTCATCAATATGATGCAATACCATTTTTTCCATTGCTTGATTGGTTTTTGTTGGTATTCCGGTGTTAGCCCACCAGTCCTTTACATCTTGCACAACCAGCTTTATAGCATCCTTGGTGGAAGACTGCAGTTTTGAAGTACTCTGAAGATATCTGTGATAACTGTGAAATTGAAGAAAAACTTGTCCACATGTTGGTGGATAGGCTCCAGCAAATTTGAGCCTATCAGATGATGTTATCAAGGGTGGACTTTGGTCAAGCAGCCATAAGTTAGTCTTAGCTTTAGTATCCATGATTCTCAGCTGCTGCAAAATCAGATGCTGAATATCACAAGTTTATTCTATTTTCTATATCATAACCTATAACAAAACAGGTAAAAATAATTGATGATCTAGGCTATACTACAGCGTAAACCACTTCATTAACTTGTTTCAATAACTGGAATGGTTAAATATTTTGCCATTAAGCTGTTTAGCTCTGATGCAGGAGCAGATGTAGTCACCAGTACATTGAAACTTTCACTACTACCTGTAATTTATGCCAAAAGTGAAATAATGAAGAATTATTTATACTACATAATATTACATTGATGCAACTAATCATTATAGGCCTTTCGCTTGACCCCAAAATCAGTTTTTCGCGAATAACTTTTTATCTGAGCAAAATAGAAGAAATATTCCTCTTACAGCTGATATAAACTTGGCCATTCTGGTTATTTTGATGTAAGTTTCAGCCTTCTAGCATCTGTGGTTCCAAAGATATGGCAATTTTATGAAAAAGTGACTTCGGTTGCCATAGAAACGCCCTGGGGGACCGTAAGACATTATTATTTTCTAAAAATTTTTTTATATTTTTGTTTCTATTGGTCACTTACAACTTTCTGGAAAGTTCAAACAAAATTGGTAAACTTCACCAAATTTGGCCCAGTCTAATGTGCAGCATTGCACTGACCTACCCCGCCTGGTCACATTTCCAGCGCACACTAAACAGGGAAAGACAGGGCAAGGGTTAGTATGAACGTTGCCACTCATCAGGAGAAGGAGAAGAATGAGAAGACAGTCAAGAGAAAGGCAGGAGTAAAGAGAAAACAGGCCAATTTTAAAGAGGCTGAGCGCTACCCTTCTGCGGTCGTTCAGGGGGCTGCACGGCGAAAAAATGGTTTGTGTGAGGGGAGTGCCCAGGGTAACTGGGACCCTCGGGAAGGCCAACAGCCATTTTGACTCAACCCAAACGGGTCGGGGACCACACCACCACGTTGAGGCGGCTGTTGATTGGTGCCGTTCAATTTTGCTCGCTTTACATGTACATACTACATATACGACAGAAATTTCGCACTTCACTATCCAAAAAGATCGGAGTCAATACGTGTTTTGAGGACAGACAGAAGGTCCGTAATGATGATTAGAGTTAAAGATAACTCAAAGTCAGAGTTAGTTAAGAATAAAGAGGGAAAATCAACGCTATACGGTGCAATTTGTTGTTGTGACGACAGGTTATTGTCAAGAGCTGTGATATGTGGTTATACGATTTAGATCTGAGTAGCATTAGCTTAACTGTTGTAAAAGTGGTTGTAAGTAGTGAAGGAACTTGTAATAACTGTCTATTTGTTGAAGTGTTTAATTATTTTTTGAATTGTAGTAACGAAATATTTGATTTTCTCGCAAGGAATTCGTGATTTCTAAATTTTTGTTGGTGAGGGTTCCGTGACAAACGCGAAAGTACATTAGTGGCTCCGCGATGACAAAAAGATTGAAAAGCACTGTTCTACATTTAACACGAGTTCTGATATCTAAGAAAAACAAACACAGAGTAGTTCGAAACAATAAGCTCAAGCAAAGTAGATAAAGTAATAACAATAAATGAAGGTTATTGTTTTCTCAAAATGATAAAGTGTAGGAGAAGACAGGCTACAGACCCACAAAAATTAAAAAATTGTCAACGGTCGTTTTTTCGTTTTTTGTTGGTGGAAGCGGAAGCGATAGGTGTGGAAGCGGAAGCGGAAGCGTTTGAAAAATAACCGCTTCCACATCCCTGGGTCTGAAATAGATCACTTAGCTTAACTCAGCAAATTTGCAATCGAGATTGTTTTTTTGACTACTGTGTCGTAGATTCCAGTTAACAAGATTTAAGTTGCACATTTTCTAAGTTAATTGTTGCCTATGAGGAGAGTAAAAAAAGTGGAGCTTTTTTTAGAAAAAAAAGCTAGAGAAGAGGAACTAAAAAAGAATTAAGGAGCCATTTTAAAGTTCATAAAAATTGCTACTGCCAAAGAAACAGAAGAGGTTAGCAACCACAGTAAATCGCTACCCCAAGTTGAGACAGAAGAAAAAGTGTACTTCGAGCAAAACAATAACGAAATGATCATTGAAAGAAGTCGGCCTATGAATGAAACACTTTCCGATAAAGATAAAACAGATGATAATTGTTATTCTCATAACGATGTGGCTACTTGGCCAGAAGAATTAACTCATAACATGAGAGTTGAGATGATCAAATTAGGGCCCGAAAGGTTTCAAAATAAAGAAGGACCGTTCAAGCCAGCGATTACAGAAATTAAAGAAGGAGACAAAGAGAAAGAATTCTTAAGCTTTCTGAGTAAGAAGTGGTTTTATAAGACGCTAAAGAATGGTGATGAAATTTTCAGATGATGGTTGCTTTATTCGAATAACCACTCAGGATTATATTGTTTCTGTTGCAAGTTATTTCAATCAAGAAATGATAATTCTCCATTTATTTTCAAATCTTTTGTAAATTTTTGGCATCTTAATCCGTGCATTTCTAGTCACACACAAATTCAAAAGTTCACAAGTAGTGCTTTGATAAATGAAATGAGCTTGCACTGAGGCTTCAGGTCCATCAAACAATTGACAAAGAAATGCAAAATTTTGTAAATAGGAAAAAAAATAGGTGGAGAGAAATCCTGTAGAGCGTAGTCGCAGTCATAAAGTTTCTCAGTAAACAAAATTTTCCTTTTCATGTTCATCGAAAAGATTCCAATTCAAGGAACCAGGGAAATTTTCTTGAAACTTCAAAACTCCTTGCAAATTACAGTACAGCCATTAACGAACACATTTTTGGTACCCAACTCTCTAAAAAGGGCATGACAACGTACCTTTCAACAACCATCCAAATGAATCAATCGAGCTTCTTGGTAAAAAGGTAAAAGATTTCATTCTGGAGGAGACAAAGACAGCAAAGTATTTCTCAATTTTACTCGACAGTACTCCTGACGTCTCTCATATTGATCAAATGACTTTTATTGTTTGACACGTCAAAATCGACAGCAATAATGAGGTACAAATAAAGGAATCCTTTCTAATTTTCTTTCTACTGCTTGGAAAAAATGCAGACGAAATTACTAAGTTTGTTCTCAATAAACCTCAGCAAAATGGCTTGGACATAATGGTGTGTAGAGGCTAAGCATACAACAATGTTTCCACCACGGCAGGAGTTCGTACTGGAGTACAACGCAGAATAAAAGATATTGATTCTAAGACCTTGTTTATCACATGTGGAAGCCACTCGTTTAACCTCGCAGGAGTTCACGCAGTGGGATCGTCCGAAGTTTCTGAAACATTTTTTGCTATTGTGGAAAGGATTTATTCGTTTTTTCTGCCTCTACTCACAGATGGGAGGTATTGTTTTATTTGTTTGTTTTATTTGCCATATTTATCCTCCATTCACGAGAAAGCGATGTATCGCTATACTTTGGACGGTAAGTCCGCACTCGCTTGGGAGTTGCCTTTTTCGAGGTTTATGGGTCACCTGTCTTCCACATAAAGGTGGGGCATCCCGTTAAGTGCCTTGCCCAAGGACACGACAAGCGAACCTGCCGGCTTGTTCTCCACAACCTCCCCTAAATGCCGAGCGCCAAGCAGGGAAGCTGTAAATACCATTTTTTAAAGTCTTTTGGTATGACTCGACAAGGGGAATGAAGCCCAGGTCTACCGACTGCGAAGCGGACGCTCTAACCACTACGCCATCGCGTCGGTATTGCTTAAGTATGTACCAAGCGTGGTAAAACGAGTGATGGACACACTATGGAGTGCGCATTATAAAGCTGTGAAAGCGCTTCAGCAATGTTTCGTTGATGTGGTGGGTGCATTAAACGAACTTTGTGATCAAAATGAAAACATTGATACACGAAGACAAGCGCGTGGAATCTTGGATGCGATTCAGCGTTTTTCTTTTGTTTCTTTTTTACAATTTTGTTTGGAAGTCTTAGGAGAATCTTATGACACCCAAAAATATTTACAGCAAAAAGGTCTGTCTCTGGAAGACTGTACCCACAAGATAAATGCATTTATTGCTTTTTTGATCAATGAGCGTGAGGCGCTGGTAAAGCAATGCATTGAAAGAGCGATCAAGATCTGCGAAGAGCAAAAAATACCGATTCAAGAGAGACGGATCAGAAGGAACGTAAATATTGTTACAACATCTGGCAACATCTAATGCTTTAAATCCATAGTTTCGCATAGCCAATCGGTGATTTAAACCCGCGTTGTGTCGTTGTTATGTTTGTTTCACTTGAGGTATCGTTTTTATTGATTAGTAGTTGAATTTGGCAAAGTTGACCCAAAAGCGACGCTGCGAAAACTGCTTTCTTATGACATCTTACTTCATTCTCAAGTAGACACGTAGCAGGAAGGATTACGTTGTTTTGTAAACCTCCACGTTTGAGCAAAGACGAAAACTGTCAAAAGAAGTTTATAAGAAACCAAATAGATAAATTGGATAAGTTGTTCTTTTGTTGATCGTCTTTGTGGAACTGTAGTAAAGAAGGTACTTGGGGGTCACACTAGCTTAAAACCGCTACATCGCTGCAACGCCACTACCATCCCATCGTGATTTTCTATCAATTGTAATATCTTAATTTCAAGTTTCAGTTCTTTATCGTCAATATAAGTTTATAAAAAAATTAGTGCACGAAAGTTTAGGTTACAGAAGAAAGGAAGTTCAAGAAGGGGCGCGTTTCATCTATTTTGTTAAACAGCTTCACGACAATCTGTCTCGGGTTCGGAGACTACCCCAAGAGTCTCTGTTTCACGAACCCGTTACAAGGAAGAAAAGGATGCCTGGCAGATATGCAGAAAACGTAGGACTCTGGCTTTTGAAGAAATCAAGAGATGCATGCTAGAAGTTATGGACCGATTTCGGAGTAAAGCGGAAAAGCGATTTAGCGAAATGTGATGCTAAATGAGGTATTCGACTTTTTAAATCCCCACACCTAGTTGGGAAGTGACAGTATTGAAATAGATGTGGGCAAATTTGAGAAAATGTATGCTAATGACGTAAATTTTACCGAGTCAAAACTAGAAACCGCTAGGTTTAATCGACTAGTACAATCCAGTGGTTTTACATTTAAAAATGACGCTACAGCGCTGGAAGTGCTGCAGTGCTAAGCAAACATCGTTTATGTGAATCAACACCTTATTTATTTATGAGTCTTAAGCTTTATCTCACTGTTGCTGTTTCTGTTGCAAGCTGCGAAAGAAGTTTTTCAAAACTTAAGTTGATAAAATCTTACTTGAGATCGAATATGGGAGAAAGCAGGCTGTCTGGGCTATCAATACTGTCCATTGAAAGTGGTTTAGTCGAGACATCACCTTTTGACGATATAATTTTTGAGTTTGCATCAATAAAAGCTCGACGTATTTAATTTTGAACTTTCAATAAAATTAAACAAACATTACTTTAATTCTTCTGTTATGTGGTAGTTAAATCAGTTTTTATGACGATGTTAAGATTGGCATTTCGTGCAAAAATCCAAGAGCGGCGTTTTGCGTTGCTACGCCACTGTGTGGCTCACCATGGTTTTACTGGTCAAACTGCTCTTTTGTTCTATGTGCTACTGGTCAAAGACCCCAAAGCAGAAATAATTGTCGCAAACCATTTATTCCAAGGACGCAACAACACAGCTTGGGTGGGAGTTGAACCAAAGTTTTCTCAAAATTGTCATAAGAACGGCGCTCCAACCACTCGGCCTCGCAGCTGTTGATTAACTCTTTTGCTCCCGCGTGAATAACAAAAAAAAATATCCGTAAGGTGGCAGTGCGAAAAACTGTCATAATCAATCATAATTAATCATAATTATGTACCTCAAGTTTGTTTGTAAATCATTACTCAGCTGTCTACTTCTACATTAAGTGTGATATATCGTTGAAATCTACATTTCTTGAGGATTTCAAATAGAAAAACAAAACTTTTTTTGAATATGCAAATTTTATGCAAATTAACCCCACCAACTGGGGGATAGTTGTCTTCGAAATTAAAGTAGTACCCTCACCTCAAAGATCACTACAGATTTTATTTTCTACCAATTTTTTTAGAAATGGTCGCAAGATGATGCTAAGGAAATAAGCTTTCAAGGTACATCACTCAAAACTTACCTAAATGCCTAGGTTTTCTACAATTTGCTACTTTCTGAGGCATATAAACTTTTTTTGACCGGTAACAAATTTTGGTAGTTAAATTCAGTACCTAAAATATGATCAGTCATTATCTGCTAGAGGTTAGCCTAAACCATGTAACATTATGTATTTTTGAACAGGGAATTTCTTCAAGATTCAGAAAATATCAAGTTTAAATAGAATATGCTGCCACTGACAATGGAACAGCAGCTTGTTTACACCCTTCCCATTTCTTGAGAAACAAGGGGGATACAGCAAACTTTGATTTAGAGAAGCCAAACTTCTGCTAGTTTTTAAACTTTATTTCGCTTCTTGTCTCCTTGGAAACTTGATACAAAATGACGACTTTATTGGTGAAATATTTGCAATTTATTTTATCTTTTTAAAGGGTGTAATTTTTCTACAAATTATAATTTAGTGAAGGTAAGGCAAAAAATTTTGGGGGGTTTTGAACTGATATGATGTACAGTACCCATTTTTGATCAGTAAATATCATATACCACTTAGTCTAAACTATTTAAAGTTATATATTGCTGGAAAGCAGATTTCCTAAGCTTTCAAATGTAACTGATATTTAGCAGCATATCATATTTTTTACGCACTAAATTTACTTTTATCTACTTATCGCTCAAATTGGTTTGGGGGGGGGGGGGGGGTTTTGAGACCCCTAAACAATTTGGAAATTCAAAAAAGTAAAATTTATTATTATTGCTTGAAATTTTGTCAAATGATGCCCCAAAAGAGTAGTTTTCAGACTGTGTTATGATAAAGGGTTTGGTTTTGTGGTAAAGATGTAATCTCAATTTGATTTTAGTGTAGTTGGCACGTGCTTAGAATTTGGCAGATTTTGTCGTCTGCAACTGGGCTTTTGGTCTTTTTAACCCTTTTTGGGTATAAAAATCCAAGAATTAGGGCACAAATTATACATCTTTTGATGCGTGAGGAAATAAGCGTGATCTTTTGACAATTGTATGAAAATCGGATGAAAAATAAAGTCACAAATCGATTATTTAGTAAACTAATTTTGTAACTCAATTTAAAAAATTTGAGGTAAACACTGAAAATACGAAATCATCAATCGATGATCGCGGGAGCGAAAGAGTTAAAATTGAGTTGTTAGGATGGGATTGAAAAATCCTAAAACCGTTTGGTAAGAAAATCTTTCCACTTTCACCATTGTTAAATATCGAAAAAGCCATGGCTGTAGTGGTATGGGAGCGCGGGTGAGCAATGTTCCCACTCTGTTTGACACAAACCTCTCTGGAAGCTGCATATTTGTACTCTGACCGTTCCCACAGTAATTGTGCATTTTCACACTTCTGTTTTTAGCCCTACAGCCCTGCGAAAAGCTGTAGCGTAATTTGACTCAGTTATAGGCTGTTGTTGAGTTTTTATTCAATCCAGCTGTTATTTTTTAGCTTTCGATTGACTTCCATGAATTTCCAAACTTGAGTTGGTAATTTCTCCGCATTTTTGTGGCAGCTTATTTTATTGCAAATTTCTGTAATTTAGTTTTCTTCATTTTATGAATTTCGATTACGCAGTATTTCCGTATTTTGATTTACATTTTAATATTTCCGTTTTTCACTAATTCCATATTTTCTTTATGAATTTTCGTGACTCTGCATTTCCGCATTTTAGTGTTACCCAGCTTAAGTACCCAATGTCCAAAAGTTGGAGAATCACTAGTTGCCGATTCACAACTAATTGTTGTTTTGTTTTTGGTAGTGTACTGGAAAGGTAGGCTTTTTTTATAAACCTTTTAATGACACTTAATGACAATAAAGTTGTGTTTTGCTGTTTTGCGACTGTGGCCAACACTTGCCGGTATTTTTTGCTATTTGGCCTCTGTTATTTTCTTTCTCGTTCTTCGGTAGAGACTTTTTCATCATGCCCAATGCAATGCACTTGTACTTTGCTTGGTAAATCTGTGAACTGCAGCAATAGAAGCTTGCGAAAAATTCCTTCTGACATTCCTAACGAAGTAACTGTTTTGTGAGTAGCTGATAAATTACAATGTTTATTTAAAATTGGTTTTATCCTATTTTAACTGAAAATATTCAGTGTAATAGCTGCCCAACATATTTATTGCAAAATCTGTTATTGGGGTGATGAAAACCTACAAGTTGCATGTGCTAATCTTTTCATGTATGCCCGGTGAAAAGCATTCAAAATCTGCTAGCCACTCATATCAAAAGTGCTTAAAACTTGCTTTACATTTAAAGTGCTGGTGCCAATTAAAGAGGTTTATAACCTACAAGCCACTGATGCCAAGTGAAAACTCTTTAAAATGTACAAGCCACATCTTGCATGCGAAATGAGTTTAAAAACGTACTGGTCATGCATGTTGACTGCAAAACATTTCAAACATTTTAACCATGCATTTCAGAAGTGTTCAAAAACTCAAGAACCATGCATGGTATAATGTTATAAGGGATGAAACTAAAATGAATTCACTAGAATGAAGAATTTTATAGAGAGTGTTGAGAATTTTTGTGGTACGAGATTTTGTAAATAGGTGATGGGTAAATAAGCAATGGGCAAGGTGGTGTTAGGGTTGGTTTGTGGAATTTTGGCATTTTTGTATTATCCTGCCGTAAATGTTTGATGTGTAGCTTGCAGGTTTGAAAAGCTTTTGGTATACCTAGTTTATAAGATTTAAATGCTATCCTATTAACATATGTGGCTTGTAAATTTTGAATATTTTTTTAGTGTGGCTTGTGCATTTTGAAGACTTTTTGATAGGCACGCATAGTTTGCATGGCTTGTCGGTTTTGATTACACCCATTTATAACAACTTACAGGTACTGGTGTGTTTATAAAGTTTAGTAGCAATACTGTACATCTTAGTATTTTTTAAAAATGAGTAGATCTATTACAGTAAAGCAAAGTGACTTTTACCCTAAGGTGTAGCTTTGGCATAAGTCAGTAAGTTTGCATGTTTTGATCTTTGGCAGGAGGTATTCTTATGAAATTGCCCAAAAATTCTTGCAGGCTAAGTCTATTTGTAAATGATTGTCAAAAAATTTTGGACAGTATTTTTATGTGATACTAAAAATGTTTTTGTGGGCAATGTTTATGTGATTATGAGAAAATTTCTGTTGACTATTTTTATGTGATTGTAGCGGTTTACTTTCTTATGACTCTGAGTGCATAGAAAAACCACAAAAATAATTTTAAAACAATTTATTTTCTAAACTCTTTGCCAACTACAAACTTCAAAAAAACTCAAATGTCTAAAATTGTTTCCAAGCTCAAAAGACGCAAATCTCCAATTGATTAAAAAAATGCAAAAACTGAAACTACATGACCTACTAATTTGCCGACAGTGCACAAAAACTACAAATGTGATAAAAAAAAACAAAATAATTAACAAAGTAAATTAAAATGAGATGATGTAACGCAACTTAAAGGTAAACTACAAAATTAACGCATGAATAAATTTAAACAAAACATTCGATTATTTAACAAACAAAAAATCCAAGGAAGTAGTTCCGACATGATCATAAAAAAACTACTTTGAGTTGTTTTTATGCACTGGAAAAAAACCTGTGATCATAATTGATTGTAATAAACCTTTTTCTTGAAAGAATTGGTTATGTAAAAAACCTGTAAAAACTGCTCTGCTATTTGAAAAGTTTAAAAACACCTGTCTAGGTTTTCTGGCATGGAATAGTTGCAATAAGCTTGTGGCCTAGGTTTTGTCATTGTCACTGGAAACAGCCTCATTAACTCAGCCTGGCAGCAAGAACATTCAACCAGTCTGCCACTTTTCCTTCTCTCAGGCTCCTGCTCAATCCTTTTTTTCTTTCATTTTTCTCACACTATCTGGCTTATATGGCAAGAGTTTACCACCTAATTGGCTCAGACTGCAATGCAATGCTTTGGTAACCCAAAGTAAGAGTGGTCCTCAAAACACTGGATGGGGCCTCTGTCAAAAATGTTGTGGTGGAGATTGAAGTAAACTCTATTTTATGTCCAAATTATAGATGAAGATCTTTTTTTTTTGAGATTGATATTTATATAGCCGAAGTTTGTGTGTTTTCAATCCAATTTGTAAGTGCTTTTTTATTTTCCAAATCTACCTTTTTTAAATATTGATTTTCCACATAATCTTTTTGAAAAGGGCTCCTAGACATAGCCAAAGATTGTGGGAGAGATTTTACCAGGATCCTGTTGTTGTGGGTTTTCAGTAATGTTTCCTTTAAATGCAAAATATTGCAAATTTGCTGAAGCATGTCTGGCAGGTTTGCTATTGAATTTCAATGGGGTGTTAAATAAGTCTGGCAGTTTTTAATCGCTTTTTTTAGTTTGTCAAAATTTTTGCAATTTTCCTGGCAAAATCTTGCAGCAACTTTTAATGCATGGGAGTCAGTGGAAAGAAATTAAAATTTAGACTGATGGTTTGTTACAGCAGTGCAATGTTTCACTTAAACATTGCATGGCTGTGATGCAACTGCAAGTGATAGCAAGTTAAATATTGCACATGCAATTACCATTCTTTTTTTGTGTTCCAAATTATCACTCAAGTTATTAACAAAGTAAAGTCAATAAGTTTTTTTTTGTTGGCTTCTCTCTACCAACTTCAGTTGTAACCAGTGATGGGCACAATACTTGAAATTCATTTAAATCAATACTGATTCATGCCACTTTGTAACATCTTAATTCAGTGCTGATACTTGATACATTATTGTTAATTTTATGTGGTACTGATATTGATACAGTATTGCCGATACTAGTATTTAGATACTGTTTAAGTCTTGTAAAAGCAGCCAAAATGTTTATATATGCTTGCTAGTTGCTTTAGGCCACTTGGATATTAGTGAGGCTGGTAAGCCTATCTTTACATTCTGCAGCAGTCAAAAGTTAAACAAAATAATGAATATCAAGTTTTATGTGATTTAAGAGCTTTTGGAAGAAGATGACATGTTTGTTTGTTGGACCATTTATTAAGTGGGAAAAATCAATATCACTACATGTTTCAGCTTTCATTTAGGCACATCAGACAAACCAACCTTTACACCTGGTATGTTTAGCTCAGCTTATTTTCTACAAATCACTGCACCATTGGGTTGTGGTATGTCAGATGGAAAATTTCCACTACATAAGCCAACTTAGTCTACAACTAAAGGCTGGTTATAACTGGTTGCATAGTTGCGAGTAATTGAATTCCTGTTATTTAATTATTATAATTGAAGAAAATACTTAATGTTGTCTATTGATGATAAAAAAAGGTTTTGCCAAAGTGCAAGTGTACTGCCAGTATCCACGTCCCAGATTATGCTCAGCCAGTGTATAGTTTGACCCACATTGAAAATGTTAAGTGTGGAAGTAACTGTTCAATGACAAAATTGCCATATACTTAACATCACTATAGGGACTTGATTAAAGTCTAACGTGTGTTTATGGTCTGTTACAACTTCAAAATCATTACTGATACTAAGCGGCATATTTAGAAACAAACTTTGGGAGAAACCAGAGTACTTTTTTTGTGTAACAATTGCTACTGGAATACCATTTGGCAGCACTGCCCTTTACCCCCTAATCTGATATGGTGTAAAAAATTACATAGACTCAATGGAAAGAAGGGTTAAAATGAACTTTGCTCAAATTATGAGGTGTGATACTTCACTAAATGCAATGAATCTCAACTGGCTAAACTGATGTTGATCTAAGAAGCAGTGAATGTAACCAGCATGTTTGATCAAAGATCACAGCCATCATGAAGTAATGACAATCAAAAAGGTGTGAGAGGGAGAAGTATGTTACAGTTTTTATCACATTTGCCTACTTGGTAGCCAACTTAATCAACATTAAATGTATTAAAAGTGTCTGTGATACAGAAAATTGGAATACTTTGATATTGATACTCTGTACTTTGGAGTAATGATAATTTGATATTGATGCTGATACAAAAATATTGATTGACACTATTGCCAGTACATGCATCTAGATCAGTGGTTCTTAAACTTGTTGGAGGTACCAAAGCCCGCAAGTTTTATGCAGGCATTCACCAAACCCTTTGTTAAAATTCAAAATATATCTGATAACAAACTTGAGCCTAAAGTGAACTATGCATCTGTTGCACATAAGATCTTATTATTCAAAGAAAGAAAACGAACAAAACATGAATTTCACAGAAAAACACAACTCAATAAATATTTACCACAAATCAATGTGTTTTATGCTGTTGCATTTCAGAAACAATTCTAGAAATGCGTGGCTTGACCTTGGAAATTGTTACTCTCATGTCATTTTCGCAACAAAGTCTGTTCCTTTTTTTGTTTTTGTGTCTACCATCGTACGAATGGACTTCTTGCATAGATGCGTTGTAACAAATAGTATAAGTATCTCAAAGGCTTTCTTAGCAAGAAGAGGGTAAGCTACAATTTGCTGACACCAAAACGTTGAGAGCCGCTGTTGAACTTGGCTCTGCTGAAGTTCAGTGATTTCATCAAGGTATTTATCATTGACATCTGCTTTATCAACACTAAACATGAACGGCTGTCTTACTCATGTTTGGATAGGACTCTCTGTCCGGGAAGTATTCGTCGAGAGATTTTGTGAGCTCATCTAAGTGCAAGGAAATTGCTTGTTTCAGTTCTGTGGGTATGGAAATGTTTCCATTTCGGGACACATCTTCGATCTCACTTATACAGTCATTCAACGAGGAAAATTAGTGAAGTTATTCTCTGCTTGTCGTTTCCATTGTTCGATTTTTTAAAAAAAGCCTTTAAATGTTCTTGCACTTCGATAATATTGACTCCACCACTCTGCATCTGTTGGTTGAAAGCTCTGAAGATATTGGCCATGTATGCCAAAACGAAAATGAACTCAGAATTTTCAAAACGATCTGCATGACAGTGTTGATGCTCTTGCAAAAACACTGCTAATTCCACATGCAAGGCTAATACACGGTTCAGCACTTTTCCTGGGACAACCCCCAAACGTTAGAGTAGTACAGAAGTAGGGATGGGCAATTCAGAATAATTTACTTAGTTAAACCAAATCCAGAATTCGAATCCAAATCTTTTTTTTGCAATTAGCACAATCAACATGAAAGCATTTATCATAAGTTTACAAGAACAAAAGCACAATCAGATAACGAGGTTATTGCAGTGCAATACATTTAAGCTTTCTACGTCTTTGCCTGTGTGTGTGATTTAGTTTTTGGATCATTGCATGCAACGAGTGTTCTCTTTAAATGCAAAAAAAGTGCTAATTTGTGTAAACATGTCTGGCAGATTCGCAGTTATAACTCCAAGATGCGTAAAAAAGTCCGGCGGTATTTGTTAATTTTTTCACAGTTGTTAAAATCTTTGGAACCAACTGTTTCACGTGAGAGACAGTGAATAAGAATTGAAGCTTTTTTAGAGAAGTGTAACGTCTTGTGTAAGCAATGCATGATTCTGATGTAACAGCGAGTGAGGACGACTGAAAAATCTTTTGTATCAAAAATTATCTCTCAAGTAATTGACACAAAGCAAATAAAAAAGTTTTTTTCTTTACTTTTTCCGGTCAATTTCAATCGTAGCTAAAAAGCAATAATACCAAAGAGCTCTCAAACATTAGTTTAACACAAGACATCATTTTTTGAGGGAAGTTTTAAGCTGGAAGTGGTTAAAATGTGTATTTTTTTCTTTACGCTTCAACGCCAATTTCAATAGTGCTTGATAAGATAAGAAAGCGCACAGCTCTTGGTTTCAATTTAGCACAAAAAACACCATTTATTAAAGGAATTATTTAGTTTTTGTTACATACTAATAAATAACCTTTTCACTCTTGCCAATTATGAAAACCAAAAGTAAAAAAAAATTAGACTTCTGAGTTCTGATCAAACCCTAAAATATGAAGCAAACAAAAAATGGATTCTAGTTTTGATCCTTTTAAAAGCATACATATTAAATTGTAACCTTTTTTTATGTAATTTACTTGAAAGATAATTTGAAATACTTTTCTCCCCCCAGAAATTTTGAAAACTCTGCGCTTACACCAATAGAGTTGTTGTTTGGACTTGCGTTTAGATTTATCTTTAAAGATCTTTAACGCACAGTAAACTCCAGTTCTTGCTGCGAAAGACGTAACAGAGTAAACAAGATACAACTTGCAAGCTGGTGTATTAATCAAATTAAAAAATAAAGATTGTTTGGGACAGATGATGATGGCCTAAATTAGAGATTTTCAATCGGCAAACCATGGTCTTTATGGGACCAGTACTTTATTTAACCTTCTCATTAAGTGAAATTGGAAAATCTTCTTGATGATTTGTTTTTTTATTTTATTTGGACAGCATTCCTGAAATTTACATTGACAACTTTTTTGAGGTCACCTATAAAATCAAGAAAAATTAATAATCGGGCCACGTGTCTCTGCGTTTCGAAAATGGGCCACATGAAAAAAACGGTTAAAAAGCACTGAACTAGGTTTAACATGCCATAATTGAAAAAAATAAGACTGAGGGAAAAACAAAGGTGTGGTTATATGCAAATCAACGTTATAGGTAAATTTTAAGTATCCGAAATACTGAAATTCTGCAGGGACTGAGGGAAACGTTACGTTATTAAAAGCAGGTTGACGTCATAAATAAAGCCATTAGACTAATTCTACTGTACAATCACAGACATGTTTTTTTACAACTTTAAAATATGTTACTTGGGCTGATGTAGCGGTTTGTTCAGCAATGTCCCCCAAAATTTGTCTGGCGGTTTTTGTACGTTTACTAGCAATTTCGAACTTACACCAATGATTATACACTTACTAAAATCTTAGAGGGAACACTGCATGTAATTGATACTTTTACAAAAAGAAAATCTGTGACCAAGCAACGTGATAAAGCTTGTAGGCAGGATATAAACCGAATCCTATTGTTGGATTCGGATAGTTTGGGATTCAAATCCTTTGGATTCAGTATTCTGAATTGCTCATCCCTATACAGAAGTACCTCGAATTCAGAGCCCATTTCATTGCACAGCACTTTGAATATGCGGTGCTTCAAAGCACTATTTCGCACATAATTTACACATTTCACCACAATTGTTAATACTTCTGCCAATTTTGGAGGGAATGTTTTTGTTGCCAACTAATGCCTGTGCAGAAGACAATGCATTACAGTTATGTGTGGTGCATCGGCTTTCACTAGCGCACCAAAACCAGATTTTTGCCCTAACATGGTTTTGTCCGAAGAAATTCTTCAAACAATATCCCATGAAATATTGTTGTCTCTGATGAATTTATTCACAAGTTTCTTAACGTCAATAGCCTCAGTTGATGTTGTCAGAGGTAACAAAATAAAAAATCTTCCTTTATCATGTCTTCTTTTACATAACACACAAATACTGCAAGCTGGCTTAGATTGGCAATGTTGGTGGTCTCGTCAAGTTGGAAGCTAAATTTTGCCGTGCTTGAAATCAAGTCTGAAACTATTTGAGTCTAAATGTCATTGCTCGTCTTATCAATTCTGTTGCTGATGGTGTTATTTGAAGGAAGAATTTGAGATAATTTATTTTCAGTTGCTTTTCCAAGCATGGTATTCGCCATCTTCAATGCAGCTGGTTTTACAAGTGTTTCCCCAATGGGGTATGGTTTGCCCTGTTTGGCAATCAGGTATGCAACTTTGTATGATGCAGTGAAAATTGGTTTGTCAATGGAAACAATGCCGAAAACAGGCAGAGTAGCCTTTTCATCATATTTGGCTCTTTTTATTTTAAATTCAGCAAGTGTTGTGTTCTTGTATTTTCCATCGCCATGCATCTTTAGAAAGCGTTCCTTTAGTTTTGCTGGTGCTAAGCTACAGTTGCTCAACTTGGCATCGCAAATAGTGCACTGAGGACGCTGACTTCCATCACGTTCTATGATATACGTAAATCCATATTGTGCATATTCATCTGACCACTTTCTTATTTTCTTCGACATAGTTAAAATGAAGAGATTAAAATACTATAAAAAAGATTAATGTCTACTAAATCAAATGTAAATAAAATTAAAACTAACCCAAACCCTACGAAATAATGTCAAAAGCTAAATAATATAATTAAGCAGTTTGCTGAAATGTCTTGTAACCGCAACAAAGCCTGCTGCGCAGTGACACGTCTTACCATATTTGAGCCTAAACTGTGACTAGCAGAACAAGTTTTTAAAGCTAAGAACACAGAGGTATATAAGTCAACGCCTGAAAAGTATTATGAAAACACTCATATATTCATGGAAATAACACTTTTATTGCAGATAACAGTAAAGTCAGTGTAGAACAGCAATCTTTGCCTTTTCTTCTGAATGCTAACCGCTTGCAAGCACGTGCTAGTCTCAATCTACAGAATTAGGACGCTGGAAAGAAATTATCCCAATCCTGCTATGATTTCACAGTGCTTAGTTACAGCTCTGACTAGAACAATGCTGATTATCATTTGCGCTATGTTTTCACGTTGTAATGATTCTGAAGACTGTAATCGCTCTCTATGTGAAACTTCCAGCAGTGTGCATTAATTGTGCATTAATCCTGCTGTAATCTCACAATGCTCAATTACAGCTCTGACTAAAATCATGCTGATTATTACTTGCTGTATGTTTTCACATTGTAATGATTATGAAGACTGTACTTGCACTTCACATGAAACTTTTAGCTTTGTGCATCAATTGACTCGCTTGGTCGTTTTAGTGTTAAGCAGAGGATGTTGTGATTGCTGTACACATAGCGTGTGTATACTTATCCTAATCTCCGCTGAACCCCTAATACTGACACATCAAACCCCTGGGGTTCAATCAAACCCAGTTTAAGAACCACTGATCTAGATGCCATCCATCTCTGGTTGTAGCTAAAGATCAATAACAGCAAGCAGCTTTTAAATTCAGTTTAATACAAGACATCATTTTCCAAAGGAATTTTTAAAAATCTATATGTTTTCTTTATGTTTTAAAGCTAACTTCAACATGTTTGTTAATATTGTAAAGCTGATAGCTCTCAGTTTCAATTACAAAAACACCCCTTGAAAAAGAAATGTTTTTTGAAATAAAATGTACCTGACAGTTAGGTGCTGTAATAGCTTTCCAGGCGTGATTGAAATGAGCTTTGAAATGTGAAAAAAGTGTGGATTCTAGTTTCAATCTTCTTAAAAACATTTTATTTTAAAATGTAGCCTATTTTTTATGTTAATTGCTTAGAAGGTTATTTCTAATACAGTATGAATTTGCCTATAACTGCTAACTATTGTAGGGAACTGTAAAAAATTTCTGTTCATTATATGTCCATTGCACAGCTATCTTTTGACAAAACATAAGGGTGTTATTATTGGATAATGTTTATCTGCGTAAAGAAACACCATTAAATTGTCAAAACTCACAGAAAGTTTTGCACTGTGCAAAGAAAACTTCCTCTAAAACATAGTTGTGTGCATGTGGCCATTGCAGTTTTTTGCATCGGCCTTTTTGCAATGGCACCAAGTAAAGTAGGCTGGGTTCCCTGAAAATTGTTTGGATGGAGAGCAGCTTCTGCACTAATGCAGTAAAACTTTATGTTCTTGAATGATGAGTAGACCTTACTATTTTTTGCAATAAGGGCTCATAAGTGACACCAGTGGTATAAGCACGGCAGAGAGTTGGGTCAACCTTTTTTGAGTGTAAATGGTATACAACTTTTTATTGCTTTGTAGTGTCACTCTATACCAATTTCTACCTAGGCACTGCTGTAGTTTGCACTTGGCATGACATATTTTCTCCACTGTTTATTATGAGAGATGCTTCATATCTCATGTGTACCCTATGTAATGAAATTTTTCAAGTTGGCATGCCCCCATACCCTTAGAATAACCATACCTTTGGCGCTCTTCATGAAAGAAACCAAAATTCCCACAACAAATTTCTGCCTGAGCCATTTGAGTGAGAACCTGTAGAGCATTTCAATTTTTTTACTGGACTTGAAAAGCTGCATTTATCAAACTCATGAATATTCAATCTACAAATTTCTCTTTTCCTTGTACTGGGATTGGTTTTTGTATGCTTTTCACAAAGATAGCAATTCTCCTTACAAATATTTGTGACTTTTTCCTTAACCTTTGCCATTATTATTGAAAAAAATTGTAAGTCTGTTTCCAAAAGCTGTTTTCCAAACTGTTTTGTAAAGTTTTTTTTTAAAGGAAGGTCAAAAACCTGGATACAAAATGAGAAAACGTTTTATATTTGTATTGTTGCACATCTGATGCATTATTAAAGCACTAATAGATATGGTTGATTACATATTTCTGTTAGCCCAGTGAGAGTTAACATTATTCCTCATTTGTTTCATCAGCTCTATTTCACTGTAATCTTGCAAGACACATTAGTTAAGTGTCTCGATGTTTTACTGGATTTTGTCATGAAATTGGAAGCTCTTATAAATTACAAATGTTCTTTTAGGAGTTTTCACAACAATAAAATTCCTGGAACTGAGCTTCAAGGTGAACTTTTCAAGAATCTGTTCTGTTTGCAGACTTTGTAAGTGCTTTGTAGATTTTTGTTTTCTTTTTGTGCCATTGAGGTGTGCTTCTGAAAAATGGTGCACAAGCACCGATTATAATTGTAGTGATACTCCAGTTGGCAAACACCATGTTATTATCACTTGTACTGCACATTTTCTTATTGCAGTACCCAGTAAGCTTTATTAAAGCAACTGCCACGGTTCTTTAATTGTAACTGCCTTTTTTCTGGTTAATAGAGCTAATTGGACATGGCGAACTTTATTACGTTGTAATAAGACCAACAGTATTTTAAGGTAGTTTTTAATTTAACATTCACACTGATTTTACTGCCAAGCTGCAATGCACCTGAAATCTTTCAAAAAGATAAACAAGGATCAGTTTTGTTATATATTTTTTTCTTCAAATAAGACAGCGCTTTTACCTTTGCTTTGAAGGAGTGCACTGCTTTTATTTTTGTCAAAAAGTGGTACATGAAACCACTCTTTTTACAAAGTTGTGTTTTAACTCTTGCTCTGTTACTTTTTTGTTTTTCTTGATGTTTAGCTGTTGTATTAGTTTATTTTGACTTTGTGTATGAAATTGATTATAATGTGATAATTTAAGTGTGATATAATGAACTGTATCTCTATAATGGAATAAATTTTACAAACATTTTTTGCAGCAGTTATAGATTGTGTGTCTGAGTTGGAAATACATGTTGACACCACTCTTTTTTTTTAACCAAGCAGTGTAAAACAGTAATGGGTTTTCCATTTTCAACTACAAACAGCAGCTCTGTTGTTTTAACACCAAATTTTATAACAAAATTAAGGAAACCAAAGACCATGGAATTATTTTGAACCTTCTACTCAATGGTGCTCATTAAATTTTTCTCAAATCTTGCTCAAGCAGTCTTACTACCCTGTTTTTTCTATCGAATTGTTGAGATTTTCAGTATGATCTCATGCGTGAGTTATCTGGTTTTCACTGTTTGCTTACAGGTTTAAAGTCATAACTAAAACAATGAAGTCACTTTTTTAGTAGTAAGTTTGAGCGATGTGGTTTTTGTAAGAGGTCTGGATATAAACAGTAAATTTGGTATTATTAATTTGATGGGTTAATGAAAAGTCAATTTTTTTTATCGTTAGGTTAGTTTTTCTGTTTAGGGTAGTAAAGTAATTTATAATGGTATGGTCAATTTTTTATAATTAACACTGTCAGTCAAAATGGTTCTTTCGTATTGGTAAGAAAAACTGATCATTGTGATAAGGGTGACAAAACTTACTTAGCTTTTTTGTTTTAACACGCAATGTTTGCCAATTTTTTGTACTGTAGTACAGATTGTCACAATTAAATAATTGTGGTGCAATAAGTCAGATGAAATTTTGTATGACTGTGTTGCAATTGAATAGTTGCAACAATTAGGAGATGCAATACTGCACATTTGTTAGGCAAAAACGTTTGCAGTGTAGCAAAGAGGCATCTATAATGTTAGTTTAGATTACCTTTTCATTATGTAAAGTGAATTAAAACAGAGTGAATAGTTTATTTGTGCAGGCGCAGTGTGCAAGCTCACTAATAAATAGTATTTTACTATTCTACAGTGGAATCAACTGCAAAAAGGTGATGTGAATTAGTGTGACATATTTAGATTTTACTTGAGCTTGTAGTTTAGGTTTTTGAATGATGCCAAAAGCTAAAGCAACCAAAAGATCTAAAATTTGGTCGGTACTTCAAGGCTTCCTTGAAGAACTGATGAAAAGTCCCAACAACAAATTATTTTGCCTTTTGTGCACCTGTACGGTTTCTTGCAACAAATGCTTTCTTGTTGAAAGTCATCGCAATACATCCAAACACCAAAAAGCATTATGCAGCAAATCTAAACTACTAATCCCACACACTTTGCAATCGTTTTTGAGGGGCAGTAACACCAAGTTTGTGGAAAAGGTAATCAAGGCATTTTTTCTGCTGATATTCCTTCATGCAAGCCTAACAAATTTGTTGCAGTACAATACATTTAAGCTTTCTACATGTTTGCCTGTCAGACAAAATCGCAATTTAACGCATGCTTTTGATCAATAAGTATGTGTGTGTGTGTGAGTTGATTTTTCAATCATTGCATGCAACTGATACGTTTACAACAAAAAAATATGTTACCAAGCGACGTGATAAAACTTGTAAGCAGAATTAGTCTGCAATGAATTACTGCAGAAATATTTCATGAGCTATCAAATTTTTGTATGATTTCAAATAGGTAGCATGTTGTTTGTAATAGTGTATATGCAACACTGGGTTTTCATTGTCTGGAGAACAGGTGTTTGAAGTGTGACGCTGTCTATTCCAACGGACTAAAAAATGAGTTTTTGATTGTTCAACATGATGCATGGAGCAAATTTCGCATTGTGTGGCATATGTTCCAAAATTTGTGCAGTTTAATTGTTGTTTGATAGTAGAAACAGTGCCGTTGTTATTTGTAATGGAATTGGCAGTGACTTCCACATTTTAATGTGTTCCAAAATTACCACGCAACATGCGTTGCTCATTTATTGCATAATTTTGAAGATTCTTGGTTATTGTTGTTGTTGAAATTTACTTCAGAGCAATAAATTTATAATTGGTTTGTAATAGAGTGTTGGTGATTTTTTTTATTGATCATTATTAATGATTGATGGAGTTGCTTTTTTTTGGGTGTAAGAGTGATGCCGTTTGTATATGACCTAGGTCAAAGTAAACTACCTGTTTGGACTCGGTTTATTATCATTAGTTTTGAATTTAGATCTATACAAGTTTTGGCCACCATTTTCATGTTGAAGTTTGACTTGAAGCATTTGTTTTGCAGTTGTTCAAGGCTTTGATACAAACATTCTTGCGGTGGCATGATTGCCTATGCAGAAAACATTGATTGATAGCTGTGGGTTGAACAAAGTTCTTTGTGAGAAATCACCTTTTGAAGGAATTGTGTACCTGATGTTTGAAATCTGAATGTTTGACATCTAAAAATTCCATCTTGCTGTTGCTGTTGGTACTTTCTGAATGCTTTAAAATTTCAATTCCAAAGCTGCATCTTTAAAAGATCTAATCATTGAATGTCAAACAAGACTAGTGATGTTGAGGTCATCGAGAAGCCAAGCTATGTTGTCTCGATAGCATTTGAAAAATTGGGCTTTATTAAGTACATTGGCAATTGGCAAAAGTGTGAGATGTGAGGTGATGTTTGCTATGGAAACCAAATAATTGTTGCATGTTACAATACCAGTGGTTAATTTGCAAAAGTTTATTTCATCTAAGCAATGAGAAATTAGATTATCAAAATATCTACACACTACTTGTTAAAGTCGAAAATTGTGCAAGTGTATAGTGAACAGTGTTCCCTTTAAATTAAAATGCAAAAAAGTGCGAATTTGTGAAAATACGTCTTGTGGATTTGTAGTTAAAATTTTACAGTGTGTAAAAATGTGTGGTGGTTTTGGGTTACTTTTAGTTTGTTAAAATTTCCCAATTTTACTTGCAAGATCTTCACCCATATGTTTAATGCATTGGAGAAAGTGAAAAGAAATCCCAAGTTTGGACCAGTGCTTTCTTGGGCAGTACAGTGTCTCGTGTAACCATTGTCCACCTGTGATGCAATAGTGACTAGTGAGTGATGGCGACCTAAGCATTATGCACGCTGTTACCACTTTTTTAGTATTACAACGTATCTCTCAACCAACTAACGTAAAGGTTTGTTTTCTTAACTTTTTCCATGCAATTGCAATTGTAGCTAAAAAGCAATAATACCAAGCAGCTCTCATACTTCAGTTTAACACCTGACATTATTTTTCAAGGAGAGTTTAAAACTGAAATTTTGGTTAAAATATATATTTTTTTGATGTTTCAATGCCAATTTTAATGGTTTTTGTTAAGATAAAAAAAACCTAGCTCTTGGTTTTAATTTTGTACAAAAAACATTTTTTGTAGAAATGGTTCAGCTTTGCAAATTACTAATAAATATCGTATTTTTTTGTGTATAAGTAGCAAAATTGTGTACTATTTTTTGAGCCAAAATTAGGGGATGCAACACTTATACTTGAGGTTTAAATAACAACATGGCAAGAGCGCTTGGGATGATATCCCACAGGAAATGGTTAGAAAGAGTTTTCTAAAAAATGGCATTTCTAACAATTTTGGGTGGGAGTGAGGATGATTACTTGTAAAATGAATGTGAAGAAGGGGAGGGTGAAGAAGAGAATGTTGATGAATACATACCACCATCATGGGGCACTGATGAGGATGTGCCACAAAAACAGTGGGAAGAACTGTTGGTAACAGTAAAGATGAGAAAGAAAACGATTTTGAAGGTTTTTAGATGTTATTTCTTGGTGGTTGAAAATAAAAACTAAAAAGAAATTTTGTACTGTTTTTTGAGCCAGATTAGGGGTGAGACTTATACATTAGTAAATATGGTGACCCGCCAGCTATTTTGACTAAGAGTAAACAAAAAATATGACTTTTAACCAATTTTGGTTTTGAGTCCCCTCAAAAAACAGATAATTTCTTAAAAATAGGATATAGCTGACAGCTATGCACTGAGATATTTTACCAGTGATGATTGAAATAAGCCTTGAAACGTGAAGAAAAAAGTGTGAATGTTTTCACTCTGCCACTGGGTGAACATTTTTTTTTGCAATGCATGTGCGAGCGAAAGAGTTAATAAAGAAAAGCTTGGACAATTTAAGTAAAAAGGTTTTGAAATGGAAAGAAGCATTTGAGAGCAAGTGACTAACAATGATCTTCATGAAGATCAAAAGTGATGGAAATGGTTCCAAAAATATTCAAGATTGTAGTCTATCCATTAGGGTTACAACTTTTTAACTTTTTTTTTCAAAACTGATTTCCTGTGGTGGGAATGAATGAACTTTTGCTTATAACTGCTGAAAATGATGTTTATTTTGTTGAGCCAACAAAAAAGGTCACGCATAAACCACTTTGAAAAATTCGCGATTAGACCTTACCGTTATGTATAAGAAATGACTGTATAATACCATGAAAAGATAATTCCGCCTTCTTTAAATGAAGAAAAATGTAATAGTGACATCATAAACCACAGTATCATTCACTTCAGACACATAATATTTCAGAATTAAACTTTGTTTTGAAACTAAAAATTTGTTTCTATTCATATTTAAGCATAGAATTAGCAACTTCTAACAGTAATATCTTATCCTAAACTTTGAAATATTCAAATTACCGATAATACAACATGTACAAGAAAAATTCAATTGCAACAAACAAGAACAAGGAAACCTGGAGAAAGAACTTGGTGCAGTTTCAACAACCATCAAGAAGAGGCAATATGGCAATATACGAAAATCCTCTCAGTGATCGGAACCGATTGCCCCTGAAAAGCCACGTGATGGGGCGTTTTAAATTTTTTCAGTCCACTGTTAAAGAACGGAAGAAGAGGATCAGTCTAATTGCTGCGGAGGTAAAAGCTTTATGGAGCACAAAACTGAACTTCCCCCATGTATCAGATCAGGCCATTTGCTCAAAGCTTGAAAAGCTCTTGCTTGAGTACGACTCTTGCAGAAAGAAGAGTGACTTTGAGTCATTAGATGAACTGTTTGACGTGACTAAGGAGAAAGGCGAATGGCTTTGCAAAGAGGATAAGGAGCTATACAAATTGCAAATCCAGAGTAAAGGCCAGGTTGGTTATTCCACTGGCAAACTTGCTAGTGTTCAAACTATCCACCCATCCAAGTGAAGGAAGACACTCGAAGCAAGTGCACCAAATTTGGCAACTGCAAGCAGTTCATTAGATTTAGTTTCTTCCGAAAGCAGTTCCGACTCATCTGATACTAGTGAAGAGAGTTCTTGGGAAGACGAAGCTGCACCATCAGCAAGCAAAAGAAAGCATGACTCTACCGGCGTGGCAAAGCGGCTTGTTATAAGCTCAAAGCTATCAACCCATAAAACATCAAAGCTGTGCCATCAGCTTTCTGGTGAAGGCATTGACATACCAACACCAAGTCAACAAGGAATTCATAAGGTTCTCTTGGAAGAAGCAGAACAACTGAAGCAACATTTGATTAGCACACTTCATCGTGAAAAGTGGAGTTTGCACTTTGACGGTAAACGAATACAAGGCATTGAATATCAAGCTGTTGTCTTAAAAAATGCAGCTACGGAAATCAAGTTGGCTGTGCTTCAGTTAAAGGATGGTACAGCTGCAACCATTGCAAAGGGGATCCAAGGTGTCTTGGATAACTTTAACTTGTGGGGATCAATCTTGATGATTGTTGCTGACACGACAAGCGTCAACACTGGAAAGAAAACTGGAGTGGTCGTTCGGTTGCAGCAGATGTTCGAAGAGAATGGTAGTTCCAGGCCAACGTTTATCAGTTGCCAGCATCATGTACTTGATCGCATTCTTCGTCTAGTCATGGACGATGAGCTGCAGGGCTCAACCAAATCCCCAGACATCGATTATTTTTTTGTGAAGGATTTGACAAGCAGATATGATCAACTAAAGGAAGCTTTCAGCAATGGTAAAGCTAAGATCAAGGAAACAGGTGGTTGGAGAGATGACATGAAATTTTTGTACCACCTCACACGTGTCTTTCGTCACATCATGGAGAAAGATGAAGTCCCTTTAGTGAACTTTCAACAGATTCCTAACATGAGCAATGCACGCTGGAATTCTCGTGCCATCATGGTACTCCTTGCATTCATTCTGATGCCTGAAACTCGAATCAGGCTTCGTAAAATCTGTTCATTCGTTTCTTACCAATGGGCTGACCATTGGTTTAGCAACCACTTGTTCCGCAATGAGGATTTTGATGAATTATCAGATGCTTTGGATGGATACCCAAAAGGTCTCAAATGCTTTAAAAACCACTGGAAACGAGATGACTCACCCATTAATATTGCTAGAAGCAACCAATGCTGCGAGCGTGCGATAAAAGTTATGCAACAGTTGCAGGCATTTTGCAGAAACACGGATAACCTCTCCCTGAGATTTATCCTTTCCAATGACATTAATTTGTCCAAGTGACTTCTTTGTTTGATTTTTGAACCGTAACAATGCAATACATGCTATTCTTTGTTTCTTGTATACAACTTGGCAAAGGCTTTGTATGTCTTTAAGATCCAATCAAAACACCAAAAAATTGCATTATTTAAAACCATTTTGTGCGTGACCTTTTTACATCAAATGTGAATAAAAATTGGATTTTCTTGAATCTTTTATAAAAGTTCATCAAGTTATAATACAGGGATAGGGAGTTCTGAAAAAGTTGTAACCCTACTATCCATATGTCAAGTGCAGCAAGCAGGTGATGGCACATTCAATACTGTACACAAAATGTGGTAAATGGGTGTATGGTAGATGAGCAAAAATAAACAGAGTATCATTATCTCTATCAAAAGATTTTCGTTATGAAAGATGGGTTGAAGTAACAAAAGAAATTTGGGCATTTGATGTTAAATATACACAAGATTTTGAGATCAATCTTTCATATTTTGATAATTTTTGGTGTGTGTTGACATTCACGACAAAAAAGATGTGCAAAGTTTTAGGGGCATGCATTCTCTGGAACACCTTTCATGGCTCCCCAAATTAAGGGCTCAACCATCTAGCCCCCAAACTTTGTGAAGCATTTTCTTTAATCTTGTGTGATTTTCATGCATTTGGTACCAAATTATTTTGGAAAGATAAGATTTTTTTAAGTGATAGTATGTATAAATTATTTAGACCAAATAGAATAGAATTACAATTGACCTTAACCTTTGAACTTGCATGCCTAAAAATTGGCTCCTCTAAATCGGCCAATTTTTTGTGTAAACATGGCTTCATTTTTAATTTATTCATACTCCAAAAGTTAGAGTGGGTTCTCCTTTGAAACATAAGTTATGCACAGTGACGTTTTCCTATGTCAAAATAATTTGGCCTAGATTTCAACAATATATAATGAGAAACAACTATTAGTCATGCAGTTTCAATGCGTTTCGGACTTAGTACATGTGTACAGATGCTTGTGATGTGAAACAAATTCGTTACCCTGAGAGTGTTTATCTGGTTGTTCTTGATGCTGGAAACTTCATATTAAATAGGCCTAGTAAACCACTGTTCTATAACTACTACTTTTTTTACCATGTCTTTGAAGGTTGATAATTTCAAGTTAGCCCAGATGCTGAGGGAATTAACTATCTAGGATATTGCTATCTTCTCTCCCCTTATCATTCTATCAGACTTCATGCACTGAATTGTTCCTTGTCAAATAACTCTCAATAATGTGTCAAGTTAAAACTATATTTCAAAATTATTATTAACCACTTAAGAAATTATCCCGAGTTATTACGGGATAGCCTATAGGGTCTTCAAAAAATTATCCCGAGTTATTACAGGCTGCCGATTTTTTATACGTATTTGGAAATTTTGAACGTGTCTATTCGTAGCCAGTGTCTGAACGAGTTAACTCGGGATAATTTTTTAGGATTTTTTCAAAAATTTTTTGGAAAAAATAATAAAAAATTTGCTTCCAAACATTGTGCCTTCATTTCAGCTACTGATACAAATTTCATAACAAGAAAAAAAAAATGGATTTTTTTCGACCGGTTTTCTGAAAAAAAAAAAGTTTCTTAACCCTATTCGGCCCAAGAGATTTGCGTCGTGTTAAGTCCAACGTGGGGTAGTTTTTGCCCCGAAAGTTTAAAGCATTATATCTTTTGAACTACACCACGTAGAAAAACGGTTAAACCGGCACATGGAAGGAGATTTTATTTTATTTTGTATTTGTGTTTAACATGTTTCTGAAATTATTGCTTGTAGAAGAAAAAACAATTAATCTGAAGGCAAGTCAAATTTTGATAGTTGCCGTTAGTTCTCATTTAAAAGAAACAAATATTTCTCATTCACTTCTCCACTCCTGACAGCAAGACAAATTGACTACTTTAGGCCAGTTGCGCTTGGCTGATCACGTAATGTCGGCGAACTCTTGTAACCTATGAAGTCCAAGAATAGATCGCCGCTTAACAATTGATAACATTTAGTAGGCGTCGGTAACATTATTTGCTGGTATAACAACTACAAAAGTTTAAATTTCGACCCGGGCAATATCATTTTTTTAGAACTAATTTTGATGTCTTTTTCACACGAAAGCGTTTTATTGTCAAGAAACGGATTTGACGCAATTTACATAACACCACAAAAAGCGCAAAAATTCCCTCGCTTGTTTGAAGTCAACAACATGAAACTGGTGTGCTCAGCTATTTCAAAATTCCTTGGGAGTTATTGTTCGCCTGCCTACGCTTGCCTCTACCTCCTGGCTGATATCATTGAGATAAAGTTTATGAAACCGTTTCTATATTACGATGAGTATGACCTAGATTTCACAGCTTCTATTACGATATGTATCACATAGGCTTTGCATAATAATAAGGCCGGCTGCACTAAGGTCAAGCGTGGATAATCCTTCTTTATAATGTTTGTTTTTATTTAACCCTAGAAAGACCGAGATTTTTTTCTTCAAGAAAGACCATACGGGTCAATTGACCTCTTAGCGTTTAAAAGCGAAGAAAGACCTACTTAGTTGTGTTTTATTACTATAAGTAGAAGACAGCCCAGCAATTATTTATTTATTCTTACATTTCTACAGCTTTGTATGTTATTACGGTTTTACTTTTATTTGGTGTCGTGATATTTTTTTCGCAACCTGGTTGTTGCACAAATTGTAACCTATCAGTTAGAATAGCATGCTCTTTTGTTTGATGTACTGATAAATCGATTGCCAGACTGGCTACTTGTATCCGCTATTGTTACAAAATAATATAGCTATTTTGACCCTGTTTTATAACCTAACTGCAAATCTAGTCAGGAATGCGATTCACATTTCACTGTTTAGTGTAGTAGACAGAGTCAGAATTAGCTATTTACCTAAATGATAATTTTTTGGCAAACTGAATCTGCAATTTTCTCTTTATTTTTGCTTCATCTTTAGAAACTCAAATTCTTTTGCAGCTCAGGCTAAATGACAATGGCTAAAAAATCCGGTGAAGGCAAGGTGTATAATAATGTAAAGGAAATGCTAGATATGCTCCGCGTTGATGAAGATTCTGGCGAAGAAGATTTTGAGGAATCACAGCCAAAACTACAAGAACAAGAATCAGACAGAGAAAATGATGAACAAGAATTAGAAGATCTTAACACTGAATAATCTTCTCTTCCTCCAAATGAAGATTTACGAAGACCAAGTGTGCCACAACAAAGTCAAGTATTTAGCAGATATGGTACAATATGGAACAAAGAACCTCCCTGTACAACAGGACGTCAGGGAAAAAGAAATATTCTCAGTACCAAACCAGGTACTAAGCGATTTATACTTGCTCGTGTAAATGATGAAAAAGATGTGTTTCAAGAGCTTTGGGGACATCAAAATTTTGAAAATGTAATGCATTTTACTCTTGCTGAAGCGCGAAGGGAAGTAGATGAAGCATTTTTTTTGTCCAAGGACGAGTTTACCGCATTTTTTGGTCTGTACATACTCCGTGGTGTGCTGAAAGGGAGAGACGAACCTCTATTCAATTTCCGGGATGAAGAATATGGGCGTCTTATCTTTCGAAAAACTATGAGTAAAAATAAATTCCAATCTATACTACGCTACATTCGTTTTGATGATAAAAACTCATGAAGTCTTCGACGACAGACTGACAAGTTTGCTGCAAAAATGGAATTATGGGGTTCAGTCATGGATAACTGCCAAAAGTCATATTTTCCTGGTGCAAATGTCACAATTAATGAGCAACTTTTCCGGTGTAGAGCAAGGTAATCCTAGCAGACACCTGATAATTTACTGTGGTGTTACACAGTAACAAACATATTTTTGTAATAAAAATATTCTTTGCTTTGGATGTCCATTCATACAATATATGCTACCAAAATCGGCAAAATTTGGAATCAAGTTTTGGATGGTGTGTGATACCACAACCTCCTTTGTACTACGGGCTTTTCCTTATGTTGGTATAGAAGAAAGAGAAGTTGGACTCGGGGAGCATGTGACCTTGTCTTTGATGGAACCGTACTAGAATATGGGGCTCAATGTAATCACAGCTAATGAAATGCTTCGCACATA
This sequence comes from Trididemnum clinides, assembly GCA_963675345.1. Taxonomy (NCBI): domain Eukaryota; kingdom Metazoa; phylum Chordata; class Ascidiacea; order Aplousobranchia; family Didemnidae; genus Trididemnum; species Trididemnum clinides. The sequence continues at coordinate 29,575,277 of OY776305.1, read as the reverse complement.
CTCAACAAAAGCTGCATCCCGAAGATGGTCCCTTGCGGCTTTCTTCAATCTGGTGGATATCACGGCATTGGACACAAACATTATATGTGCAGATATATTGATATCAACCTGTTCAAGACGTGATTTTCTCATCAAACTTGGTGAAAGTCTTTGCTCCGCAGAGAGAAGTAGGCGGAAGAAAGCCCAATATATATTACGCTTGAAGCGGATACGCCAAGGAGAGGATGAGGATTTACATCCTTCCAAACAAACCAGAGGTCGGATGTGCCAATCCAACAAAACGAAAGTCAAGTGTGCCAATCGCTTACTTTTTGTTTGTGGGAAATGCTCTGCTCCAGTCTGTCACACTTGCTGAAATGCAGAGGATTTTGAGGAGGGGGTCAATTGACCCGTATGGTCGTTTATAGTAAACTGGACCATAACATCTTGTTGCATGCAACTTTTTTTCTGAGAATGTGATTTTGTATTTTTTTATGTGAAAAAATAAAAGTCAAAAAAGATCAACTCACAGTCTGGAGAAAAATGGTAGTAATTAAAAAAACAAAAATCGAAAGGGGTCAATTGACCCGTTTGGTCTTTCTAGGGTTAATGAATACAACAAAGTAAAACAAGATTGAGGTTGAATAATTTATTTTGTTTGATGATTATACCAATACTAACTACATAAATTATGAGTAAACAATAGTAACTGCTTTATGTATGACTTTGTTGCAGGAATTAAAGTTCTATGTACACTTTTGTAATTGCAATCCCCTCAACAGTGTTCCCTTTAAACGCAAAAAAAGTGCGAATTTGCGAAATTATGTCCGGCGGATTCGCAGTTAAAATTCAACAGTGCGTAAAACAAGTCCGGCGGTTTTTGGTAACTTTTTCATTTTGTTAAAATTTTTGCAATTTTGTTAGGAAAATCTTAACCAACTGTTAAATGCATGGGAGACAGTGAAAAGAAATCCAAGTTAGGACAGATGCTTTTTCAGAGCAGTGCAACGTCTCACCCAAACATCGCACGGCTGTGACACATCAGCTAATGACGGCGACTTAAGTATCGCGCACGCCTTTGCCTCACTTTTTTGTTTAACAAATTATCTCTCCAGCAATTAACCTGAAGTAAAATCAATTTTTTTGTTTATTTTTTCCCAGCCGATTTCAGTCGTAGTTAAAGAGCAGTAATAGCAAGCAGCTCTCAAACTTCAGTTTTAACTCAAGACATCATCTTTCGAGGGAAGTTTGAAACTAAACTTGCTTAAAATCTTTACGTTTCAACGCTAACTTTCAATCGTGCTTGTTAAGATAAAAAAGCACATAGTTCTCGCTTTCAGTTAAGCACAAAAAAACACCAATTTTGAGGGATTGGTTCAGTTTTTGTACGTTACAAATAAATAACCTTCTTTTACTTGCCATTTATAAACACTAAAAATAAAAAAGAATACTTCTAACCAATTTGGTTTTGAATTCCCTTCAAATACTTTCCGAACTGAGATCGAAAGTTTGCTTGCAATTCCAAAAACCTGCTGTTTAATTGATTACGATAAAGAAATGTAAGTTGTCTAATTATTTACCGTAATCAAGCAACAGTTAAAGTTCGCAAGTAATTTTTGTTGTGTCATAGTCGTAATAACCTACCTAACATCACATTACTTCATAAAAGTTCTAGTTCTCATGCCCATGTCGGGCGTCGGCAAAGGATTCATTTCATTTACGCGCAGTGTTAACCTGTCATACCAAAGTACTTACAAATCGCTATTGCAAAGGCTGTAAAGTTTGAGACCAAATTTAACCACAACTAACTTACTGAAGAAAAATAGCCTGGTATTTTGCCGCCGTCTTATAACAACCGATAGGCTACCTGTTTGTGAACATTTTGGGGCTGACATAGTCACGCTACTTATTACGTCACCGAAGCGCATTGCCACAGTTTTGACTTTCCTTTCCCTGCAAATTTGTCCGGCGGTTTTCGTACATTTGCTAGCAACTTCGCACTTGTGCCGGCGGTTACGCACTCACTAAAATCTTAGAGGGAACACTGCCCCTCAACCAAATAGCCATTCAATTGCAGACATATTAATAGGAACTACTGTTGTTTTTTGTCAATGCGAATAGCTATTAATGCTGAAAAAGTTGCCGGTGCTGTGAACACTTCTAATGAACATGCAATAATAACAAAAGTGGTAGCTGACTTATATATTAGTCGAATGCAACGGCTAAACGCCCCGAAGTGCCAGTGCAATAAGCCAGAACAAGCAGCGATATAACTACAAATTTGAGACCAAAGACCATACTTCCAGTCAGAGGCGACTCCGGCACTCGGGCTACTCGGGCTGAGCCTGAGTTACGAAATGAGGGAAGGCTTTATTAAATTTAAATTCTGCAAAACAAGTTTCAAACTTTTTAACTTAATTTATATTAAGTCCAAAAAAGAAGCCGGGCATCGTATAAACCACCGGTGTTTGTGGTGGCAGTTGCTTTTTTGGGCTCAACGTTCTGTTTAGCTCGGGCTTGGGGGAAAATAGCCAGATACGCTGTGCAGAGAAATAACGAGACAAACGATTTTCAAGCACTTTTTTCGAATCAAATCCAACTCGGGCTTGATTGCAGTTGCCCGAGCTCTGACAATGCGAGCGTTCATTGCGTTGTTTCAGACACTTTTTTGTTTAATTTTTTTGTTGAACTCGGGCCCGCGAGAAATAGCCCAAGTTGCAATCAGAAAAAGGTAAATAAAAAGAGTAATTGAAAGAACGTGTAATGTAGTTTTGTCTAGCTCGGGCTTGGGGAAAAGAGTCAAACACGCTGTATAGAGAAATAACAGAGAAACGATTTTTCAAGCATTTTTTCGCATCAAATCCAACTCGGGCTTCATTGCAGTTGCCCGAGCTCTAACAAAGCGAGCGTTTACTGCAATTTTTCAGATGCTTTTTTGCTTGGGCACATTTGATAAAAGCACGCGTTTTGTTAAACTGTATGAATAAAGGCGTTTTACAATAGTTAAATGGCTGGATAAACTGTTGCTATTTTTTGTCTTCTCGCTAGTTTTAGAGCTGTATTTATTGTTTTTGCAATATTTTGCGACACTATCAGTGTCGAGCCCGAGTAGCCATGAAAAGCCGGAGTCGCCACTGCTTCCAGTTATCAGCTTGAATTTGTCCCCACTGATTTGTCGACTGTGAGCAGATATAATTGTCGGCAAGACCACTACGCGTGTGGGTTCCAAGCCAAAGTCGTTGTTACACTTTATAATGGAGTTTAGAGTAGGAAATTACTTGCGTGTGGTTATATGTACACAAAAACCTTGTATTTCTACATGTTCGACGGAGGAAACTCTAACTTTTACAAATTAGCTGCGCACTTTATGCTGCGTAAGTTTAAAAAACACGTAGAGCTCTTTACTGGGACAAATGATAGAAAAACGCCTCAAAAAACTCTGTAGTATGAGCACACCATAGAACAAAAAGCGTAACACCAACCAGTTACTGACAGGCGCCGCAGAATCTGAAGTACAGTGATCCCTCGCTATATCGCGCTTCACCTATCGCGGCTTCGCTGCTTCGCGAAATTTTTTACAGTGTTTTTTTTTACAGTGAATCCTGATTCCTTGTATTCATTGCTATATAAAAAACATTGTTTTACAACACCGTTCTTTAAACTATTATAGTTATTTGTAAGAAAACGTTAATATTTCTATTTCTTAAACACATTTTGGGCCTGAAAAGAGGTTTTGTTTTTTGTTTCATTCTGCAGTACAGTATTGCATTGTAAAATAACGGTAAAAAATAAAGCTGACTACTTTGCGGATTTCACCTATCGCGGGTTATTTGTGAAACGTATCCCTCGCGATAAACGAGGGTTCACTGTAATGCCGTTTGCATACAGCTTTACCACATCTTTGGCATTGGCTAAAAACGCATCCCATGTTATCCCTCTCACGGCCGTTGGCTTCAGCTGCGCAAACTTCACACCTGCCTTGCTTGGTAGACTGCACTGGAAATGCACATAACTGCGACAAATCGTAAGATTCTTCTCTGGGTTCACTAAGGGTGATTTAGATTTTATCTTGAATGTTTTTCGACAAGCCCCATTTTGAACGTAGCGCAACAAATGGGTGTACTAATTGTAAAACCAAAGTTATCTCAAAATCGAATGAATTTGTATTGCGTGGTTCAATAAACTGATTTAGTGCGAGGACCAACCCTAACTCTAACTCTAACCAATGATTTGTGTCATTCTTAGAAGATGTACGAAGTGTGTATCGTTAGAATAAATTTACCTTTGTGTGTGGAATGTATGTGTGGTGTTTGGAATTATTGTAGCTAAAGTTGTAAGTGTGTAGCTATAGAGGGGTGAGGGATAAATAATTCAGTGATAGACCTCACGCTATAGTAGTAACCGGAGGTAGATCTCACGCTATAGTGTGGTAGACCTCACGCTATAGTAGCACCAAATTTTGTCTTTCAATTTGTAGACTAGCACTTAGTAAAGCGGTATTTATCAAAAAGTAATTCTTGATAATGGCCAAAAGTTTACTGTGCAAAACGAAAAAAATATAATGTAGCTCAAATACAACCGGTGGGCCACAGCACGTAAGTCGGGTGGGCCACAGACTTTTGCGTTACTTACTTTAATAATCAGTTTGCAAGTCGAATGAGGTTGAGTAATAGTGGTGCATATGAATCGCCATACGGACCAGCACCCATGAATGGGAGGCGCAATGACCTTATTTTCCTTTGTAAATCAACTCCGACCGCGGACTGGCCATCCTCGGCATTGGGAGGCAATGAATCATTTTTCTTTTTGGAGATCTATTTTCGTATGAATATTGGAAACATGAATTTCTTAACAATCAGTATAATTTGTAATCTAGTTTCAAAATACAAACGCAATAATATTTGTTTTTCGTTGTGCCTATGAATCATCTATTATTTTTAATTCAGGTTACACGTTGAAGTTTAATTTGGGCGAAAGATGTCAGGGGTTTGATGAACTTGAGCTGAGTTGGCTATTTATCGCGAAATTTTATTTCATTTGACAAAACGTCCATTCTAAATATCTATGAAACATTGGAAATTGCTCGTGAACTTGCGATTCAAGCTTCTTTCTAAATTTTTTTATTCTTTTCCCATGAAACATTTTAGCAATAATTTTATTTGCAAAATCTCTGCTTTGACAGAAAGCGTAACTGCAAACCTATCGTACAGCATGGCAAACTTGTTGCAGCAAAAAATTTAAGCAACATTACACTTCGAAATATAGCGTAGTGGCTGAATCGTTTGATCATTATTTATTACACAGTTTACACTAAACATACCACTGACTTTGTTTTAGTTTTTTTGGGTAGTTTATGGTTTCGTGAAACCAGAATTAGGATAATTGTGAAGAAGCTTTTGTGATAATTAAGCCAAAATTGCGTACCAGCATTTCTGTGATCTAGAGAAAGCTTTGTGAAAAATATTCTCCGCTGTTTTTGACACTTTGAACATTATTGCTTAATTAAGTCCGGGAAAATTATATGGAGCCACCAATGTAGGTCACAATTTGAAAACTTTTGTTATGCTTTCAAATGACCGAACAGGCTTTTTTCTCATTATTGTGTTTGTTACTGTGTATATTTACACGCGGGCATTTATTTATTGAAGCATCGCACTGAACGATTTTCCGAATATTTGACAATTCGTTACTGGGTGACGTTTCTCCTGAAAACTACAAAAAATAACCATACTTTTATATCTGTCTAGCTGCGCGGTAGAAACAGTCCCGTAACAACACGTGTTATGGAATTACAATTATGAATGACAAAGATTTACTCTAAAGTTTAGCAATGCGATGGCAAAGTGATATTGCTCATCACTCATCAACGGTTACTTTGCTTGTGATGATACGATTCAAGAACAAATGCGTTGTCTGTTTGCAAAAAACGCGTTTACTCTATTTTCTCAAGTCACAGCCAGACAATAAGTTACTTTCTCTAGGGAATGTACATGCTATATATGGCAATTGATTCTAAGTAGTTTTTCGTCAACTTTGGTTAGCTCTTGTTTACGACTTGCCCACTTCGCTCTCAGGCTGCTACGACGAGCGCAGAGTGAGGTTACTATCTTTTTTATCTTTCAGCTATATGTCTGCATATTTTAGCAGTCATGTGTATAAATGTGCTAATAACTTTTGATCTACAACCAACAGTCAACTCAAATTTTGTCAAATATAAATTGAATAATTTTTAGGAAAAGTCATGAAATCTTGATATTGTAGGGTCATTGTGGACAAAACTGTACTTAAGAGGAAATTGCTCAGGCAATTATTGCCCCGCTTGGGCCGAATAGGGTTAAGTGGTTAATATAAAGTTCACACCATTATTAATCATAAAACTTTACAAAATTTTAGGTTTTGGGATTGTATTTGCAACTTTTGCGATACTTTTGTAAAGTTTTATGAATAATAATGGGGTGAACTTTTTGTTCTAATTACTCTTCACATATCATTTGGAAGGAACACATGGAAAAGATCATGAATGAAGAGAACAAATAGGACTGCATGGTGGAAACTGATTTAGTTGAAGGACCAGTGGAAAAAGTGGTTTGTAATGAAATTGTGCAAGCAATTCAAAGTATGAAATCAGCAAAGGCAACTGGAACATCTGAAGTAAGTGTGGAGATGGTAGTTGCAAGTGGTGAAGTCGGGGTTAAAGTGATGATGGAACTATGCCAGCATGTATTGTATGGTAGAGGAATGCCTGATGAGTGGAAAACAAGTATGATTGTACCTATCTTTAAAGGAAAGGGTGATGTGATGAGCTGTTGATCATACAGAGGAGTGAAACTGCTAGAACATGCCATGAAAATTGTTGAAAGGGTACTAGAAAGGTGAGTACAAACACTAGTCAATTTGAATGAAATGCAGTTTGGATTTATGCCAGGAAAAGGAACAGTGGATGCGATATTCATTGTGAGAAGAATGCAGGAGGAATATCAAAAGAAGGACAAGAAGTTGTATAGGTGTTTTGTTGACATAGAAAGAGCTTTTAAAAGAGTGCCAAAAAAGTGATGGAATGAGCCATGAGAAAGAAGGGTTTATCAGAAGTAATAGTTTGGGCAGTTATGAGCCTGTATGATGGTGCAAGACAAGAGTGAGGGTGGGATCTGCATATTCAGAGGAATTCAAAGTAAAAGTTGGTGTACATCAAGGATCTGTGCTGTCGCCACTATTGTTTGCAATAGTTGTGGACGTTACTACAGAAAATGCAAGAAGAAGTGTGGTTAATGAATTGCCATATGCAGATGACCTTGTTATCATGAGCAAAGATATGGAAGACTTGAAGGAAAGGTTTTGGAATTGGAAGGATGCACTGGAAAGTAAAGGTGTGAAGGTCAACACCAGAAAAACAAAATTGATGGTAAGCAGGCCAGAAGGCAAACTATACAAAAGCAAGATAGATCCATGTGGAGTTTGTGGGAGGAGAGTCATGACCAATTCAGTGTTGTGTACAAAATGTAGAAACTGGGTTCATGGCAAATGTGCAAAAATAAAGAGAGTTACCGCTAGGTTGGCAATGCATTTTGCTTGCTCGAAATGTAAAGGAATAATGGAAGGGACGATGGATTCGATCGAGAAGTTGTGTGATGAAGTGGAGACATTGAATGGATTTTGCTATTTGGGAGACAGACTAAATGCTAGTGGTGGTTGTGAAGCAGCAGTTACAGCCAGAGTAAGAATCGGGTGGGTAAGATTCAGGAAATGTGGAGAATTGTTGCATGGAAATAGGTTTCCTCTGAAGATGAAAGGTAAAGTTTATTGTTGTTGTGTAAGATCAGCAATACTGTGTGGAAGTGAGACATGGTGTCTAAAAGAAAATGAAAAAGCAATTTCGAGGAGAATGGAGAGAGCTATGGTGAGAGCCATGTGCGGTCAGAAAGTGGTAGACAGGAAGACGACTGAAGAACAGATGGACATGTTGGGGTTGAAGGAAACTATAGACCAGTTAGCAACAGCAAATGGAGTTAGATGGTATGGACATGTGCTGAGGAGGGATGACGATAGTGTTTTGAGGGTTGCTCTGAATCTTGAAGTAAGTGGCAAGAGAAAGCGAGGATGACCAAAGAAGACTTGGAGGAAGCAAGTGGAAGAGGAGACAGAGAAGATTGGTTTGAAGAAGGAGGATGCCCTGAGACGAGACAAGTGGAGGGATGGAGTGTGAGCAATTGCAGAAGAAATGGGGTAAATCCGGCCATCTCTGTTAAAGGGACAACACTGGATAAAAACTGAATCACACATATAAACCCTTAAAAATTATTGTTTGCATTGAAAATTATCTACTGTGGTATGGTATTGCTAAAATTAATTGAAGTACAGACTTTGTTTTTATATGTAAATGAAAATATTTTGGAATTTAGATTGATTGTTGGTGTACATTGCCCAATTTTTACCTAAACATGCCCTGCAACAAGGTGCTGTGAATATGAAAATACTATGATGGTATGAATACTATTAAAGGACATAATATGCTTTATGGTTCCACATAACTTTGCTAAATCCAGCTGGTATTTCAACCTTTGTTGCTGTGGCTTTAGCAAGGTAGCAACAAAGACAAATATAACTTTATGAAAGAGAAAGAATATTGTCAGTTTGCCTCAGCACAGACAGCTGTTACAAAAATGAATTGCCCAGCTTTTTTGTGCCTGTGTTTCATCAGTTAGCTGCATTTGTTATACAGTTTAAAAAAAGATATACTGCGACCTCCTGAGGAAAGAAAAAGTGTACATATAATCATTCCAAGAAATGATCCTTCACTTGTGTGACTAAGCAAACTTGATCTTGAAAATACTGGTGACCATACAGTGAAAGTTTTTTCTCACAGTGGTGAAAAAAATCAGTTCAAGTACTGACTAGAAATGTCTTTGGTTGGCTGGTCAAACAGTTTTTTTAACAAGAAATGAAAAACATTGGAATAGATAAAAAAATATATAACACAAAATGGCCATGAGGGAAAAAAATTTTTTTCTGATCAAAGCCAATTTTTCGTACTTGTTCAGAATATTCAAGTGGTGCAAAGAAGTGTTGGGAAGGTGGTTAAATTGTGTCACATAAATCACACTGTTAAACACTGCTGAAGAAGAATATTTGGAGTGGGATGGGACCAATGACACTCATCAAAGCAATAATGAATTCTTGTGGTTGAGTGGACATCTAAACAAGTAAAGTCATTTCTCATATGGATGTCACATCCCACCCTGCTATGACTAAAACAGTCCCAAAACTTTTTTAAATAGAGACCATATATCGTATTTATTTGTGTTACAAGTTGCACTTGTGTGTAAGTCTCACCCCTAATTCTGGCTCAAAAAACAGTACAAAATTTCGTTTTGGTTTTTATTTTCAATCACCAAGAGATAGCATCTAAAAACCTTCAAAATCATTTTCTTCCTTATCTTCACTGTTACCAACAGTTCTTCCCACTGTTCTTGTGGCACATCCTCACATCAGTGCTCGATGGTGGAATGTATTCATCATCATTCTCTTCTTTACCCTCCCCTTCTCATTCATTCCATAAGCAATCATCATTGCTCCCATTCCAATTGTTAGAAATGCCAGTTTTTAGAAAACTTTTTCTAACCATTTCCTGTGGGATATCATCCCAAGCGCTCTTGCCATGTCGTTACTTAAACCTTGAGGATAAGTCACACTACTGTTTATAGGTTGCATTCTAATTTTGGCTCAAAAAATAGTACAAAATTATGTGACTCATACACAAATAAATACGGTAGTTAAAAAGGTTATTAAACACTGATCATGCTTTAGCAATGCGCTGACCTGTGCAGGAAGTAATTCAATTGAATGGAGGTCAATTTAGCTGGTATGATATCCTGTCAACAGATTTGTAAAACCATAAAGAAAAATTATTGGAAATATTGCATGAATTAACAATTGACTAAACGTTCAATCAAAGTTGCAATAGAATGACAATGTAAAAATAAAAAAAAGTTATAAGGACACAGTGGCATTGACTGTTGTGGCATCCAAGGCTTTAGTATTGGCAAGTTTTTTGCCAACATTGGTTTTGTTTTTTAAAACTTGCCGACACTGACACTTACATCTTTTTTTAATTATTCAAGCTACTGTGCTGGTGCCAACACTGACACCATAGCCTTGGTGGCATCACAGTACAATGTTAAGCCACTAACAAGATTAGATTTATGCTCTTACACTTTAGTGTTTTTAATCTTTTAGATTGTTAACATAAGTTAGAATTTAGAATCCTGCCCACACCACCCGTGGTGATCTGACTCAGAACACTTCTCGTCTCATTCTGTCATGCCACTGGCTCTTTACACTGCATTTTTAATGTTTTTTTTCATTTATACAATTACTAATCCAGGCAGAGGATAGTTGACTGGCTTCTGGCACTTTACAGTTTTCTGGTATACTCCATTTTAAGGAAGCAATGTGATAACATCCATAGCAAAAATAAATTAAAATAATTTTATCTGTGATAAAACTGTAACCTACTTTCTTGATTCTGAAATGTAGTAGGTGCAAATAAGACGTTCCACTGCTGAATGGTCAACAAGTTTGCCAACATAAAAGCTTTTAAGTAGTGAATTTTGAAATTGCTGTAGTATCTACTTTTTTCTTGCTATTGTACTTCAAATAAACGGCTGATGGTGCAAGAAACTGCAGCTAAAGTACCATATTTCCTCCGATATAACCCGAGTTCAAAACTCAGAAAAGAGGTTACCAAACTAAGGGCTTGGCTTATATGTGCATAACTGTGATCACACATTAGACAATTTAGGGTAACGTAGTGGTAACAAAGAAAGTGATGCAGCAACAGAAAATGAAGATCAAGATGAAAATATGTGGGATGATGATAATGTCATATAAGCATTGGAGGACTGGAAAGATCTCTTTGAAAAGTCTGACGGTGATAGGATGAATGTAAAGGATTTTGAGACACTCTGTATTGTAATTTGTAAAAATTAATACAAGTAAAACACTAAAATGATGATTATTGTTTTCATTTATTCTCTTCTGCAACCTTTTATACATACAGTTGATTACAATTTGTAGGGTCAGCTGATACATGAGTTTTTGTAAAGTTCCTCATTTTAGGGCTGTTTTTTGGGTTGGTTTATATGCGAGGAAATACAGTAGTCATTTCTTTTCTGATTTAAATAGCTGATCTCAAAATTAGCTGTAGCCTGCATTACAATCAGTTACCGATTCAGTCTCACTTATTGCATAAAGATAATAATGGAAGTATGTTGATGGGTAATCTATACCTTTGGGCCAAAATGTTTGTTTTTAATTGATTGATATGCTTATCGGTTCAAATTGTTCTCTCAGCCTTGTTTTTAGCTAGTTATGAGTTGCAAGATTTCGAAGTTGATCTGATTAGGTAAATGACAAGTTATATTTTTATTTTCAGAGATTTTAGTGACAATCGTTTAAGATTTATCAATCTTTCATTTTCATTTCATCTTCCACTAAAAACGTTGTAAGTAATAATTCTAGTCTGCCTGTGTAGAATTGAGATTGTCATTTTAATCTTTTGTAGAGTATTTGATCGATGCATGCTTCGAGTTGTTCCAATTATAAAAGGAGCAGATGAAATTACGAACTTGTTTTTGTAAGTTGTTATGAATAGTCATTATGTGTTGCTAAACATTTTATCAAGGGTGGAAGTAAGTTGATACTTATAGGCACTGCTACAAAGGAAATTTATGGCCATTTCAAAGACCAAAACATAGCCATTCAAGAGCCCTAAAAAATTAAGATATTCTAAAAATCTGACAAAGACTTGATTTTTTGGATGTCAATGTCATAAAACTTGGTGAACTTTTTTAAGATTCACACTAAAAGACTTCCCAAACGATATGGCACAACATTCCAAAACGTGATCTCCAAGAAATAAAAGCGATCATTTATTTTTGATTTTCTTATCAAAAACAGGTTATACAGTAAAGCCCAAGAATCCAGTTGCAGATGACAAAAATTGCCAATTGTTCAGCAGACACAGGCAAAAGCCAGCTACCTTGAAAGCAAATTATAATTTACTTGTTTGACAGTAAATCACAATTTTTTGCACCAATCATCAGCCACCTCAATGTGATGGTATGGTCCTTGATCCTGTTTAGGTTGGGTCGGAATGGCTGGTGGTCTTTCCAAGGGTCCCAATTACTCTGAGCATTCCCCTCTCCCAACCATTTTTTTGCAGTGCTGCCTTCTGAACGATTGCAGAAGGGCAGCATACATCTTCTTTAAAATCAGTCACCTGTCTTCTCCTTTCTCCTGCCTCTTTCTTGCCTGTCTTCGTCTTCTCATTCTTCTGCTACTCTTGATGAGCCACAACATTCATCCCAACCCTGGTCCCATCTTTCCCTGATCAGTGTGCGCTGGAAATATGAACTGGTGGGGAAGGCCAGTGCAATAATGCATCTTCTCCAAATGCATCCATTTTAGGTGCTCACTACTTTCCTTCTCTAAATTCTAAACCCTTGGCAGCTCTCACTCCTGGAGCTGACCCCCTGCTGCGTCCCTGCTTCTTCTGATAACACTGTGACTTCCTACTTGGACTTCTCCAGTTTGTGTATCTCCACTGTTCAGTCTGGCCCCCCTCTGCTAATGTAGCACTTCTTCCCCACCCTCGTCTCAAACCTCTTATCCTCCTTTTGCCCATTTTGTATTTTCTTCTTCTGTTTCCTCACCACCACTTCTTGCTCCTGGATCTCTCTACACCTCCTGCTTTCTCTTCCTCCTCTGACTCCCTCAAGGTTCTTCAATAGAATGCTGGTGGTCTCCGAGCCAGAAGCACTTCACTGTTACACTTTCTTTTGTCCCATCTCGTTGAACTTACCTGTATCCAGGAATCTTAACCTTAATTCATCTGCCTCCTGATTCCTGGATTCTCTGCTCTGCGATCTGATCGCATCACTCCTGCTCTGGCATTCTCTCGCCTGATGACATGCACGCTAGTGGTGGCATTATCATTTTCTTCAGGCAAGGCTTATCCTTCTCAGAACTTTCTACCTCCTCTCTTTCTTTGCTTGACCCCTACTCCGATTATGTAGGGGTCAACATCTCACTAAACAACTCCTCACTTTCATTTCTTAATGTTTAAGCTCCCCCTATTTGCTCTTCTTTGGCAGATAGCAAAACTGACTCCTTTTCTCCCTCCATTCTTCCATCCTCCAAAAATCTCTTCATTCTGAAGGACTTCAATTGCCATGACCTCCTCTCAGATTCAAAAGGTACTTCCGACCCCAGTGGGAAGGAAGCATTAGATTGGGTCATCTTCTCTAACCTCCTCCCCTCCATCATTCTGACATACCTATCCTTCTCCATCGCTCCTCCCTGACATCTCTTTCACTTTCTCCTCTTTCATCTTATCTTGCTCCTGTGAGGTGCTTCAGGACCTGGGTTCTGATCACCTATCAATTCTTCTAACTGTCTCTCTCTCTCTCTGATCTTTTGCTCCAACAAGCATCCCCATTCCTTCAATTTTCAGAAAGCTCATTGGGATAACTTTTCATTCTACCTTGACTCTCAATGTCCTGCAGAGGAATGCTCTTCTCTTTCCTCTGCTTCTGTTCTCTCTTCTTTGACATTGAATGTGGCCAAATCTTCCATTTCTTTTGTTTGCATCAAATGCCATTCTAAAGCCTGGTGGCCCGCTGAAGTGAAAGAAGCAGTTAGTGAAAGACGTAAGACTTTTGCTGCCACTCACAGAAGTGATAGAGATGGCAAGGATTACATCTCCACTTCCTTATCTGCTTCATCTGTCATTGCCAAGGCTGAGGCATAGCCAGCAACTTGTTCTTGTCTCTCGCCCAAGTCTATCCCTAAACCTCTATGTTCTCTTCATCATTTTGCTGCTGGCTCCTCTTCTTCATCTTCCACCTCTCCTAACTTCCCCAACTGTTCTTTTCCCAGGGAGTCAGCTTTGGTCTTAGTTGATTACCTGAGATTCCAGTTTTCTGTTTATCAGCCACAGGCCCTGCATAGCAGAGCCAGAGGCTACCTTTCTAAGCTCTGCCGAGCTACTTGCCCTGAAGAGTCTCATTCATCCATTTGCTCTCCTTTCTCCCTCATTGACTTTTTTGCAGCTGCCTCTGACCTCTCCTTGTCCACTGCCACCGGCCCAGACAAAGTTGCCTATCCTGTGCTACAGCATCTTCCTCGCTCTGGTGTAGATTTTCTTCACATCTTCAGTCTCTACTGGACTGCACATTCCTTTCCTTCCATCTGGAAGACTTCTTCCATTATTCCCATCCATAAGATGGGAAAGCCTCTCCTGCTTCCAGCCTATCTTTCTCACCTGCTGCATATCAAAGCTTTTTGAACGCATCATTCCATCTTGTCTACTCTTCTTTCTGTTATCTAATTCCATTCTCTGTCCCCGCCAGGCTGGTTTCTGCCCTGGACAGTCTACTCTAGATCAAGTTCTGTATCTTTCTCAGTCCATTTCGAATGGGTTTAACAAACCCAGGCTGGCTCTTGGACGATCCTCTCCACTATTGGTTTCTCAAAAGCTTTTGACTCTGTATGGCACCTGCCCTTTTCCATAAACTCATTTTGGCTGGTCTGCTTCCTTGCTTTGCTCATTGGATTCAATCTTTCCTTTCTGATAGGTGCACTTACATGGTTTATCAAAATCACAAAAGCTGTTCCTTTCAAGTCTGTTAAGGTGTTTTGCAAGGATCCATTGTTGGCCCTGTACTTTCTCTCTTTTCATCAATGATCTTCCTGGTTCTCTGCCTTTTTCTGTCAGCTGCTCTTTTTATGCTGATGGTCTGGCCATTTGGTCCTCCTCCTCTTCAATCCCTACTGTGGTGAAGGCAACACAATGAGCTCTGATTTGATTGGAGCACTGGTCTTAAGTACTGGTGTCTTCCTCTCAATCTGAGCAAATGTAAGGCCTCCTTCTTTTCAGTGAATCCTCACCAAGCTCACCTCCAGCCCAGCCTCCTCCTACTCAACTCCTGCCTCCGTTTTAATCCCACTCTAACTTTTCTTGGGGTCACCTTCGACCACATTCTTTCTTTTTCTGAACATGTATCTTTGCTGAAGGCCAAGTTTTTCCCATGTCTCAAGGCCTTACACTGTATCTCTACTTCCTCATGGGGCCCCTCTAAGCAGTCCCTAATTCTTCTGTATAAAGCTTTGCTTCAGCCCCTACTCACATATGCCTCACCAGGATGGTCTCAGCAGCACCAATAAGTCTACCTTTTCTTTTCTTTCTGACTCTTGTTATATTTTTGTTGCTCTGTCCTCTCCTCTATCTTTCCTTTTATTTCAATTTTTCTGGCAGATCTAGCAGACACTATCCTCTCTCCTCTTGTTCTATCAGGCTACAATTGGTCCTTGGACACTCATTTCTCCTGGGGAATGATGCAGCTGACAAGGTGGCCAGACAGGGAGTGCTACTTGTGCCCTCTGCAATCCCTTGTAGTCTCTCTCCTCTCTAATATTCACACTTCTCTTTTCTCGGACTGGAGGTGTACTGTCTCATCTAAATTTTTTGGCACACAAGTTCCCTCAATTTCCACAAAGAAACTTGCGCTTTTTTGTCATGCTCGCTGTGTTCTTTCTCAACTTTGCTGCAATAGACACAGCTTTCTGTTAAGCTCTTATCTCTGTAGGATTGGCAGAATGGAGACTTCTGGACACTCATCCTGGGAACCTCTCATCTCTTTCTGCATACTCCAGCTTTAGACTCGTTGCATCGCTTGCTCTTTGGCAACTCTCTATCTCTTTACAACCTCTGGTCCAGAGCCTGGGGAGTTGCTTAGCTTCTGCGACTCCTTGTTTTTCTGCCATGCCGCTATCCTTTGGAAGGGGTTGGGTAACTACAACAGCAACAACAATCACAGTTTTTACTATTTAAGCACTCTTACCACCATTCTTTTGTAAGCACTCTTTACACCATTGTTTTGTTGTATTTCCTGACAAAATTTCAAGCTGTATTTTAGCTAAAAAATTTTGAAATTGCTTTTAGGTCTTAAAACACCCCCAAGAAATTAGGTAAGGTAAACAAAAACAGGTAGGTTTGTTATATAAAAAATATGGCATATTGCTGATTACCAGCCTTATTCAAAAGCTTTAGAAGTTTACTTCTCACCAATATATAACTTAGGTTAACTGGTATTTGATATTCGTTAATCAAAAGTAGGTATCATACATCATTTCAGTTCAAAACCATCAAATTTTTTCTACTTATTTTCAGTAAATTTGATTTTTTGGAAAAACTACATCCTTTCAAAAAACCAAATGAATTTCAAACATTTCACCACTAAACTCATTGACTTGTAACAAGTTTTCTAGGAGGTAAAAGCTAAAGTATAACTTTACGGCCTGCAGAAGTTTGGCTTCTATATATCAAACTTTGCTACCTCCCTCTTTTTTGTAACGAATGAGAGAGTAGTAAAAAAGTTTCTGTTTAATTTTTTGGTTGCAAAGCGTTGTATTTAAACTTCATATCATCTGAATTTTGAAGTTTTTATTTCAAAATTGCATAATGTTAAAGGCTTTAAGTTAATGTTATCTCATAATGACTGATCAAATCGTAGGCCTAAATCTAAATAACAAAATTTAGTATCAGTCAACAGTTAAGTTCATGACGATTACGGAAAAGATGTTGTTATTTCAACTGATGATAAATTGCTTCACAGTTTGTAGACGTGGGCTTTATTGCTATACAATCGACAATAGACAAGAAATGTTGGGTCATACAATAGACTTTAAAAAATGGTATTTCAGCTTCCCTATGTGACATTCAGCTCAAAAGGGATAGTGGCATGGAAAAAAATGGCAAGTTTACTTGCTGTGTTTTCAGTAATGCAGTGTAGGTACTTAATGAGATTTCTCTTTTTTATGTGGTAGAGAGATGGTGCATGGAGGCACAGACTTGTTGGCACAGACTGACCAAAGACATTCAAACAGTGCATAAACTCATGCACAAGAACAAATTGATTACTGTTGAAATTATTATTTTGTTCAGGTCACACAATTTTATCACTAACATCACTGACAGCTTCACCAAGTGGAACCTGTTGGAAGTTCTTGATTTAAGTTTTAACAAAATAAGAATCATTTCAAATTTTACTTTCTACACTTTAAAAGATCTACGCAAATTGTAAGTATTTTGCAACTTAATCTGTTGATAATAGTAGTCTGAAATAAGTTGCGTGTATTACAGTGTTGTGTGCTATTGAATCTCTTCTTGCAGAACCCACTGGGTGTTAAGTTTACAGCATAATTTAGTACTGAAGCAGTGAGTGGTAAACAAGTGCTCTGGTAAGCAATCTTTTGTAAGAATGTTAGTTCTTTAACACATTGCGTGCAATGTATTTTCTAAGTGTGAAGCGTTCAGGGCAAACTTTTTCTCTTTTTCACTTGTGTTTGTTTGCATAAACCCCTAAAAACGCATCGTATATAAATGCATTTTGCATAGACTTTATTTTGTGTATAAAATGAAAATCAAACATTGCTAAATTGTTTCTTTGAATGATATTCTTCTAAGCAAGGAACGTTGCAAACAGCAACGTTGCACTCCTTGCAATAGTAATGTGTGCATTTTATAATATCTATAACAGCACTGGCATCTGTTTTAAATCTAGAGAACAAAAAATATAATAAAAGTTACCATAAGATAGCCTAATATTATATTTTCGTCAAAACAAAACTCATTTTTTTGTCCTAATGAAAAGAGAAAGTAATTATTTTTTTAAAATTCTAACCATAGTCAATAAAAATTGTGAAAAAATTCCTAAAAAAGATTCGTATTGAAGTAACCTTGCCCTGGTTTGTATTGAAGTAACCCTGTCATGAAACAAATGCTGAACAAGCGTTTATCACAAAGAAATTCACTACCTCGTAAATCTACATAATGGTAGCTTCATTTGAATAAAATTTTGCACTCAAATGATAAGCTTTTCTGAAGCATGTAAATCTACATTGTTTCACACTCTGCGCATAAATGCAATAAATGTAGATTTATGTGGCGCTGCGTACAATGTGTTAAAGAGTATGTGGCAGTGCGCTTGTGTCTGGTGGTGTACTGAGTTACAGCATGGACAATTTAAGAAAGAAGCGCTTGAATTAAAAAAGCATTTGAGAGCAAGGGGATGAAGGTGAACCTCAAGATCAACGTGATGGAGGGTTGTTCAAAAAAAGAATTGCTGAACAACATCACAAATGAAATACTCTTATAACACCTATTATCACTTTACTAACATGCTAAAAAGCACTGCAAGTGCAATTCACTTAAAACTGCTGTAATGTACAATATTGAGCATTGTTATTAAGATTTTGCTGATGGCAACTCAAGTTATGCAATTGTAGACCCAGAAGAAATATGTTTTCATGATAGTCACATTGCCATCCATTCATTACAAACAGAAACCAGACAATAGCAAAAATGGATATAAACCTTTTATAGCAACAATTAAGCAGACTCCACAAAACGATACCCTATAGCAACACTAAACCATTTTTCATTTTCATATTTACACACACTCTTTAGGCTGAACGTTTTTGGCTTACATCAAGCCCTTTTCAAAGCATCTATAATGCCTAGTATTAGAATCTAATTATGATATAGAACTAAAATCATTTATCTTCTTTGTCACAATCTGTAGTGTTGCTGTGACTTCAAAATTTCTATTTATAATCCAACTTTCTGATGTAAAAGGCCTAAGCCTATAGTAATGTTTTAAAGTTTTTGTTTAATATCTCAATTAGATTCTAATACTTGGCATTATAGATACTTTGATAAGGGCTTGATTTAACCTGAAAACAGTTAGCCTAGAGTGTGAGTAAATATGTAAATAAATTATCAAAAATGAAAAGTGGTTTAGTGTTGCTGTATAGCAGGGGTGGCCAAACGTGGCGCATTGCGCCAAATTTGGCGCATTGGATGGTTTGAGGTGGCGCATTGCAGGTTTAAGAAAATTTCAGGCAACTTTTGATGTGCCGGGCAATTTGAGAAAGTGCCCTTAAATTTTGCTCGAAAAGTCCAAAAACGCCAAATTCAGAGGTGATCTCAAAAAAAAAAAAATAGGTCATCACCTGTTTGACATCACGTTTGGTGGCATTTTCAGGCCAAATGTGATGGAAAAGGTGCAGCGTAACAGGCGATGACCTTTTTTTTTTTTTTTTGGAGATCACCTCTGAATTTGGCGTTGTTTCAAAAGAAGTGAATATTTGTCTGGCGCATCCTCAAGTGAGTGTTGGTGTGGCCAAAAATTTTGGCGCATGCACTGAAAAGGTTGGACACCCCTGCCCTACCTTTATGGCGCATCCAACACGGGTTGATAGAAGAGTTGGCGCTTTGCATAAAAAGCTTGGCCACCCCTGCTGTATAGTATTGCTTTATGAATTCTGAAAGTTACATCCTTTCCTAAATTATATACCGCGTGTTTCAAAAGTCACGCCCGATTTTTAATATGAAAAAATGTGCTTAAAGAACGAATGTATATTTCTGATAAGTAGTATAACTACATAACAATAAAAAATGGAATTACAGAAAATTATAATGTAGTTGTAGTTATTCAGTTTTTATCCGGTGTTTTCCCTTTAGCAGAGATGGCCGGATTTACCCCATTCCTTCTGCAATTTCTCGCACTCCGTCCCTCCACTTGTCTTGTCTCAGAGCATCCTCCTTCTTCAAACCAATCTTCTCTGTCTCCTCTTCCACTTGCTTCTTCCAGGTCTTCTTCAGTCATCCTCGCTTTCTCTTGCCAGTAAATCAGAAAATAAAATGATAAGAATAAATGAATAAAAATAAAATGATAAGAATAAATCAAAAAATAAAATAAAGTTAATTGTACAATATCCATTGACTTTTTAACTGTATAAAATCGGGCGTGACTTTTGAAACACCCTGTATTAAGCAGACATTCATAAGACATAAGGTGCTCATTGCCCAGCATTGTCAAAAACTCTTGCAAAATCTTTAAACATTGAACTGTTTCTTTGTTTCAAAGAGCTTCATCAGTTTTTTTGATTGAATTTTTTGCCTGATCATTCCATCATGCTTTTCAAAACTTGTAATCAAAACCGATGCTTCAGTGACCACCTTATGTGTTGCTCAACAGCTTGGCTGTGGCATGGGTGATCAAGCTTTAATGATTGAACTCAAAGTTTATTGATTTCTTTGTAACTCAACTGTTTTGTTGCTGAAGGCTCATATATATACTGAATGTATATATATATATATATACTGTATATATATATATATATATATATATATATATATATATATATAATATATATATATATATATATATATATATATATATATATATATTTAGAAGATTCAAATTGACGAATTTGTGGAATGACTTAGCTCTACAGTTGATTTTTGGTATCAAATATTTTCATGTAACTATTGAAGATGGCTTAATAAATTCTCTTTTGAAATTATTGTTGTCAATTGTAATGCTTGGCCCATTTAATCATAGATTACCCATTAATTCGTTGGCAGTCATCTCCAAAGATCCTCATCATCACCAAGCATGCCAAGCAAAAATTTTCTGGGTGTGCAAAACATCCATAGGTTTGAAGAACTTTTAATGCAATCTCTACAACTTTGTGATTGGGAAAATTCACTATTCTTTGAGAAAGGTTGACAAAATTTTCTGACCCTTGTGTAGGTTTGGACTGGTGCTTAATTTCAAACCAAGTTGGAAAGTACACTTTCAAGAAGAAGCAAGCCTAGGTAACTAAATTTTGAGTTGGGTTGTTAGTTGCTCTGTATAGGTGAATTCTGCAAACTAAAGTCAGTCACCTTGAATGAACTGTAAGTTCTATTTCAAGCAATTGCATATCTTCATCGACTTCACCACAAATTGCAGACAAACAATCTTGTATTCACAATATTGGTCTCTGCTAGGCTCTTCCAAAAAGATCCTTAGTTAACATAGGAAAACGAGTGTTTGGAATAGACTTGAATGCAACAACTGGCCATTGTGAAAGACTCGTCTAATTTTTTTTTATCAATTGGTCCAGGGAAGGCATCTGTACTATCAATAGTGCCTTTCTGATCCAAAAAGACATGCTTTAGAGAAAGCTCATTGGTATGGAAGAGGCAAATTACCCAACCCAGGGGTCTCTTCCAACTTTCTGATAGATCCATCATGACCACGAGTCACTTTAGCTGTACCATTAGTGCCAATGATTGCCAGTTTTTGCTCTAAGTCAGTGCCCTCAATTGCACTATAGATACTATTGGCAATGGATGCACCCTGTCAATCCTCTGGAGAAAAGTGGCTAAGGTAGTGCTTGCCATGGTCGCAATGTGCTCTTCCAGAGAGGTTTATAAGTATGTTTTGCCTTTTTCTAAGTAAGTTATTGTTGAGGTTGCATCCTTATGATCATTGATGTACATGCCATTTACTTGCTTGTAAAAAATAGCTTGTTCTTGGCAGATTTGTTGATGCTATGGTTTGTCTTTTACGTCAAAGCTTGCTTTTGTCAATTACATAAGTTTTTTTATTCACAAGGATTAGTCCAATGTCTGTCAAAACTGCTATTGCAAGTGTGGCTTGCTACTTGTTTGAAATTTGGTACCTTTCTATCATTCATGCCAAGTTGGGAAAGTCCATGTGGTTTCGCAGCTTTGATTGTGGTGCATCACAAAAACCAAGAAAAGTCATTTCTGATAAGTGAGAAGTAGTGTCTAAAAAGATCGATTGTTCTTTCAAAATGCTTGTACTTAGGGAACTGCTTGCATCTCCAGCATGAACATTATTGGACCTGGTTGATCATTTTGTGCGTTTTGGTGTTCACTAATTTCTCTAAATCAAATATCAGATAAAATGAATGGTGCTATTGAAAGCAAACATTTGGCTTTCCTTGGGCCCTTTTGATCTTCATAAAATAAAAAGTCATCTTGCAACTTTATTAGTGTATACTTTTTTAGTTCACTTCTTTGTTGATTGTGATGACAAAATATGTCAAACAATTACTCCATATCACTCGTAAACTTGCTTTCCTTTGTAACATATGATTGTTTTGAATGCTGTTTGTTTGGGTAATGATCCACTGCCTTAGACTTTGCCATCATGTGACATATATTTTTGCCATGGTCAGTTTGTGGACTGGATAGACAATGCTTCAAATCCAGTGCTTTACAAGCTCAGCAGCAATTGTTCTTAAAGTACTGACAGAGAAAAAAGAGTCTTTATTTAGAAGTCGTTTAATAACTTCTCACTTTTTAAAAAGTGTTCCTTCTAAAAATTTGTCTTTGCTGCAAAATGTATGACCACCGTGGAAAGTTTTGGTCAGCTGTACTACCCCTTTTGTGATTTCCATTTGATATGATAAAATTTACAATAGTAACAACAGCAATCTAGTTAGCAGAAAATCGAAACTAATTAACTAACAATTCATATATAAAAATCAAACAAGTTGCAAAAGATGCAAAGAAAGCTTGCCAAGCAGATTATTCAAGAAATCGTTTGGAACCCCTAACATTAAGTCTTTTGACAATATCTTCAATTCTGAGAAATACAAGACAAAAAATTTTTTAAAACAGATAGGGATATGATGCTTCTGCTTGTTTTGACACCAATTTGAGCTCTCTAGCCTAATCCATCAACAAGTTGTAGCAATTTGAAGAAATTGGACAACTTCATGACCTTGGACCTTGTGTTGCTTGACCATTGGAGGAAGCAACTGACAAATTTTGCTGGAAATGGTAGATTTGGGTGATTTGCCAATTTTTTGAATTTTCTCAAAAAAATTTGATTCACTTTGGTCATATACTTCAACTTCTTTTCAAGATGTTTGTAAACAACCTTGATTTATTTGGTCGATGGATAGGTAAGCCCAGAGGTTAGTAACCTTCAGTGTGATTGCAATGTACAAAGTCACTTTTTTTGCGAAATTGCTTTTCACAACATTATATCTTGGTAATGTCTAGTATTGAATCAAAGATTTGTTTACTCACAGAAGAACCTAAAATGTCACCACTTATGGTGCACAAGACTAGATTACAAGCTTGGTTGTGTAGGTAGCATCAGGTAAATGGTTTGATTGTTTGGTTTGTGAAGATGCTGCTGCAATGATATTGGTGCCAATAAGGTTACTGAGCTGCTTTCACTATCGTTCATTACTTTTAATAATGCTTTATAAGTGGCAAGGATGAAAAAACTTTCACAGAAACTTCATTGCAATGCTTTTCTGGTCATTTTGCAGATTCAATATGCAAGTAATAGTAATAGCAAGAGTTCTTGTTTTTTGGTTCCAAGGTGAAATTTTTGCACTGCAAAAATAGTAAATGTCATGGATATTCTTTGAATTACTTCAAACCAAGGGAACTCTGAATTACATTCCATTGACTTTGATCTTGTGTCCATCAACATAACGTTTTGGTACAATGCTTGCTCACTAGGTTGGTTTTCTAGAATTTGTTTTGGTATTAATGGCATGTAAGGATTTAACAAATATTTTATACAGAAGAGCTAATTTGCTAAAGCTGGCCTATTCAGCACATGTTATCTGACAAAATTTAGAACAAAAGCAGCTGATGTGCTTGGCTGTTAGAAGCAATTTACGAGGGTCAGTCAAGAATCATCTGCACTTTATGATACAGCACATGCTTGTGTGTAAGTTTGATGCAATTTTCCATGCAGGTGGGCACTTGTGTTCCACATGATCACAATTACCTGATTTATTTAGTAAATCGATTGTTACACATGTTTGTTTTTGGAAATAGAAATGGCTGCTCCACTAGCAAAATGCACCAGTGAAGAACAGTGTGCATTGATTTGATTTTTGTGGTAAGAAGGTTTGTCTAATTCACTGGAGGCTCATATCACAATATGGAAACAGCGCACTATCAAAAAAAAGTGTTTACGAGTAAATTGAGAAGTTTAAAAGTGGCTGGGGAAGCATGGACCATGCAGAAGAAGCAGGACATCCATTAACCTCGGCTACTAACAAAAACAGTGAGCAAGTTTAGCAAATAATTCTGGTAGATTGGCACGTTATTGTTGATGAGTTAGCATATTCTCTGAAAATTAGTCATGGTTTTTGTCTCTCAAATCACCCATAATAACCTTGGCTTCCAAAAATGTCTACAAGGTGGTTGGTCCACTTAAAGATGCTTTATGAGGTCATTGGTTTTCACTGGATCAAGCAGTCCAAGAAGCAGTGCATAAATGGTTGCAAGAGCAGCCTAAAACTTTCTTCTCAGATGAAATTTACAATCTTGTGGACCGCTAGTACAAGTGCATCTAAAAGAATGGGGACTATGTAGAAAAATGACGTATTTGTTGTACTCTTGCATTTGTGCAATGTGTGGATAATTTTTGACTAACCCTTGTAGTAACTTTTTGTGTTTAGAAAGCTAACATTTAAGCTAAATTATGACCTCATTACCTCACTAGGTATTAAATTGTTTTGGATATTTGCAACAGGCGGTTGCCAAAAGTCTGCAGTCAGTGAGCATATTACCAATACTAGAATCGTTGTTCTTTGTACCTGAATATGGCATAGCAAGAAACTTGCAATATCTCAAAAAATAGCAAAAATTTAACAAGGGAAACTGCACTTTCAGACTTGGTAATCTTGGTGTACCCCTAAATCTACTCACATATAATGCTTTTTAAAAAATATTTTGTTGGCCTGTGTATCTTTTTTTGCTGTTTTCCCAAGCTAATGTTGCAGTTTTCTCATGATACTAGCCAGAAAAGCAGGTTAAAATTAGACCATTATTTAACCATGTTCATTAGCTTAAAAGTTTTATTGCCTAATTTCTGCAAGAGAAAACCAATGCAAAATCATGTTAATGACCACTTTTTGATGCTGACTACTGCTTCATTGAAATAAACTTAATAAATTTTTGAGCATTTGGTATGTATTGATATCAATAGCTTATAATAAATGTACTTTAAAAATGCTGTAAAGATAGCAAGTCATAGTTGGGATGTACAACATAATTAGCTGAGACTTAAAGAAACAACCTTTTAAATTTGCTTCATACACAATGTTTATGCTAACATTCATTTGACAGTGCCATGTTTATTTCAAGTATTGATGATTATGTAATATCTCTGTTTTCAATCATAACCAGTGTGGAGAAGTCTTGGTGGGTTGTAATTCGGTGCAAATTTTTTTTAATGCTTGTCAAGTAGCTGATTTGCAGATGGCTTTGTTTCTCTCTATTTTTCTTATGATTGCCAGATGTTCAAGTTGGTCTTTTTGCATTACTTATTCAAAAAATTTGATGTCTCTTCCTGATGGTCATAGATAGTTGCTTTTGAATTTTTGCTCACTCCACTACCTCATTTATGTGTCACAAAATCTTTCCACAAATTGCAAAGAGTATGCTGTAAAAATTACATATTCATGGTGTCAATCCATTGTGTATCCTGAGTTCTTAAAGTCTGCTTGCATTTGCAAAAGTCAAAATCGCATATTGTTGGTAGTTTAAATTTTGGAGTTTAGTTTTTACAGTGATTTGTCAGTCTTGGAATATACTGTACATTTTGTGATACCAAAAGCACTGTGGGCTGAACAAATTCTAAATAGCTTTGAATAACATTTTAGATGATGTATTTTTTGCACTCCTAATTCATTTGCAAAAGCTTCATTCAAAGCTATTTAGAAATATTGTACTACTAAACAACTGTTTAACAAATTATGCTGCAGATTTCAGTTTTACAGCCTGCATCTGATGTAATTTGTGTGCTGAGATAGTTGAATAACTACCTGTTCAAGTTGAGTAATTCCAGTTACAGGATTACAGTCACTGTTTCCATACCTGCCAACAACCATGCATTTGTTTTTGTAGTATTGATACTTAAGCCATACTTTGCACTGACATTTATTGTTGTGTTCAAGAGTTTTTGCTACTTTTCCAGAGAATCAGCGGTAAGGACTGTATCGCCAACATATATGAGGTTTTTTACATTTTGCTTATTCATTTTCATGCCTGGCAGCTCTTGCAGACGGTGTAATATAATTTCGCTTTACACATTGAATGGGTGTGGTAAAAAAAACATCCCGATGTTGTCTTTTAATTTTTGTGTATTGCTCAACTTGGTTATGACTACAAATTCCATCAGTTTTGTCTCAGTAAAGATTATGAAAAAAATGCTTGTCCTTACTATCAATGTCAAGCTTTTAGAGCATGTCAAAAATTTTTCTATGTTGCATACAATTAAAGATGTATGCATAATCAATAACGTAGGCACTTTTCTCATTGCTTTTTAGTTATCCTTTCTGCAGTTATTTCGATTACAAACATAGCATTTCATGTCCCTGCATTCTTGGCAAATGTATACTGTTCAATACCTATCTCCAGTAGAATAACTTTACAAGCTCTTTTTAAAATCTTGCTTACTAGGACTTCTGCAATGTGACTCACAAAGCTGATAATTCTCTGCAATTTACATTTTATCACTCTTGGTTTCTTTGGCATTGCTATTAAGATTATTAGTATTGTGATATGTTTTGTACGTTTTCTTTTCTCATGTCTATCACTTGCTATTTCAGTTAGTTTTTCAATTCCAAAATCTTAGAAGCTTTTCAAGTATGATTTTGTTTGGCCCAGTAGATTTCCCTGTTTTGGCTTGACTTAAAGCTTGCTGATTTCCACTTCAATTATTACTGGTTCTGTAAAATCTTTATTGATAAGCTACCTTGATTCCACAGAATCATTGAGCAATTCAGATATGTATTACTTCCATTGATTGGTAATACTTTTAGAACAGTTTCTTCTGCTAAAAGAATGCATCCATTAGATAATTGAAAGTAATTATCACTGCCAGTAGTGATAGTCTTGATTTGTTGCGCATTGTAGAAGAGCTGACATGTTTCAGCTGCACTGTATTTTTGCAAATTGTTTCAAATCACTTTTTTTTTGTTTGATAGGATTTTTGTTAATTCCTTTTATTGAACTCCTGATGTTTCTCTAAATGGTAATCTTTGGTTTTATAATGTTTATCCAATATTTTAAAAACAAAATTAGTTATCTAATTTTGATTGGCGCATTTTGATGCAATCAGTAAAACTTTAGATGTTTTTTCCTTGATTGCATGGAATCATATTAAAATAAAATATGCATGGAATCAACATCAACATGTGGAAAGCAAAACAACTTGAAAAATAACAATAAAATAACACATAATAAACAAAGCGCATCTTTGAAAATAGGAAATTCCTCAGATTAAAAAGTTGATTTCTAAACTTGATTTCTAAAGATTTCTTGAATAACTTGATTTCTAAAGTCAAAGCTGTAATAAACATGTGGCCTTTTTTTCAATCTCTCATTGCAAGTGGGGGTAGTGTGATTAAAAAAAAACCTTGTTTTAGAACTACCCATGTAAAGCCATCTCGTTGAGCTACATTTTTTTATTTGTTTTTGATAACAAACAAACCTTTTGCTTGAACTAAATATACTTTTGTTGATACAGCATAAAAATATAATATGTCAGATAATCTGGGATAGCCACATTGTGGCTCCTTTAGTCATCGTATGTGGCTCTTTAAAATAGTGTATGTTTTTGCGTTTTTTTGGAGAGAAAGAAATCTAAAGTTAATGAAAGTGGCTGGATTTGCTGCATGATCCTCAAAAGTTTATAAACAGCATGGTGCCACATTGTTCTGTTGATGGCATCTTTTTTTTATACTGGTTTCAAAATAGCTTTGAAAAGAGCTTCTTGAAAACAGATTTATAACTCTTTCCAGTAATAGGTGAAAACTAAAACTTTTTGTCTGACTCTCATCAGAAGTTTACACCAGAATGAGGCAGGGAAAAAAGTATTGCTACTTAAAGTTTGCAAGACTTTTGAAAAGTTGCTTTTTGTCATTGTCTGAAATCCAAGCGCTAGTAGACCAATTGCTGTACACAGATAAATTTTTTTGGTGGCAAAATGCAGGTTGTTTGTTTTTGATAAAAGTAGCTTATAAGGGTAGCTAGATGGCAGGAAGATCTAGCAACAGCCAACACTGTAAACTGGTTATCATTGTAAGCAGCTTTACAGTCTTGATTTTCCATTGAATTTTGTTCAATTGCCTAGTTACATTTAGGAGAAGAAGTAAGCCTGCTTTTTTGCAGAGGTACTGGTCTTTTTTTCTTTGTGCCGACTTTAATTGATTTAGGAATATGTTGATTAATTCTGTCCTGCAGTGTTGAAAAGAAGTTTGAAGCTAAGCTAAGAAAAGATGACAGTGCTAAGATATAATGTGCTTTCATTACAGATGAAATTTCTAAAAATCCGTCTAAACTGGACAGACTTCTCACAGTATTCAACAAGGCTACCAAAGTGCCCAGTTTACTTTAAACTTTCTTGGATCTGTAACATTTCTCCTAAATTCCAGAAACAGATCAAAGCTGTGGTGAGTAATTGCTACAGAGCATCTGAACTTTGATTCATATTCTTCACCAAATTGTATTCTTTCTGGAGTCCACAAGGAATGTCGAGCCTTCCCTTCAATGAAGCAAATACATGTGCCACTGTGACTGCCTGTACTTTAGCCATAGATCCCAAAAACTGCAAGACAGAATCAACCAACATATACTTATTTGGCATGAAGAATAAAAAATAGTACCCCTGAAAACGCTGGCTTACTTTTTCTGCCAAATGTGACTTGGCAATTGGACATATATTTAAAAATCAGGAGTGTGATGCTGCTTACAATGAGAATCAATTTACAGTGTTGGTTGTCACTAGATCTTCCTGCCATCTAGCCACCCCACAAGCTACTTTCATCAAAAACAAACAACTCTCACTTTGTTACCAAAAAGAATTTTATCTGCGTACTGCAATTCGTCCGTTAGTGCTTGGATTTCAAACAATGGTAAATTGCGACTTTTCAATGGCCTTGCCAACTGTAAATGGTAATACTTCTCTGTCTCATTGTGGCATTAACTTCTGATGAGGGCCAGACCAAAACGTCCAAATTTTACTGGAAAGTGTTAATAAATCTGTTTCCAAAAGCTATTTTGAAATTTTGTACCACTAAATAATTATTTATTTGAGTTTGTTCAATCTGTTTAATCCTTTATTTTGTCAAAAATGTGAAGTGTACCTATGTATAGACAACAAAAATTGCTTCAATGATTTTTACAAGTGTTAGTACTAGCAAGAGCAAAGCAGCTATTGTAGTTACTGTAAATAAGTTGCTACATTTGTTTTGATTCTAGGATACGTACGCCCCAGACACATATCCCCCTAGGATAATTACTACCATTATATAGTATAAATTAGAGGTACTAAATGGGTTTCAGGACACTTACCCCCAGTCACACGACATCCGTTTATATACCCCCTGGGCACTCCATCCCTAACCCTAATCCAAGAGACCAAGTGTAAATGTCCAGGGGATAACTGCCCTGTTACCATAGGGTATATGACTGGGGGTAAATTTCTAGGGGGTATGTTGCCTATGGAGGTAAGTGCCTGGTAGGTATATGACCAGGGGGTAACTGGTCTGTTACCATTTGTCTTCTCAAGTGCTGTAGTTATATTTTCATGATGTATCAGTGACTAAGCTTTGCATTTTTGTGTTGCTTTTTTCATGCAAAAATTTTGTGTGCATGCACTTGTGATTTTTTTTTTACTATGTATCTGCACTTTTATAGGTTTATGTTTACATTATCCTTTTTTACACCTTGGTTACATAACTCTATTTTACCAATGTGGTGCAAAATTAGTTAAAACATACTCGTGCTTGCGGGTTTGTGCACACTCTGACTCAATTGTCAATATCTATGCTTCACCGGTTATCAGAATAGTGAAGCTGTTTACCCAGCATGTCGTAAGAGGTGACTATTGGGTACCTACCAATTGCAGTCTAACTGTTAATGGTGGGGTTGCCAGCTTAATTGCTTGGTTGGACCACTCATGTCAAAAAACTGAGGTTGGGGGTAAGCAAGAGCATGCTCCCTGTAGAAGAATTTTGCTCCAGTAAATCCCCATGACCAGAAAAAATATACAAATGGCCCCCAGTCCCCGGCAGCTCTTAAATGGGCAGGGGGTGCAAAGAATCTCCGGGTTTAAATCTGAATGTCATGGGATAAGATTTGGAACATTAAATGTGGGAAGTCTTTGTGGAAGGAAAACGGAAGTGTGTGAAGAACTGAGGAAGAGAAAAGTTGATGTGTGTTGCATCCAGGAAGTAAGATGGAAAGGCCAAGGAGCTCATTTTGTGGGTGCTTCGGGACGAAGGTATAAAATGTGGTGGTCAGGAAATGATGCAGGATTTGGAGGGGTTGGAATTTTGGTGAAAGAGGAAATATCTGGAAACGTTGTGGAAGTTAGAAGAAAAAGTGACAGAGTAATCGTGATTGTGCTAACTCTAGGTAGGGAAGTGATGCGTGTAATATGTGCGTATGGGCCACAAAGAAGACCAGTTGCAGAGAAAGTTCGTTTTTATGATGAAATGGGGGAGTGAGTGGGACTTGGGAAGTTGTAGTGAAATCATTGTTTCTTTGGGGGATTTCAATGGACATGTGGGGAAATGTGCTGAGGGTTTTGAAGGTGTTCACAGGGGGAGTGGTGTTGGGAAAAGAAATGCAGAAGGAAGAAGATTGCTGGAGTTTTGTGATGAAAGAGAGCTGTACGTGGCAAATACTTGGTTTAAAAAGACAGACAAAAGGAAAATTACTTATAGTGGCGGTGGGTGTGAAACAGAAATTGATTTTGTGCTTGTGGGGGAAAAATATAGAAAGTATATAAGAGATGTAAAAGTGATTCCATCGGAACTTCAGCACAGGCTGGTGGTCGTAGATCTAGATAAAAAGGTTCTAAAAAAGGTTGTGAGAAAGGAATGAATCATAAGAAGAAAGATTTGGAAGTTGAATGAAAACCGAACAAGAGTGAGATTTGAAAAAAGAGTAAAAGAACTAGTGAATGCAGATGCACCTGATTTGTGGAAAACTTTTAAGGATGGTGTTCTAAAGGCTTGTGACAAAGTGTGTGGAAAGAAGAAGTCTAGGAGAGATCAAGGAGACATGTGGTGGTGGAATGAAGAGGTCAAGGATACCATTGCAAGAAAGAAGGCGGCATTTAAAGAGCTGTGCAGTTCCCATCAGAAGAAAATAAGAATCAATACAAACGTATAAGAAATCAAACAAGGAAAGTTGTTGCTAGAGCAATGAGAAAGGAAGCTAATCAGGAGTTGAATAATTTATATCATAATTCTAATAGTGTTTTCTACTTCCTTAGAAGAATGAAAAAGGAAGGGAAGGATGTGGAAGGAGGAAGGTGCTTGAGAGGAGAAGACAGACGATTGGGTTTTATTGAAGAAGACCGGGCAAAAATTTGGAAGGAACATATGGAAAAGATCATGAATGAAGAGAATGAATGGGACCACATGGTGGAAACTGATGTAGTAGAAGGGCCAGTGGAAAAAGTGGCTCGTAATGAAATTGTGGAGGCAATGCAAAGGATGAATTCAGGAAAGGCAACCGGACCATCTGAAGTATGTGTGGAGATGATAGTTGCAAGTGGCAAAATCGGGGTTAAAGTGATGATGGAACTGTGCCAGCGTGTATTGGATGGTAGAGGAATGCCTGATGAGTGGAAAACAAGTGTGATTGTACCTATCTTTAAAGGAAAGGGTGATGTGATGAGCTGCGGATCATACAGAGGAGTGAAACTGCTAGAACATGCCATAAAAATCGTTGAAAGAGTGCTAGAGAGGCGAATACGAACACTAGTCAATTTGAATAAAATGCAGTTTGGATTTATGCCAGGAAAAGGAACAGTGGATGCGATATTCATTGTGAGAAGAATGCAGGAGGAATATCAAAAGAAGGACAAGAAGTTGTATATGTGTTTTGTTGCCATGGAAAAAGCTTTTGATAGAGTGCCAAGAAAAGTGATGGAATGGGCCATGAGAAAGAAGGGTTTATCAGAAGTAATAGTTCGGGCAGTTATGAGCTTGTATGATGGTGCAAAGACAAGAGTGAGGGTGGGATCTGCATATTCAGAGGAATTCAAAGTAAAAGTTGGTGTACATCAAGGATCTGTGCTGTCGCCACTATTGTTTGCAATAGTGGTGGACGTTGTTACCGAAAATGCAAGAAGGGGTGTGGTTAACGAATTACTATATGCAGATGACCTTGTTATCATGAGCGAAGACATGGAAGACTTGAAGGAAAGGTTTTGGAATTGGAAGGATGCACTGGAAAGTAAAGGTTTAAAGGTCAACACCAGAAAAACAAAATTGATGGTAAGCGGGTCAGAAGGCAAACTATACAAAAGCAAGATAGATCCATGTGGAGTTTGTGGGAGGAGAGTCATGGCCAACTCAGTGTTGTGCACAAAATGTGAAAACTGGGTTCATGGCAAATGTGCAAAACTAAAGAGAGTTACCACTAGGTTGGCAATGCATTTTGTTTGCTTGAAATGTAAAGGAATAATGGAAGGGACGATAGACTCAATTGAGAAGTTGTGTGATGAAGTGGAGACATTGAATGGATTTTGCTATTTGGGAGACAGACTAAATGCTAGTGGTGGTTGTGAAGCGGCAGTCACAGCAAGAGTAAGAATCGGTTGGGTAAGATTCAGGAAATGTGGAGAGTTGTTGCATGGAAATAGGTTTCCTCTGAAGATGAAAGGTAAAGTTTATTGTTGTTGCGTAAGATCAGCAATACTGTGTGGAAGTGAGACATGGTGTCTAAAAGAAAATGAAAAAGCAATTTTAAGGAGAACGGAGAGAGCTATGGTGAGAGCCATGTGCGGTCAGAAAATTGTAGACAGAAAGACGACTGAAGAACAGATGGATATGTTAGGGTTGAAGGAAACGATAGACCGGTTAGCAACAGCAAATGGAGTTAGATGGTATGGACATGTACTGAGGAGGGATGACGATAGTGTTTTGAGGGTTGCTCTGAATCTTGAAGTGACTGGCAAGAGAAAGCGAGGACGACTGAAGAAGACCTGGAAGAAGCAAGTGGAAGAGGAGACAGAGAAAGTTAGTTTGAAGAAGGAGGATGCCCTGAGACGAGATAAGTGGAGGGACGGAGTGCGAGAAATTGTAGAAGGAATGGGGTAAATCCGGCCATCTCTGCTAAAGGGAAAACAACGGATAAAAACTGATTAACTACTAACTACTATGCACTTAAATACATTAGTAGCATTACATGGAGTTTGATATTTATTCACTTAGTGGACCAATGTCAAAATTTGTGACGATTCAGAAATTGGTAAGTAAATTAAGCAAACTGCAAAAACGAAGCAAACAATTTAGGTAGCCAACAAGGTCCTAATAAGTGTAGAAGCACACTCAAAAATCTTTTATGGCAAAAAATTCTGTCCATAGAGCACTAAAATCATTTGTTTAAATTCTAAAAGCAAGTACTTTGCTCTGCATTAGACAAACAGACAGATAACAAAAAGAGGTGGTGCCAGTCCAAAATAAGTGAGAAAAATAATAGGAAAGATAACTTCAGAGCAAATCTGATGGGATATGGTCCCAGGTCACAACCAAGAACATTGTCAGAACATAAGGGTGTGAGTCGAGATTCAAGTTGATCAGAATTTTTATAGACCATTTGACTCTGAAACATATACGGCAACAGCCTATAACAAGAGTCTGGAGGGGTTTTCCTCTCAGCAAATTTTGAAGAATGAGAAATAATTTGGTGCATATCTTGTTGGAAATTACTCATTTAATGAATTCAAAAATTTAATCAAGGTTTTTAAGTTCAAGGTCAGGAATTTCTATTTTTGAGTTCAAGATTGACTTCAGCAAAAAGACCAAGTTCTTTAAGTTTGAATTTGCAGTCCTGATGCGAATCAACCAGTTATACTATGCCAATAGTAAAAAGAATACCATATCATTTATTAGAACAGAATTTCCAAACAGGATGTGTTACCCTCCTGAGAGTCCCAAAAAGCATGTCAATATTACACGAAGTACATCTATACAAATTAAATTTCTTTGGTTTTTAAAATCAAGGCTATGCAAAACACTAATCATCATCAAAATGTAGACCCTACATACCACCATGGACTCCATAATAGTCAAAAAAATCTACCAGAGAAATAACGTTTTTAAACAATTAAATGTTTTTTAGGTACACCAGGAAAGTTTTTCAATTAAAAGTGAAAAATAACAAATGGCCACTAAATTTTGATCACTCATTATAAACTAATTCCTATCCCTATCTAATTAGAGCTACATATTGCTGGAAAGCAGAATTCGTCAGCTTTCAAAGATTTAAACTAATTGTTTGTATCTCATCATAATCTGCATATATATAAAAGCTGCCTGTTGTTACTCAGTTTACTACTTTTGGAGATAAGTGAAAAGTTACACTACGGGTGTTCAAGTTCAATCTTTTTGGTATAAAAACATATAGTAAAAACACAATTCACATGGTATCAAAATTGTGCTAAAATAACCTTCAAATTGTTATAAAAAATTTGAAAATCGATTGAGAAAGGAGGTCACAAATCAGTTTTTAAATGAACTAATTATAAAAATGTTATAAATTTTGAAAAAAATGATCACACGATGATCTAGGGAAGCAAAAGTGTTTTATTACAACAGACCACATTGTGATATCATAGAGCTGGTTTGAAGCGTGCAAAAGAAAAACAGAAAAAGCATGCTTAGAAGGCTTAAAATGCTTAAAAAAGAATCACTTGCTGCAAGGTCAATTCTGCTTTAATCATTGTAGGATTTTTTTTTATTAAAAGCGTCTAGTTAATAATATTTCTCAAAAATGCTTTTACCAGTGTTTCTACATTCATAAAAAAATATACTCATAAAAGTGCAGAGATTTTATGGCTATAAAAATATAAAGAACAAGATGTGCACTAAAGCATTGACTGTGACGTCACTCTAGACTCCCAAAACATGAAATTTTTGATAAGTTTGGGGCAGGCTTTCGTTTGAGCAAAAAATGGTTTTCCTGTCAGCAAATCTAAACTTTAAAAAATTGTCTTTCACTGTGACCTCATCATCATGTCACAAACTCCCCCTTATAATAGTCAGCGCATAGTAGTGGTCAACTATGCCATGTTTCACCCTTGTATCTCTAGTAGTTTCATAGGAGTTAAAACTTACAGACAGATAAAATTGCACTTTATAGTATAGATTACTTTTGCTAGGTGATCTTATGTGCTTCCATGTGAGCTATGAGCTCTTTAAATTCAGAATGGTAAGATGTCAAAGCAGTTTACATTTGTCTTTTTAAGTGTTTATTTGCTACTACTGCATGAAGCTTCAACATGTCTTGATTGCCTAACGTCCAAATTATTCACATAAAACACTTATTCACTCTAGATCTTCCCTTTTACATGCGAAATTGCCACTGATAAGGGTGTCATGAAAAGCTTATGGCTCAAACAGCTTTTTTCAAAGCTATATTAAAAATCTGTACCACCATCAAGATTCTTCTGTGGAAAATAAGCACCATGAAAAGAGCCTGAGAACACCATTCAAAGCCTATTCTGCAATGATCAATTTGACAACACATCATTTCCTCTTTAAGAAATGAGAGGAAGATGTACATTACCTGCCAGCAATAGCAATAGCAATAATAGCATTAGTATAGTAAAGTGAATCAAAGAAAGATTTTGCAATAAAATGCTAAAGAAAGTGCAGCAAGAGGCCAAATAAGAACACTGTGATTATTGAAAGAGTTTGAGAGTATAAACAAACTCTTTCTGTCTGCATAACATCAGGTACCCAGTCTTGATATAAGCAGCCTCTAAGAGATTAAAATGGAAAGAGCTGTGTGATGCGGCAAGGATTGAAAATTGCTTATATCATAGTTTAATATATCACATTGATCATTTTCTAAAAGATGCTGATCAATGGCAGAGTCACAATCTGGTTTGGTGTCGTTTTGTATGCATGATCTGTGTGGTTGAGATCGGTGTGGATGGGTCAATTGTTGTCTTAACCATTGCGGAACATGTTGCTTCAAGCGATCCTGTAGCTGTTGAGATGTTCACCCTATGTACCAACTGTCACAGTGGCACTTGTATTCATATATGACAGAACTTTTCTGAATGGTAGGTAGAACATCCTTGCAGGCCACAGGCAGCATGCGCTTAGACATAAAGACCAAGCAAGTGCTGATGGAACCATAGCAGCTTTCCACGGCGGTTTTGACTTCCTTTTTGAAGTTAGTGGAGGGCTTACCAATCTAAGGGGCCCTCAAATGCACTTGGCACTTTTCTGGATCGAATCGCTTAAGGATGGAAAACTGAGTAATTTTCTTGGTGATCTGAGTGTTGATGACGTTTTTACGATAGCCATTGTCCAGTAATATTTTCTTGATCTGTTCCGTTTTATTTCTACAGAAGTCAATTTTCCTCTTGAGCAGTTTTTTAGCTTTCCCAGCTCTGACAGTATTTTCCACAATTGAATGTTTGAATTGCAACAAGTAATGCTACTTCTTTTTGGGAATGCAAAGGTCTTTACATTCTCTTTTGTAGAGCAACCAGCTATTGGCCACACTGACATCCAGAAAATGATAAAAGAGCCTGTGAAAATATTTTTTTGACTGCAGCTTTATATGGCGCAGGCCAACAAGAGAATCCAAAAGATCTACAGCTCCCATAGAATTACTGTTATATGTGGAGATTATTCAAGAGCAGGGAATAGTCATTCTGCTTTTGTGAGACGTATTTAGACATGGTGTCTGAGCGAGAATGAGATTGCAATTTTGAGAAGAGCTGAAAAAGCAATGATAATAGCAATGTGTGAGTTAAGATCATTGAGAAAAGAAGGAGCGTACAACTTATGGGTTAGCTGATTTTAAAGGATATTTGGATGGACTAGTCAGGTCAAGTGCAATGCGATGGTATGGGCATGTTTTGAGAAGGGATAATGGTAATGTTTTGAGAAGAGCATTTGATTTTGAAGTGGTGGGAAGAAGAGGGCGTGGGTGACCAAAGATGACATGGAAAAGACAAGTGGAAGAACATACTGATCTGATTGGACTGAAAAAGAAGGATGCTATTGACAGAGCAAAGTGGCATGATAGTGTTTACAAACTTTCTTTACAAACTTTCAAGAGACATGAGGTGAATTCCACCACCTGCATTAATGCAGACAAAACCAGATTTATGGAAATAGATCTCTCTCTACCATACCAGCTAGCATAACTCAAAGAATATGCTCAGTCAAAAGATATAAGAAAAGTCACACAACCACTACTGCTCGTAAAGTTGTGTTGTCTAAAAACATTCTTTTTTCTGTGTGACTACTTCTTCCATTTTGTTTCATTTCTTTAACTGTAGAGAGATTACAGGCATGAAGTCAATTGCTTCTAACTATGCTTAAGCAATAAATACCAGATTGTAAAGTGGCTGACTAAAGGAACAGGAGTAAACCAATTGTCAAAATATAACAAGTGGTTTTGACCAGTAGTAATGGCGTTTGATAGCCTCACAACAAATTTGAACTTGCTCTCAAGTCAATGCTTTGTGGCAGATCAATTTTTTCTGTTTGCAGCTCAAAGTCATGAGTGATGCACATGTACTGCAGAGAACAAAAACTTTATAGCCATACTTGTATGGCTCGCTAGGGATGTACTGCTTTAATAAGAGTTTTCTTGAAAAGATATCATCTATTCATCTACGCAAAACATTTTACATGTGAAATTGCCACTGATGAGAGTGTCATGAAAAGCTTATGACTCAAACAGCTTCTTTTAAAGCTCTTAAATATACTGGAAGCCTCATTCAAAAGAAAACAAGCGAGCAGTTTTATCTAATATCTCATTTGAATCACTGCTTTTACCACTATTATCAGTTGCTTGCGCAACATGAATGCTTTTGGTCCAAAAGATATTCACCATCTGACTCACCAGAGCCAAATAAAGCCTATCATCACTTTTCCTTGTTCACTCTCCCCCCCCCCCCCAGCATTGCAACAGCATAAGAAATTTTCTACTGATTTTAAAATGCACAGTCTGAAAAGCTACAATCTGTAGAATACATCCCGAAATTCACTTCCTATCTTTTCACTATCTTCACATGGTCTGTACAGGTATTGTGATTACAATAGACTAATGAATCACATTGGCAAATTTGGTACATTTGGATCTAGGCTAGCCCAGTGGTTCCCAACCTTTTTTTCATGTGACCCTAATTTTCCTAAAAACAAAATTTACATATACTTGTGACCCTGCTAAAAAATGATACAGCAATATTCCAAAATAAGGTCTATTTAATTAACTCAGTGAGAACATTGTGCCTGCATGTTGTCTGTAGTTTTTGGAATCTTGGTGTGATGTAACATAGGCATAACCGCATGTCATCTTCAACATCCAATCGATTTCTTTTCTTTGTTTTTAGTACACTCATTGCACTGAAGCCTGC
This sequence comes from Trididemnum clinides, assembly GCA_963675345.1. NCBI lineage: Eukaryota > Metazoa > Chordata > Ascidiacea > Aplousobranchia > Didemnidae > Trididemnum > Trididemnum clinides. The sequence goes on along the minus strand of OY776305.1, from coordinate 29,536,995 downwards.
TTTGCAGAGATATGTTGTTGCAAAAGGAATCAGTTGTTTTATGACAAACTTTGATAAGGCTGGATAAACTGTGCACATTGAAACCCTAAAATAAATATTTGCTGATAAGGTTGGATGTTTTTTCTTGAATGATTCAAAAGAAAGATGGTTTGATGCTTCAGCAGTCATGTCAATGAGCCCCTCTGCAACACGTAGAGGTAGCTCAGGAAAATTAGTAACTCCGAAGGGATCAATCATCCAGTCTTGTTTGTTGGTGGGCATTATTGTGACATCATAATACTGTTCAAGATTTTTAGTAAGTTGCTCAAGATGCCCAGTAATGTGTACGATTCCACACAACTATTGTTTGAAATTGTTTGGAATCATACACAATTCCACGTAATCAGGGCCACAAACTTCATGGATTTTTATTGCAGTTCATGTTTGAGTTCACAAAAAAAAATTGCAAGTCAGAGTTTGAGTTTTCCATTTTCAATTTTTAGAGTTTGACAAAAAAAAATGTAATTATGACATTATTACAAAAGACTTGCAATCCAACCTTGAGCTCATACACATGAATGAATGAATGACATTATTAATATGTTTCAAAATTTTTTGGTGGAGAAAAAGACTTTATTTAGCTTAGATATTATTTACAAAGTTGTTTTGTTTTGAATACTAACTTGATTTCTAGGTTTGGCAGAAATAAGTTTGAATTGTGGTAAAACCTGCTTTAATTTTTCTTGAAGATTTTGATCACATTTTTTTGTTTTTGCTTGCAGAAATTTAAACAAAAATAAACTGGTTGTTGTTGAACCAAAAGCTTTTGCTGGCTTATCTTCACTCAAAACATTGTTGTTGGCCAAAAATAAAATAAAGGATCTTCGAAACTTGACACTATGCATTGGCAAAGAAAACCAATGTGCTGGAATGTACAAAAGTCTGGAATATTTGTAAGTCATTTGTGTTTTTTTTATTGGTATATTAAAAGCTTGGTGTATATCATAGATAGTGATAGAAAAAATAATTTTTTGAGCTTGTCTTGTATCAAGTTTCAGTTTTTAAAAAATGCACAAAACCCCAGGCTGCAGAAATAACAATGACAAATGACAAGTTATTTATGGAATATCTTTATTTATATAAAAAAAATTTATGGCTTCTACATGCTTGCCTGTTATTCTTTTTCTTTCATTGACTACAGTGTGGCCAGCACTTGAAAATGTTCATTCTGAGGGAGTTGATAAAGCTGGAATACAGAGCAACTTTTGTGCAAGCTGGAAAAGTCCGGGGTGCTGCAATTCGTTGCTGATTTTCACCTGATTGCATCACCAGATTATTTTTCTGTTTCAAGTAGGTCTTGTATTCTTGATCGATTTCTCAATTGCTTCATCAACACTGTGGTATGATGCTGCATGATCCAGCTGCAAAATGTAATCCAGTGGAGATAAGTTCACATTTTCAAGTACTTGTGCATCTTCATTTACTCACTGATTACCCTCACTTTCCACTCCCGTTGACAGATCTGTCCATTCCAATTCTACATCACTCTTTACTTATAAACATACACAAAGGTTTTCTTTACTGTACACTCAAAACTTGAAAAATGCACTGCTTGGTTAGTGTCATTGGTTTTGAAGAATAGTGAAACTGTTTATCCAGCATATCGTAAGAGGCAAATATTTGGTACCTACCAATAGCAGTCTGACTGTTAATGGTGGAGTTGCCAGCTTGTTTGCTTGGTTGGACCTCCCACATCAGAAAACTGAGGTTGGGGGTAAGCAAGGGCAGGCTCCCTGTAGAAGAATTTTGTTCCAACAAATCCCCATGACAAAAAAAAATAAAATGACCCCAGTCCCTGGCAGCTCTTAAGTGGTTAGAGGGTGCAAAGAATCTATGGGTTTAACTGTTTGCAGTCCACCATCAACCCTGGGATGAACATGTAATTTACGTAATGCAATTCACTGTCATACCTGGGTTGACTTTTTGCCATGGTGGCTTTATGAAGTCCACGTGCATGCTAGGGATGATAATTCCGCAAGTTATAACAAAAATTTTTTTATCAATTTTTATGTTTATTGGATTGTTTCAAGTAGGGGTATTTCCCTTTTCTAAGCATGACACTTGCTTAGAAAATGCGTTTGTTCAAAGGTATAATTTCATTTAAAACATGCAACCCTCAAAGACCCACTAAACAGGGACTTCAAGTGTATGTACTTTCTGATTTTGCAACTATATACGTCTCCTTTTTGAGCCTTATTTTGGACAGATAACAGTGAAAGTTTGTCCCGATCACATATGCTATTTACAACAAGAATTGTGTTGCATTTAGTTGGCAAGCTCCTTGCTAAAGCTGAAGGAAGTGGATATCATGTATACACTGATAGTTTCTGTACCAGTTTTACTTTAGCAAGACAATTGCTTTAGAGTGGAGTTCACCATACTGGCACTGTCTAGAAAAACAAAGTAAGGCTTCCTCCTGAAATCAAGCGCTTTTCCCTCAGAAATTTAGATATGAAGGTGATTGGCATCCAGAAAACGTGATGGCACTTGATTGGCAAGACAGGTGGTTGATTTTGATGCTAAGTACTTGACACAAGAGTGACACTGCGCCCCACCATTGCTGGTGAAATAGAAGCCAAGAAGATGTTGACAAGCCTGTCTTATTTAGCGATTACACTGCACATACAGGTGCTGTTGACCACTCAAGACATTGTTGCTCATTCTACTCATTTACCAGAAAAACTTTGAGATGGTGGAGAAAGCTATTTTTCTGGCTGATAAAAGTGTCTATGGTAAATTCATTCTTGATTTACAAAAAGGTACATTATTTGCCTGAAGAAAGATATTTACATTACAGGAACAAACTTATTGCTCAACTGGTAGGCAACATCTGTAACTGCAAATTGAAATGGGGAAGACTGAGTTGACATGATGATGCTGAGCGACTGCACAAAATGGCTCATTTCATTGCCAAAGCACCAGCAAGTTGCAACTAGAACTGCATTGTGTGCCGCAGCAATGGAAACAGGAAAACTAAGGATTTTTTTTCTGAAAAGTGCCAAAGAAAACCAGGCCTTCATCCAGGAGGTTGCTTCAAAAAATATCACATCATAATGATAAAACATGCTAAAACCGCCCAAAATTTAAAGAACTTGTTGATGGTGTAATGTTTTTGTTTGGAACATTCTTGTTTGTGTTTGTCTAAAATGATGACCAAAATAAATGATGTGTGCATTTTGCTGTTGTGTGTAGAAGCAATGGTTCAAGTTCAGGCAAAGCTTAAATGGGCCAAAAACCTGTAAAAACTGACCCCCCTCCCACCAAAGAAAAAATTTCAAAAATTTCAATTACACACGCTCAACTAACAGAAAATGCAATAAAAAAATTAGATCTGTGATGGCTGCAATGGTTAAAAAGACAGGATTGCAAAGGGTTAAACCTGTATGTCAAGGGATAAGATTTGGTGTGTTAAACGTGGAAAGTCCTTGTGGAAGGAAAACAGAAGTGTGCGATGTGTGCTACATGCAGGAAGTAAGATCAAAAAACCAAGAAGCTAGTTTTCTGGGTACTTCAGGATAAAGGTACAAACTGTGTTCGTCAGGAGATGATGTAGCATCTGCAGGAGTTAGAATTTTGGTAAAAGAGGAAATATCTGGAAACATTGTGGAAGTTAGAAGAAAACGTGACAAAGTGATGGCAATTGTGCTAACTTTAGATAAAGAAGTGATACGAATAATATGTGCATGTGTTCCACAAAGCAAAACACCAGACACAGACAAAGTGTGTTTTTATGATGAAATGACGATTAAGTGGGACTTGGGAAATTTAAAGTAAAATCATTATTTCTTTGGGGGATTTCAATGGACATGTGGGGAAATGTGCCTAGGATTTTGAATGTGTACATAGTGGGATGGTATTGAAAGAGAGCTGTGCGTGGCAAACATGGTTTTTTAAGACAGACAAAAGGAAATTCACTTATAGCACTGGTAAGGGTTGGTACGCTTTAATGCTTCCGACTCGATGCCAAAATATATAGTTAAACTTTCAAATTGTTGTTTACTAGTGGTGTGCTAGTGGTGTTGGCATTGAGTCGGTAGCATTGAGTTTGCCTGGCATCAAGTCAGCAGCATCAAGTTGGGCCATTTCCACTGGTAGATGTGAAACAGATATTGATTTGGTGCTCAAGGTGAAAATACAGAAAATATGTGAGGGATGTGAAAGTGATTACATGGGAACTTCAGCACAGGCTGGTGGTTATAAATCTTGATAAAAAAAATATCTAAAAAGGATTGTGAGAATAAATGTATCGTAACAAGGATGTGGAAGTTGAACGAAAACCAAACAAGTAAGATTTGAAAAAAGAGTAAAAGAACTAGTAAGCACAGATGCATCTAATTTGTGGAAAACTTTCAAGGATGGTGTTCTAAAGGCATGTGACTAAGTGTATGAAAAGAAGAAGTCTAGGATAGATCAAAGAGACATGTAATGGTGGAATGAGAAGGTAAAGGATACCACAATGAGAAAGAAGACAGCATTTAAAGAGCTGTGCAGGTTTCCATTAGAAGAAAATAAGACTCAATACAAACGTATAAGAAATCAAACGAGAAAAATTGTTGGCTAGAGCTATGAGAAAGCAAGCCAAACAGGAATTGAATATTTTATATCCGAATTCTAACAGTGATTTCTGCTGTTTAGAAGAATGAAAAAGGAAGGGAAGGACCTTGAAAGAGGAAGATGCTTAAGAGGAAGAGACAGACAGTTGGGTTTTATTGAAGAAGACAGGGCAACAATTTGGAAGGAACACGTGGAAAAGATCATGAACGAAGAGAATGAATGGGACCAAATGGTAGAAACTGATGTAGTATAAGAACCAATAGAAAAAGTTACTCACAATGAAATTGTGGAAGCAATGCAAAAGATGAAGTCAGGAAAGGCAACTGGATCATCTCAAGTACGGGTGGAGATGATAGTTGTAAGTGGCAAAATTCAGGTTAAAGTGATGATAGAACTGTGTGATAATGCCTAATGAGTGGAAAACAAGTGTGATTGTGCCTATCTTTAACGGAAAGAGTAATGTGATGAGCTGTGGATCATACAGAGTATTGAAACTGCTAGAAAATGCCATGAAAATTGTCAAAGGAGTTCTAGACCAACAAATACCAACACTAATCAATTTGAATACAATGCAGTTTGGATACATGACAGAACAAGAAACCGTTGATGCAATATTCATTGTCAAAAGAATGTAGGACTATCAAAAGGACAAGAAGTTGTATAAGTGTTTACTTGACATGGAAAAAGCTTTTAAAAGAGTGCCAATAAAAGTGATGGAGTGGGCCATGAGAAAGAAAGGCCTATCAGAAGTAATGGTTTGAGCAGTTATGAGACCGTATGATGGTGCAAAGACAGAAGTGATGGTGGAGTCTGCATATTCAGAGAAATTCAAAGTAAAAGTTGGTGTACATCAAGGATATGTGCTGTCACCACTATTGTTTGCAATAGTTGTGGACGTTATTACAGAAAATCTAAAAGGGGTATGGTTAATGAATCACTGTATGCAGATGAGGTTGTTCTCATGAATAAAGCCATGGAATACTTAAAGGAAAGATTGTGGAATTGGAGAAATGGACTAGAAAGTAAGGGTGTGAAGGTCATCATCAGAAAAACAAAAGTGATGGTAAGTGGGTCAGCAGGAGTGCTGTTCAAAAGCAAGAGAGATCCATGTGAAGTTTGTGAGAGTAGAGTAATGGCCAATTTAGTGTTGTGCACAGAAAGTGTAATCTGGGTTCATGGCAGATGTGCAAAAATTTAGAGAGTTACCGCTAGGTTGGCAATGCATTTTATTTGCATGAAATAATGGAAGGAACAGAAGATTGGATCAAGAAGCTGTGCAATGAAGTGGAGACAGTGAATGAAGTTTATTGTTTGGGAGACAGACTAAATGCTAATGGTGGCTGTGAAGCAACAGTCACAGCAAGAGTAAGAATTAATTGGTAAAGTTTAGGGAATGTGGAAAAGTTATTGCTTGGAAATAGGTTTTGCTCTGAGGATGAAAGGTAAAATTTGTCATTGTTGTATCAGATCAGCAATACTGTATGCAAGCAAAGCATAGTTTTTGAAGAAAATGAAAAGGCAATTTTAAGGACAAGGGAGAAAGCTATGGTGAGAGTCATGTGCAGTTAGAAAGTTGCTGGCAGAAAGACAACTAAAGAAGAGATGGACATGTTGGGGTTGAAGGAAGCTCTAGACTGGTTAGCAACAGTGAATGGAGTTGGATGGTGTGGGCATGTGCTGAGGACAGACAATAGTGTTTTGAGGGTTGATCTAAATCTTGAAGTAAGTGATAAGAGAAAGGGTGGATGATTGAGGAAGACCTAGAAGAAGCAATTGGAATTGGAGATAGAGAAGATTGGTTTGAAGAAGGAGGATACCTGGAGTCAATCAGAGTGGAGAGATTAAGTACAAGTAATTGCAGAAGGAATGGGGTGAATTCGGTCATCATTGTTTAGGGACAACACCAGATGAAAGCGAGTCACTACCAATACTGCTAATAATACTACTATTAATAGAAAAAGAGTAATTGAATAGTGTGCAGTTAAAATGATTATCACTGTGTGTATACAAAATTAAAATATCTGACATATGACTGACAAGTAGGCTAAACGACTAGACATACCTTGGCAGCTTCATCTTAGTCAAAGTAATTATTTTATGATAAATCTTGGAATGTGACTATCTGGTAATGGCTGGGGTCGAATATGAAACGCTTCTAAGATGGTACTACTGCTTCCTTGAAATGCTTTTCAAACTATTGTTCTTGTTCATCATTTTCATCATTTGGCTTGCAGTGTTCTTTAAATCGTTGTGTCTCTGGAAAAGCACTACTCCACAAGACATACTTTTCATTTTCAAGGAATGTTGTAGCAGTCTGAAACAATAAAAATAACTTAGAGCTGTAAATCACTAAAACTTACAGTTTTCAAAAATTTGTTGTTAAATAACGGGATGCAGGACCATTTTTTAAAGCCCAACAATTTGAATTAGTGGATCAAAGTATCACAAAGATTAATGCACTGCATCAACTGAAACTCTGTGATTTATTATTTTATAGTGATAAGAAAATTTATAGATTACACTCACTTTCATAATCAGAAGCAATTAGACGAGCTTTTGAACAATAATCCAATCTCTCAGTTGCAGGTGCATTGCTGTTTATTGTGATGTCACACTTTCATTACTAAGAATCAAATAAACCACAAACTGATAACTGCAGCAACATTTTTTATGCAGAATTTCACCTGGTTGTGCAGTCCACTATGAAATTGATTGATTGGGAATTGTTTGTCCTTCTTGACGCAGCATATTTTTTTAGAGCAACCATTGCCTGTTTGATTGTCCGAAATGCTGCACTAGGTGCTCGGATGCTCCTGCATAATTACAAACTGTAATGTTAAGTATTAATACAGTTTCCTTGCTATTTTATGGTCTAATTGCAATGATCTGAACAAATTTAAAAGTACATAGCATACGTGACACACTTGCATTTTTAAGTGACATCCAAAAAAAAGCCATTCTTTTGGTACATAAATGATACTGCATTAAATTTTTTAATTGTAGCAGTTGAATTTATCTTAATTAGTTTCAGTTACCAATAGCGCATGAAGTATTATCCCCTTTAACCCATTTTTTTCCATTGTCTCGAAAGGGAACACTACTTCTATATGTGATAAATCTTGTTGTTAAACTAATTTTGTGAATTCAGGTATTTTTACTAGTTAAATATAGTGCTAGGTAGAAGTTGACTTTGTTCTAAAGTTTTTGTATCCTGCTGTGAATTGTGTAAAGATGTCTGATGAATCTTCAGCATCACATGACCCACAGTCAAAAAGGTAAGTTTTTTGCCTAGTGTTAGTATATTTTTCTGCATAACCAATGTTGTAATTACATGACTATGGACTATAGTTCCAGGCAGAAAGGATTAATTTTGAATTTGAATTCGAGGTGGTGTGTTATATTTGTTTTCATAATAATGTTCCCTAACAGGAACACTGGGCATGAGCCATTATGTAAAGATTCCTTTTTTAGGTTTCTTACTGCTCAAGAAGTCCTTGCTCAGATTGAAGAAGATGAAACAGTTACTTCAGCGATGGTTTTAAGAGTGAAGGGGACATCAGCAATGAAGACACAGATGGTAGCGGAATAATCTCAGTGGAAAACAGCTATAGGCTAATGCTATAGCAAGAGTTGTTTTAATATCTCAGTCTCTGGAAGGCAATGAAGGGGACAACCAAATTGATTGTCTCTTTGATTATAGTGCCAACAGTCTTCAACTTCCTTTAGAGACGGAAAGTTCTTCAGCTTCTGGAACTGATTTGAGACAAAAACAAAAGAGACGATGGGTGAGAAATCAAGATTTACATCCAAGTTTTCCACCCTTTACACTTGCGAGAAAAACACAAAAAAGACATGCAGCCTGAAGAATATTTTTAGCTCTTCTGTGATGAAGAAATGATAAACTTCATCACAAGCATGTTCAATCTGTACGCATCTCAAGATAAAGGTGATGCCTTGTTCTCGACCAACCCAGAGGAAATTAAGTGCTGGCTTGGTATATTGATGCTATCAGGGTACATGTCATTTCCCAGGTGGCAAATGATGTAGGAGTACTATTCCGAATCGTATTTGCCATCTGTAACTAATGCAATGCATAAAAATAGATTTGAAATCTTGAAGGCATATGCTCATCTTTTTGAGAACACAAAACTTACTAAAGACAATAAATTCACAAAAGTGCACCCCCTACTTACAATCCTCAATGAACGATTCTTGCAGTATGTAATACTAGATGAAAGGCTGTGCATTGATGAAATCATGATACCCTATTTTTGAAGACATGGTGCAAAACAGTTTTTGAGAGGCAAGCCTATCTGTTTTGGCTACAAAATGTGGTGCCTTTGCGACCATTTAGGGTATTTTATCCAATGTGATCCCTACCAAGGAGCTTGTGGAACATACGATAAAAAGCTGGCATTGGAGCCTCAGTTGTTCTAGATTTGGTTTCGGAGCTTCCTCCAGATGTACCATTCAAAATCTATGGCAATCGCTTTTTTTCTTCTGTAAAATTTGTTGAAATTCTAAAATCTAAAGGAAGTGTAGTTACACTGGGATCATAAAATCATACCAAATCGAGAAAGCTCCATTGTTTGACTCAAAGGAGATGGCCAAGCTCCCAAGAGGCAGCATTGATATTTGCCTTGAACAAGGGGAAGGAATTGCCCTGACCACTTGGAATGACAACACAGTCGTATCACTGGTGTCAACTCTTGGTCATGTCATGCCTATCGTGAAAGCCACTTGCTGAATTGCCAAAGATGCACAGAAAAAACAAGTGGATCAACTTTGCATGGTGTCCCAGTACAACCATTTTATAGGTGGTGTAGATCACATGGACTAAAACATTGACATTCACAGAATGGTAGTCCAATCAAAAAAGTGGTGGTGGCCTGTTTTTGCATTTACAGTTGATGCAAGTCTTCACAACGCATGGCAGTTGTACAGGAAGGGTGACAATAACAGTCATCTTGACTATTTGGGATTTATCAGACACATAGTGCAGTTTTATCTGCAAACGTATGACACCCCTCCTGCTATTCCTGGTTGTCCAGCAGCGACAAAGCCCTTAGAGAAAAGGTTCCTTCCAGGAATTCACTTTGACAGCACAAATCATTTTTTGCTACCAGTCGAAAAGCAGTCCAGATGTGTTTTCTTCAAGAAAAACTCCAGGAAGATGTGCAAGAAATGCAAAATTAATTTACATGAACTTGGCTTTGAAGAATTCCACGAGATAGAGCATCAGTAGGTTAACAAGTGACATCCCATGATACACATAATGATGTCACAAACTGTTTTTTCTGTTTTTCCATGTTTTCCTGTTTTTGCATTTTTCCTGTTTATTCTTTCATATGCTGCATGCTTTTCATATTTCATTACAACTGTTTGTTGTAGCCTAGATGGTGTTAATTTTGTGTCGACCATACATCTATGATGCAAAATGAAGAATTTCAAGGAAACTATGATGCAATAAAAAACCTTAGTTGCAAGTCGCTTTGTGTACAGTAGTGTCAAGAGTGATGCTAATCATTTTAGTGAGCTTTCTTCTACCCCTAGACTGAAACAAAATGTTCAGGAAGCAAGAATGCGATATCAATTGTATTTGGAAGAGCAAAGAAAACTTCATGCTAAAAGTGATAAAGCTAAAAAGAGGAAAGCTGCAGAAGATGAAATTTGTAAAGTTGACTGTAAAAGAAAGTTGTTAAACAAAAGCATCTAAGTTATGAGTCTAGAAGCAGACAAATTAACGACAGAGATGGAAGTGAAGCACAATTTTACTTTGCTTGCAAGGTTTGATGCTTTCAGACTAAAGATTCGTGAAAGTGAAAAAAATAAGTTTTGTGACCAAGTACGTGTTTTGAAAAAAAAGTTGATGGAATGACATTTATCTTTGTATGCTTAAGAAGTATCACATTGGTTCAGTATGTAAATTGCCTATGCTCTATCATGACTTTTTTTGAACTTTGATGGTTGATGTGTTTTTTTTCGTGGGAGAGTTGTTAATGAACTATGTTTCTTAGTATGCTTTCTGCTCAATGCAACTACAGCACTACGTAATTTGCAATTGTAGGAAAAAAGAAGTTATGTGAACTTTTTATATCAGATTTACTGAGAGATGTTTTTTTGTCAGATTGTGCAATCATTTTCTTGAGCCCTAAAATTTTCTAAGTATATGTTTCTGGTTAATTTTTATTGTAGCATTTCATTTTGCCATAACTAACTTATTTCTTCGTGTTGTACCTAGATTGCATAAAGTTATAATTAACATCAAAAGTGCTCACTATTTGTTGATCCAGTTAAATGAGAATTTTAAATGGGCTTTTTGTAATTTAGTCTTTCATATCATGGTTGGTTTGATATTATTCTAACAACAATAATATTCCAGCTTAAAAGCAAAGCTATTCTTAGTAAAATGCTTAGCTCAAAGATTGCAGGGTTGAAGACCACAAAAGAGGACTTTTTACTGGCTAAAAGAAATAATTATTTTATTGTTTTCGTAGCCTCACTGTAATTGTGTGTGAATTTAAACGTAATGTCCAGGGTTGTTGCATGTGCTAGTTTGCATTTTATAACAAATTGTAGCATCAACATACTGATAATTTAAGAAGACTTAGACAGTTAGCTAAAACATTGAAAGATTTATATTTAGTTGAGATAGTTTGAGTTAAATATGCCAGAAATGAGAAATTTAACTTAATGCCTTCTTATCAAGTATTATGTTATTTTTTTTATCAAGTATTATGTTTTATCAATGCCTTGTGAGAGTACCATTGTGGTAGTAAGATGTGTTTAAGCAGATATTATATTTTTAGATGTTAAAGTTGAATGATAAAGCAATGCAAGTTAAATGATGTTGGCAAGTGAAAACGTTAGCACAAGAAGCAATTAACAAGAATTTGATCTTGTTACCAAAAGAGCTATTTCAATTTGAACTGATAAATGTATTTAAAAATGCATAAAACTGCTTTAATAATGGTCATGGTAAAGTCATGGAATTTAGTTTTGAAAATTGTGTGGGAACCCTAAAATAGGGAATTGTCTCAAATGCTATGAAATAAAGTTTATATAAGAAATAAAGTTTTTATCACATGTGACTAGGAAAATATTTTTTTATCTTTTAAGTTTTTCACTAAGTGACAATTTTTCTGTGCAATGCTTGACTGATTTTGGGACTTGATAAAATTTTAAATATTAAAAATTTTTGTAGTTTAAAAGCTTAGTATTTGTAGTTTAGTTAATATTATGCTGCGAAGCTCATATGTAATGTTTTTTTTGAATCCACAATGCAATGTTTTTTTTGCATCAATGATACTATGGTGCTGTCTTAAAGTTGTTTATGCCTTCACAATTGCAGTAAGTAATACATAGTGTAGTGCTAGTTTTAGGCATAAACTCAGTAATTCTCCTATGCAATGAGAATATTTTCGTATGTGTTCATAAACTATCATGTACATGTGGACAAAACTGGTTAATTGCATTCTACTTAAAGTTGTAAATCGTTCAACATATATGGATTTGAACTGCTGAACCAAATTCTATCTAACATTAAGAAAAAAATCATCACTTTACAACATTCTACTTAAAGGATTAAGTTGGATGATCACATGAAATTGTTTCCTAGTTACTTGCCTCATTTGTTTGACTTCATAATTTTCATTGGCAAAACATTACAAAACAAATAAAATTAGTTGATTGCATGATAAACAGGGCTGTCACAAGCTTGACCATACTGGAACAAGCTGCACCTAGATTTTTCTTTCGCTACGTTACCAGACAGCTATTAAACAAAAAATTAGCATACCTAAAAAACCAAAGCTGTCACACTTGAGTCAAATGTGGATTATGATGTAGCAAAGACCAGCTAGGATAAAAGCAAGTTCTGTTGCAGTTTGCAAACTTATGCTTAAATCACCTATGAGCTATTTAAGTAGTTGCTGCAATGCACTGCATTGTGTAAATACTGTAGTACAATGCCGTATACTAATAGGCTGGACTAAAAAATTTTTTTCAGTAAATTCAAAAAGTTGGCAAATCACCCAAAACTACCATTTGCATTAAAGTTTTTCAGATGCTCTTTTTAGTGGTTGAGCAACATTAGGTTCAAGATCATGTAGAAGTCAAATTTCATTAGAGTGCTCAAACTTTTTAATGAATTGAACTAGAGAACTCAAATTGATGTCAAAATCAGCAGAATTAATGTGTTTCTCTCTGTCTTGCTAGAACTTTTTGTCATATCTTGCTGAGAAATGAAGATATCTTTAAAAAACTGGAATTTTAGGGGTTCCAAGTGAATAAAAGCTTGGAAAATGTGTTCAAATTGTCAAGTATTTGAATTTGTACAAGATTTCACTAAAAACTTGCAACACTAACGAAATACACTTATAACACATACTAATACATTACTATTATACTAAACAGAGCACTGCAAGTGCAAACTATTGCCAAGGTTTGTCAGTCATCAAAAAAAAGTTACATTAAAACACACTAAAACTGCTGTAATGCACAGTATTGAGCATTGTTTTTGAAGATTTTGCCAATCGCAAAACAAGTTATGTAATTGAGGCTGAGAAAAAATATGTTTTCGTGATAGTGACATTGACATCCATTCATTACAAACAGAAACCATACATTAACAAAAATGAAAAAACCTTTCATAGCAAAAGTATAACTAACAATTAAGCAGACATTCTCTAGACTGGGGGTGGCTAAACTATGGGTAGTATCTGATAGCCAACCAGTTTAACCCAGCCCATCAAATACCTTGCACATGTGGTGTGATTTTATTGTTGTCGTTGTACTGCAATACATTTGAACAACTTATTTTTTGCATAGATTACATAAAACGCACTGCATCTGCCTGTTGAGTGGGCAGGCCATTGCAAATTTGGCTCTTGGGTCAAAAAGTTTAGCCATTCCTGGGCTAAGCACGAGATGCTCATTGCCCAGCATTGCCAAAACCTCTTGCAGAGTCCTTAATCTGTTGAAGTTTAACACATATGTACCATAATTACTAATTGTGTTATTATTAGATAATGATCAATTCTCGAAAACCTGTTATATTGTAATTATTATCAAAAAAACTTGTGAATTGTTTCATATGTTATGAATTGAATACCTTGTGAACTTTAAGAGTTAAACATTGAACTGTTTCTTTGTTTCAAAGAGCTTCATCAGTTTTTTTGATTGAATTTTTTGCCTGATCATTCCATCATGCTTTTCAAAACTTGTAATCAAAACCGATGCTTCAGTGATCACCTCATGTGTTGCTCAACAGCTTGGCTGTGGCATGGATGATCAAGCTTTAATGATTGAACTCAAAGTTTATTGAATTCTTTGTAACTCAACTGTTTTGTTGCTGAAGGCTCATATATATACTGTATACATATATATATATATCTATATATATATAAGCATAAATTCTCGGTTAGGGAGACATGCTATAAAATTCTGGGTTAGGTCGACACCACTTCGCTTAAGCTGCAGCAGCTTCAGACTCAGCACATAAGCTCAAAAAATTGTGTTTTTCACATAATTGAAAAGAAGTTACGTAAATTTGAAGCTACTAACAATATAGTTTAGTGTCGCCTTAAAATCGTCGCCTTAAACTTTTCACTTTTTCTAATGCTAAATTGACGGTTTGGTCGACACTAAATAATGTTTCTTTTTCCGTTTAGGTCGACATATACTTGGCTAACAAAGTAGCTTGATTGTGTTGTAATTTCTTTTTTATTCCTATATTTGTTTTGTTAAAGTACTTTGACGGCTTGAACAAACTTTCTGTTGGCGACAATTTTTGAAATTTAATTCAGATTTGATTAGGCTGAAAGTAATCAGACCTATATAAAAATTTTGATAATGGCATAAAAAGCGGCTTTATTCTAATACCTGTTTGCAGCAATTTTTTTGGTTATTACTACAATTTTCTAGTGTATGTTGGAGTTCATTAAAACAGTATATGCTGACACCAACTCCCTCGATGGGTTTCGGCGCCCTCGGACACACATCAACTTGGGGTCAAATCTACTTAAGAAATCACCTGAGCATTGCAATAAACCTACAAAGCATGACATTTAAGAAATATAAAATTACTTTAATTTGTGCAATGCTTGCTTGAAATCACAGAAAGTGCGGTTTAATTATTAAGTGAAGATACATTACTATTAAAATTGAAGTCAGAATAGCCATAATATGTTTAAAAACCCTATATCAGAGGTTCTTACGCTTTCAAAATGTGCCCACTCCTGATCATGCAAACAAAACTTGCTCCCCACTTTCAAATCAAACCATCAACGTCCCTTAGTGTTAGAACCCCTTCTTTAAATGCTCTGCTAAAAGAACGCGCAAACATTGTACAGTTTAGTGGACTTTTGTTATCCTAATATACCGGTATCTCGAATTTGTTTTGTCGATGCACAGCACACGTTATGCATTGCAATACTATGTTAAGAAGACACCTTAAGACACATATTTCCTATTTTAGTCGTCAGTTGATACGATATTTATTATGCCTTAACATCCATTAATTAAAAGTGATATTTTATTAGTTTAAGTCGACACAGATTATTTATAAACCCCAATATATTCTCTACTCTAAAATACTAGGTTAAGAGGACACTTTGAAAACATATTTCTAGCTAAGCCGACAACCACAACCATATTTAACGAGTTTAAGTCGTCACAAAATAATAATAAGCTCTAATATATACTGTAATCTAAAATACTATGTTAAGTGGACACCTTAAAACACTTTTAGTTTAGTCGACAATTGAAACTATATTTTACGGGTTTAAGTCGACATATAATAGTAAGCTTCAATATATAATCTGATCCAAAATGCAATGTTAAGAGGACCCCTCAACACTTGTTTTACTTTTAGTCGACAATTAAAACCATATTTTATTAGTTTAAACTGACATGGAATGATAATGAGCTTAAATATTTTAAAATTCTGTATTGAGAAAACACTTAACATATTTTTAGTTTAGTCGACAATTAAAATCATATTTTACGAGTTTAAATTGACATAGAATAACTATAAGCTTGAATACCTTAATATGCCATGTTAAGAGGACCCCCAATACAGTGGTCACTGTTTAATAGAGCATCGGTTTATAGAGAAACCCGCTTTTTGGAGCAGTTTCAGATGACAAGAAATGATTCCTATCTTTTCCTGTTATAAAATTCTCCGCTTAGTAGAGCAAGCCACTGCTTTTAAGAGCAGCTTTGTTGTGTAAAGTCACTATCGTTAGTGCGTGATCGTGCATCACAAATCGAAAAAAAAGGCCAAAAGGCACCGCAAATGATGTTGAGGTGGACGAATTGATCCCTGTTGGTTGGTCTGCAGCAGACTGGACAATGTCGGTAGATTTGGACGAAAATCTTGAAGCCCGGCAAGGTGTCACTGAGGAGGATGTGCTCAACGATGTCAGGCGAATGTACAGCTCGGACAACAGCAATGAACATGAGGCAGATGTAGGGTTTCAGGAAGAAAACGAGGAGGTAACCCATCCATCTCGTCGTGATATGCTGCTTGCAATGCAAACTTTAAGGAAGGGACTGGTTTTTTGCAATGCTGACCAGTGGTTATTGTTCTGTAAGCTTGACGATGCTGTAGAGCAAGCTACAAAACATGAAGTAAAACAATCAAAACTTGAGCAGTTCTTCTGTGCTGCTGAAGCTGAAGAGCAACAATAGTAAACATGTTTAACATGTACTGTACTGAGAACTTTTTATGTTGCTTTACACATTGTGCGAGATCTTGAAACGCAATAAAATACAGTGCCCTAATATTGGCATGTGTGTTGGTGAACTCCCTAGCGTAAATGACACCCCATTTTCATGGCCAAAACGTTCTCATCCGATTACAGAGCCACCGCTTTTTAGAGCAGGTTTTGCAATCTCCGAGGGTGCTCCATTAAGCGGTGGCCACTGCACATGCTTTTAGTTTAGCCAACAAATCAATCCAAATTTTACGAGTTAGTTTATATAAAATAATCATAAGCTCAAATATTTTAATATTCTATAGCGGGAAGACTACACTTTTACCTATTTTTAATATAGTCGACTTTTATAGCTGACTGAAATTCAAGTACTTACCAAAATAAAAAATGATTTTCTTTGTTTACGTTTCATTGCAAGTAGTTTTTTATACTGATTATTGTTTTGGACACTAAGGTTTATCGCTTCGCTCAACATGAAGAAAACATTGCTATATTGTATTCAATACAACAAGCATTTATTAAGTGTGATAGAAATTATTAGCTTTGATTACTTTTCATTGCTAGTCCTTTTTCACATCGATGTTTTTTTTGCGCGCCTAGCTTTATCGCTACCGCAAGTTAATACGCTCAACATAAAGGAAACATTTCTACATTGTAGCCAATACAACAAGCATTTATTACAAAATACACAACTACAATCAAAAAATCATCACATCAAAGCAGTAATATTTTGTTCAAATTGCTTTCGATACTTCAGCCGAGCAGTGAATAATTTATTATGCACCGTCCGTACATCTGCAGAAATTTGAAGATGAAGTTTTAAAAACTCTTTTATTTCCAATAATCCTGCAAATATTCAATATATTAACGAGATGATAATGATAATTTTCCGATCCCTTTCTCAAAATGGGGGCATGGCAGTAAACCATAGAGTTCCAGGACTCCGGCCATCTCCCAGGGTCTTGGACAAAAGAGCATAATTTAAGTAGTCCAAAAAAAGCAAGTCGAAGAGAGTTTGAGGCAAGACAGTAGTAAATGAAAGGAAATATTTTGGGTAGGATGATCGCAAGCTCTACATGATAGAGTCTCACTTTTGCCAATTTTACAGAGAGAGGATTCTAAAAGAAGGCAGTGGCTATTGTAGCGAAGTCGAAAAAGGCCATAGCGAACAATTAAGTAGGAGAGTTTAGAGGTTTACCTGATTTGTGGATGGTGGTGATGTAAGAAATTTTGGAGGTTGACGGAAAAGCCTGGGAAAACCAGAATATATTGAAGATATGTAGGAGCAAAGAGATACCCGAGAAAGTTAAATGTTTTACCATAAGATATGCAACTTTGCCTGGGCCAGTTTAAAAGAACAAGGAGGCAGCAGCAATTGAAAATAGTGGCCGAGGAAAGAAAGCAAAAGAAAATGCGAATTTCAAAAGAAGTAAGACTGATATAATCCCAGAGAGTGGCAGTGGCAGTTGAATTGTCCAAAAATGAAAAGGTCTTTACTGGTTGGGAGAGTGGATAGGAACAAAGAGTCAGATCTAGTATCTTGGCATGAGAGACAAATGGTAGAAGCATAAAACATAAATAAAAGAGAGGGGTAAAGAATTGAGACAACAGTTGGTGAGTAATGACACTTTATAATCTAGAATTGGGGTCCAGAGAAAAGAGAATGTCAATGAAGAACTGAAAAGCGAAAAGAACCTGCCTGACAAACGTAATGACCCCAACACCAATTTCGAAATCATTGGGAGCCCAGTTGCAATACCGAAAACGGGTATGATTATACTTAAAGAAAATGTATTCAGAAATCATGAAGGTTAAAGAGCATAGAAGTTTTGATACCTGGATACAAATAATGTCTAGAGAGTACAAATCGACAAAATGCAATTCATCAACTTCTCTAGCATGCAGTCTGCCCCCGTTCCAGTGCAAAATGACAAGGGTGTCAGTAGGAAGTCAAAACAGCAGGAGGGGATTCAGGTGCCAAACCAGAGCAATACATGAGAAGGTTAGCTGATTTAAAGTTGACGGTGAGGAGCAGGGGAGGAGATCCTTCTGAGTCGAAAAGAAGTAAGTCTTAACCTTGAGAGGTAGAATGGGTTTGTGGGCGAGTGGTGAAGGAGCTTATTGCAAGAGGGCTCAAAAAGTTGTAGTTTGTGGAGTTCGATTTTACAGAAAAGAATATAATTGATGTTTGAGATGGCAATTTACAGTGGAGATATACTCCAAGTTGATAGGTGGTGGGTTGGCCCAGCGATGACAGCGCCAAGAGACCGGCCGTCAGAATTAAAGACAGACACCGAAAGACTGTAACGTCTTAGGTAAACCCAACGATTTATGCATTATATCGATTTGCCCCACTGGTCACATTAGCAAGTCGGAAAGAATAAGAATAGATGCGATTTGGCTCTGGGTTAGGATAAACATTGCCATTCATTAAAAGCAGCAGTTGGATATGGGGAAAAGGAGAAAAAGAGAAAATCAAAACTAATTTTCAAAAGTATAAAAATTGAAACGTATCCGGTAATGCACCTTAAGTGTCTTTTTGACTGGCGTCTTCAATCCCTTTTTTTTAGATGCTGATAAAGAATTTTTTGGTTGCTTTCATTCCATCGATAATGGGATTCTTATTCCTGAAATTATTAAGGTCGTTAGGGCTTGAAAACAAATTGCTAACAGTAATCTAAAACACGTGATTAACTGAGCTTTGTAATGGTATGGACAAATGATTGTGATTTGAAATATGGATGCTTGCAGTGCCATTGAAAAAATGATTAAAGCAAGTTTTTTTGCGAATATTTTTACCAGCATCACATTTAATTGACAAACGTATAGTGGTAGAAGCAGAATTTCGAAGTTTAAAGATGCTGGCATGAATACCAAAGGCGTCGCTGTGACAATTCCATGAGGCTGGAGTAATAATATGCAACCAAAAGCCAACACGTAATCAAAAAGAAACCAAAAAAAATAAGCGTTGGCCAAAGCAATGCACCTTCGTGGCAATAATAAATCTTACTTATTTTGTTCGTGGGTTGAGCAGTAGGTTCCACTTGCGCCTCCACATCAGGTAAATAAAATTAATAATAAAATAGATATAAGACAGATCAAATAAGTGAAACAATAATAGGAGCACTTACAAAATCAATCTTCCAATCAAAGAATGTACTTTACTGCCAGGAGGGCTACTATAACTACGTTACTTGTAGGCCTATACACGCAGGCTAAATGCATACATAAGCGAATGACGCTACGTATATATATGCATTTTGCTTCAAAAATTAGAACTAGAGGAAAAATCAGAACTCCAAAGTTCCCTGCAACCTTTCTCTAGGTTTGCATGTCTAAAAGAGCTTCAAAAATTTTTTGCTCTCTGGAAATGACTTTCTAGTAAGTATACCAGCATAACTTCTTCATATGAATGTATGTAACACTAATTCACAACTTTATACAAGTAAATAATTTAGCACTGTGACAAACAAACGCACAAAACAAATGTTGTTAGTTTGATAACTTAATTCAGCAGCATGCCATACTCGCTTATTTCAAATGCAAAAAAAATGATATTGCGAATAAAAATAATTTAAGGAAAAACCAAGAAGGCATTTGAAGAACTGATCTAATTTAAAGAAAACTTGTTTGATTTACAAGTGCAAGCAAAATTTGGGTTAAATATAAATATTATATCATCAATGACGTCATGAACAACACATTGATAAAAAGGTTGCACTTAAGAGAAACTCTGTTACTCAAGAGACTCTGTTTTTACATGGCTGATTAAAAATTTTTATAAATCGCAAAAACAATTTGCATTGTGCGTTTAACTTTAAAAAATGTAATGCAGTAAACAGGCTATTGCATATCAGTTTACAGCACACAGAAGTAAACTGAAAATAACTGTTTGTGCAGTAGCAGAAAATAAGTTTGACTTACTTGGATTTGTCTGTTGATTTTCTGAAATGCTCATTTCAGAACAAGTTTGTTCTTGCTCAAGCAAATCTTTAAAATAGCATTGTGGTTAGCAACATTTTTTTAAATAGCATAGCTTAATATAATGCACATAGTTTTCATATTTGTCTCGACTTTTTGGTCCTTATTTGGATATTTTGTTCTGCAAAAGAAGTCAGGTTGTAAAATACACCCCTAGCAAAATGCACAACAGCATTATTTTTTTTGAAAGCAATAGCTTTACTACAAAACATAGTCTTCTGTATCAAATTTTTTGCCGAGATAGATACAACTAGCTCTTGCCGATAGTGTGTATGTAGGGAGAAAGGAACGTAGCATTATAACCAAAACAATGGAAACATGTTGACAAAGTTAAGACTTTTAACACGAAATAGACTGGAATAATGTTAAAATCAGAATCACATCGTACAAGCGTAGAATAGCGGAAAGTTTTTTGATAAACCAAAACTCCCGCTTACTAAATGTATTAAATCGTAATGATAATGCAAATTTTCCTGCAGTTTATAGCGTCTTTGCTTTGAAGTAAAATCTTTTATGTATTCTCATCACTTTGTTCTTGTACTTTATCTTGTTTCTGTGATGTAGCAATACTTATTGTTCACTTGTGTGTAATAATTAGGATTTGAGAACCGGGATCCCGGTTTCGGAAATTCCCAGGATTTAGCAACTGTTTTAGCTTTCCCGCTTTACGGTTTTTTGACTAAAAATTCCTGGTTTTGTGAGCTAGTATCCTCATGACACTTGTATCTAAATTAAATTGATCGTGACTGTTGCCATTGTAACGACACAAAACTTGATACCTCGATTGTTGAACTGTTTGCTGTTAACTAAAGGATAACAAGTTTGAGCCCGTTTATTACAGTCATTGCGCAAGAGCAAGCAGCAGAAATTCAGGTACAGTGCCATTTAGTTATGGAACGTAGTAATCAGTCAAAAGTGTTGAAACATTTTACACGAGATGATAATGACAGTGCCAGAGCTAGTTGTATTCATTGTTCAAAAAAAATATCATCTGAACGTGGTTCAACTAGCAGTCTTTTTTGTCACCTGAAAAGCAAGCACGACCTTAGCTTAGAAAGCAAAGATCAACCTTGTACTTCTAAGAAAGCAAAAATCGATCTTACCATTTGTCAATGTAAAGAAAAAAAGTTTGCAAAGTATTGTCTCTCAACTGGTAGCTGTGGATGGCTTTTCTATCCTTTCTAGAAGCAAAAGTAAGTTCTTTCGTGAGTCACTTATTGCCTAAGGCTTTCGGCTTCCCTCTTCGGACTCAAGTAATATAAATTTAAATCACAGTGAAAACGATGACATTCAAAAAGAGATAAAGGCCGAAATTGAAACAAAAGTTACAACCAACATCCGTTTTGGTGTGACTATGGACGATTATACTTCAGTTCGTTGCCGAAGATACATAAACATCAACGTTCATTGCCAAAACTATGTTATAAAATATTTTATGACAATGCTTGAATCATGTGGTGCTGAGAAAATTTTACAGTTGGCTGATTTTGGAATAACCAACATGCAGATATCTGTTGTCAGCATTGTCTCTGGTGGCGCCTCAGTAATGAAGAAATTGGTTAAAATTTCTCAACTTAATCACCAACTCTGCTATGCACATGCTGTGCATCTGGCTGTGTGTGATGTATTGTTTAAAAACAGAAGTGTGACTCATATTGCAGGTAAAGATACCACGGAGATCAAGATGAAGAAATGTATGAAGAAGGTTTTGGTACAGTGATTCCCGCAACAGCATCAAACGAAATACCACTTTTCAATGTAGAAATAGAGAAAGTACTCAGAAAGGTGCGAAAGGTGGTAAAGATATTTTAAAGAAGTCTGGTGAAAAACGAAGTCTTGCAGAAATATGTGTTGTTGGTAAAAAATAAGGAGTTGTTACTTGTCCTAGATTGTAAAACTCGCTGGAACTCTGTGTTTGAAATGATTGAGTGGTATATGTCTAAAAAAGCGCATATCAAAAGATTTACTCAATTTATCGATTGAACATAATATATCAACAGCTGAATTTTTGTTTCTTAATGAGCTAAAATGCGCCCTTGAACCAATAAAGCTTGCGGTCAATGCTTCATGTCGTAAACATGCAATGCTTTTGACTGTGGAAGGAATTTTCCAATTTTATTTTTTTTGAGTTGAAGAAGAGGAAGTCCAGCCTTGAGGAAGATTTGCTTTGTTCCGTAAACAACCGTATACAACAAAGACGACAACACGATATACTTAACTTGATACGTTATCTTTAAAATCCAAACTTATCGATTCATGATGAGCATTATGCTGGTGACACATCGTTGTCAGGTAGTAACACCAAAGAAGGTTTTGTGAAAACTGCTACCACTTTATTTTGCTGTCTATTTTGGGAAAATGACCGTAATGAAGGAAAAGGTCAGGATAAGAGCGAAGATATAGAGTTGGCAAACAATACTAACAAAAATCAGGAGTATGAAAATCTTTTCCAAAGACTTTACACAAACATTGAACATTCCACAAATTCCACTCCCACCAAGTTAGAGACATTTGTTGATGATAGAAGTCATGTCACCCAATTTCAAACTGTAGTCAAACAAGAAATAGAGCTATGATACTAGAAGCTACCGGAAAAAGACCAAGCATATTGAAGAAGTTATTCAAAGCCTTATTGCCCATCCCACCAATGTCAGTTGAAGCAGAATGAGCATTTTCTGCTGCAGGATTGTTTGCCACAAAACTACGGTCACCACTAAGTGACAAATCTGTTAGTGTACTGAGTTTTTTACGCAGTCATTGTATGAAAAATAATTAAAGTAAACTTGATGGATTTACGTTTTGTTGTTTGTATTTTATACAATCCCGATTTTTTTCTCGGGATCCCGGGATAAGGTTAGACATTAACCAAATTCCCGGTTTTTTCAGAACCGAAAAATTGGAAACCCTAGTAATAATTTGTACTTTGGTTCCCTTGTAAATTTTTAGTTTATTTGTTATTTGCTACTGATTTTTTAAGAATGCTCCCCGGAAACTAAGGGGAGCAGTAAAATAAAATTGTCGCAGGAACGCATCTGATTGCTATTGACAATTACGCAACAAACGAAAAGATGCCAACTATATTTAATGACTATTGTTGTTACATTATGTATATCCCTATAATACACTATAATTAGATCAATATTTACGTATAAATGATACCGACAGGGTCAATAGTACGTTGTGAACCCTACTTCACACCAAACGAGGGGCAAGTGTTGGTTACTAATATTATGCTCCACAGCACCTAAACTGATATAGATGTTTTTCTACACTCAGTGACTTCAAATATAATTTTATTTACACTTTTCCTAAAAATGTAAGTCAACTCGGACAAGTAGAAATTGGTCTATTTTGTGTCCTATTGAAGATGCCAACTCAAATTTCACTTTCAGCTCTGTATATGAAAGCAAAGTATCTGTAGTGCTGTAATAATACTTTTGGCATGGCATTGTTTAGTGGTGAATGCAATCGAAATAGGTGTTACAAGAAATAAGTAAACAAAACTCCAACAAGATTTCACGAGCTTCAGATGAGTATCAAATTTACAGAATAGCAGTTATACAGTGTATTAAGGTAACCATCTCTGTTATAATGTTATCCACTTTTTGAGCTAGACCGCGCAATGGCATAACATATTGAGCGTCCGTCTCACAGTCGGTAGTCCAGAGTTCATTCCCGGGTCCAATTAAACCAATGCCTTTGAAATTGGTATTTACAACTTCCCTGCTTATTGTACAGTAATAAAGGGTTAAGGTGAAGAATGCGATCACTTTATCCGCACGTCGCAGAGACTAAGCTTATGAAAGATGACCCCAAACAAGTCAGCCTGGTCAAGCTTAAGAAAGCTGGATGACTTTCATTCACCACAAATTAACTCAATGCTCCTCTGTCTGATTTATCCCACCGGAAGCATCTGCTTCATCTGGTGGAAAAAGCCCCGTTTCTCTAGCATCTGAAAAGAATGAGAGACAGCTTTTCCGGAAATCCTCCGGAGAAGGAGTAATAACCACAACAAAAACAGAAGCATTTAGTGTCGCTTATTTCAACAACTTGACATTTTTAAATATTTACAGATAAATTCATGTTCGAAAAAGTGGAATTAAAATGCGTTGTAAAAATACCCTGAGTAGTATAAACGGTTAATATTAAAATGACGCAGGATCGTTATAATTTTTGGTTAAAAACTTACTTTTACTGCTCTCCCGCATTCTTTTTATATAATATGACAGCAAAAATGAAATATTTAATTAGGATAATTGACAAAAAAATGTGATGATCATTTGGTTGTGGCTAAATTTTGGCAAAATTATCAAAGTATACATCTAGCCCCAGTGTTTTTAATATTTTTATTTATCCTTACCAGAAATTTCTTCATCTTCAAGAAATTCATCCAAAAATATTCTCTGTTTTATGTTTTTCACTGGTGTTTCACTGGTGTTGGTTAATTGAATGATGCCAGAAAGTTCTGTTAACGTAGATAATTGTTAGGTCAGACTGTTAACTATAATCAAGCAGTTGTTTTATATGTCCATGAGATTGCTGGCATATTGCAATCTTCAGGCAAGACATTTTGTAGCTAGGTTTGCGTAACTGATAGTGAAACTGGACTCGTGATGACAACGTCCTTAATTCAAAATTCATCTGCCGCAGATGTTAGTCTGATGATGCGTACACTTCGCCAAAAAGAACGTTGTTGTTAATTGCTCTATCGTTGAAAAGAAATCAGTCTGCCATAGCTAACGCAGTGGTTTATACAGCAAAGCACGATAAATAGACTAAAAGCACACACGTAAGTTGCGTTGTGCACACAAACTTCAAAGTCAAATCTTCAAATTTTGTGTACTAACCTGATCAATCTGAGGTTGAAAAACTAAGCCGTTTTGCCGCCGTTGTCAAGTTCTTCTTCTTTGCCAGCTGAAGCATTATCTGGGCTTTTGCCATTTTATTTTACTTTGGCTGATCAAACGAAGTTGGGAAAGAAAACCAGTCAATTTCATTTGGAAACAGTAAAAAAAAATTCTTACACCGATTGTAAATATTTAGTAACAACTAGCATTTAAAAATTCAGCTAAATAAAAGCATATTTTCATAAACTGCTAGCTCTCTTCAGCATCCTAATAAATTAGTAACTATTATCATATTTAGACTTTATTCAATCAAGACAAAAATTTAAACATTAAAGAGCTCTGTCACAATCTTTCGCACTCACTCTGTCAGACAAAATAGGCTGTATACTCAATCAAAAAAATAGACTAAATACAAAACTTCTGCAAGCGAAAAAGAAACTAAGTCGAGAATCTAGCAGAGATGAGACGGCGAGTTATATAGGTCAGAAACGCTTTCGAGTGCAGTTAATCTGTCAGTTTTCGTCTATCTGATAATTAAAGGACAATGCATGTCTTGTTTAAAAAGCAAACATAAAACAGCTGCAGTCAAGCGAACTGTGTAGCGCTTTGGTGGACGGTTCACTTACATACAAGTTTTAAAAGCGCAAGCAAGCGAAGCACATAACAAGCGTAATACGTAACAAATTAAAATTGCCACGTGAGAATCAAAAATTTTCCAACTGGAAGTCAATTTAATTAGATGAGCGATTCTTGCATCTATTTTTTCATGAAAAATTAAACTTTCAATAACGGTAGTGACCGAAAAAGCTTTCAATTCCAGGGCTTAATTGCTATTGCTTTTGGCGCAAACAACGCAAGTGGCCGAATTCACCTCACGTTTCTCGATAGTTTGTACACACCATCTCTGTCAATGGCATTCCCCTTTTTCAGTCCAATCTGATCGGTATGCTCCTCCACTTGTCTCTTCCACGTCATATTTGGTCATTCACATCCTCTTTTTCCCGCCACTTCGAAATCCAATGGTCTTCTCAAAACATCACCATTATCCCTTCTCAAAACATGTCCATACCATCATACTCGACTCGCTCTGGCTA
Source organism: Trididemnum clinides (assembly GCA_963675345.1). NCBI lineage: Eukaryota > Metazoa > Chordata > Ascidiacea > Aplousobranchia > Didemnidae > Trididemnum > Trididemnum clinides. The sequence goes on along the minus strand of OY776305.1, from coordinate 29,510,763 downwards.
ATCCATCCAAAGTATCCTTTAAATTCAGCAAACTCATAAGTTCTTGGTTCGTTCTTTTCTCAATCACCTTAACTCTACACATTGCTCTCATCATTGCTTTTTCAGTTCTTCTTAAAATCGCCATCTCATTCTCCCTTAGACACCACATCTCACTCCCGTATAGCATTGCTGATCTTACGTAACTCTGATAAATCCTTTCTTTCATTTTCACCGAAAACTTTCTCCCATAAAGCATAAAGCAACTCCCCACATTCTCTAAATTTTATCTATCCAATTGGCGTTCTTGCTGTTACCGCTGCTTCACTTCTTCCACTGGCGTTCAACCTGTCTCCCAAATAACAAAAGCTCTTCACAAAGTCAATCTGGTCACAAAATGATATTTCTTCACCTGGTTTCACAATTTCTTTATTTGTATCAACACATACAGTAGTTTACAAACTAAATCTTTCGCCAGAGTTGAAGTGACCCTCTTCATTCTCGCACATCTACCATATACCCATTTACCACACTTTGTGCAGATCACCGAATTTACCATCACCCTCTTGCCGCACTTAGCACATGGATCAACTCTTGAGTACCTCATATTTCGAACCGCTCACCATTACTTTGGTTTTCTTGAGGTTCATCTTCAGCCTCTTGCTTTCAAACGCCTCTTTCCATTTTAAAAACTTCTCTTTCAAATTCTTTATATATGCACTCATTTAAACCAAATCATCGGGATACAAAATTTTATTCATCAATCCTTCTATTGCATTTTCACAGAACACATCCACTGCAAGTGCAAAAAGCAGTGGCGACAACACAGATCCTTGATGTAAATCCACTTGTACCCAGAATTCTTCAGATAACTCACGTCCCACTCAAACTTTCGTTTTTCCCGTAATAGAGGCTCATCACCACTCTTACAATTACTTCTGGTAAATCTTTCTTTCTCATCGTCTATTCTATCACCTTTCTTGGAACTCTATCAAATGCCCTCTCAATATCTACAAAACAGTACAACTTTTTCTTCTTATCCCTATATTTCTCTTGCATTCTTCGCACTACAAACAATGCGTCTGTCGTTCTTCTTACAGGCATAAAACCAAACGGCATTGAATCAATATTTATAATTCTCGAATTCTTCTCTCATCCCTCTTTTAACGATCTTCACGGCACGCTCTAACAGCTTTACTCCTCTGTAAAAATAACAGTTTTTTACATCTCCATTTTCTTGGAAAATTGGTACCAGCATACTTGTTTGCCATCGATCTGGCATTTCTTTCCCATCTAACACGCCTTGGCAAAGTTTCACCATCACACAAACTCCTACTTCTCCACTAGCATATACCATCTCTGCACATACTCCAAAAGATCCAAGCTACCTTTCCTAGTTTTATCACTTTTATTGCTATCGACATTTTTTTGCGGATAATATTTTTAATGAGCCCCTTTACCATACCAATTGCTGTCACTTGGTTCCAATCCTTCTCTTTATTCATGATCTCCTCCATGTGATTTTTCCATATTCTTTTCCTGTCTTTTTTACTAAAATCTAACCTTCTGTCTTTTCTTTTTACGCATCTACCTCCTTCAATATCTTTCACATCTGATTTTATGAACTTCACCAGTGTAAAAATGTTATTTGTTTTTTTGTTCAATTTTGTCAACTCTTCCTCAGCTTCTTTCTTCATAGAATTAGCAGCCATTTTCTTTGTTCGATTTTTGATATTCTTATATTTAGCCTTGTTTTCCTCTAATCGATTTTTGCACATCTTTTTGTGTGCCACTTTGTTTTATTGTATTGCTTTCTTTATCTCTTCATTCCACCACCATGTATCCCCATGGTTTCTTCTACCTTTCTTCTTTCCACATGCTTCATCACAAGCGTGCAGCAATCTATTTTTGAAAGTATTCCATAGATTGGGTGCATCAACATCAACCAATTCCTTAAAACTTTCTTGAAATCCTGTTTTCATGTTGTTTTTCTTCAACTTCCAAATCCTCCTTCTAATAGTTTGTTCGTTTTTCACTACTTTCTTCAACTTTTTTTGTTTATGTCTGTAACCACCAGCCGATGTTGCAATTCTCAGCGGATGACTCTCACGTCTTTTCAATACTTTCTATTGTTTTTATCAACCAATACAAAATCAATCCCAATTTCATTTCCCCCATACTGTAGGCTATTTTTCTCTGCTCCTTCTTTTCAAACCATGTATTTGCTTTGCACAACTTCTTTTTATCACAAAACTCGAGCAGTCTTCTTTCCTCAATATTTCTTTTGCCAGTTCCATGCCTATCATGCACACCTATCATCCTCAAAACCATCAATCCGTTTCTCAACATGTACGTTGAAGTCTCTCAGACCTAGAATCATTTCACCAAGGTTTTGCAAATTCTACTCACTTGCCATGTCATTATAAAAATGATCTTTCTTGCACTCTGACCTTCCAACCTGGGGAGCATATGCATATATCACTCTTATAACTTCCTCCTCAAAAACCAGCACCATGGCCATCACTTTTTCACTTTTTCTTCGGACTTCTACAACCTTTTCGCAAAGTTCTTTTTTTACTAAAATTCCAACCCCTCCTGTTCCATGATTATTTTCAGACCACCGCAGCTTATATCTTCTACCTCTGCAACCAACAAATTGAGCTTCTTGGCCTTTCCATCTTGCTTGCCATAGACAGCACATATCCATATCTCTTTTTCTTAACTGTTTACACACTTCCTTACCTCTTGCACCAAAACGTCCAACATTTCAACTTCCAAATCTCACTTCAAATTTCTGTAAACCGAATATTCTTCGCACCCCCTTGCCATTTAAGAGCTGCCGGAGACTGGGGGCCAACTCTTTAACAAATTCTTTCATGAGGCAGTTTTTGAAGCTTTCTGTCTGTTACGGAAGGCATGCTCTTGCTTACCTCTAAACTCAGTTTTTAGACCTGAGAGGTCCCTAATCTTAGTTGACATAGCCTGGTACCCAAAGATCGCCTCTTACGACATGCTGGGTGCACAGCCTCACTATTCTATCCCCGGTCAAGCATGGAAATGGTGAACCTGGAATGGAATATACACTTTCAGTGCTAAATCTCAGTTTTAGCTTTTGTTCATCTACGAAGCACCTCAAATCTTATTGAAATTAACAAGATTTTATATTATGTGCGGTAAACACGGAGCTATCTGTCATTCCTGCTTTGTTTTTTTGTAGTATAGTTTTCTTATGACCTAATGCTGTAAAAATATGTTTTCTAGAACGTTCACTATTGTTCAGTGGTTTACTTATTTTCGAGTAATCATAAAAACTAAATCACAAATTTTAAAATGGCCTGATAATCGGTCAAAGAAGCAATAAAGAAACAGCTTGCTTCTTCAATTCTACCATCTTCAAGTAAATTTTACTGCTTGGATAATTAAGTTTTAATGCTTAATGTAAATTTTACGACTTAATGTTCTCATAAAATGCAAAAACACTTTATTTTTTAATTAATTATTTGTAACAAATAGGTAAAATAGAAAATTTTGCTCAAAAATGATCACCAACATCATACGGTACCATACAGCGGTCTATTACATCATGTCAATAACCCGCGACCGGTTTCAACCTCATTGGGTCTCATCAGGCGGATGTAAAAAACGCTCAATAATAGAAATGCTGAAAAAACAAATTTGCCATTGGGTGCAAAAAATGCAATGCAAAACGATGTTGTACAGCAGTATCTATACCATGGAGGTCTCATTTAAAGACACACTCGCACACACACACACACATGACACCGACAACAAGTCACATCGGCAAGCCCTAATAGGGGTGTAGGATCATTGTTAAGACTTTACCATTTTAAAATATAGAGGTTGCTAGTTGCTAGGTAGCAATATTCAAGGCGACTTCCTATCAAGAGGGATCTACTTCCAGCATCACAATAAGGTAAAGCACAAAAATTTGCTCAAAAAGGATCACCAACATCATGCGTTACATTGTGATGCTGGAGGCAGATCCCTCTAATTAGGAGATCGCCTTGAAAATTGCTACCAAGCAACTAGCAACTAGCAACCTTTACAATCTAAAATGATAGTCTTAACAATGATCCTACACCCCTATCAGGGCTTAACGATGTGACTTGCTGTCCATGTCATATGTGCGTATTTTCTAAAATGAGACACCAGTGATATTGGTATTGCTGTATCATATCGTTTTGTATTGCATTTTTTTGCACCCAATGGCAAATCTGTTTTTTTTAGTATTTTCATTATTGAGTGTTTTTTTGCACTCGCTTGATGAGACCCAATGAGGTTGAAACCGGTCGCGGGTTATTGATACAATATAATAGACCTCTGTGTGGTACCGTATGGTGTTGGTGATCATTTTTGAGCAAAATTTTCTATTTTACCTTACTGTGATGCTGGAGGCAGATCCCTCTTAATAGGAGATCGTCTTGAAAAATTGCTACCTAGCAACTACTAACCTCTATAATTTAGTAACAAATAGCAAGCGACTTAAATCTTAACGAGGCAGTGTAATCTAGATCGTCAGAGCTTAGTATGTGTTTAAACAAAAATCGATCTTGAAAGGTTTTAATTTCTGCAGCTTTTTATATTCTCACAAGAACGAAAAGCTGGGTCTTTTAAAGCGAATGAGTGGTCAGTGCAACTCTCTAGTTATATCCTTTGTTGGTATGCTGAGCATTACAACAGTTTGTCAAGTAATGAACTGAAATATGTACATATTAAAACACTAGCCTAATAACTAGAGTTCATTAGCTATTCGTCTAAAAGGATTCAAAAAGGCCAACCTCTATAAAATATGAAGTGACACGCTTATAAATATCAGCACAAGCAACAATTTTTAACAGTCTTGTTTATACGATTGCTTTGATTACGCTAAAATGGGGAAGAAAGCAAAAGTTTTATCGCTAAAAAGCTTTTTGCCACAGCTTGAGGGTTTCAGAGTTTCATTGGTTCACTCAAAAAAATTAACCAATTAAATGCGTAAAAGCCGTCAAGGACATCAGGATTTTTTTTGGTAGGACAATCTTTTTATTATTGTACGTGGCTTTTTGCGTTTTGGCCAATATAGGCTAATGGAGCTTGCACACAAAAGGCTCACCGAGCAACTAATTAAAACCATATGTATTTTCTAGGACTTTGCATTTTAAGCAAGTATTATTTATACTTGTAAACAACATCTTTGCTAAATGCCGAGAAACTGTTTTTGCCGCCCCCTTAAGGAAGTGTATGGAGAGAAGAGTCCTAACTATGCCAGTGATTGCAGCCCCTAACTATTTTTCTGCAACTAAATCTATTCTGGAGAAGAACGTTCCATTTCATACATTGGTCCCGACTTATAATAATTTTCAAGTGGACCGTGAGCATCTTTTGGGTTACCAGCAAAGTTCAATTAAATCATTATTCTTGAAAATACTTTTCATATGTCATTATTCTCAATCTATTTTTATCTGCATGTTTAAATTTTTATTTTTATTTAAGCTATTATTCGACTTTATTGTAAATTTTGTTTCTCTTTTCTCATGATCTGATAACATGCTGAACAGAAAACAATAATAAATTAAGTACCTGAGATATGATCAAGCCTAATTTTTTGCATCAAGGTGATATGCAATGACAGTACGTGATCTTGAAGAGGTATTCGATCAAAGTTTGGAATCCACATATATAAAAAGTGTCGCCCTAATGCATAAAATTAGATGCTAACCAAAAATTTACGGTGATCAAAAATAGTATATTCTGTGTTTTCAATTGCCGACGAAAAATTGTCATAGCACAAGCTTTGCCATTGCAAAAGGAATCAAAAATAGCAAAAACATGTCAAACATATACAGTTTCTTAGAAACTGAAGGCGAATAAAGTCATGTCGACTTAACCCAGACTTAAGCATGTAAGCAGATATATGCCCGCGAATTTTTGATGCAAGAAAAACTATGAAAAATCTGGCTATTCGACCACGACAAAGTGTCAGTGCAGAAGCGCAGAGATCAGTGACTTTGTTCCACAGCGAATTTGCGACGTTTCGATCAAAATGAGACGAGAAACTTAACGAAAATATTAAGGCGACAGTTATATGTCGCCCTAACCAAACATGTCGCCCTAACTCATAATATTATATTGTATACGGTCGACTTAACCAAGAATTTATAAATGTATATATATATATAAGATTCAAATTGACGAGTTTGTGGAATGACTTAGCTCTACAGTTGATTTTTGGTATCAAATATTTTCATGTAACTATTGAAGATGGCTTAATAAATTCTCTTTTGAAATTATTATTGTCAATTGTAATGCTTGGCCCATTTAATCATAGATTACCCATTAATTCGTTGGCAGTCATCTCCAAAGATCCTCATCATCACCAAGCATGCCAAGCAAAAATTTTCTGGGTGTGCAAAACATCCATAGGTTTGAAGAACTTTTAATGCAATCTCTACAACTTTGTGATTGGGAAAATTCACTATTCTTTGAGAAAGGTTGATATAGCTTTGAAAAAAGCTCTTTTAGCCATAAGCTTCGCGTCAAAAGGGATCAGTGGCAGTATCGCGTCAAAAGGGAAGATCTAGAGTGAATGAGTCTTTTATGTGAATAATTTGGATGTTACGTAATCAAGACAGGCCAATGATTGCGTTTGTATTGCAAAGCGCACGAAAGAAAGATTTTGCAAGTGCGAAAGTTAAAGAAGGTGCGGCAGGAGGCCAAATGCTACGATTATCGAAAGAGTTTGAGAGTGTAAACAAACTCTTTCTGTCTGCATAACACCGGGCGTCGGGTCTTGATATAAGTAGCCTCTAAAAGATTGAGATGGAAAAAGCTGCACGCTGCGGCAAGGATTGAAAACCGCTTATCATCATAGTTTAATGCGCATCGATCATTATCCAAAAGATGCTGACCAATGGCGGAGTCACAATCCGGTTTGGTGTCGGTTCATTTGCACAATCTGTGTGGTTGAGATCGACGTGGACGAGTCAATTGCTGTCTTAACCATTGCGGAACATGTTGCTTGATGCGATCCTGTAGTCGTTGAGATGTTTGCCCTACGTACCGACTATCACAGTGGCACTTGTATTCATATATGACAAAGCTTTTCTGAATGGCAGGTAGAACATCCTTGCTAGCCACAGGCAGCATGCGCTTAGACGTAAAGACCAGGCGGGTGCTGATGGAACCATAGCAGCTTTCCACGGCGGTTTTGACTTCTTTTTCTAAGTTTGTAGATGGCTTACCTATCCAAGGGACCCTCGAGTACACAGGACACTTTTCAGGGCCAAATCGCTTAAGGGTGGAGAACTGAGCAATTTTCTTGGTGATCTGAGTGTTGATGATGTTTTTAGGATAGCCATTGTCCAGTAATATCTTCTTAATCCGTTCTATTTCTTCATTGAGTCTACGCTTGGTGCAAATCATTAGAGCTCGATGCACCAATGTAGATATTAGACTTATTTTGCGTTTGAGAGGACTAAAGGACTTCCAATGCAAATACTGGCCAGTGAAAGTGGGTTTATGGTATACACTGGTCTCCAAGCCAACATCTGTTCTTTCGACGTAGACGTCAAGAAAAGGTAGACATTTCCCTTTCTCTTTTTCAAAGGTGAACTTGAGGGATGGATGAAGGCAGTTAAGTTTGGTCAAAAACTCATCTGCTTTAGCTTCGTGATCGAAGATGGCAAACGTGTCGTCAACATATCTGAAGTATGTTGAAGGCTTTTGCGTTTGAGAAAATAACTTTTCCTCATAATATCCAACGAAGATGTTGGCCAAAGCCGGACCAAGTGGTGATCCCATAGCTACTCCGTCTGTTTGCTTGTACATGGTGTTATTGAAGCTGAACTCAACTGAGGATGTAGCGCTCTTCAAAAAATTCAACAAACACGTCCTTTGGAATGACTGGTCGGGAAGTAGACTGGTCGTAGAGGGCTTCCGAACAGATTTTGATGGTTTCCTCAAGGGGAACGTTGGTGAACAAGCTGGATACATCAAAAGAACACATGAAGACATTAGGGTCGATGTCAAGATTTTGCATGGTCTTAGCAAACGTAAACGAATCTGATATGCAGTGTGACGAAAACCGTTCCAACACAGGTTGTAATAGGCTAGCCAACCACTTGCCAAGTTCATGATGGGACGAACCTGTCATAGACAGTATTGGGCGAAGTGGAGTGCCTTCTTTGTGTGTTTTCGGCAAACCATACATTCGAGGTCTTTGCGATCCAGTTGGTCGTATTGCGTCATATATCCACTTCGGCATGTGATCGGCTTTGACTAAGTCAAGCAACCGCTTCTGAAGGCGCGATTCAATGATGGCTGTGTTGTCATTGCTGGAGACCGACCAAGTCTTCTAAATTTCGATTGATTATCAAGTATCTTGTTCATTTTATCGACGTAGTCGCTTTTGTTTAAAAGGACAACGCCGGAGCCTTTGTCGGGTTTGGTGACAATGATATCATCATTCCTTTGTAACCGGTTGATTGCACGAAAGCACTCTTTGTGCATTGTGAAGTCACGTGAGTCTATCATGCTGTCGCTGTACAAATGAGCAAGGTTGGCGAGTCGGGCTTTCAAAGCAGTGCGTTGTTTTGCCATCTTTGATCACGAAGCTGAAGCAGATGAGTTTTTGACCAAACTTAACTGCCTTCATCCATCCCTCAAGTTCACCTTTGAAAAAGAGAAAGGGAAATGTCTACCGTTTCTTGACGTCTACGTCGAAAGAACAGATGTTGGCTTGGAGACCAGTGTATACCGTAAACCCACTTTCACTGGCCGTTATTTGCGTTGGGAGTCCTTTAGTCCTCTCAAACGCAAAATAAGTCTAATATCTACATTGGTGCATCGAGCTCTAATGATTTGCACCAAGCGTAGACTCAATGAAGAAATAGAACGGATTAAGAAGATATTACTGGACAATGGCTATCCTAAAAACATCATCAACACTCAGATCACCAAGAAAATTGCTCAGTTCTCCACCCTTAAGCGATTTGGCCCTGAAAAGTGTCCTGTGTACTCGAGGGTCCCTTGGATAGGTAAGCCATCTACAAACTTAGAAAAAGAAGTCAAAACCGCCGTGGAAAGCTGCTATGGTTCCGTCAGCACCCGCCTGGTCTTTACGTCTAAGCGCATGCTGCCTGTGGCTAGCAAGGATGTTCTACCTGCCATTCAGAAAAGCTTTGTCATATATGAATACAAGTGCCACTGTGATAGTCGGTTCGTAGGGCGAACATCTCAACGACTACAGGATCGCATCAAGCAATATGTTCCGCAATGGTTAAGATAGCAATTGACTCGTCCACGCCGATCTCAACCACACAGATTGTGCAAACGAACCGACACCAAACTGGATTGTGACTCCGCCATTGGTCAGCATCTTTTGGATAATGATCGATGCGCATTAAACTATGATGATAAGCGGTTTTCAATCCTTGCCGCAGCGTGCAGCTTTTTCCATCTCAATCTTTTAGAGGCTACTTATATCAAGACCCGACGCCCGGTGTTATGCAGACAGAAAGAGTTTGTTTACACTCTCAAACTCTTTCGATAATCGTAGCATTTGGCCTCCTGCCGCACCTTCTTTAACTTTCGCACTTGCAAAATCTTTCTTTCGTGCGCTTTGCAATACAAACGCAATCATTGGCCTGTCTTGATTACGTAACATCCAAATTATTCACATAAAAGACTCATTCACTCTAGATCTTCCCTTTTGACGCGATATCGCCACTGATGAGAGCGTCACGAAAAGCTTATGGCTAAAAGAGCTTTTTTCAAAACTATATTAAAATTTTGTACCACCAACAAGATTTTTGTGTACTTTCGCCTTCGGTACACCAAACAGCAAATAGCTGTTTTGAACAATGTGGTAAGAACTAGAGGAAAAATCAGAACTCTTAAGTTCTCTGCAGCCTTTCTCAAGGCTTGCATTTCTAAAAGAGTTGCCCTTAAGTACATCGTTGCTCGCATTGAACGATCACGAGCCAGGCACAGCCTAGAGATGGAACGCGCTTTTCTAACAGATGATGTTGAAAAGCTAACAGAGCAATCAAGAAAACTTCAAACAATTAACCAATCACATTGGCAGGCGGCCCGCAAATTTCTAACATTCTTCGGCACAATCAGATTCTGCAGATACCTGGCACTACTTGACGAAAGAACGAAATCAAAGTGGAAGAACAAAAACGAGCGATTGCTTGCTTTACTCAGACGTGACCGTTTCGGCAATGCTCTCGGTGATACTACTAGGCATGTTCTGAATCTTTCAGATTATGTCTTGTCTGACACTGAAAGTTTCGTGTTGTCACATGGTCTTAACTTTGGGTTGCCATCCAGGTATCTGTGCAAAGAAGAAATCTTCGCCGAATTTGAGTCACTATGGGCACAGCTTTTACATCACAGTGCCAGTTCTGTTGAACAACGCACTGCTTTGAAAGCCCGACTCGCCAACCTTGCTCATTTGTACAGCGACAGCACGATAGACTCACGTGACTTCACAATGCACAAAGAGTGCTTTCGTGCAATCAACCGGTTACAAAGGAATGATGATATCATTGTCACCAAACCCGACAAAGGCTCCGGCGTTGTCCTTTTAAACAAAAGCGACTACGTCGATAAAATGAACAAGATACTTGATAATCAATCGAAATTTAGAAGACTTGGTCGGTCTCCAGCAATGACAACACAGCCATCATTGAATCGCGCCTTCAGAAGCGGTTGCTTGACTTAGTCAAAGCCGATCACATGCCGAAGTGGATATATGACGCAATACGACCAACTGGATCGCAAAGACCTCGAATGTATGGTTTGCCGAAAACACACAAAGAAGGCACTCCACTTCGCCCAATACTGTCTATGACAGGTTCGTCCCATCATGAACTTGGCAAGTGGTTGGCTAGCCTATTACAACCTGTGTTGGAGCGGTTTTCGTCACACTGCATATCAGATTCGTTTACGTTTGCTAAGACCATGCAAAATCTTGACATCGACCCTAATGTCTTCATGTGTTCTTTTGATGTATCCAGCTTGTTCACCAACGTTCCCCTTGAGGAAACCATCAAAATCTGTTCGGAAGCCCTCTACAACCAGTCTACTTCCCGACCAGTCATTCCAAAGGACGTGTTTGTTGAATTTTTTGAAGAGCGCTACATCCTCAGTTGAGTTCAGCTTCAATAACACCATGTATAAGCAAACAGACGGAGTAGCTATGGGATCACCACTTGGTCCGGCTTTGGCCAACATCTTCGTTGGATATTATGAAGAAAAGTTATTTTCTCAAACGCAAAAGCCTTCAACATACTTCAGATATGTTGATGACACGTTTGCCATCTTCGATCACGAAGCTAAAGCAGATGAGTTTTTGACCAAACTTAACTGCCTTCATCCATCCCTCAAGTTCACCTTTGAAAAAGAGAAAGGGAAATGTCTACCTTTTCTTGACGTCTACGTCGAAAGAACAGATGTTGGCTTGGAGACCAGTGTATACCATAAACCCACTTTCACTGGCCAGTATTTGCATTGGAAGTCCTTTAGTCCTCTCAAACGCAAAATAAGTCTAATATCTACATTGGTGCATCGAGCTCTAATGATTTGCACCAAGCGTAGACTCAATGAAGAAATAGAACGGATTAAGAAGATATTACTGGACAATGGCTATCCTAAAAACATCATCAACACTCAGATCACCAAGAAAATTGCTCAGTTCTCCACCCTTAAGTGGTTTGGCCCTGAAAAGTGTCCTGTGTACTCGAGGGTCCCTTGGATAGGTAAGCCATCTACAAACTTAGAAAAAGAAGTCAAAACCGCCGTGGAAAGCTGCTATGGTTCCATCAGCACCCGCCTGGTCTTTACGTCTAAGCGCATGCTGCCCGTGGCTAGCAAGGATGTTCTACCTGCCATTCAGAAAAGCTTTGTCATATATGAATACAAGTGCCACTGTGATAGTCGGTTCGTAGGGCGAACATCTCAACGACTACAGGATCGCATCAAGCAATATGTTCCGCAATGGTTAAGATAGCAATTGACTCGTCCACGCCGATCTCAACCACACAGATCGTGCAAACAAACCGACACCAAACCGGATTGTGACTCCGCCATTGGTCAGCATCTTTTGGATAATGATCGATGCGCATTAAACTATGATGATAAGCGGTTTTCAATCCTTGCCGCAGCGCGCAGCTTTTTCCATCTCAATCTTTTAGAGGCTACTTATATCAAGACCCGACGCCCGGTGTTATGCAGACAGAAAGAGTTTGTTTACACTCTCAAACTCTTTCGATAATCGTAGCATTTGGCCTCCTGCCGCACCTTCTTTAACTTTCGCACTTGCAAAATCTTTCTTTCGTGCGCTTTGCAATACAAACGCAATCATTGGCCTGTCTTGATTACGTAACATCCAAATTATTCACATAAAAGACTCATTCACTCTAGATCTTCACTTTTGATGCGATATCGCCACTGATGAGAGCGTCACGAAAAGCTTATGGCTAAAAGAGCTTTTTTCAAAACTATATTAAAATTTTGTACCACCAACAAGATTTTTGAGAAAGGTTGACAAAATTTTCTGACCCTTGTGTAGGTTTGGACTGGTTCTTAATTTCAAACCAAGTTGGAAAGTGCACTTTCAAGACGAAGCAAGCATAGGTAACTAAATTTTGAGTTAGTTTGTCAGTTGCTGTGTATAGGTGAATTCTGCAAACTAAAGTCAGTCACCTTGAATGAACTGTAAGTTCTATTTCAAGCAATTGCATATCTTCATCGACTTCACCACAAATTGCAGACAAACAATCTTGTATTCACAATATTGGTCTCTGCTAGGCTCTTCCAAAAAGATCCTTAGTTAACATAGGAAAACGAGTGTTTGGAATAGACTTGAATGCAACAACTGGCCAGTGTGAAAGACTCGTCTAATTTTTTTTTTATCAATTGGTCCAGGGAAGGCATCTGTACTATCAATAGTGCCTTTCTGATCCAAAAAGACATGCTTTAGAGAAAGCTCATTTGTACGGAAGAGGCAAATTACCCAACCCAGGGGTCTCTTCCAACTTTCTGATACATCCATCATGACCACGAGTCACTTTAGCTGTACCATTAGTGCCAATGATTGCCAGTTTTTGCTCTAAGTCAGTGCCCTCAATTGCACTATAGATACTATTGGCAATGGATGCACCCTGTCAATCCTCTGGAGAAAAGTGGCTAAGGTAGTGCTTGCCATGGTCGCAATGTGCTCTTCCAGAGAGGTTTATAAGTATGTTTTGCCTTTTTCTAAGTAAGTTATTGTTGAGGTTGCATCCTTATGATCATTGATGTACATGCCATTTACTTGCTTGTAAAAAATAGCTTGTTCTTGGCAGATTTGTTGATGCTATGGTTTGTCTTTTACGTCAAAGCTTGCTTTTGTCAATTACATAAGTTTTTTTATTCACAAGGATTAGTCCCAATGTCTGTCAAAACTGCTATTGCAAGTGTGGCTTGCTACTTGTTTGAAATTTGGTACCTTTCTATCATTCATGCCAAGTTGGGAAAGTCCATGTGGTTTTGCAGCTTTGATTGTGGTGCATCACAAAAACCAAGAAAAGTCATTTCTGATAAGTGAGAAGTAGTGTCTAAAAAGATCGATTGTTCTTTCAAAATGCTTGTACTTAGAGAACTGCTTGCATCTCCAGCATGAACATTATTGGACCTGGTTGATCATTTTGTGCGTTTTGGTGTTCACTAATTTCTCTAAATCAAATATCAGATAAAATGAATGGTGCTATTGAAAGCAAACATTTGGCTTTCCTTGGGCCCTTTTGATCTTCATAAAATAAAAAGTCATCTTGCAACTTTATTAGTGTATACTTTTTTAGTTCACTTCTTTGTTGATTGTGATGACAAAATATGTCAAACAATTACTCCATATCACTCGTAAACTTGCTTTCCTTTGTAACATATGATTGTTTTGAATGCTGTTTGTTTGGGTAATGATCCACTGCCTTAGACTTTGCCATCATGTGACATATATTTTTGCCATGGTCAGTTTGTGGACTGGATAGACAATGCTTCAAATCCAGTGCTTTACAAGCTCAGCAGCAATTGTTCTTAAAGTACTGACAGAGAAAAAAGAGTCTTTATTTAGAAGTCGTTTAATAACTTCTCACTTTTTAAAAAGTGTTCCTTCTAAAAATTTGTCTTTGCTGCAAAATGTATGACCACCGTGGAAAGTTTTGGTCAGCTGTACTACCCCTTTTGTGATTTCCATTTGATATGATAAAATTTACAATAGTAACAACAGCAATCTAGTTAGCAGAAAATCGAAACTAATTAACTAACAATTCATATATAAAAATCAAACAAGTTGCAAAAGATGCAAAGAAAGCTTGCCAAGCAGATTATTCAAGAAATCGTTTGGAACCCCTAACATTAAGTCTTTTGACAATATCTTCAATTCTGAGAAATACATTTAGCAAAATTGGGGTTAAAGTAATGATGGAACTGTGCCAGCATGTTTTGAATGGTAAAGGAATGCCTGGTGAGTGAAAAACTAGTGTCATTCTGCTTATCTTGAAAGGAAAGAGTAATGTGATGAGCTGTGGATCATACAGAGCAGTGAAACTGCTAAACCATGCAATGAAAATTGTCAAAGGAGTACTGGAGAGGCAAATACAAACACTAATCAATTTGAATACAATGCAGTTTGGATACATGACAGGAAAAGGAACAGTGGATGCGATTCATTGTAATGAGAATGCAAGAGGAATATGAAAAGAAGGGCAAGAAGTTGTATAGGTGTATGGTTGACACGGTAAAAGCTTTTGATAGAGTTCAAAGAAAAGCAATGGAGTGGGCCATGAGAAAGAAGGACCTATCAGAAGTAATGGTTTGAGCAGTTATGAGCCTTGTATGATAGTGCAAAGACAAGAGTGATGGTAGGATCTGCATATTCAGAGGAATTCAAAGTAAAAGTTGGTGTACATCAAGGATATGTGCTGTCACCACTATTGTTTGCAATAGTTGTGGACGTTATTACAGAAAAAATGCAAGAAGGTGTATGGTTAATGAATCACTGTATGCAGATGAGGTTGTTCTCGTGAATAAAGCCATGGAATACTTAAAGGAAAGGTTTTGAAATTGGAAGGATGCACTGGAAAGTAAAGGTTTAAAGATCAACACCAGAAAAACAAAAGTGATGGTAAGTGCATCCAAAAGAGAACTGTTCAAAAGCAAGATGGATCCTTGTGGAGTTTGTGAGAGGAGAGTAATGGCCAATTCAGTGTTGTGCACAGAATGTGGAAACTGGGTTCATGGCAGATGTGCAGTCACTAGGTTGGCAATGCATTTTATTTGCTTGAAATGTAAAGAAATGTTGGAAAGAATGGTGGATTTTGATCAAGAAGCTGTGCAATGAAGTGGAGACAGTGAATGGATTCTGTTATTTGGGAGACAGACTAAATTCTATTGGTTGTTGTGAAGCAACAGTCACGGCAAGATTAAAAATCTGTTGGATATGATTCAGGGAATGCTGAGAGTTATTGCTTGGAAATAGGTTTCCTGTGAGGATGAAAGATAAAGTTTATCGTTGTTGTATCAGATTAACAGTACTGTGTGGAAGTAAAGCATGGATTCTGAAAGAAAATGAAAAGGCAATTTTAAGGACAAGGGAGAAAGCTTTGGTGAGAGTCATGTGCAGTTAGAAAGTTGTTGGCAGAAAGACAACTAAAGAAGAGATGGACATGTTGGGGTTGAAGGAAACTATAGACCTGTTAGCAACAGTGAATGGAGTTGGATGGTATGGACATTGGTTAGAAGGGATGACAGTAATGTTTTGAGGGTTGTTTAAGTGAGTAACAAGAGAAAGCAAGGATGACTAAAGGATACCTGTAAGAAAGAATTGGAGGAGGAGACAGAGAAGATTGGTTTGAAGAAGAAGGATGCCTTGAATTGAACATAAGTGGAGAGATAAAGTGCAAGTAATTGCAGAAGGAATGGGGCAAATTCGGTCATCTCTGCTAAGGGGACAACACCAGATAAAAGCTGAATAATTTCTACTACTACTGCTACTATTACAGGACAAAAACGTCTTTCAAAACAGATAGAGATGTGGTGATGCTGCTTGTTTTGACACCACTTTCAACTCTCTATCCTAATCAATTAAGAAGTTACAGCTTTTGAAGAAATTGGACCACTTCATGACCTTGAACCATGTGTTGCTTGACCATTGGAGGGAGCAACTGAAAAAATATGTTAGAAATGGCAGATTTGGGTGATTTGCCAACTTTTTGGGCCTGTTTTGAATTTCTGCCCAAAAGTTTTTCCCTTGGCTTAATGTAATAATAGACTCTTTTAAGTTTAAGCAGAATTGTGAACAGTTGTAAGATTATTTCAGATGGGTTTTTACATTATGCTGCCAAGCAAGTTTGCGCACAAAGCCTATTACAGTGCATGTTTGTAGTATACTTTTTTCTAGAGCAAATTGGTTTGGTCCACATATATGATTATTGCATAAAAGTATTTGGTGAATCAAACATGCGTTCAAGCGAGTTTGTATATATTTAGTTTTTGACTAGACTGTATTGCTTCTTTTTCAAACTTGATAAAATGGTTTGGCATGGTTCAGGCGATCTTGAACCAATTTTGCCATTATTCAATGCAAGTGCAATAGCAATATTGTTGCATTGCACTTGTTGCTTTCTGACAAGTGCACTTTTACAGCTATTTGATCGTGGATGAATGCAGTGCCTAGTCGTATGCTCAAAACTTGCACTCAAACATTTGTAACGAACTGCAATTGTAAGCTGATATCAGCATTATGATGTCATTCAATTTGGTTGATACAAAGAGCATTGTGCAGAGCATTAACACATGTACTGTGTAGAGTAACAATAGTTAAGCTAGCGATTTTAAGGCCTCAAAAACAGAAAAAATTTGAATATTTAATATATACATTTTAAATTTTAACTCTTTCTAAATATTCTCAAGAGTTTTTTGGCTTGTCTAATTGTGACACCTCAAATATTTAGTTAAACCATCAAAGTCGCAGTTTAGCAGTGTTGCCAATAAAGTAAACCGTTCTAGTTGTCATAAGTGAATTCAGCACTGTAAGAAGCCACTTTGTAAGTCTCAGACTTTGTCATTTATTGCACAGCAAAGCATCATTTGGTGAAGAGTTTGTAAGCTAAATATCTCCTTAACTGCATGTAATATGTCTTTTTTATTTTACTTATTTTCTTTTAGAGTATGCAATGTAAAAACCTAGCTTGGAAAAAGGGTAGATTTGCTTGAAAATTTAATGAGAAATTATCTTTAGTTGTATTGTTGGCACTAAGGAGAAGTTTCTAAATGGTTCACTTTGGATGTAGGCGAGGTAGACGCTTATGATTTGTTTGCAATGATCTTTGAAGGATATGGTTATCATTACCATTATTGGTAAAAGCTAATTAAATTGTTGGTTTAAGCAAGACTTTATGTAGGAATGTGAAATAATATCCAGAGTAGTGTTAGAATGTGAAATGATATGTTGAGTAGTACAAACCACATTATTGAAGCTCTTTAAACAGCTTGTTATGATGTTTTTAAACAGTTTTTGGAAGATGGGCAGATTTGGTTGATGTATAAAGTGTCCATGGCAAAACGTTTGCAGGTTTTTGAACAAATTTACTAGTTGAGTTAATAAAAGTGAATGTGTACATTACACAAGCTTAAAGACTATTGTTTTTGATTACGTTTAGTCACTTATTACCTTTTATTTGTGACCAAAATGACCTCGCAAAATTGAAATAAGAATTTTTAGAAACCTTTTTATTGCAGCAATTCTATTTGGTCTCTTGCTCCACTTTCTCTAGCATTTTGCTATTGCAAAATTTCATTTTTTGGCATGCTTTGCAATACTAGCACTGTCATTGGCTTGTCTTGATTGCCTAACGTCTAAATTAATCATATAAAACACTTAATCACTTTAGCTCTTCCCTTTTGATGTGATACTGCCACTGATGATAGCGTCATGAAAAGCTTATGGCCAAAACAGCATTTGTCAAGGCTATATCAAAACCTTTATTTTACATGGTGATATTGTCTTAACATGAGCAAGTATTTTGCAACACAATTTGATGATGTAGAATGATCAAGAAGCAATTTAGAATTGTTTCTGCCGGCTGAAAAGTTAATTCCAGGAGCCATGAAATTGCATTGGTGTCTATAAATTTGGAGCCACTAGTTGCCTACCTTTCTTTGTGACATTAACTTCTGAGTGTTAATTAGTGATGCCAACATTTGTTTTTTCTGTTTACTAGTTTTGAAGTACCTAGTTGAAAGACATCATTGAAAAAAGTTGTGATTTATGTATAGACAGTAATTTTTTTTTTCAGAGATCTGAGTCATAACAGCATTGCTAAGATTGATGGACTTTCTTTCCAGCAAATGCACAAACTTGAAACATTGCTTTTAAGCCACAATAATATATTCTTTCTGGGTGATGGAGTGTTTTATGGCTTAAGTGTTCTCTCAATTTTGTAAGTTTGTAGATAGTTTTGTTTCAATCTAGTATTGGAATTTTAATGCTGTGGTCAAGTGGAGCTAAATTTTAATGTTGTGTTTTTGTGACACCATGGAGTTGAACCTTTTTTCTTTTTGTGATGTAGTTTTATTCTCCAGTCAGAGGAAAGTCTTTCATCTCTTATGTTAAAACATCATTGCCTTCAGCCAGGCTTTTGAGCTACTACTACTGTTGACATTGTTGCATTTCTATTACAAACAGAAAAAATTGCTGCTGTGTGCTACTGCCATCATGAGTTGAAACTCAAGATCATTGTTATCATAAGCTGCATTCAATCTACATGACCACAATGACAACTAA
Organism: Trididemnum clinides; assembly: GCA_963675345.1. Classification (NCBI taxonomy): domain Eukaryota; kingdom Metazoa; phylum Chordata; class Ascidiacea; order Aplousobranchia; family Didemnidae; genus Trididemnum; species Trididemnum clinides. The sequence continues at coordinate 29,491,961 of OY776305.1, read as the reverse complement.
TTTGCACTCACACCTGAAAAAGTTAATTACTTTGATAAATTTAAGCTAAAAAAATATAGCTTTATACTGGAAAAATATAAGTGTGTGTTCATGACCATGCAAAAAGATAATTCATGTTGTTAACTTGTGTGTAATTAAAATTATGTGTATTGGCAAAAACTTTGTGTGATGTGGTCTTTGCTAATGCTTAAGAGTTTACCATATATGAACTGCAGTATAATTTCAGCTCACGCTTTAAACTTAATTGTGAAGTTGTATGATTTTGCTGAACTGTTACTTGGCAAAGTTGTTAGGTCCTCCAATTTGACATAGTTGTAAAAATGGATAATGTGAAGAACAAGCTGGCAAGCTTGCTTTTTGTGTCCTTGGGCAAGGCACTAACAAGATGCTTCAATCTTTATGTGGCACACAGGTGGTGAGCCAAGCAGTCTATCTGTCATAGTGGCCTTCTCTAATTGAAGACTTACCAGTAGAACATGAGCTCTTATGCAGTGTATGTACATCTTCCTGCATAATGCTCAGCATGATAGCTTAAATGGTGATGACGAGTCTTTCAACATATAGTAAATTCAGTGTAAAAATTGAATTCTCCCTTCTAATTCAGTTGTTTTTACCTTTTGAGAAATTGCAGAAGTTGCTTGTGGGGAATTGAGAATGAGGTGCAGATATGAACGTGGCTATGTTGTCCTCCACTTCCCTCTTCATCATTGTTTTACCAAGCATAGTGGTAGTTCTTTTTTTATCTGGTATTGTCCCCTTGGCAAGGATGGCTGGATTCACTTTACTTTTTGCAATTGTTTCCACTCCATCTCTCCACTTTGCTCAATTCCAGGTATCATCCTTTAAATCAATCTTCTCTGTCTCTTCTTCCACTTCTTTCAGGTCTTCTTCAGTCATCCTCACTTTCTCTTGGCATTCGCTTCAAAATCTAGAGCAATCCTCAAAACAATATCATCCCTTCTCAGCACATGTCTACAACTAACTCCATTTGCTGTTGCCAACCCATCTACAGTTTCCTTCAATCCCAGCATGTTCATCTGTTCTTCAGTTTTTGTTTTTTCCACAACCTTCTGATCACACATTCCTCTCTGTTCTTAAAATTGCTTTTTCGTTTTCTTTTCAGTGCCATATCTTGTTTTCTTACAGTATTGCTGATTTTATGCAATGATGATATATTTTACCTTTCATCATCAAAGGAAGCTAATTTTGAAGCAATAACTCTCCACATTTCCTGAATTGTACCCAACCGATTCTTACTCTTGTTGTAACTGCCACTTCCCTACCACCACTAACCTTTGGTCTTTCTTTAAAATAACAAAATCTAAAAGCACAACAAAAAAAGAATAGCAAAATCACTTATAGCACTGGTAGATGTGAAACAGATATTGATTTGGTGCTCAAGGTGAAAATACAGAAAATATGTGAGGGATGTGAAAGTGATTACATGGGAACTTCAGCACAGACTGATGGTTATAAATCTTGATAAAAAAAATATCTAAAAAGGATTGTGAGAATAAATGTATCGTAACAAGGATGTGGAAGTTGAACGAACCAAACAAGTAAGATTTGAAAAAAGAGTAAAAGAACTAGTAAGCACAGATGCATCTAATTTGTGGAAAACTTTCAAGGATGGTGTTCTAAAGGCATGTGACTAAGTGTATGAAAAGAAGAAGTCTAGGATAGATCAAAGAGACATGTAATGGTGGAATGAGAAGGTAAAGGATACCACAATGAGAAAGAAGACAGCATTTAAAGAGCTGTGCAGGTTTCCATTAGAAGAAAATAAGACTCAATACAAACGTATAAGAAATCAAACGAGAAAAATTGTTGGCTAGAGCTATGAGAAAGCAAGCCAAACAGGAATTGAATACTTTATATCCGAATTCTAACAGTGATTTCTGCTGCTTAGAAGAATGAAAAAGGAAGGGAAGGACCTTGAAAGAGGAAGATGCTTAAGAGGAAGAGACAGACAGTTGGGTTTTATTGAAGAAGACAGGGCAACAATTTGGAAGGAACACGTGGAAAAGATCATGAATGAAGAGAATGAATGGGACCAGATGGTAGAAACTGATGTAGTATAAGAACCAGTAGAAAAAGTTACTCACAATGAAATTGTGGAAGCAATGCAAAAGATGAAGTCAGGAAAGGCAACTGGATCATCTCAAGTACGGGTGGAGATGATAGTTGTAAGTGGCAAAATTCAGGTTAAAGTGATGATAGAACTGTGTGATAATGCCTAATGAGTGGAAAACCAGTGTGATTGTGCCTATCTTTAACGGAAAGAGTAATGTGATGAGCTGTGGATCATACAGAGTAGTGAAACTGCTAGAAAATGCCATGAAAATTGTCAAAGGAGTTCTAGACCAACAAATACCAACACTAATCAATTTGAATACAATGCAGTTTGGATACATGACAGAACAAGAAACCGTTGATGCCATATTCATTGTCAAAAGAATGTAGGACTATCAAAAGGACAAGAAGTTGTATAAGTGTTTACTTGACATGGAAAAAGCTTTTAAAAGAGTGCCAATAAAAGTGATGGAGTGGGCCATGAGAAAGAAGGACCCATTAGAAGTAATGGTTTGAGCAGTTATGAGCCTTGTATGATGGTGCAAAGACAAGAGTGTTGGTGGGTCTGCATATTCAGAGAAATTCAAAGTAAAAGTTGGTGTACATCAAGGATATGTGCTGTCACCACTTTGTTTGCAAATATATGTGGACGTTATTACAGAAAATCTAAAAGGGATGTGGTTAATGAATCACTGTATGCAGATGAGGTTGTTCTCATGAATAAAGCCATGGAATACTTAAAGGAAAGGTTTTGAAATTGAGAAGTAAAGGTTTGCATTGGGAAGTAAAGGATGTACTGGAAAGGAAGGGTGTGAAGGTCATCAGAAAAACAAAAGCGGTGGTAAGGGGGGTCAGCAGGAGTGCTGTTCAAAAGCAAGAGAGATCCATGTGGAGTTTGTGAGAGTAGAGTAATAGCCAATTCAGTGTTGTGCACAGAATGTGTAATCTGGGTTCATGGCAGATGTGCAAAAATAAAGAGAGTTACCGCTAGGTTGTCAGTATGTTTTATTTGTTTGAGATATAAAGGAATAATGGAAGGAACAGAAGATTGGATCAAGAAGCTGTGCAATGAAGTGGAGACAGTGAATGGAGTTTATTGTTTGGGAGCAAGGCTAAATTCTAATGGTGGCTGTGAAGCAACAGTCACAGCAAGAGTAAGAATTGAATTGGCAAAGTTTAGGGAATGTGGAAAAGTTATTGCTTGGAAATAGGTTTTGCTCTGAGGATGAAAGATAGAGTTTATCATTGTTGCATAAGAAAGTTGTAGACAGGAAAATGACTGAAGAACAAATGGAAATGCTGGGGTTGAAGGAAACAATGGAAGGGTTGGCAATAGCAAATTGAGTTGAATGGTATGGACATGTGCTGAGGAGGGATGACGATAGTGTTTTGAGGGTTTTTATGGATGTTAAAGAGAGTGGTAAGAGAAAGCAAGGATGACGGAAGGAGACCTTAAAGAAACAATGGTGGAGGAGACAGAAAAGATTGGTTTGAAGGAGGATGCCCGTCATCAAGTAAAGTGGAGAGATTCTCAAACCATTACTTCTGATAAACTCTTCTTGCTGTTAGCCCACTCCATCACTTTTTTTGGCACTCTTTTAAAAGCTTTTTCCATGTCAAGTAAACACTTATACAACTTCTTGTCCTTTTGATAGTCCTACATTCTTTTGACAATGAATATGGCATCAACGGTTTCTTGTTCTGTCATGTATCCAAACTGCATTGTATTCAAATTGATTAGTGTTGGTATTTGTTGGTCTAGAACTCCTTTGACAATTGTCATGGCATTTTCTAGCAGTTTCACTACTCTGTATGATCCACAGCTCATCACATTACTCTTTCCGTTAAAGATAGGCACAATCACACTGGTTTTCCACTCATTAGGCATTATCACACAGTTCTATCATCACTTTAACCTGAATTTTGCCACTTACAACTATCATCTCCACCCGTACTTGAGATGATCCAGTTGCCTTTCCTGACTTCATCTTTTGCATTGCTTCCACAATTTCATTGTGAGTAACTTTTTCTACTGGTTCTTATACTACATCAGTTTCTACCATCTGGTCCCATTCATTCTCTTCATTCATGATCTTTTCCACGTGTTCCTTCCAAATTGTTGCCCTGTCTTCTTCAATAAAACCCAACTGTCTGTCTCTTCCTCTTAAGCATCTTCCTCTTTCAAGGTCCTTCCCTTCCTTTTTCATTCTTCTAAGCAGCAGAAATCACTGTTAGAATTCGGATATAAAGTATTCAATTCCTGTTTGGCTTGCTTTCTCATAGCTCTAGCCAACAATTTTTCTCGTTTGATTTCTTATACGTTTGTATTGAGTCTTATTTTCTTCTAATGGAAACCTGCACAGCTCTTTAAATGCTGTCTTCTTTCTCATTGTGGTATCCTTTACCTTCTCATTCCACCATTACATGTCTCTTTGATCTATCCTAGACTTCTTCTTTTCATACACTTAGTCACATGCCTTTAGAACACCATCCTTGAAAGTTTTCCACAAATTAGATGCATCTGTGCTTACTAGTTCTTTTACTCTTTTTTCAAATCTTACTTGTTTGGTTCGTTCAACTTCCACATCCTTGTTACGATACATTTATTCTCACAATCCTTTTTAGATATTTTTTTTATCAAGATTTATAACCATCAGTCTGTGCTGAAGTTCCCATGTAATCACTTTCACATCCCTCACATATTTTCTGTATTTTCACCTTGAGCACCAAATCAATATCTGTTTCACATCTACCAGTGCTATAAGTGATTTTCCTTTTGTCTGTTTTATATAACCATGTGTTTGCCACGCACAGCTTTCTTTCATCACAGAATTCTAGGAATCTTCCTTCTGCATGTCTTTTCCAAATACCATTCCCCCATATACACATTCAAGATTCTGGGCACATTTTCCATGTGTCCATTGAAATCCCTCAAAGAAACGATGATTTCACTAGAAATTCTGAAGTACCACTCACTGGTCACTTCATCATAAAAACGCCTTTTCTCTATGTTTGGTGTTGTGTTTTGTAGAACATATGCACATGCTATTTTTATCACTTTTTTACCTAAAGTTTGCACAATTGCCATCATTTTGTCGCATTTGGTTCTAACTTTCACAACGTTTCAAGATATTCCCTCGGTTAGCAAAATGCCAACCCTTGCAGTTCTTATGTTATTTTCTAATCACCACAGTTTGTATTTTTGTCCTGAAGTACCGACAAAGTGAGTTCAATGATTTTTCCATCTTACTTCCTTCATGCAGCACACATAAACTTTTCTCTTCCTCAATTCTTCACACACTTGTGTATTTTTTTGCACGGACTTCCCACGTTTAACTTACCAAATTTAATTCACGTTATTCAGGTTTAAACTGATAGATTTTTGTACCCCCTTATATTTTAAGAGCTGCCAGGAACTTTGAGCCATTTGTTTATTTGTTTTTACCATGGGATTTTGTTGGAACAAATTTTTCTTATGAAGAGTATGTCTTTGCTTAGCCCCACATTTAGTTTTTTGATGTGAGTTGTCCAAACAAGCAAATAAGCTGGCAACTTCACTACTAACAGTCAGAGTGCAATTTGGGAAACTTACCTTCTTGTAGCAGCATACGTGTAATGCTAAAACACCATTTAGGATAGGATGCTAAGCTAATATACAGTGGAACCTTGCCATTCGTATGCTTCTCTATTCGTCCAACATGTTCACACAACTTTTGACTTGTCATTTGTACACTGCTCTGCGATTTGGACCCATATCATGATTTACAGAGCAAAAAGACATAAATTGTAGCAATGTTTTAAAACGTTTGAACGGGTACTTCAAACATACTTCAAATTGGGTTAAAAACATGGAAGGTAAACCATAACTTCTGTTCTCATTATCCCAATTGCTACTGTCTTTTTTATGAGTATGGGGCAATGATTGAAATGAAAGTAGAGGATGTGCCAAAACAATCATTTTGAAAAATACAAAAAGTTTTATTAAGTTGTGGGCCTATTTTGTGATGTAAGAAGCCTAGTTTTATAATTATGTTTGTGACTTTTCATCCCTAGCTTTGTCATTTGTTCTTTGTCTCCTGCATAGGATGAAGAGAGGGCAAAAGAAGCAATGCTTTACTTCAAATTTGTGGTCTTGATTTGAATAGATTTCTGAAAGTATTTTTTAGACTAACTGCAAAATATCTGTATTGTGATATTTTCTTAAAATCATTGTCCCCTCTTATGATATGGACCCTGAGACAATCATTTGTCATACCAATTTTCATGTTTCTACACTCTGCAGGTTTGGAGGAGTTAAAGCAATCACATGCACTGGTATAAAGAAAGAACTCTATGGCATAGAAAATTAGTTATATTGTAAGTTGCAATGAAAACATCTTTTGGAGTATTACATTGGTCTTTTAAAAAATCAAAAACTTGCTGGTAAAATTGCTCTTTCCTGAAAAATATTTTTTCTCTTTTTTTTCTTTAATATTAATATTATTATTATTATTATTATTAGCACACGTCCACTAAAATGTTGAAGTTACCAAATCAATAAGTTCATGTTACCTGATTAATTAAATTTCATTTAGTTAATTAAATATCAGTCCTGATACCTTCATAATTACATTTTGTGCTTTAAAGACAGCACTAGTTTTTCGGTCTTTGTTTTCCATAAAAGCTGCTATAAGCTACTTGGTTCTTGTTCTTCTTATTCCTTGCAATTGTATTGGGTTACTCAGCCTATATTTGCCAAAATTATACCAGACAACATAGTAACGTCAGTATGCATTATGATGCAAGAGAAATTGGAACGTTTCTTAAAGCAGTAGTAAGAAGCTGTTTATCATGGGGACATTGTTACTGTGCCCCTAATCTTGGTTATCATGCTATTGAATTAGTACTGGTTTTTCATACACCTAATATTCGACAAATTCTGTCTGCTTGTTCCAATACATTTAGAGGCACAAATTTAAAGTTTGGTGTGGGCACCACACTTGCGATCATTTTACTATTACAGAAATGAGGTTTTCAGTAGTGGGCCTATTTTGTCGTTTGATGCAATCCCTCTTGCGATAATATTTGTAATGTCAAGTTCATTGGCTGCTGCACCTTTGTGTCCTTGTCTTGTCATAGAGCAAAGAGAGCCATTCCTCCCCAACTGTCTTTGCATTTAATTCTGGTGGGTTTACTAATCAATTTTAAGCAGAAAAGTTTTCCAGTGTGAGTTTGATTTCAAATATTGGTGTGGGTTTAATTTCAAATATTGGTGTGGACCATAATTGTAGCTAGAGGCAAATTTTAAGGAAGGGCAAAAATGTATTTGTCAGTTTAGGTGTTCTTTAAATTTTGCTGGATGACCTGTTTTTGGATATATATATATATATATTTTGTGAAACCTAATTTTGTCAATTTGTACCTCGTATTTGTCAGATGATCTATTGTTTGGAGATTGACATTTTGTAGCTGGTATATATGATTACAACTTTATTTCTTGATTAGATTAAAAAATGTGAGAAAATCCGTAGTATCTTTGACCCTGCAACTCTCCTGACATTTCTACTACATAAAATCAAGTTTGTACTTCAATCAAAGGCTGAATAATTTTACATATATATATACAAGCATAAATTATCAGTTAGGGAGACACGCTTTAAAATTCTGGGTTAGATCGACACCACTTTGTTTGAGCTGCAGCAGCTTCAGACTCAGCACATAAGCTCAAAAAATTGTGTTTTTCACATAATTAAAAAGAAGTTACGTAAATTTAAAGCTACTAGCAATATAATTTAGTGTTGCCTTAAAATCATCGCCTTAAACTTTTCACTTTTTCTAATGCTAAATTGACAGTTTGGTCGACACTAAATAATGTTTTTTTTTCGGTTTTGGTCTACATATACTTGGCTAACAAAATAGCTTAACTGTGTTGTAATTTCTTTTGTTGAAGTACTTTGACGGCTTAAACAAACTTTCTGTTGGCTACAATTTTTGAAATTTTATTCAGATTTGATTAGGCTGGAAGTAATTAGACCTATATAAAAATTTTGACAATGGCATAAAAAGTGGCTTCATTGCAATACCTGCTTGCAGCAATTTTTTTGGTTGCTACTACAATTTTCTAGTGTATGATGGAGTTCATTATATATAAGCTGACACCAACTCCCTCGTTGGCTTTCTGCACCCTTGGACTCATATCAAGTTGAGGTAAAAAACTACTTAAGAAATCACCTGAGCATTGCAGTAAACCTGCAAAGCTTGACATTTAAGAAATGTAAAATTACTTCAATTTGTGCAATGCTTGCTTGAAATCACAAAAAGTGCGGTTTAATTATTAAGTGAAGATACATTACTGTTAATATTGAATATAGCAGGCATTCCTCGTATGTTGGGTGTAATGATATTTCAACCAGATCACCTCGTTCTTTCAACAATTTATTATTTAAATTTAACGTTTTGCTCCCCTTGGTTACTGGGGAGCTTTTTCAGAAAACGGTAGATGTTAATAATGTAACATACAAACTGTACAATATATTTTTATGTTGTTTTTATGTTATTTGAATAAGAAACTGAGGATGCGTTAGCAAAATTAATTTTTCTTATGGCAAATAAATGTCTAAGCTGCCTTTATTACTGTTTATTAATAGCAGACCCTTTTTCAACATTTACTGATATGGAGTAAAGTCGCTTGGATAGACTATCCTGCTAGGGTTTGATTATTGTTTTCCAATTTTAATTGTTATTACGAGTGATAGAAATTATTTGCTTTGATTACTTTTCCTTGCTAGTCGTTTTTCACATTGATGTTTGTTTTGCACACCTAGCTTTATCGCTACTGCAACTTAATACGCTCAACATGAAGGAAACATTTCTACATTGTAGCCAGTACAACAAGCATTTAAAATACAAAACTGCAATTAAAAAATCATCACATCAAAGCAGTAATATTTTTTCAAATTGCTTTCGATACTTCAGCCGATCAATAAATAATTTATTATGCATCGTTCGTACATCTGCAGAAATTTAAGGATGAAGTTTTGAAAACTTATTTTCGACAATCCTGCAAATATTCAATACATTAAAGAGATGATAATGATAATTTTCCAATCCTTTTCTTGGAATGGGGGCATGGCAGTAAACCATGGAGTTCCAGGATTCCGGCAATATCCCAGGGTCTTGGACAAAAGAGCATGATTTAAGTAGTCCAAAAAAAGCAAGTCGAAAAGAGTTGGAAGCAAGACAGTAGTAAATGAAAGGAAATATTCTGGGTAGGATGATTGCAGGCTCTGCATGGGAGAGTCTCACTTTTGCCAATTTTACAGAGAGAGGATTCTAAAACAAGGCAGTGACTATTGTAGCGAAGTCGAAAAAGACCATAGCGATCAATTAATTTGGAGAGTTTAGAGTTTACCTGACTTGTGGATGGAGCATGTCACACTCGCTTATTTCAAATGCAAAAAAGATAATATGGCAAATAAAAATAATTCAAGGAAAAACCAAAAAAGAATTTGAAGAAATGATCTAATTTAAAGAAAATTTGTTTGATTTATGAGTGCAAGCAAATTTGGATAAAATATAAATATTATATCATCAATGACGTCATGAATAACACATTGATACCAAGGTTGCACTTACGAGAAACTTTGTTGCTCAAGAGACTCTGTTTTTACATGGCTGATTAAAAGAAATTAAAAAATTTGTATAAATCACAAAAACAATTTGCATTTTGCATTTAATTTAAAAAATGTAATGCAGTAAACAGGTTATTGTCTATCAGTTTACAGGAAACAGAAGTAAACTGAAAATACCTGTTTGTACAGTAGCAGAAAATAAGTTTGACTTATTTGGATTTGTCTGTTGATTTTCTGAAATGCTCATTTCAGCACAAGCTGTTCTTGCTCAAGCAAATCTTTAAAAAAGCATTGTGGTTAGCAACATTTTTTTAAGTAACATAACTTAATATAATGCACATAGTTTTCAAATTTGACTCGACTTTTTGGTCCTTATTTGGATATTTTGTTCTGCAAAAGAAGTCAGGTTGTGCAATACACTCCTAGCAAAATGCACAACAGCATTATCTTTTTGAAAGCAATAGCTTTACAACAAAACATAGTCTTCTGTATCAAATTTCTTGCCGAGATAGATACAACTAGCTCTTGCCGATACTGTGTATGTAGGGAAAAAGAAACATAGCATTAAAACCAAAAAAATGGAAACTTGTTGATGAAGTTATGACTTTTAACACCAAAAAGTCAGTATTGAGGTAACTTGTTATGGATTTAGACCACAAAATAGAATAATGTTAAAATCAGAATCACATCGTACAAGTGTAGAATTGCGGGAAGTTTTTTGATAAACCAAAACTCCCACTTACTAAATGTAATAAATCATAATAATAATGCAAATTTTCCTGCAGTTTATAGTGTCTTTACTTAGGAGTAAAATCTTCTACGTATTCTGATCACTTTGTTCTTGTAGTTTATCTTGTTTCTGTGATGTAACAATACTTATTGTTCACTTGGTGTGTAATAATTAGGGTTTGAGAACTGGGATCCCGGTTTCGGAAATTCCCAGGACTTGGCAACTTTTTTAGCTTTCCTGTTTCACGGTTTTTTGACTAAAAATTCCTGGTTTTGTGAGCTAGTATCTTCACGACACTTGTATCTAAATTAAATCGATTGTGATTGTTTCCATTGTAACGACACAAAACTTGATGCCTCGATTGTTGAACTGTTTGCTGTTAACTAAAGGATAACAAGTTTGAGCCAGTTTATTACAGTCATTGCGGAAGAGCAACAGCAAAAATTTAGGTGCAGTGCCATTTAATTATGGAATGTAGGAATCAGTCAAAAGTTTTGAAACATTTTATACGAGGTGATGATGACAGTGACAGAGCTAGTTGTATTTGTTGTTCAAAAAAAAATATCGTCTAAATGTGGTTCAACTAGCGGCCTTTTTTGTCACCTGAAAAGTAAGCTCAACCTTAGCTTAGAAAGCAAAGATCAACCTTGTACTTCTAAGAAAGCAAAAATCAATCTTACCATTTGTCAATGTAAAGAAAGAAAGAGTGCAAAGTATTGTCTCTCAACTGGTAGCTATGGATGGTTTTTCTACCCATTCTACAGGCAAAAGTAAGTTCATTCATGAGTGTCACTTAGTGCCAAAGGCTTTTGCCTTCCCTCGTCGGACTCAAGTATTATAAATTTAAATCACAGTGAAAACGATGACATTCAAAAAGAGATAAAGGCTGAAATTGAAACAAAAGTTAAAGCCAACACCCATTTAAGTGAGACTATGGACGAGTATACTTCAGTTCATTGCGGAATACATGAACATCAATGTTCATTGCCAAAACGATGTTATAAATTTGGGTTTTATGACAATGATTGAATCATATGGTGCTGAGAAAATTTTACAGTTGTTGGAGAAACAGTTGGCTGATTTTGGAATAACCAACATGCAGATATCTGTTGTCAGCATTGTCTCTAGTGGCACCTAAGTAATGAAGATATTGGTTAAATTTCTCAACTTAATCACCAACTTTGCTATGCACATGATGTGCATCTGGCTGTGTGTGATGTATTGTTTAAAAACAGAAGTGTGACTCATATTGCAGGTAAAGATTATGATTATGACGACGATCAAGATGAAGAAGGTTTTGGTATAGTGATCCCCACAACACCATCAAACAAAATACCACTTTTCAATGTAGAAATAGAGAAAGTACTCAAAAAGGTGGTAAAGGTATTGGTGAAAAACGAAGTCTTGCAGAAATATGTGTTGTTGGTAAAAAAACAAGGAGTTGTCACTTGTCCTAGATTGTAAAACTTGCTGGAACTCTATGTTTGAAATGATTGAGTGGTATATGTCTAAAAAAGTGCATATCAAAAGATTTACTCGATTTGTCGATTGAACACAATTTATCAACAGCTGAATTTTTGTTTCTTAATGAGCTAAAATGCGCTCTTGAACCAATAAAACTTGTGTTCAATGCTTCATGTTGTAAAAATGCAACACTTTTGATTGCGGAAGGAATTTTCTATTTTTTATTTTTTTTGAGTTGAAGAAGAGGAAGTCCAGCCTTGCAGAAGATTTGCTTTGTTCTGTAAAAAAAAATGTATACAACAAAGATGACAACACTCTATGGTTAACTTGATACATTATCTTTAAAATCCAAATTTATCTATTCATGATGAGCATTATGCTGGTGACACATCGTTATTAGGTAGCAACACCAAAGACGGTTTTGTGAAAACTGCTACCACTTCATTTTGCCGTCTGTTTTGGGAAAATGACAGTAATGGATGAAAAGGTCAGGATAAGAACGAAGATATAGAGTTGGCTAACAATACTAACAAAAACCGGGAGCATGAAAGTCTTTTCCAAAGACTTCACACAAACATTGAACATTCCACAAATTCCACTCCCACCTAGTTAGAGACATTTGTTGATGATAGAAGTCATGTCACCCAATTTCAAACTGCAGTCAAGCAAGAAATAGAACTATGATACTAGAAGCTACCAGAAAAAGACCAAGCAAATTGAAAAAATTATTCAAAGCCTTATTGCCCATCCCACCAATGTCAGTTGAAGCAGAATGAGCACTTTCTGCTACAGAATTGTTTGCCACAAAACTACCGTCACCACTAAGGGACAAATCTGTTAATGTACTGAGTTTTTTACGCAGTCATTATATGAAAAATAATTAAAGCAAACTTGATGCATTTACATTTTGTTGTTTGTATTTTATACAATCTCGATTTTTTTCTTGGGATCCTGGGATAAGGTTAGACATTACCCAAATTCCCAGTTTTTTTCAGAATCAGAAATTTGGAAACCCTAGTAATAATTTGTACTTTGGTTGCCTTGTAAATTTTCAGTTTATTTGTTATTTGCTACTGATTTTTTAAGGATGCTCCCCGGAAACTAAGGGGAGCAGTAAAATAAAATTGTCGCAGGAACGCATCTGATTGCTATTGACAATGACTTGACAAATGAAAAGATGCCAGCTATAATTAATGGCTATTGTTGTTGGATTATGTATATCCTTATAATACACTATAATTAGGTCAATATTTACATATAAATGATACCAACAGGATCAATAGTACATTGTCAACCTACTTCACCCAAAAGGAGGGGCAAGTGTTGCTCACTAATATTATGCTCCACAGCACCTAAACTGATATAGATGTTATCCTAAACTCAGTGACTTCAAATATAATTTTATTTACACTTTTCCTAAAAATGTAAGTCAACTTGAACAAGAAAAAATTGGTCTGTTTTGTGTCCTATTGAAGATGCCCACTCAAAATTCACCTTCAGCTCTGTATATGAAAGCAAAGGGTCTGTAGTGCTGTAATAATATTTTTGGCATGGCATTGTTTAGTGTTGAATACAATCGAAATAGGTGTTACAAGAAATAAGTGAACAATAATAATATCACTCCAACAAGATTTTACAAACTTCAGATGAGTATCAAATTTACAGAATAGCAGTTATACAGTGTATTAAGGTAACCATCTTTGTTATAATGTTATCCACCTTGTGAGCTAGACCGGTGCAATGGCATAACATGTTGAGTATCCGTCTCACAGTCGGTAGTCCAGAGTTCATTCCTGGGTCAAATTAAACCAATGCCTTTGAAATTGGTATTTACAGCTTCCCTGCTTAGTTTACGGCAGTAAAGGGTTAGGGTGAAGAATGCCATCACTTCATCCGCATGTCACAGAGATCAAGCTTATGAAAGATGACCCCAAACTAGTCAGCCTGGTCAAGCTTAAGAAAGCTGGATGACTTTCATCCACCACAAATTGACTCAATGCTCTTCTGTCTGATTTATCCCACCGGAAGCATCTGCTTCATCTGGTGGAAAAAGTCCAGTCTCTAGCATCTGAAAAGAATGAGTGGCAGCTTTTCCAGAAATCCTCTGGAGAAGGAGTAATAACCACAACAAAAACAGTAGCATTTAGTGACGCTTATTTGAACAAATTGACATTTTTAAGTATTTACAGATAAATTCATTTTCAAAAAATTGGAATTAAAATGTGTTGTAAAAATACCCTGAGTAGTATTAACGGTTAATAATAAAATGATGTAGGATCGTTATAATTTTTGGTTAAAAACTTAAACTTTTACTGTTCTCCTGCATTCTTTTTATATGATATGACAGCAAAAACGAAATATTTAATTACCGTATATACCGGCTAATAAGCCGATTTTCTGGACCTAATTTTTTAACCTAATTTTCTGGGGTCGGCTTATTGGAAAAATATAGCTTTGAACCAAAAAACCGAGGGTCAAAATTGGTTGCAAAATGACACCTACAATCTCACCGCGCATCACCTACGATCTTACAATAGCACGATCTCACCGCGCGTCACCTACGATTTTACAATACCACGATCTCACCGCACGTCACCTATGGTCTTACAATAGCATGATCTCACACAACAAAAATAATGAACAAAAATTAATAAACTTATTGTACCAAATTATTTAGTGACTAATTAAACCAAAGCACTTCGTCTGTTGAATACGGTATATACTATAAACTGCGTAAAAAAGAAAAAGGCGCAAATAGAATGATGTCATTTTAAAGCACGTGTATCCGTAGTTGAACGTAATTTTTCTGCTTCAACTTATTGGACGGTAATATGTAAAAACCCTCCTTTTCTGAGCTAAAAATCGACCTCGGCTTATTTGCTGAGTCGGCTTATTGGACGGTATATACGGTAGGTTAATTGGCAAAAAAAGGTGATGATGATTTGATTGTCGCTAAATTTTGGCAAAATTATCAAAATATACATTTAGCCCCAGTGTTTTCAATATTTTTATTTTATCCTTACCAGAAATTTTTTCATCTCCAAGAAATTCATCCAAAAATATTCTCTGTTTTGTGTAAATTTTTCACTGGTGTTGGTTACTTGAATGATGCCAGAAAGTTCATTTAGCATAGATAATTGTTAGGTCCGACTGTAAACTATAATCAAGCAGTCGTTTTGTATGTCCATGAGATTGCTGGCACATTGCAATCTTTAGGCAAGACATTTTGTAGCTAGGTTTGTGTAACTGATAGTGAAACTGGACTCGTGATTACAATGTCCTCAGTTCAAAATTCATCTGCCGCAGATGTTGGTCTGATGATGCATATACAGAGTGCGGGCAAAGTTCTTGGACAAAATATAATACTTAATTTAATAACTCTTAAACATATGCATTAACTTCACACTGTTTAATATTAATAATTTCATCACTCCTCTTTCAGATTGTAACATATATTTGTCAAAATTTAGCTTTAATATCGAGTATGAGTGATAAACGTGCAGCCATCATTGAGCTCCATCGCGCGGGAAAGACAAATTCTGAGATTGTGAAACTTCTTAAAGCTCCAAGATCAACTGTTTACCACACGGTTAGCAGGTGTAAAGAACTTCAAAGTACTGAAGATCGTCCTCAAAGTGGAAGACCACAATCTTCTCGGATGCCAAAGATGATTAATGCTGTCAGAGCCAGAATCCAATGCAATCTCAGAAGATCCATGAGGGCAATAGCCCGTGACATGAATGTCAGTGAGAAGACGATCAGAAACATTGTTAAAACCAATTTGAAAATGTCATCTCTTAAAATGCAAACTCGTCAGCACCTCACAGACCTCCAAAAAAAAAGACTGGCTTGAGTGGAAATTCTTCTTAAGAAGTTGAAGGCTGGTACGGGCACAACCGAGGCTCGAGCGAAGATTCTTCTTAACAAGTTGAAGGCTGGTACGGGCACGAGCGAGGCTCGAGCGAAGATTCTTCTTAACAAGTTGAAGGCAGGTACAGACACAAGCGAGATCATTTTCTCTGACAAAAAATTGTTCACTGTCGAGGCAATCTGCAACCGACAAAATAACAGAGTCCCAGCAAAGTCCTCTGCAGACATTTCTGGCTCTACACAAAGCGTTTTCAGGTGACAGAAACCTTCTGTCATGGTGTGTGCTGCCATTTCAAAAACATGGAAGTCCCCCCCTTATTTTTGTTCCACAAGGAGCAAAAGTGAATACAAATGCTTACATTGAAACAATCTTGACTCCTGCACTTTAAGCAGCCAAAAAGCGCTTCAAAGACAAGCCGTTCATCTTCCAACAAGACGGTGCACCATCACACACGTCCAAGAAGACACAGAAGTGGTGCCAAGACCATTTTCCAGGATTTTGGAGCAAGGAGGTTTGACCACTCTCATCACCAGATCTCAACCCAATGGACTTTTGTGTTTGGTCCCTTTTGGAGGCAGATGCCTGTGCTTCTCATGTGTCAGTTGGAGCCGTCAAGAGTTCGCTTGAGAAGGCATGGGCAAAAATACCTCAAGAAACCCTGCGTAAAGCAGCAGAGGGCTTTCGTTGCAGACTTGAGTGTGTAATTCAGGCCAGAGGGGGACATATTGAATGACATTTTGTACTATTGTTCATGAAAGTCATGCCAAATAAAAAAAATTAATTGTTTGTAGTTATATTCATGATTTACAGAATTATCAAATTTTTATGTTGTCCAAGGACTTTGTCCACACCCTGTACTTAGCTAAAAAGAAGGTTGTTGCTAATTGCTCTGTCGTTAAAAAGAAATCAGTCTACCATAGCTAATGCAGTGGTTTATACAGCAAAGCACGACAAATAGACTAAAAGCATATGCGTAAATTGCGTTGTGCATGCAAAATTCAAAGTTAAATCTTCAAATTTTGTGTACTAACCTGATCAATCTGAGGTTGAAAAACTAAGCCGTTTTGCTGCCGTTGTTAAGTTTTCTTCTTTGCCAGCTGAAGCATTATCTTGGCTCTTGTAGCCATTTTATTTTACTTTGGCAGGCTCTTGTAGTCATTTTATTTTACTTTGGCAAATCAAACGAGGTTGGGAAAGAAAACAAGTCAATTTTACTTGGAAACAGAGAAAATAAATTCTTACACTGGTTGTAAATATTTAGTAACAACTCGCATTTAAAAATTCAGCTAGATAAAAGTATATTTTTATAAACTGGTAGCTCTCTTTAGCATCCTAATAAATTAGTAACTATTATCATATTTACACTTTATTCAATTAAGACAAAAATTTAAACAATAAAGAGCTCTGTCACAGTTGTTTCGCACTTACTCTGTCAGGCAAAATAAGCTATATACTCAATCAAAGAAGACTAAATGCAAAAATTCTGCAAGCAAAGAAGAAACTAAGTCGAGAATCTAACAAAGATGAGACGGCGAGTTATATAGGTCAGAAATACTTTCAAGTGCAGTTAGTCTGTCAGCTTTTGTCTATCTGATAACACTGGCCAACAGCAAATTTTAAACGAAGATCCAATTAAATGATTCTTAAAGAATTTTTGACTCTGATTCTGAAAATGCCCTTATTTTTTTTCTAGCACATCAGGTTTTTAAGATATTTGCATTTTAAATTTTCGATGTTATGCTATATCTTTATTATAGACAGATTATGCAATGCAATGTATACAATAGTGGCGTAATTTATGAAGCATTCCATCTGTGCCTTAAAATATCGTTGATAAGGACAGAACAGAGAGGATTTTTTGCCCACGTTTTTGCAAAACAAGTAGTTTATATTGAGCAGTTAATTTCAGATGCAGATAATGTTTCAGGGCTGAGTATGTTGTTTGAACAAGTAGCCTTTATAGCACCGTAGCAGAAAAATCGAAATAAAGTGTTTGGTTTTCACAACGTTTGTTAATGGCGGATTTTAATCAGTATTATAGCAACTCACACTGTTCAATAAATCTATTTGTGCTGTACTTTGATCGACTGCTATTATGCCTTTGTAATGCCAGTTTTACAACCAAAGGCAAGCAACAAAGTATCACTTCAGATATTAAAAAGATCTAAAAGTTGTACTTTAGTTGCCCATTATGAAACTAAGACAAAAAGTGGGCACCACATCAGATATGTACAGCTTGTTCTGCTGGTCTACACAATTGGCTACACAAACAAACGTCATCGATACCTTTTGCTATTCCCATGATATGGCGAAAACCAAAAGACCACATTCAAGACTGCCATTTGTGCTTTGTCAATGTGAAAAGGTTTTCTTCAAAATGTAAAAGTAAAATTGCATATCCCAACTTAGATTCAGCGAGGAGACCTTTATCACATGATGCTTCAATGCTTATTTTGCTTTGTCTTCATGGAAGTCTTGAATCTGATCCAGATGAAGTTGAACATAGTGCTAGCAATAAGTCATTACAGAAAGCAAAGTTTGGACCTGGCTGCAACATTTACAGTAGACGGACCTCTTTGCCACTGCCACAACATTGATGGCTTGTTTCAAAAATTGAGTGAAACACACATTGGTGATGAGTGTACGCTTTTCAGCAACTCTTGAAAAAGAAGTTAGAAAGCTGTATTGCTGCACAACGGAAATATAAAACCATTTATTCCTAAGGCACATTCTGTTCAACTAAAAGAATCTTGTGAAAGCAGCGAGTCCTTCTGGAAGCTATTCAGTACAATGCTTACAAATGGAGCATTTGCGGAGACTTAAAGTTGTTGGGATTTTGATGGGAATGCAAGGAGGATTCACAAAACACTGCTGCTTCCTGTGTTTGTGCAACAGCCTTGCTACCAAAGAGCATTATATCAGAAGAGACTGGTCTGTAGGAAAATTGTATTTAACTGGAGTGGCTAACATCAAAAATGTTCCTCCAGTAGATACTCAGAATATTCTCTTGCCACCTTTTCATGTCAAGCCTGGTAAAACAAAAAATTTTGTTAAAGCAATGGGAAAGAGCAATTTTAATGGGTTTGCATTTCTTTGCAAAAAGTTTTCCTGCATAAGACAAGTAAAACTACAAGAAGGAATCTTTGTTGGCTCACAAATTAGAGAAGCGCTAAAGGATCCACAATTTGAAACATCACAGTCAAAGTTGGAACTTCATGCTTGATAGACATTCAAGTGGTTGTGTATTAACTTTTTAGGAAATGCGAAATTGTGTTTTTTTCATGCAGGAGTTGAAGATTCACTTGAGGCTAACAGAGAGATGGGTTGCCGCAAATCCCTCGAAATGTATTTTCTGCACTTTTGCTTAAACTGCTTTCAGAAAACTTTGGTGCAGTTAGTGACGAACAAGGTTAACGATTTCACCTAGACATTCAAGTAAAGGAAGCTTGTTACCAAGATTTTTGAAACGAAGAAATGATTGGGGACAACTGCTAGATGTTATATCGTGATGATTTCATTCATGTCTACAAAAGGAAGTTACATGCTAAACATTTTTAAGTGCCATGCATCATAGCTGTGTATTGCTTTTACACTTTTTTCTAAAAACACAAATTTGACGATATCTTGAAAACCTGATGTGCTAGAGACAAACTAAAAGCAGATTTGGATTCAGCGCAAAAAATATATCTAAAATGATATACTCACGTTCTTGTTTAACTCTTTCGCTCCCGCGATCATCGATTGATGATCTCGTGTTTTCAGTGTTTACCTCAAATTTTTTTAAATTGAGTTACAAATTAGTTTACTAAAAAATCGATTTGTGACTTTATTTTTCATCTGATTTTCATAAAATTTTCAAAAGATCATGCTTATTTCCTCACACATTGGAAGATGTATAATTTGTGCCCTAATTCTTGGATTTTTATACCCAAAAAAGGTTAAAAAGACCAACAACCCAGTTGCAGACGACAAAATCGGCCGAATTCTCAGAGATTACATCTTTACCACAAAACCAAACTCTTTATCATTAACACAGTCTGAAAACTACACTTTTGGGGCATCATTTGACAAAATTTCAAGCGATAGTACTAAATTTTACGTTTTTGAATTTCCAAATTTTTTAGGGGTCTCAAAACCCCCCAAACAAATTTGAATGGTAAGTAGATAAAAGTAAATTTAGTGCGTAAAAAATATGCTATGTTGCTAAATATCAGTTACATTTGAAAGCTTAGGAAATTTGCTTTCCAGCAATATATAACTTTAAATAGTTTAGACTAAGTGGTATATGATATTTACTGATCAAAAATGAGTACTGTACATCATGTCAGTTCAAAACCCCCCAAAATTTTTTGCCTTACCTTCACTAAATTATAATTTTTAGAAAAACTACACCCTTTAAAAAGATAAAATAAATTGCAAATATTTCACCAATAAAGTCGTCATTTTGTATCAAGTTTCCAAGGAGACAAGAAGCGAAATACAAGTTTAAAAGCTAACAGAAGTTTGGCTTCTCTAAATCAAAGTTTGCTGTATCCCGCTTGTTTCTTAAGAAATGGGATGGGTGTAAACAAGCGGCTGTTTCATTGTCAGTGACAGCATATTCTATTTAATATTTTCTGAATCTTGAAGAAATTCCCTGTTCAAAAATACATAATGTTACATGGTTTAGGCTAACCTCTAGCAGATAATGACTGATCATATTTTAGGTACTGAATTTAACTACCAAAATTTGGTACCGGTCGGTACCGGTCAAAAAAAAGTCATGTGCCTCAGAAAGTAGCAAATGGTAGAAAACCTAGGCATTTAGGTAAGTTTTGAGTGATGTACCTTGAAAGCTTATTTCCTTAGCATCATTTTGCGATCATTTCTAAAAAAATTGGTAGAAAATAAAATCTGTAGTGATCTTTGAGGTGAGGGTACCTCTTTAATTTTGAAGACAACTATCCCCCAGTTGGGGGTGTTCATTTGCATAAAGTTTGCATATTCAAAAAAAATGTTTTTTTTCTATTTGAAATCCTCAAGAAATGTAGATTTCAACGATATATCACACTTAATGTAGAAGTAGACAGCTGAGTAATGATTTACAAACAAACTTGAGGTACATAATTATGATTAATTATGATTGATTATGACAGTTTTTCACGCTGCCACCTTACGGACATTTTTTTTCGCTATTCACGCGGGAGCAAAAGAGTTAAGAAATAAAGTGAAATTTTGTTGACCAGTGTAATTAAAGGGCAACGCATGTCTTGTTTAAAGAGCAAACATAAAACAGCTGCAGTCAAACAAACTGTGTAGCGGTCTGGTGGGTGGTCCACTTACATACAAATTTTGAAAGCGCTAAGCAAGTGAAACACATAACAGGCGAAATACGCAACAAGTTGAAATTGCCATCTAAGAATCAAAAATTTTCCAACTGGAAATCAATTTAATGAGATGAGTGGTTTGTGTATTTATTTTTTCTTAAAAATTAAACTTCAATAACGGTAGTGACCGAAAAAGCTTTCAATTCTAGCGCTTATAATTGCTATTGCTTTTGGTGCAAATAGTGCAAGTGGCCAAATTCACCTCACGTTTCTCTATAGTTTATACACACCATCACACCACTTCGCTCTATCAATGGCATCCCCCTTTTTCAGTCCAATCTGATTGGTATGCTCCTCCACTTGCCTCTTCCACGTCATATTTGGTTGCTCACGCCCTCTTTTTCCCACCATTTCAATTCCAATGGTCTTCTCAAAACATCACCATTATCCCTTCTCAAAATATGCCCATACCATTGTACTCGACTTGCTCTGGCTAGTCCATCCAAAGTATCCTTTAAACTCAGCAAACTCATAAGTTTTTGCCTTGTTCTTTTCTCCATCACCTTAACTTTACACATCGCTCTCATCATTGCTTTTATAGCTCTTCCCAAAATCACCATCTCATTCTCCTTTAGACACCACGTCTCACTCCCATATAGCATTACTGATCTTATGTAACTCTGATAAATCCTTTCTTTAATTTTCACCAAAAACTTTCTCCCATAAAGCAACTCCCCACGTTCTCTAAATTTTATCCATCCAATTCACATTCTTGCTGTTATCGCTGCTTCACTTCTACCACTGGTGTTCAACCTGTCTCCCAAATAACAAATGCTCTTCACAAAGTCAACCTGGTCACAAAATGATATTTCTTCACCTGGTTTCACAATTCCTTTTTTGGTATCAACACATACAGTAGTTTACAAACAAAACCTTTTGCCAGAATTGAAGTGACCCTCTTCATTCTTGCGCATCTACCATGTACTCATTTACCGCACTTTGTGCACATCATTGAATATGCCATCACCCTCTTGCCGCACTTAGTACATGGATCAACTTTACTCTTGAGTACCCCATCTTTTGAACCGCTCACCATTTCTTTGGTTTTCTTGAGGTTCATCTTTAACCTCTTGCTTTCAAACGCTCTTTCCATTTTAAAAACTTTTCTTTCAAATTCTCTATACTTGCACTCATTACAACCAAAGCATTGGTGTACAAAATTTCATTCATCAATCCCTCTCTTGCATTTTCTGAGAATACATCCACTGCGAGTGCAAAAAGCAGTGGCGACAACACAGATCCTTGATGTAAATTCACTTGTACCCAGAATTCTTCAGATAACTCACATCCCCCTTGAACTTTTGTTTTTGCCTTGTGATAGAGGCTCATCACCACTCTTGCAATTACTTCTGGTAAATTTTTCTTTCTCATCGCCTACTCCATCACCTTTTTTGGAACTCTATCAAATGCCTTCTCAATATCTACAAAACAGCACAACTTTTTCTTCTTTCTTCTCTCAATATCAACAAAACAGTACTTTTTCTTTCCCTATATTCCTCTTGCATTCGTCACACTACAAACAATGCATCTGTCATTCTTCTTCCAGGCATAAAACCAAACTGCATTGAACCAATATTTTTTAACTCTCGAATCCTTCTCTCCATCCCTCTTTCAATGATCTTCATGGCATGCTCTAACAACTTTACTCCTCTTTAAGAATGACAGTTTCTTACATCCCCCTTTTTCTTGAAAATTGGTACCAGTACACTTGCTTGCCATTGATCTGGCATTTCTTTCCCATCTAACATGCGTGGGCAAAGTTCCACCATCACACTAACCCTACTTCTCCACTAGTGGATATCATCTCTGCACATACTCCAAAAGATCCAAGCTGCCTTTTCTATTTTCATCACTTTTATTACTATTGACGTTTTTTTCTGGGTAACATTTTTAATGGGCCCCTTTACCATACTAACTGCTGTCATGTCTTTTCAATCCTTCTCTTTATTCATGATCTCCTCCATGTGATTTTTCCATATTCTTTTCCTGTTTTTTTTTACTAAAATCTAACCTTCTGTCTTTTCATGCATCTACCTCCTTCAATATCTTTCCAATCTGATTTTATGAACATTACCAGTGTAAAAATGTTATTTGGTTTTTTGTTCAATTTTGTTAACTCTTCCTCAAGTTCTTTCTTCATAGAATTAGCAACCATTTTCTTTGTTTGATTTTTGATGTTCATATATTTAGCTTTGTTTTCCTTTAATCGATTTTTGCACATCTTTTTGTGTGCCACTTTGTTTAATTGTATTGCTTTTTTCACCTCTTCATCCCACCACCATGTATCCCCATGGTTTCTTCTACCTTTCTTCTTTCCACATGCTTCATCACAAGCTTGCAGCATTCTATTTTTGAAAGTATTCCATAAATTGGGTGCATCAACATCAACCAATTCCTTAACTCTTTCTTGAAATCCTGTTTTCATGTTATTTTTCTTCAACTTCCAAATCCTCCTAATAGTTTGTTTGTTCTTTACTGTTTTCCTCAACTTTTTTTGTCTATGTCTGTAACCACCAGCTGATGTTGCAATTCTCAGCGGATGGCTCTCACGTCTTTTAAATACTTTCTATTGTTTTTATCAACCAATACAAAATTAATCTCAATTTCATTTCCCCCCATACTGTAGGCTATTTTTCTTTGCTCCTTCTTTTCAAATCATGTATTTGCTTTGCACAACTCCTTTTCATCACAAAACTCGAGCAGTCTTCTTTCCTCAACATTTCTTTTGCCAATTCCATGCCTATCGTGCACACCTATCGTTCTCAAAACCATCAATCCATTTCTCAACATATCCGTTGAAGTCTCCCAGACTTAGAATCACTTCACCAGGGTTTTGCAAATCCCACTCACTTGCCATGTCATTATAAAAATGATCTTTCTTGTACTCTGATTTTCCAACCTGGGGAGCATATGCATATGACTCTTATAACTTTCTCCTCAAAAACCAGCACCATTGCCATCACTTTTTCTTCAGACTTCTATGACGTTTTGGCAAAATTCTAACCCCTCCTATTCCATGATTATGTCCACACCACTGCAGCTTATATCTTCTACCTCTGCAACCAACAAATCAAGCTCCTTGGCCTTTCCATCTTACTTACTATAGACAGCACATATCCAAATCTCTTTTTCTTAACTGTTCACACACTTCCTTACCTCTTGCACAAAAACGTCCAACATTCCAAATCTCACCTCAAATTCCTGTAAACTGGAGATTCTTTACACCCCCTTGCCATTAAAGAGCTGCTGGAGACTGGGGGCCAACTCTTTAACAAATTCTTTCATGAGGCAATTTTTGGAGCTTTCTGTCTGTTATGGAAAGCATGCTTTTGCTTTCCTCCAACCTCAGTTTTTAGACCTTCCTAACCTTAGTTAACATAAGCTGGTACCCAAAGGTCGCCTCTTACGACATGCTGGGTGCACAGCCTCACTATTCTATCCCCGGTAAAGCATGGAAATGGTGAACCTGGAATGGAATATATACTTTCAGTGCTAAATCTCGGTTTCAGCTTTTGTCCATCTCTGAAGCAGCCCAAATCTTATTGAAATTAACAAGACTTTATACTGTGTGTGCTGAACATGGAGCTATCTGTCATTCCTGCTTTGTTTTTTGTAGTATAGTTTTCTTGTGACGTAATGCTGTAAAAATATGTTTTCTAGAACGTTCACTATTGTTCAATGGTTTTCTTATTTTCGAGTAATTGTAAAAACTAAACCACAAATTTTAAAATGGCTTGATAATCTGTCAAAGGAGCAATAAAGAAACAACTTGCTTCTTCAATTTTACCATCTTCAAGTAAATTTTACTGCTTGGATATTTAAGTTGTAATGCTTAATGCAAATTTTACGACTTAATGTTCTCATAAAATGCAAAAATGTTTTATTTATTTATTAATTACTTGTAACAAATAGGTAAAATAGAAAATTTTGCTCAAAAATGATCACCAACATCATATGGTATCATACAGCGGTCTATTACATCATGTCAAA
The DNA here is from genome assembly GCA_963675345.1 of Trididemnum clinides. Taxonomy (NCBI): domain Eukaryota; kingdom Metazoa; phylum Chordata; class Ascidiacea; order Aplousobranchia; family Didemnidae; genus Trididemnum; species Trididemnum clinides. The sequence goes on along the minus strand of OY776305.1, from coordinate 29,466,857 downwards.
AACGCGTGACCGGTTTCAACCTTATTAGGTCTCATCAGGCAGGTGCAAAAAATGCTTAACCCTTTTGCTGCGACGTTCGGATATATCCACAAATTTTACATTGCCGTTTACTGCGACATTTGGATTTACCCCACGATAGTATAAAAACATTTTTCTATTAAAAAAATAGTATCAGCAAATTTCAGCTGCATTAAAAATTATAAAAGAAACCCTTAAAAATTCTTAAAATTAAAGTTTTTCAGAAAATTAAGTTCAGTTTTGGATATAAAACAAATAAAAACATTTAAATGCAGTAAAATAACGTTGTTTTTAAGAGGTTAATTTTTTTGGTCATAAATTGCAATTTTTTAAGACTACTGAAAATTCTAATTACGCAGCAAAAGGGTTAATAATAAAAATGCTGAAAAAAACAAATTTACCATTGGGTACAAAAAAATGCAATGCAAAACGATGTTGTACAGCAGTATCTATACCATGGGGTTTCATTTAAGGACACACACACACACACACACACACACACACACACACACACACACACACACACACACACATCAGGCAAGCCCTAATAGGACAAGTCACATCGGCAAGCTCTAATAGGGGTGTAGGATCAATCTTAAGACATTACCATGTTAAAATATAGAGGTTGCTAGTTGCTAGGTAGCAATTTTCAAGGCGACCTCCTATCAAGAGGGATTTGGCTCCAGCATCACAATAAGGTAAAATAAAAATTTTTGCTCAAAAAGGATCACCAACGCCATACGTCACATTGTGATGCTTGAAGCAGATCCCTCTTAATAGGAAATTGCCTTGAAAATTGCTACCTAGCAACTAGCAATCTCTATAATTTAAAATGATAGTCTCAACAATGATCCTACATCCTGATTAGGGCTTACCAATGTGACTTGCTGTCCATGTCATTTGTGTGTATTTTCTAAAATGAGACACCCATGATATTGGTATTGCTGTATCATATCGTTTTGTATTGCATTTTTTTTGCACCCAATGGCAAATTTGTTTTTTTCAGCATTTTTATTATTGAGTGTTTTTGCACCTGCCTGATGAGACCCAATAAGGTCGAAACCGGTTGCAGGTTGTAGTTACATGTAATAGACTGCTGTATGGTACCTTATGGTGTTGGTGATCATTTTTGAGCAAAATTTTCTATTTTACCTTATTGTGATGCTGAAGGCAGATCCCTCTTAAAAGGAGATCGTCTTGAAAATTGCTACCTAGCAACTACCAACCTCTATAATTTAGTAACAAACAGCAAACAACTTGAATCTTAACAAGGCAGTGTAATCTCCATCGACAGAGTTAAGTATGTCGTTAAACAAAAATCGATCTTGGAAGGTTTTAATTTCTGCAGCTTTTTATATTCTCACAAGAACGATAGCTGGGTCTTGTAAAGCGAATGAATGGTCAGTGCAACTCTCTGTTTATATCCTTTGATGGTATGCTGAGCATTAAAACAGTTTGTCAAGTGATGACCTGAAATATGTACATATTAAAACACTAGCCCAATTACTAAAGTTCATAAGCCATTCGTCTGAAAGGATTCAGAAAGGCCAACCTCTATAAAATTTGAAGTGATATGCTTATGAATATCAGCACAAGCAACGATTTTTAACAGTCTTGTTTATACGATTGCTTTGATTACGCTCGGGGAAGAAAGCAAAAGTTTTATCGCTAAAAAGCTTTTTGCCACTGCTTGAGGGTTTCAGAGTTTCATTAGTTTACTCACAAAAATAAACCAATTAAAAGCTCACAAGCCGTCAAGGACATCAGGATTTTTTTGGTAGGACAATCTTTTTATTATTGTACGTGGCTTTTTGCGTTTTGGCCAATACAGGCTAATGGAGCTTGCCCATAAAAGGCTCACCAAGCAATTACCCATAACCATATGTATTTTCTAGGACTTTGCATTTTAAGCAAATATTATTTATACTTGTAAAGAACATCTTTGCTAAATGCCGAGAAACTGTTTTTGCCGCCCCCTTAAGGAAGTGTATGGAGAGAAGAGTCCTAACTATGCCAGTGATTGCAGCCCCTAACTATTTTTCTGCAACTAAATCTATTCTGGAGAAGAACGTTCCATTTCATACATTGGTCCCGACTTATAATAATCTTCAAGTGGTCCGTGAGCATCTTTTGGGTTACCAGCAAAGTTCAATTAAATCATTATTCTTGAAAATACTTTTCATATGTCATTATTCTCAATCTATTTTTATCTGCATGTTTAAATTTTTATTTTTATTTAAGCTATTATTCGACTTTATTGTAAATTTTGTTTCTCTTTTCTCATGATCTGATAACATGCTGAACAGAAAACAATAATAAATTAAGTACCTGAGATATGATCAAGCCTAATTTTTTGCATCAAGGTGATATGCAATGACAGTACGTGATCTTGAAGAGGTATTTGATTAAAAAAAGTTTGGAATTCACACATATAACTAGTGTCGCCCTAATGCATAAAATTAGATGCTATCCAAAAATTTATGGTGACCAAAAATAGTATATTCTGTGTTTTCAATTGCCAACGAAAATTTGTCATAACACAAGCTTTGTCATTGCAAAAGGAATCAAAAATAGCAAAAACATGTCAAACATACGCAGTTTCCTAAAAACTGAAGGCGAATAAAGTCATGTCGACTTAGCCTAGACTTAAGCATGTAAGCCGATATACACCTGCGAAGTTATAATGAAAGAAAACCTATAAAAAATCTGGCCATTCGACCTCAATAAAGTGCCAGTGCAGAAGAGCAGAGATCAGTGACTTTGTTCCAAAGCGAATTTGCATCATTTCGGTCAAGATAAAACGAGAAAGTTAACGAAAATATTGAGGCGACAGTTATGTGTCACCCTAACTCAATATTGTATTGTTTTTGGTTGACTTAACCAAGGGTTTATAAATGTATATATATCCTTTTCCATCACTAAACGTAAGGAAATAAATTTAATGTTGTGGCAGGGTGTCAAAGTGTTGATACAATTTCAGCTGTTGTTGCACAGTAGGCCTGTCAGTCGGTTTTGTCTAAATTATAGATTAAAACATTTGATTTAGACATTTGTGTTAGCTTCACCTAAAAAACATTTTTGAGAGCCACAACAAAAAGTTGTTAAGAACAGGGCATCCTTGCTATGCTCCCAATCCCATTCAATACTAATTGCCCCTAATCCCAGTTTCAAACAATTAGACCTATTGTTTTTATTTCATGGTCCTCAAACTTTAGATTTCATAAACCATGTTCCTAGTACCAGCCTCTCTACTCTTAAATTGGACAGGACTTGGCATACAATTAAAACAGCCAGTAATTTCATAAACTTTTATTCGTTTCCAAGTTGCTATTATTGCTACTAGCAATACACCGTTGAACATAATAATACAATATATTTATACAATTCAAACGTTTTCGGCGCTACATTTCGCCCTCGTCAGGATCTATACACAAATATTTACAGCATTAAAACTTTCGTTGAACGAAAACACAAAAAACATAAAGTAACTTGAAATAGTTCTGACAAAAAACAGTAAAGCTTCATTCTACGCTCTTCGTAATTGTCTGGTCGTAGAATGAAGAGCGTAGAATGAAGCTTTACTGTTTTTTGTCAGAACTATTTCAAGTTACTTTATGTTTTTTGTGTTTTCGTTCAACGAAAGTTTTAATGCTGTAAATATTTGTGTATAGATCCTGACGAGGACGAAATGTAGCGCCGAAAACGTTTGAATTGTATAAATATATTGTATTATTATGTTCAACGGTGTATTGCTAGTAGCAATAATAGCAACTTGGATACTAAAAGTCACCTCTCTACCGAAATTGTATTTTATTCGTTTATTTCACCGTGATTGTTGTGTATTTTCATGAATAAGTTATTGAATATTTAGCATAGTATTTACAACTTTTTGTAACTGTATGCCTATTTGTATGACGTGCCTCTGGCTGCATGTATATTGCAAGGTTCTGGCATGAGCACAGCTATGGAAAATGTGAACGAACCCAAAGTCAAGCACTTACAGTTCAGTTATTACAATAGATTAGACCAGTGGTTCTTAACCGGGAGGCATGCCTCCCCTTGGGGACATACGTTAATTTTCAAGGGGGTGCAAGCCCTAATGTGTTTTACAACACATTCTTTATTAATTTTGAGATTAATGTTTTCTCACCCTATTGTATGGTTGTTAGTGCTTAAATACTGTCTTGAGATATTATTGTGAGTAATTGTAGCCTACCGTTATATGGTAATCCTGTATTGTACACTAAATAATTATAAGGTTATAACACAATTAAATTATTAATTGTGTTTACTTCTTTTTGATAATTTAGTACTTGCAAATCTACATTGTAGAGTAGACTGTAGCCTACCATGTCGTGCTAAATTCAGTCAGTGAAAAATCTGAATGGATTAACCACTTAAGAAACTTTTTTTTTTCAGAAAACTGGTCGAAAAAAATCTATTTTTTTTTCTTGTTATGAAATTTGTATTAGTAGCTGAAATGAAGGCACAATGTTTGGAAGCAAATTTTTTATTATTTTTTCCAAAAAAATTTTTGAAAAAATCCTAAAAAATTATCCCGAGTTAACTCATTCATTTTGAAAAAAGGTAATAAAACGAATTGTAGACAAAAATTTTTTATTGTAACCATCACGAACCATTTCTGTATATGCATGACTTCTGAAAATGCATGAAAAAAATCATTTTTACGGCAAGTTCGCTTTTGTGTGGTAATCACGGAAGCATGGTGCCACGCATAGGCCCACACCACGATCAGGGCAATAATATCTAGACTCTCAACGGATTTTTTTCCCTCTTCCGTCTGTCCTCCTACTGCAAACAGTGCACACTCTGGTGGGATTAGCCTTCTTTTTGGTGGCTGGGATGCAAGCTGGGAAATGGTGTGCAGTGAGCCTCATTGGAGGAAGGGATGTTCCTGGGTGCCCACAGGTTGCTGGTGAGGCTTCCTTGTGATTGGCAACGAGAAGTTTGATCAATTGCATTCTGAATTCCAAGTGCTTCATTGTGTTGCCCATGCTTTGAAATAACAAGTACGAGTTCCAGACAGTAATCTCCACGAGATGGAAAAACAACTTGCGATAATACTTTTTGCCCCGCTTTCGAATTATCGGGTATGCAGACAAGGCCTGATCAACACGATCAACCCCACCCATTGTGTTATTATAGTCCTGCACAATGGTTGGAATGCTCACTTCTTTCTGATATCTTGGCACAGTGGTTACAGAAGCATTATGCACCGTAGATAATAGAGTAACATCTCTTTTGTCTTTCCATTTCATCACAGTTACCTTCCCTCGTTGAAATGCCTGAATTTCTCCTTTTTTCAGTTTCTTCTTCTTCATCTCAGGTGGCATTTCCTTCCTTGTTGGCTTTACTGTTCCATAGATATTCATATCATTCTTGATGAGGTGGCCTGCCAGCTGCGGTGATGTGTAAAAATTGTCCGTAATTACACAATCTCCATTTCCTAACAACAGCTGCATGAGAGACAACACCACTTGCGAAGAAACAGGCATACCTTCATATAGAGGATCTAGTTGCGTTCCTTTTCCAGTGTAAATTATCATGGACCACATGTAGCCAGACTTTGATTCACATAACAAGAACAGTTTTATGCCAAATCGGGCTCGCTTCAAGGGAATGTATTGAACCCAACCAAGTCTTCCTTTATACAGCATCAAACTTTCGTCTATTGTCACGTCACGCCCTGGCATGTACAAAGACTGAAACTTTCTCACCAAAAGTTCATACACTGGAAAAATTTTGTTCAGTTTCGGATTTGGATGGGTTTCAGCATCAAACTGTGCATTGTCAGAAAAATGCAAGTGCCTCTTCAATGCTTGAAATCACTTATAGGACATACACTGTCCAAAAAATGCAGTTTCTATAATCCTTCGTCTTGACCAGTACTGCCACGTTATGGGCTTGGGTGTAAGACCTTGTAGCATAACCAGAGCAAGAAATACTCTGATTTCATCCAAAGTTGTATTCACCCAATTTTGTGCTTTTTCCTGTACTGCATAACGATTGGTTTCCTGCACAATAATATCAATAACATCATTGAAAAACAGATTAAAGTAATCCAACTCATTTCCCCTTGCAGGAACAGCATTTGTTGCACCTGCATCTCCAGTAAATGGAAATCTTGGAGGGGCAGGAGCTGTGTCATCAACAGGTTGCCACTTTTGACAATCACCAAAATTCTCCTCTGACTCTGCTTCTGATAAATCCCCAGTGGATTTGTCACTACTGGTATCTGACTCATCACCTGAACTACCCAAATTTGCGCACTCAGAGTCAGGATCAGAAAATAGACACTCGTCACTATCAATATCCATACTGTAAGGGGGTACCTGTGTCACAGCAAAAGTTTGTAAATGTTACACAAAAACATGCAGCGATGTGCAGACAAAGTACATTCATGATGCGTCACTCCAAAAACAGTAGCTAAAATGCAGGATTATTGCTCATCTCTCTTAGAATCATACCACAATGATTTATAAGCCACGCCCCCCTCTCTCCAAACATCGTCTAAAAGGCAGGCAGAAACTACGGAAGGCAGGGAGACACTGGCTACGAATAGACACGTTCAAAATTTCCAAATACATATAAAAAATCGGCAGCCCGTAATAACTCGGGATAATTTTTTGAAAACCCTATAGGCTATCCCGTAATAACTCGGGATAATTTCTTAAGTGGTTAAGGCAGCTATTAGTCAATTTGTTAAAACGGTAGAGTGGTATATGTAAATTTTGCAAAGCAATCTAGAATAGACCTAATCTTACGATCGACAAAGTTTATGTTTTTATCATGTTGCAGTGCCTACGTGTCTAAGTAATAAATTTAGATAATCAAAATAGCAGGAAAAAAAGAAAGTACATTGATTAAATGCAATTGAAACACTACTTTGTATTAACTTATTAGGGTGAGGGGCGTAAAGTGGGGAACCATCGCTCTACGGAGGTGCAGTACCAAAAAGGTTAAGAGCCACTGGATTAGATTATGGCTTAAGTGTATAAGCCATGGATCAGGTTTCTGTAATAAAGAGGCAAATAGTTTTTGTAATTTTTACAAGATTTCACATCAAAAATTATTGTTTCGTTTGACTTGGCTACAGCTAATTAATATGTCTTTGGGGTTAATATTGGACAGTCACATGACAAGACTGTACAAACGTAGTCCAACCTGGATTCACCTACAGTTCAGTTTTTTTCTTGTTTTAGGTTATTTAAAAAAGATTCAAAGTGGTTTTACTATTTACATCTGCTTTCAAAAGAACAGTGGATGATCATTTTAGGTACACCTATGATTTTTGCACAATTTAGTGCAAAAAAGGAGAGATCATTACTTATATGAAAATAAATATAGTCACATTTGGCAATTTTGCCCAGTTCAGTGCAAAAGAGAAGAGATCATTACTTATGTAAAAATAAATATACCATATATACTTGCTTAATAGCTGCACTTGCAGATAAGCCACAGGTCAATTGACCTTTTCACTGGTGAAGACCCTATGCGATCAATCAACCACAAAATATCAATTTTTACTGGGATATGTAATGAAAGTCTAATTTATTGTTCAAAACCTAAAAAATCATCTTCAGTTGAGAAGAGAAAGATGTCGTGAAAGAAAAAGAATCTGTCATATTATTATAAGAACCTATGCATAATTTAGAAATCTATGCATTATATAAGAATATTACAAGAATCTAAAAAAACTTATCTGTGTCAAGCATACTTGTCTGTACACTTTTTTCTTGCAAGTTTATGTCGAAATTTGACAGAGAGGTAATATTACCCATTTTTGCCCATTGCCAAATGGCATTTGCAGTTCGACTGAATGACTCAAATTCGGTGTAAGCTCATGAGAAAACTTTGTCCTTCAGGGTATGTTGTGTGTATAAGCCGCAGGCAAAATACAGGTTATATTCCAAGTAAAAAAAATTTGGCTAATAAGCAAATATATATGGTAGTCACATTTAATAATATACTATAATTTGTTTATATTTTTAGGCTAATGGAACATAACAAAGTTTCTTCCATTTTCAAGGAGTGGTTGTTTGATTTAACGTCGCTTGAAGTTCTGTAAGTAAGATATAGTAGAAATTTTTGCATTTTTAATTTCAAACAACAAAGTGAAGCTTAGTGAGAAAAAGTAAATTTGTAGTAAACGTTTTTATTTAAACCTTCCCTTTAGCTTTGATACAATGATTGTTAATCTTTTTTAGTCTGGGTTCTACTTGAAATATTTTACTGTTGCTGCATATCACCAAAGATGCAACCACCAGTTTGGGAGCTGTAGTCTTCCTCTTTAGCCATATACCCAACAACTCTCCCTCAAAAATCAGGCTATGATATTTTTTATACCTTATGTGTACAGTTTGCTGCAATCTAAGCTACAAGCAGTTATGAATCAGCCCCTGTAGTTATATATTACTACAATTAATCCTCGTCAAATATTTTTGTATCCAGAGAATAAATAATTGAATCTGCTTCTAGGTCTTATAACTCTCAGCATTTAAAAACCATGCTGGTAGAGTCAGCCAATTCAGCCATCTTACTTTGGTGATTGATGTAACTAATTCTACAATTTGAAGTAGCTAGACATTATCACCTTGATTGGCATGTTGCCTTTATGACACATAAGCTATTATGACTGAGGTCCTATTATGCAATATCAATTAGCTATGCAGTTTACTGCAATCTAAGCTGTAGCAGTAACTGAATCAGCATGTCTAGCGATATCCCACGTGTAGTTTCTAATGAACACGGTTAATCCATATCAGTAGTCATGCTCTACACCTATAAGCCACTACCATTGTTTGGCTGTTATTGTGGATGCGAGTTGGAATTTCACATGCAGCATTGTTTTTGGCATGCCGAGTATTTAAAGATCTAGAGGTAGATTCAACTATTTAATCTCTTGATACTTTTTACACATTTAAAATAAGTTTGTAATTTCCAAGCAAGGTGTAATTCCATTAAGATTTGAAAGAGTTGTTGGTTGCCAAAAAAATACCAGATCTTTCTCATTGACAAAGATTAATCACAAAAGTTGTTTTTCTGTTTTACGTTTCTGAATTTTAAAATAAAGTGGGTGGTAGTTTTGATGGCTGGCATCAGGGGGAAGGGGGCTGCTCAAGATTTGAACCATCACAGGCCTATGTGGTTTAGGTACGCAGATGGCAACTTGTGATAGTACATCATCAAAATTATTATTAGTGAATTAGCAGACCTATAGAGGCTTTTCATTGTGAACCAAGGTGTTAAGTTGGAATAACTAATAAACTACCAGCACTAAAAAAAATTTCGTGGATTGTCTGCTGTTTAATTTTTGAAGTTAGTTATTGTACATCCTAAAAGCAAAGGACAGGGTAAGATTTGTGTTATAACAAAATGGTAAAAACATATTCAAATAATTAAACTTATGTTGGAAGGGAAGGTTTGTGGAGCATTATCATACCGACTGGGATTTTTTTGGGTGCCACTCAAAAACCAATTGCTTTTTGCTTTGCTATCAAAGCCAAAATGGAGGAAAATGTGCAGTGGTTCCTCTTAATGTGCTGGTGTTTGTAAGATAATAAAGCTGAAATAATTTTTGAGTTTCCAGCACTCTAGCTTATTGTTGTGGACAATGACAACTACTCTATATGTATTTAGAATTGCCAAACAAAATTAGTGCAACTGGGCAGGTGCTGATCTGGAGTACATAGTGGTCTATGTGTTATTCTAAAACTGCCAAGACTCATAATCTCAGCATCTTCATTTGATGCAGCCAACTACCACCACTCAATTAGCTGTCTGTTTCCTAGTTTTAACAAATTCTGTTTAGAGCAAAAATACTGGTGAAAATTTGATCATGCCATTGATTATGCTGCCATCAAAAAGCTTGCAAAACCACGGAATTAAAAATTTGTGGGAATCCCTGCCCCAATTAGCCATGATAAAGCAAAAGAAGCAAGTTTTAAAGATGGAAGCGCATTTAGTGCCTAGTATCTGATTAAATTGATGAGGAAATATGTGCAAATGCACATATGCCAGAGGTCTAAATATTTGGCAAATTTACTGTCTGGCACAGCATGAGTACTGATTACTTCTTGAAAATTTGAATTTGATAAATGTTTTTCAAGGATTCATGCTGGAGTGCTTCATTTAGATAGGCAAATTAATAATTTGGAGGGGCAAAACCTTAAGGTTAATCTCCAAAATGTTTTCCTTAATTTTGGCTTAGAATTTTTGCCCAGATTTGTGTAATTTGCAAACACTACTTTGGTTGACAGGCCACAAGCAGCAATTTTGAAGAAGCATTACCCCCTGTTACGAATAAGTAAATTTGCTTTAAAAGAATAGCTTTTATATGTGTATATTTGTTGTAATCTGTTGTTTTATTTTGCAGTGATCATTTTATTTGTAAATCTGAATTGTCTTAAACCCAAAACTTGCTAAACTGTTTTCAAAAAAAGACCTTTTTTCTTTCGCATTTATTAATAGATTTGTAACTCACAGCCTTTTCTGACGTCACAATGGTTGACTACATGATTAAGTTCCAGTGTATTGTAGTGATTCTTGTTTCTTCTCAAAGATTTTTCTTTTTATTATTATTACCAATTACGTAATTAACGATGTTTTTCCTGTGTCACATGATGTTCTAGCAATTTCTAGATTATTTTCCAGTCATATACATAAGGCGGTGAGATTTTTTTTCATTCAAAGTGTAGTTCAGTAGAGATAGTAGAATGTAATAAGAAGGCGTTGGTCTGTGGTGATTATTGTGGCAGGAATCAAGTGATTATTTTGGTGGTTTTAGTTTTGGTTAGTCTAATGTTTATTAAGTAAAGTGCTTTAGTTTCCGTATTTGACAAGCAAAGGAATTTGAAGTTTGACAGTGGTTTGTGAATATATTTGTTCCGTTCATGATCAAGAATTGGGTGGATTAAAGTATCTTAGTGGAAGACAATCTTTTTCTAGCTATTAAGTTGCAACCAGACTTAATCATTTGAGCGATACTATACATCCCCTCAAATTTAAGAAGTAAATGAAAACTAAAATAGAATCAAAAAATTTCTATTGAATTGTGACACCCCCACTCCCAGGGCGACCCCCATGATCCTGGTCAAGTGTTTTTACTTTTTATTTTTAATGTAAGAACATTTTGTTACCATCAAGTGATCACAAGCACTATGAAAAATGTTTTAGCGTGATGCACAATAAAATTGATTTATTACACTTTGATGAACACAAACTATGTTTAGTTCTTTTTATTAACTGGTCATTAATAATTAGTAACTACAGCACTTTGATGAACACAAACAAAAGTGTAGTTCTGAGTATCCAACATCTGGTTTTAACTTATGGAAGTTCACAGTTCTCACAATTTGACCCTCTGAAAACCTGCATAAATTTTTGTTAACCCTTCATTATCACAGTTTCCATTCCTAATCTGTGCAAATGCTTATCTTAGGCAGTGTTGTCATTAATCACTTTTATTGATACATTTACGCAATGTATTTTTTCAGTTCCTTGTCACACAACAATGTTGATTCGATAGAACCTGCAGCCTGGGACTTTTGCTCAAAAATCAAATATTTGTAAGTGTTGCCATCAATTGATCTATTGTTGTTTTCAACAGGCTTTTTTTCCAAACCTTCTTTGTATTACAGAAACCTGAGCAACAATCATCTAGTTCGAGTTTCATCTACAACTTTTCAGCATTTATCACTTCTTGTTGGACTAGATCTTAGTTCAAATAGAATTGCTGTGTTAGAAGACAATGCCTTTCACACTTTAGTTTCGTTGAATTCTCTGTGAGCAAAACTTTGTTTTGTTTAGGCTACTTTATGTATTTTGACTTGCATTAAGTTTTGGAAAAGTTATTTTTCCGAAATCTTACATGAAAGTAGTAAGCAGCTTAGCTGGCTAATGATTTTTAAGCAGAAGATTAGCGTTTTGATGCCTTCAATCAAAGTGATTGTAAATCGAGACCAATAGCAACATGCTAACTTTAATTGCAAAGAAGCAGTTTGTTGAAAACTGTCACTGAATTATTTCACAATCAAATATGTGATTATTAGAGCTAGTTTTTATTGAGCTGTAAACTAAAAAAATAGACTTAAAAATTCAAAAAACATGACCCTTTTGACATCACAAAATTTTGACTCAATAAATTAATGTTTTTTGAGTTTTTATATTAAAGTAAACATTTAATTAATGAAAACACACAAATCATCAACAAACCTTGGAATATGCATATCCTATAAAGCAGCCAACTCTGTGATCACTAGGTGCAAGAATTGAAATATGAAATTATGTACGGTTTTACCATTTTCTACTCAAACATGTTGTGGCTAACAGTTTTTCCAACCTGAAAAACTTCTTTCTACTGAAGCAGTTGTGGGCAGAAAATGTTGAAGTTAACTGTAAATAGTCAGTGAAATGTCTGGTCTTACCCTGTTCATTATTTTAGAAGTGTCATTATTTTGCATACTTTTTTAAATGTAATCGTTAATGTTGTAAGTGTCTTTTCCAAAATCAAGTTATTGAATTGCTTTCCCCACTTTTTTGATGGTGTACTTGGCCCTTTCCACCGTTTCTATAAGCTTAACTAGACATTCATATTGGTCTTTGATTTTGAGAAATTGAGTAGCTAAACCAGTTGTTTACAAGCTAATTTTTGCTTGAGTTACTAAAATATCAAACCCTTTACAGCTTTCCACAATTGCTTTCACTTCAGGAAAATTCTTTGCATAATATAAGGCAGCATTTAATCAGCATCCCCATCTTGTAGGAGCAAGCTGAGGCAAGCAACCAATTGTAGGAAACTTAGCTAGTCTGGTTTAGTTTTCAACTGTTGCTGATTTGACTTTTGCGATTAGCTGATCAACATCTTGAAAGCGAGATCTGACTTTCTTTGCACATTTGTGCAGTAAATGTGCTACACATATCATATGAAACAGCTTTGGATACGGAGATTTTAGTATTGCACCTGCAGCCACCATGTATTTTGTAGCATCAAACACTAAAAAGACAGAAAGAGTTTCTGTTGATTCCAACAGACTTAACAGCATCGCCAACTGCTTGATCAATGCTGTTGTTATCTGGCGCATATAGTAATGGTTGACAGTCATACAAATAACTGATGTGAGCTGTTTTTAGGCTTCCAACTGGAATATTTGAATATTGTATGCCAGATAAAGTGCTGTCATCAACAAACAGAAAAATTTGTTTGTCATGTACAGCATTTTTTAACTGCGGTACTCATCTGTGTTTACTTGCAGCACTGTTTTTCCACAAGTAGTTTCAGATGGCAAACTATGACGAATGTCATAAAATGGGTTTTTGATATGCTTATTGTTTAGCTTGTACAAAGGAATATCAGCAGATAAAAGTGCCTTGGTTACCTTTTCTGCAAAGTTGATGATACTGCTCCTAAAAAACGTCTGTGAAGGGTGCGAAATTAGTAGTTCAAAACTGCTGCCTAAGACGTTTTGGTGTTAGGACATATTTCAAGAAGTTACGACAAGGAAGCATTTGTTGCAAGAAATCGTACAGCTGCATAAATTGCAATATGATTGTTGGGACTTTTCATAAATTCTTTACGGAAGACTTGAAGTACCGATTGAATATTAAATGTTTTGGTACTTTTAACTTTTGGCATATTTAAACACCTAAATTACAAAGTAAAGCAAATTTCAAGTGATTATGTTACATCACCATTTTGTAGTTGATTCCATTGTAGCATATATTCAAATACCATCTGTTAGTGAGCTTGCACACTGTGCTTGCATTAATAAACTATTCGCTCATTTTAATTCATAATGAAAAGATACCGGTAGTCTAAACAAGTATTGTAGATGCCTTTTTGCTCAGAGCTTCCACTTTAGTGGAAATTTCCTCAGTGGGGATGATTTGTATAACAGGAAGTTTTGGAGGAAATGATTAAAATGAATAAACAGGAGAAATCAAAAAATACAAAAAAATAGTTAAAAAGTAGGAAATTCCAGCTTGTTGTGTTGGAATACAGAAATTCTGGTAAAAAAAGCTCATTTTATATTTAAAAAAAAAAAGAGTTTACTTTCTAGTCTTACCAGTAATTTAATCTGTTTTTTCACGCCTACTAAACAAGGCAGTTTAGGTTTAAATAGTAGTTTTTGGTAGCTTGGGATTGTTAATATGTTTAAGTAGAACCAAGCGGAAGCCAAGCAAAAACTGCATAGGCTATGCAAATTCAGCATCTCACCTAACCATGCAAGGTTTTTAGAAAAAAGTGAAAAATAATCTATTTCTAAATAATTCTTCAAAGAAAAGTGCGTGATGAAATCAGTGAAGAAGTTTGGTTTTTGAATGAGGAAATAATTTCTTACAGTTGAAATAGAAAAATTATTTGTGGAAGCACTGTTCTTCCTGTACTACAAACGTTTATGCCTAACAAATGTACAGTGTTTTACCTTCTAATTGTTGTTCTTGTTACCTGATCCCTTCCGAGGGATTGGACATGGTGGAAGACCATGAAGCCCCAGAAGCTGGGCAACTTCCCAGGGCCTGGGCCAGAGGTCGTAAAGAGGCAGAGAGTGGCCAAAGAGCGAGCAGCGCTAAGAGTCCATAGCTGGACAGTGCAGAATGAGATGAGAGGTGTCCTGGGACAAGTGTCTGCAGACGCTGCAGAAAAGGCTCTCGATTCCGCCAATTCCAGAGAGATAAGAACTCAACAGAAGGCTGTGTCTATTGCAGCAAAGATGATAGAGGACACAGCAAGCATTGGAAGGGAGCACAAGTTCTTCAGTGGTAAATCGAGGGAACCTTTGTGTCAGTGAATTTAGATGAGGCAGTATGTCTCTGGTCCAAGAAAAGACAAGAGTGCATATGAGAGATAAGAGGAGAGAGACTACAAGGGATTGCGGAGGGCACAAGTAGCGCTCCCCATTTGGCCAGCTCATTAGCCACATCATTTCCTGTGAGAGACAAGTGTCCAGGGACCCATTGTAGTTTGATAGAACAGGAGAGAGAGAGAGAAGACAGTTTCTGCCAGATCTGCCAGAGAGATTGAGGTAGAAAGAAAGACAAAGGAGAGGCAGGGTGGTGAGAACCGAGCAAGAGTCAGATAGGAGGAGAAGAGAAGTGCCAGACTTGTTGTTGCTGCCGAGACCAGCAAAGAGCTTGCAGAATGGCACAGGCTTCAGCAGAATAACTTGACCATATTGGGCCTGCCGAAAAGGAAAGAGTGGCCTCAGTGCCACAGAGAGAGCAGTTGGCAAGTATGCCAGAGCCACCCTTACCAAAAGGAAAAGGAACAGAGCCATCAGTCCTGAGTACTAGATCGTGAGGGGGGAGAGAGTCAAGGTGTACAAAAGGGAGATCAGAGTGAGAGCGTGGAAAACAAAAGTGGACTCCACAGTGAAGGAAGGCAGGTTCCAAGGAGTAGAGGGAGGACAAGCCAGAAGAGCCTCTGTAGAAGTAGAATGAAGCATGAACGGGTGAGTAGACACAAAAGCTCTCCAGGAAGATCTGCAGAGTCTTGGTTTCGCTCCAAGTTTGGCCAAACTTGAAATATAAAAGAAGGTTGGGAGACAAAGAGCCTGCTCATAAGATGACACAGTAAAATGAGTCAGGGTGACCAGTGGGAAAGGTGAAGAAGCCTCAGAGAGAAGAAGTAGGATAGGGGAGGATGAGAGGCAGTCGGTGATGACGTGACTAGTCGCTCGGTGGAAGTGTTCCAATTTGAAGATATTGGTAACACTTGAGAAAGATAATCATCTGGGTGATGCATATGTGAGAAGGGTCAAAGAAAAGTTTTACACAGTAGAGAGAGGGACTCCTCAGAGGGGCCCATAAAGAAGCAGAAATACAGCATAAGGCCTTGAGACAAGGGAAGAATTTGGCCCTCAGCGAAGATACATGTTTAGAAAAGGAATGGGTGCAGTCAAAAGTAGGATTTAGGAAAAGGTGCAGTCAAGGGTTGGCATTCAGTCAAAGGACCACAAGAGTGGGATTGAAACGGATGAAAATGGGAGTGGGATTGAAACGGATGCGAGATTTGATTAAGGGGAGGTTGGCATGGAGGTTAGCTTGGTGGGGATCCACTGAAAGGAACAAGGCCTCACATTTGTTTGGATTGAGATGAAGTCACCTGACCAGCGCTACAATTGAAACAGAGCTTCTTGTGTGGCCTTCACCATAGTAAGGACCAAGGAATCAATGGATGATTGAGATGCAGCAGCTATTCCGAGGGGGATAGGGACCAAATGGCCAGATCGTCAGTGTAGAGAGCAGCTGATGGAAGAAGGTAGAGAAGCAGGAAGATTATTGATGAAAGAGTGAAAAGTACAGGGCCAAGAACAGATCCTTACGGAACCCCTCGATGGACTTAAAAAGAATGACTTTTGTGATTTTGATAAACTATTCAAGCACGCCTATCATGAAGGAAAGATTGAGTCCAATGAGCAAAGCAAGCCAAAATGAGTTTATGGAAAAGGGCGAGATGCCAGACAGAGTGAAAAGCTTTTGAGAAATCAGTAGTGGAGAGGATCATCCAAGAGCCCAGCCCGGGTTTGTTAAACCCATCTGAAATGGACTGAGAAAGGTGCAGAATTTGATGTAGAGTAGACCATCCAGGGTGGAAATCAGCCTGGTGGGAAAAGAATGGAATTAAACTCCAGAAAGTAGATGGGATAGTATAATGTGTTCAAAAAGTTTTGAGATGCAGGTAGTGAGAGAGATAGGCTGGAAGGAAGCAGGAGAGTTGAGAGGCTTTCCCATCTTGTGAATGGGAATAATAGAAGATATCTTCCAGATAGAAGGAAAGGAATGCAAAGTCCAAGAGAGATTGAAGATGTGAAGAAAATCCATGCCAGAGCAAGGACGGTGCTTCAGCATGTGATAGGCAACTTTGTCTGGGCCAGTGGCAGTGGACAAAGAAAGGATGGAGGCAGCTGCAAGAAATTCAGTAATAGAGAAGGGGGAGCAAAAGGACAAGTGTGACTCCTCAGGTCATGTGGCTTGGCGGAGCTTGGAAAGGTAGCCTCTGGCTCTGCTATGCAGGGCAGGGCCTTTTGCTGAGAAACAGAAAAGTGCGATCTCAGGTAATTGGCAAACACCAAAGCCGACTCTCTCGAAGAGGAACAGTTGGGGAAATTAGAAGAGGAGAAGATGAAGAAAAGGTGCTAGTGACAGAACAAAGAAGAAAGTTTACAGATTTAGGGTTAGACTTGGGCAAGAGACAAGAGCAAGTTGCTGACTGTGCCTCAGCCTTGGCGATGACAGACAAAGCAGACAAGAAAGTGGAGATGTAAGCCTGGCGATCTTAATCACTTTTGTGAGTGGCAGCAAAAGTCTTACGTCTTTCACTAGCTGCTTCTTCCTCTTCAGCAGGCCACCAGGCTTTAGGATGGCATTTGCTGCAGTCAAAAGGAATGGAAAATTTGGCCACTTTCAGTGCCAGGTAGCAGATGTAGTAGGTGATCAAAATCTAGGTCGTGAAGAACCTCCCAGGAGTAGGAAAGGGTGAGAGAGGAGGGAGCAAAGGAGATGTCAGGGGAGGAGCAACTGCCAGAGGAGTGATGGAGAAGAGTAAGTATATCAGGGTCATTGAGGGGGAGGAGGTCAAAAGAGATGATCTAATCAAATACTTCCCTGGGGGATTGGAAGTGCCTCTTGAGTCCCAGAGGAGATGATGGCAATTGAAGTCCTTCAGAATGAAGAGATTTCTGGAAGAGGAAAGAATGGATGGAGAAAAGGAGTCGATTCTGCCATTTGTTGAAGAAGAGGGAATAGGAGGAGCATAAACATTAAGAAATGAGAGTAAGGATGATTTGTTTAGAGAGATGTTGACCCATACATTTTCAAATTAGGAATCAAGAGAAGAAAAAGAGTAGGTAGAAAGTTCCGAGAAGGATAAACTCTGCCTGAAGAAAATGATGACGCCACTGCTAGCATGCATGGCATCACGAAAGAGAATGCCAGACCAGGAGTGGGTGTGATTTGATTGCAGAGCAGAGAATCCAGATGTCTGGAAAGAGGAAGATAAGTTAAAATTGGATTCCTGGATACAGATAGATCAACGGGATAGGATAAAAAAAATGAAGCAGTACAGTGCTCCTTGCTTGGAGACTGCCAGTATTCCATTGAAGAAGCCTGAGGGAGTCAGGGGTAAGAAGAAGCAGGAGGCATAGAAGGACTTCCAGGAGCAAGAGGCAGTGGGGAGGGAGCAGAGGGAGAAGATACAAAATGGACAGAAGGTGGATAAGAGGTTTGAAGGTGAGGGTGGGGCAAAAGTGCTGCACTAGCAGAAGGGGTGCCAGATTGTACAGTAAAGGTATACAGGCCAGAGGAGTTTGGGTAAGCAGTCACAGTGTTACATGCAGGGTGGCAGCTTCAGGAGTGAAAGCTGCCAAGAGTTCTGAATTTGGAGTTGGAGAGTAGTAAGCACCTTCAATGGAATCCTTCGAAGCAGGTGCAGCATTGCATTGATTTACCCAGCCAGGTCACGTTTCCAGCATACACTGAACAGAAAAAGATAGACCACGGTTGGAATGAATGTTGCTGCTCATCAAAAGGAAAAGAATGAGAAGACAAATTTGTGCAAGAGAAAAGACAGGCGGTCGATTTTTAAAAGCTGCGTGCTGCCCTTCTGCGATTGTTCAGGGGGCAGCATGGTGAAAAAATGAAGGGAAGTGCCAGGGGTAACTGGGACCCTCTGGAAGACCAACAGCCATTTTGATTCAACCCAACACAATGTTTTAATTGTGACCAGAAGTAGCAATCTGAACTATCGTGCCAAGAATTGGCAAATAGGTTTTATCACATTTATCCAGTTATCAGTGTTTCTCACCAACACAAAAGAACATTTTGAGTAGCAGTGTGAATTAAAAAAAATTGATTTTTATTGACCTAAAAAAGTTTGATTTTATCATAAAAAATTGACTTTTTTTGACATATCAAATTAAGAATATGAAACTTTTTATAAAAAGCCACTCCACCTAAGCTTAGTGCAAAAAAATTAACTTCATTGAAAAGACTTATTGTATTGATCTTAATGCTAAAGAAAAAAAAATCCAAATTGTGATTTATATAATTTTAATATTAGAGAAAACAATATTGAAAAATGCCAATATACCAAATACCTTGGAGTGATAATTGATGAAAATCTAAACTGGTTAACAACACATTAAAAACGCTTAAAAAGGCATCACAAGCAATTGGCACAATAGCAAAATCCGTTTTTATGTTTGTAAGAAGTTGTTAACAAGTTATTTTATCCTACTGTTTATTGTCAATTGCAGTATGGTATTCTTGGGTGGGGATGCACAAAAACAGCTTAAAAATTGCTTGCAATGCTACATTGTAGAGTTTGAAGAATTATATATGTTATTGACTGAAAACATCGTGTTACTAAATAGTTCATTGTACCATTGCTAGTTCATTGCAAGTGCTGAAAATTTTGGATATGAACATGTATGTCTTAGAACTAGGTAAGTTGATGCTTAGAATCAAGAGTTCATTCTTTGCCACAAATATTGAATAATTATTTGCAATTCTTCAAAATGTTTTTTATTACAACACCAAAAGTAGACCAAAACAATATCAATTCATTGCAAGAATTAATTCCACCATAGTGGCACACTTATACCCAATGATGAACAACTTTGGAATAGCATTCCCAAATTTTTAAGGAAGGAAAGTTATGGTAACGTCAAAAAACGCTTCAAAAGTTGATTAGTAAACCAAAACATTTTTGATAATCCTTTTTTATAATTCTGCCATGCCTTGATTTCATGCTTGTGTGACAAGTCTGCTTGATTAGCATTCTACGACTATAAATTACCGTAGTAGAAATGGTACAAGCAGATTTGACGTATATTTCCTGGAACTAACTTACTGCAAGAAAATCAGCCGGCATCATTGTATCATTTTTAGACGTCTGGCAGTTGTTTTGTTTCTAATTTTATTTATTTTTACTTCTGTTTTGTTTATTGCTTGCATTTTGGCTTATTTCATTGCATGTTCATATGTGAAGAGATCTCTAGCAAACTTTAGATGATTTCTGACGTAGGTCCAAAGCTACTTTGAACTGTATGTCAAAATTTTCATAAAAAAATAAAGTGACTGATTGACTGTAACTGTGTGAGGAATTATTTATTCATTTTTGTTATACATCTCTGTATGCTTTTTATTTTGCAGTAACCTGTCGCACAATTGTTTATCAAGCACCGTTGAAGATATTTCTGGAGCGTTTTTGGGTTTATCAACTCTTCAAACTCTTTCTCTTAAATCCAACAAAATTCGTTCATTATCATCTTCCATATTTAATGGTCTTGATGAACTACTATACTTAGATCTATCTAATAACGCTATCACCTCAATTGCAAATCATACAATGTCAGGATTGCATCAGTTACAGGAATTGTTTATGGATAGGTCGGTTTTGTAATTTTTTTCATGCATTAAAACAGATTTTTTCAAGGAAAATGTTAGGTGCCTGATTTGAACCTGTAGCGACCCGACAGATATGTATTTGGAGGTGTCCTAAAAAAAAGTCAATGTCTGTGGTGTTGCCTTGATTGTGTCACACGAGGTTCATTTCACTGTCAGGCTTGAGTTAATATCCATAACTTCACTAAAGTTTATTTTCAAGACTTTGTAGTCGCTGCCCTATCACACAGACATAATTTTTTCTTATTCTAGAGACCCAAATCAGGTCCTAAAACGCCTTAAAAAAAACTGATTAAAACATAACATTTGTTACCATTGACAGCTCATCAGTGCTTTGTGATTGCAAGCTTGCCTGGTTTGTAACTTGGCTGCAACAATGGCCAAATTCATCAATGGTGGAATTGCGTTGTTTCCATCCACAAAAGTTGAAAGACAAATTATTGGTTGGGATAGAACTTTGTTCACTTGTGTGTGGTAAGATTTCAGCATTTTTGAACTTTTTGAATTTAAAATAAATTGTTAATTTACTAAAATCTCAATGGCAAAACTATTTAGTTGATCTTGAATAACTTTCAATTCTGCCATATAATTGTTTCGTAAACCTGACCTACTTTGAAATTACTGATCTAATTTCATTTTTACACTAGAGAACTCGAATGATGTAATGTTAAATTTTATAAGTTGTGAATATAACTTGTCCTGGCTAGCTAGCTAGTGTTTTCCAGATAAATATTGTCATATTTGTAGTCTTTACCAATAAGTAATTGTAACGTGTAAAAAGCCATTGATGCAACCTTGATTCTCATTGACATAGGTGCCCTGAAAAAATCTTGTAGATTGAAACACACCTGTCTGCATCTTTCATTGAATTTTATACTTCTACAGTTGTTAGCGATTTTATTTGCTTCATTTAATTCAAAAGAAAGTTTATGTATGAAAGTTCTATATTTCAAAAGTGCTGCATGGTCACTTAAGCTGCTGTACATTTTTAATAAAGTTCTGTAAAAAAAAAAGCTGGTTGCATTATTGCCAGCTGCACAGTGCGCTTGGCACCACCTAATTACAACGAATTGTAATTTGTCCAAAAATGTGCTCTTAACATCATGGCTGCTCTGCATATATTAAGGTCTCAGTACCTTGACTGGACAGCTATTCTGTTCTTCGCAGCTTTCTGGTAAATACTGGTCTTGTAATTATAGAACAGCATTGTTGTTTATAAGCAATTTGCTTTTACTTTGGTCTGTTATTAGTAATTGTTAATTCTATCCACGGTCTTAATTGCTAGTCTACCCTAGCTCAGTTTAGCAAGGTTGTGAAATTCACAGGTGAACATCCCGTTCCTTCATTGCTGCAGCAACCAGATCAGATCACTTCTTACAAAGGAGAGAATGTAACTCTTGAATGCAGTGCCAGTGTGACCTTATCAAATAAAAACAATGCACTCCTGCCCACAAGTGTTAATATGTCTGTGACATGGAGAAGGGGATCTGATAAAAATGTGAGTTTTTAATTGTCAATATGATCTTAACTGTTATTCAAAAAACGCAAATCAATTTTTCACTGTTGCAGGTCATTTTAGAAAACAACTTTATTCGCATTTTAAATAGAGAACATGTGGAAGAATCACATCTTTTCTTCACTAGCCTTCTTCTGCTCTACAATGTTGACTATCATGATGAGGATGTTTACAGGTACAAAAATGGCTTTCTGCTGCATCAGCCCATGGGTTTACTCATTGTTCTAACATTTGAAAGGCTAGACCAGTGGTTCTCAAATGGGAGCCACTTGGGTCACTAAGGGAGAAATTTTTATTTCCTGGGAGGAAATTCGTTCCAGGTAGAATTTAAGGAACAAAAGCTGTAGATGAAAAAACTCCTTTTGCAGGTGCAGTCCACTGTCATCTAAAAATTTTGTCATTGGGTCCAACATCAGCTTACAGATTTTGTTTAATCTTGATGTTTCTTACTGTGGAGGGTCCAAAATTTGCTCCATGATAATTTGATTGCACAAACACTTTGTTCTTTTTTTCTGTCTCAGCTGGTTTTATCGCATGAGCTGTGCTGATAGCAGCGTGGCTGTTGAAGCAGTTTACTTTTTGTAAGCTGTAGTACACTGCAGCAGTATTCTAATTTTAAGTAGTACAGTGGGCGCAAATGAAATGTTGACAAAATAAAATTTCAACAAAAAGTTGTATTTTATTGACAGTAATTTATCGTTTCAGCATTGACAGTGAAAACAACGCATGATTTTAGCAATAGTAGTCTTGTTATTTAGTATTTAGTCATAAACCCCTTGGCCTGGATTACATCTTGCAATCTTCGAGGCATTGAATCAGCCAACTTTTCAAAATAATCGGTTTCCATTGTAACCCACAAGGTTTTCAGTACATGTGTTAGTTCGGAGATGTTAACTGGCTGAGCTTCTTGTACCTTTTTTTTCATTACATTCCATGCGTTTTCTATCGCGTTAAGGTCGGGAGAGTTACCGGGACACTCTAAAGTGGGTGTATTTTCTTCAGATAACCACTTTTTTACAAGTTTTGTTTGGTGTGCGGGGCACCATTATGCATAAAATGTATGGGTTGATGAATGCCCCAAAAAGGCAGCAAGTGATTCTGCAAAACTTGGAGATAGTTAGATCCCTGCATTGTGACATTTTTGGGCAAGAAATATAATCCACCTCGCTCGTGGGTACCACTAAACGCATCCCAGACCATCACATTATCTGAATGCTTAACTGTCTTAACGGTGTATCATGGGTCATGCCTTGGTACGTTTATGGGCCTTCTGATCACTTTTGACTGCCCCCTCACCAGTCGGAATGCGCTCTCGTCAGAAAACATCACTTTTTGCCACTGTTGAGGTGTCCAGTGTTGATAATTCTTTGCAAAAGTTAGTCTCTTTTTTCTTATTTTCTCTGTCAGAAGGGGCTTTTTTGCTGCACGCCTACAGGGGAGGCCCAAGTCATTTTTCAACCGATGCTGGATGGTTCTGGTGGATACTCCCTCCAACAGTTTTGGGTGCTTCTGTTTCAAACTTGCTGGTGTGATTGATGGTCTGAGGAGCATTTCTCGCCTTAAAAGATGATCTGTCCTAGCTGTTGTCTTTTGCTTCCTACCAGAACCAATTTTTCGTTTTGGAACAGTACCCTCTGGTAGGCCTTTTGTAGCCTTTAACAAGGTGTAAACAGTCTGTCTTGATACGTTCAAATCAGCCGCAACTTTTGTTACAGGCACGTTCATTTTGATTTTTGTTAAAGCCTGAGCCTTTTCAATCTCTGATAACTTCTTTCTTCCCATTTTTCTTTTTAACAAGCAAATGACAACAGCCCAAAATTGCTCAAATTCTGCTTCTAAAGTGCTGAATAATGGCAGCCTTACCAGCCTCGTGGTTGCACTACAGCGACACCTGTGGTGGCTGTTACAGCTGGTAGGGAAAATGTCTCCCTCCTGACCAAAAATCAATCAAAAATAGGAGAGAGAACACAGGAATAAGGCAATGCAAAGTTACATGTCAACATTTTTTTTGCGCAAATGATGTAAACATTTTTTTTGTGCCCACTGTAATAATTATTCAGTTTTTATCCAGTGTTGTCCCCTTGGCAGAGATGGCGGGATTCACTCCATTCCTTCTGCAAGTGCTCCCACTCCTTTTCTCCACTTTGCTCAATTCAGGGCATCCTCCTTCACACCAATCTTCTATGTCTCTTCCTCTGCTTGCTTTTTCCAGGTCTTCGGTCGTCCACGGTTTCTTTTTTCACTCATTTCAAGATTTGAGCAACCCTCAAGACACTATCATCATCCCTTCTCAGCACATGTCCATACCGTCTAATTCCATTCACTTTTGCTAACCGGTCCCTCAACCCCAGAAAGCCATGTGTTCTTTAATCGTCTTTTTGTCAACTTTTTAATTCCAGATGGCTCTCACCATAGCTCTCTTCATTTTCTATAAAATTGCTTGTTGATTCTCTTTCAAACACCATGGCTCGCTTCCATAAAGTATTGCTGATCTTATGCAACAACAATAAACTTTACCTTTCATCCTCACAGGAAACCTATTTCCAAGCAATAACTCTCCACATTTCCTGAATCGTACCAAACCAATTCTTACTCCTGCTGTGACTGCTGCTTCACAACCACCAATAGAATTTAGTTTTTCTCCCGAATAACAGAATATATTCACTGTCTTCATTTCATCGCACAACTTCTTGATCAAATCCAGCAAACAAAATGCATTGCCAACCTAGCAGTAACTCTTTTTATTTTTGCACATCTGCCATGAACCCAGATTACACATTTTGTGCACAACACTGAATTGGCCATAGCTCTCCTCCTAAAAACTCCACATGCATCTATCTTGCTTTTGGACAGTTCTCCTGCCAACCTGTTTACCATCACTTTTGTTTTTCTGGTGTTGATCTTTAAACCCTTACTTTTCAGTTCATTCTTCCAATTTCAAAACCTTTCCTTTAAGTATTCCATGGCTTTGCTCTCGAGAACAAGGTCATCTGCGTACAGTGATTCATTAACCATACACCTTGTTGCATTTTTTCTGAAATAACGTTCACAACTATTGCAAACAATAGTGGTGACAGCACATATCCTTGATGTACACCAAGTTTTACTTTGAATTCCTCTGAATATGCAGATCCTACCATCACTTCTGTCTTTGCACCATCATACAAGATCATAACTGCTCAAACCATTACTTCTGATAGGCCCTTCTTTCTCATGGCCCACTCCATCGCTTTTCTTGGCACTCTTTTAAAAGCTTTAACCCTGTCAACAAAACACCTATACAACTTCTTGCCCTTCTTTTCATATTCCTCCTGCATTCTCCTCACATTGAATTGCATCCACTGTTCCTTTTCCTGTCATGTATCCAAACTGCATTGTATTCAAATTGATTAGTGTTGGTATTTGTTGGTCTAGAACTCCTTTGACAATTTTCATGGCATTTTCTAGCAGTTTCACTGCTCTGTATGATCCAAAGCTCATCACATTACTCTTTCCGTTAAAGATAGGCGGAATGACACTAGTTTTCCACTCACCAGGCATTCCTTTACCATTCAATACATGCTGGCACAGTTCCATCGTCACTTTAACCCCAATTTTGCCACTTGCAACTATCATTTTCAAACTTACTTTGGGTAATGCAGTTGCCATGATTTCATCTTTTGCATTGCTTTAACAATTTCATTACAAGCCACTTTTTTACTGGTTCTTATACTACATCAGTTTCTACCATCTGGTCCCATTCATTCTCTTCATTCATGATCTTTTCCGCGTGTTCCTTCCAAATTGTTGCCTTGTCTTCAATAAAACCCAATCGTCCATCTCTTTCTCTTAAGCATCTTCCTCTTTCAAGGTCCTTCCCTTCCTTTTTCATTCTTCTAAGCAGCAGAAATCACTGTTAGAATTCGGATATAAAGTATTCAATTCCTGTTTGGCTTGCTTTCTCCTAGCTCTAGCCAACAATTTTTCTCGTTTGATTTCTTATACGTTTGTATTGAGTCTTATTTTCTTCTAATGGAAACCTGCACAGCTCTTTAAATGCTGTCTTCTTTCTCGTTGTGGTATTCTTTACCTTCTCATTCCATCATTACGTGTCTCTTTGATCTATCCTAGACTTCTTCTTTTCATACACTTAGTCACATGCCTTTAGAACACCATCCTTGAAAGTTTTCCACAAATTAGATGCGTCTATGCTTACTAGTTCTTTTACTCTTTTTTCAAATCTTACTTGTTTGGTTTTCGTTCAGCTTCCAAATCGTTATTCTGATGATTTGTTGCTTTTTCACAATCCTTTTTAGAACCTTTTTATCTAGATTACCAACCGCCAGCCTGTGTTGAAGTTCCCATGTAAATTCTTAAATAGTTTCTGTATTTTCCCCATTTACACAAAATCAATTTGTGTTTCACATCTACCAGTGCTATAAGTGATTTTCCTTTTGTCTGTTTTATAAAACCATGTGTTTGCCACGCACAGCTTTCTTTCATCACAGAATTCTAAGAATCTTCCCTCTGCATGTCTTTTCCAAATACCATTCCCCCATGTACACATTCAAGATTCTTGGCACATTTCCCCACGTGTCCATTGAAATCCCCCTAAGAAATGATGATTTCACTAAAAATTCTCAAATCCCACTCACTGGTCACTTCATCATAAAAACGCCCTTTCTCTGTGTCTGGTGTTCTGCTTTGTGGCCCATGAGTACATGTTATTCACATCATTTCTCTACCTAAAGCACTTGTAATATAAAGTTGTGGTAGAGTGCAGCAGTTTTCTAATGTTAAGCACTTATTACTGACACTTTTTAGTTTTACTTTTTGTATACTTGTAGTGCAAAAGCAATACTCAAACATAGGACATTGGTATGTTAATTTCTGCACAATGCCAAAAAAGAGAACTTTAAAGAATGCGTTTTCATCAACTAACAGGAAAGCAGAGAAGACTTGCATATACTCTGTAAGCTATCTAAAGCTAGGATTCATTCCATATGATTCTGATGAAACAAAATTATACTGCTTGTTTTGCGGTAAATTCCTTTGTAATGATTTGAAGAGAAACAAAAAACTGGAAGCTCAAGTATTTCCAACGTTCAACCAACATAGGCGCATGAGTAGGTAAATGTCTCTTACATTCATGTTTAATGTGTTAACTAATTAAATAAACGTGGGTTGCAAACCAGCTGTAAACTCAGTTTTTTTCTGGCAAAGAAATCTCGACCATACACGGGTGGCAAAGAGTTGCTCAAGTGGAGCAATGCTTAACAGTGAAATAGCTGACCATCAAGTTGCTTGTTTGTCATTAGGCAACAACACTGTTCGACGCTGCTTTAACTAAATTGCCATTGATGGCTAGTCACAATTGAATGATATTCTTTGGATTTCAAAATTTTGCTCTTAATGAATTGACCATTGGAGATAGTAAAACCCTACTTGTGGGTTATACCAGGTTCAAACATGATTCAAAATTCATTGAAGAAATGCTTTTTTGCAAGTCTTTGAAAACAACCACTACAGCACGAGGTATTCATGCTGTAGTCAAAGAGTATTTCACTGAAAATGGCATTCCGATTTCCTATCTTGTTTCCGTCACTGCTGATGTTGCTTCTGCAATGATGGGAAAACGCAACAAAGTACCCAAGCTGAAAAAAACGACAATCCAAGCAGGTTGGTAGTACATAATGTTGTTCACAGAGAGAATTTGGCAGCTACAGCCATCAGTTGTGACTGAACCAACTGTTAAAAAAAGTTATAGCCTAGTCAACTGGATTAAATATCGTTCTTTAAGCAAAAGACTGTTCAAACAGTTGTGTATGGTGGAAGGCCAGATGAGGCTACTTCTACACACTCGCATACAATGCTTGTCTAAAGATAACTGTTTGTAAACCTGTATACAACGACTTTGGAATTTATTGATTGTGGTGAAAAATTTTAACTTTTAAAATCAAGCGAATCCAAAGCCTTGATTTTGTATCTAGTGGATATTTTTGAAAAAGTGATTGCTTTGAACATGGGGCTACAGTGCAAACAAAAGACAGTCATGGACTGCAAAGCCAAATTTTTGGTTTTTTCGACAAACTGAGGTCTTTTACTGCCCAGATTTCATGACAAAACTTTTCTGGATTCTCACATCTTGGCAACTGTTAATCAACGGATAATGCCCTCCAGATAATATTGGAATATCTTTTAAACCTGGTTGTTGAGTTGAACTCTACATTTTCAGATCTAAAACTGATGAAGTTTCCCTCATGGGTTACGCTGCCCTTTCTCTAATTGTGCAAGTGAGGAAGGTTTGGCTAGGGATTGCGATCTGACTGATGAGCTCTCTCACCTGCAAAATGATGATATCATGAAACCAATCCATGCATCCAAAAACCAGTTGATGTGGTTGAATCCGCTGGTCTGTGCAAACTATGCTAAATTAGTTAATGTGGCAGAGCAAACACTTCTGCCATTTCCAACTATCTATTTAAATGAATGTGATTTTAGTGCCGTTACAGACCTTTTGAAAAAGAAAAAAGGAACACTACATTTGCAAGAGTAGAGATTTTTGTGCAAAACTGACATGCTTTTTTCCTCAATTTTTTGATAACTTCTCAGCATGAGACTCACAGTTCTCATTAACTAAGAACGAATATTTGTTTACAAATTTATTTGGTAAAATTTTTTAATTGTTTTGCAATTTGTTTAATTTGTTGTTGTTGTTGTTACCCGACCCCTTCCGAGGGATTGAGAATGGCGGAAGGCTATGGTGCTTCAGAAGCCAAGCAACTCCCCCAGGGCTAGGACCAGAGGTCCTAGTGAGACAGAGAGTCGCCAAAGAGCGAGCAGCGCAAAGAGTCTGAAGTTGAGGTAAAAAGTAATATTATCCAGAAAGCTTTTGATGTGAGAACGAGAGGATTTAATGAGCAACACAAATTTTTGAGTGCTTACCGCCAAAGAGTACAATGGCCACAGACTTTTTGCTCCTTTATGAAATGAACTTTTCTGTTCTTAATTGCAATTGAAAATTGGAAAAGATTTGCATATTCTTGGATTGTCGACAGGTTTAGAAATAAGCCATCAAAACTATCTGAATAGGCTTGAGATCGCTGTAAATGCCTATGAGAGAAGCATGGAACACCAACTATTTTAGGTGCCGTCAACTACATTGATTTAAGTTCTGAAAAATTGAATGACACTGCTCGTCTATACTGTTAATCCATTGTCACAACTTTTCTGAGAGAGAAAAAGATTTTTTCTATTTTATCAGCAATTGTCCTACTTCCTTAAAATGAAAAGTTAAGAGCTTGGTGTGCTTAAAAATGTGCTGAGGAATGCAAATCTTGCAACCAAAAGAGGAATGCTGATGTGGTTTTTCTAGTCATTGCTTGCAAGAAAATGTTTATTTCTGAGGCAGTTAAAGGTCACAATTTAGAGGCTGGCCTTCAAATAACCTACAAACTTCATTATAAAAAAGATAGTAAGTGAAGACGTATATACCTCACTTATTCTTACAGAAGATCTGGAGTAGGTGATGGTAAGATCTTAAGCATGAATGAAATTCAATGCTGTGACGTAGGTACTAATGCTTTTGACTTCCATAAAAGTCTCTCAAATAACCTGGGATGGTGGACTTATGCACCCCACTTAGGACCCCTTGATGTATAGCACAGTCATGCATGAGAGGTAGACTTACGTTGTTTTCTCGTTTGATTCTATTGCATAGTTCCACACCAGAAAGTCGAATGTTCATTTTTAATGCAAATTAGATGCTTGTTAATTACAATAAACAATGTGTAGAAAGTATTCAAGAGGTAAAGCACTATTTATATATTTAAGTGTCAAATCACCATTTTCGTCTTTCATTTGTGTTCTGTTAGATTTGATGCAATGATAAACTTTCATAAGCAATGACTACAGATACAGTGCCTGTATGGTAGTTTGAGCAAATAATGGGAAGTAACAAATTATTGTGAGAGGCATATTTTGCAGAGGTAATCTTGGCATGTAAAATATTTGTATCCTGCTCCATTAAGGTTAGGCATGGGAATTTATTTACAAAGTACATACTTGTAGATTCTTGCTTTAATTCAGCAATAAATCAAGTAATGTAACTGTTCCCTTCAATTACAAACACAGATTTGTCAGTCAGACTTCACTAGAGAACAACTGTTGTGATCAGAGATCAATGCTGCTGGTACAATGCATTTCTACCAAAAGTAGGAAAAATTGCCGTCACGCATTTTCAAGGTTATACAATGTTGCTCTGATTAGATTTATATGCATGACTGTCAAACATTGTTACTAAAGATCGTTGTTGATTTAATGTAAGTGGGGCACTGGGATATTCTAGTTGTGGGGCCTTTTCATTGCAGTTTCACAGGATGCATATGAGATGAGAATGCGCATGCAAAACTTGATCGCAGCTCTGGCACTAGGTAATAAGCTAGCCTGTACGTATGGGTTCAGTCATTTATTTTGCTCATTACAAAGTGCAAACTCATCTTAATTGGGTTAACCGGCGTTGTGGTGGTTTGTGGTTTGAGCAAGGATATTTAATGCATCTCCCTTGAAGTGCACATAAGATTCATTAATCCTCTTAACTACCCAAACTAGTACTACTAGCTTTTTGGTTTAAATTGAAAAATAGTCTCAAGATACTGAATTTGCAAAATTAAGAAACACACACACAAGAGGTGCAAAAATACTGCGAGTGAGATTTGAACCTGCACTCTGCTCCAACCATGACAGGTCAATCTAGTCCAGCGGTTCCCAAACTATGGGTCGCGACCCACTGGTGGGTCATGGGCGTAATTTCAGTGGGTCGCGAAAGTCATTCAAAATTTAAATTACCGCATGTTTTGTTTCAAATAATTTAAACGTAAATTATCATCTTGAATAGATGTTTGTTTTCACTGTACTTTTTTCAAAGTACTTTGAAGTATATGTAGAATTATGTGGAACTCGAAAATTTATGTTTTAAAAAGTGGGTCGTGACAAAAAAAGTTTGGGAACCACTGATCTAGTCTATGAGAACTCACCTAACCGGTGCAAACGCCTTAGAGCTGTATCACTTAGCCAGCACAGTCTGATCATAATTGAGCAAAATAAGCATTTACAAACTCAAGCTCAACAAACAGCTAATCACTAGAACAATCTTTTATACGTAAGACTATCAGTTATGATCACTCAACAGTCAATGCTGGTAAACACTAACTGAGTTAGTTGAGTAATCATGACATCTAGACAAATCTCCTACGCCAATCTGCTCAAACTTTTGTCATTCTTACAGCTTCAGCTGGACCCATTGCTGTCCAGTCTTCATTTAGTCATGACGCTGGTGGTCATCCTCTCACTATTCACTTTGCCAGGTGTGATGATTTTCTCCAGTCCATTATGTCTTATCACATGCTGAGTAGCATCAACTTTCTTAGTGATCTGTCAAAGCATTGTATGGCTATCGTTCTTTTTAGGCATGGGGTGTTCGTCTATCTTGCTGTCTGTGGCACTCTGAGAATCCTCTGTTAGCACTACATTACAAAAGTTTCGATTCACTGCCAGTCAACTTTGAACACAGCGCTTGCCTTACAACCATACGTAACAAAGGAAAAGACCATGCTGCAAAGCAGCCTTGTTTTCAGATCCAAACTAATGCCACAACTTTTTCTTATATTTTTAATCTTTTTGACTACTTCCTTTGCAATTACTGGTAGTCTGGATTTTTGGTTAGGTGGAACCATTATTAATGATAGCCAATAAGGTATACTAAACTTGCACTGCTATTTTCTGTCTTCTTGCCACGATGGCATTGTCTTCTATCATGTTTTTATCTATCATCTTGATCTTTGTCTATGATACATCCCAGTTGACTAATTTTACTTCTAGACTCTAATTATTCTTACTTTCAGGACAAACAACAGCACAGGTTTTTGAAGTTTAGTCACCATGCAGCCCAGGCATTGTGCTGCCAGTAAGTTGAACTTGTTGGCTCTTTCAAAAATCTCAGTGATTTTTTTTTCTAAAGCTAGATGTTTTGGTCTCATTTAATTAAGAATGGTGTTCTGAGGTTAATTTTATTTTAGTAAAGAGCTGAAATTAACTTCTATGAATAACAACTTGCTGATAGTAAGCTAAAACAAAGTCATTATTGTACTGCATAACCTGGAACATTTTTTACATTTTTTTGAAGTGAAAAAGCTGTTATCAACCCAGAAGAAAACATTGAAACGTATCACAAAGTTTTGTAGATTTTTGACACGTGTACTGCAAGTTTCCTGAATGGTGCAGCTTATAATCTACTGTAAAAATTTGCAGTGCAAGCAATTTGTGGGCAGATTTTTGCCGTGCGATGTCAGCAGCTGACAGTTTTCTCCTGTCTGCACCTTCTCAACAGGCTGCAACCTTATGCCACTGTCATTATTATTATTTGAAGTTGGGACTAGATTTATGGAATAGCTCAAAAATGTGCTATTATGATATTTTACAAAGTATTCTATCAAGCAATCAATATTGTGTTGTACAAGACCAGCTAATACAGCTCACTTTGCCCTATCAATTCAAACGCTGTTCTTCCGATGGGGATTTGCTAATAAAACTGCGTATTAAATAAATTTCTTCTGTATATGCAATGCAGCACAACTGCAAATTTGGAACCCTTCTAAATTTTGTGATGCTTCCAGGTTTCCATCCTGTTCATTTTCCCCCTTTCTTAATCTTTTGCTGACCGTAGACAATTATCTAGGCAATCGACCATGTTGCCAATTTTTTTAACTACCAACACCATGCATTTTTACTACAAGCAGTACAAACCAAGGATGTAACAATACAGCCTCCGTAAAGGTTTGACAAACGACTCTTACTGCCAAGGAGATCACTGATGTGCCAGTGTAATTTATTATCAAAATACACTTTGGAATTCCAGATAGTGCTGCAATCAAATTGCTTATTGTGCAAACTGTGTGTGGTACATACACAGGGCTAAACATTATAAACATGTATTTAACTGCGTTTGTAGTTGGTTTCTTAAAATTTTGAAAAAATTTCAATTTTATGAGGCTGCAGTTTTTGTCATTACTTGGATGAAAAAATATTTGATTTGCTTTTTTTCAGTTGGCGCACCACACTTAAAAGTTCTTCATTGAAATTTTAGAAAAACGGTATTTTTCCTTTGTTAAAAAGCCAGTTTTGTTTTTCTCAATTTGGCGTTATTTTGGTAGCAAATAAGATTGAATGTTAACACAAATCAAGTAGATTATAGTTAAGCGCTTGCATTGCATCAATGGAAATGTAAATCTTTATGCTGACGTCAGCGTGGTCTACCAACTTAGCTCATTTGATGGTTTTCTTTCCTAAGCATCACCAATACCACCAAATTGGAATGCCTCCACCGAGTGGCCAGTCACGCCATCATCAGCTACCTGTCATCCTCCCCTACCCCACTTCTATTCTGTGAGGCTTCTCTGCCTCCCCTGCGAGTCACCCTGACTCATTTCAGTCTTTTGTCTTATGAGCGGGCTCTTCGTCTCCCAACTTCCTTTCCTATTTCAGGTTTGGCCAGACTAGGAGTGAAACCAAGACTCTGCAGATCGTTCTGGAGAGCTTTTGCGTTCACGACTCTCCCACCTCATGATCTGATACTCTGGACTGATGGCTCTGTTCCTTTTCCTTTTGGCAAGGGCGGCTCCGGCGTTCTTGCCAACTGCTCTCTCTGTGGCACTGAGGCCACTCTTTCCTTTTTGGTAGGCCCAATATGCTCAAGTTATTCTGCTGAAGCCTGTGCCATTCTGCAAGCTCTTTGCTGGTCTCGGCAGCACCAACAAGTCTGCCATTTTTTCTCTTCTCCTATCTGACTCTCGTTCTGTCCTCATCACCCTGTGCTCTCTTCCATCTTTCCTCTTATCTCAAACTCTGTGGCAGATTTGGCAGAAGCTGTCTTCTCTCTCCTGTTCTATCAGGCTACAATGGGTCCCTGAACACTCGTTTCTCCTGGGGAATGACATGGCTAATGAGCTGGCCCGACGGGGAGCGCTACATGTGCCCTCCGCAATCCCTTGCAGTCTCTCTCGTATTCACTCTTGTCTTTTCTCGGACTGGAGGCATACGGTCTCATCAAAGTATTTTGACACACAGGTTCCTTTTAATTTCCACCGAGGAAGTTGTGCTACCTCGTCATGCTTGCTGTGTCCTCTATCGTCTTTGCTGCAACAGACCCAGCCTTCTTTTAGGTTCTTATCTCTCTAGGAATGGCAGAATCGAGAATCCTTCCTGCAGTGCCTGTGGACACTCACCCCAGGACACCTCGCATCTCATTCTGCACTGTCCAGCTACGAACTCTTAGTGCCGCTCACTCTTTGGCGATTCTTTGTCTCTCTACGACCTCTGGTCCAGGCCCTGGGGCGTTGCCTGGCTTCTGGGACTCCATGGTCTTCTGCCATGCCCCCATCCCTTGGAAGGGGTCAGGTAATCAACAACAACAACAACTACCCAGCTGACCAGCTGACTTCATGACCTGTTGGTAATGGTCCTACATCGGTAACGAAAGAGTGAAGACGTGAGATGTTTTTTGTCCAGTTGTCTTTCCAGGTATTGTGGATCCATGTTGGAGCATTGGTGTTTTCAGCCATCAAGCCTTGCGCTTCAATGACAAATGGTTTTCTTGATTTAAGGCGCCTTTTTGTCATTGGTCTTTTGAAATAATTATGAAGTGTGTGGCCTGGTTCTAAAGACTGACATGCCAGTGAGAGTGGCAGCTTTATGGCGAAGCTCAGCAGGCGGAATGCCAGAGAGAACTGGAAGATACTTAGTGGGTGTTGGTTTCAGGCATCCTGTCACCGTGTGCAGAGGATCATTAATAGGTCTGACAAGCAGGTGTGCATGTGCACTGCGATTCCATGCTGGTGCGCAGTACTCTGTGGTGGAGTAGATAAGGGCCAGGGTGGTGATGTGTAGAGTTGCTGTACGTCCTCCCCAGCTAGTATCCGCCCATTGACGGATCAGGGCAACATGTGGTATAAGTTTCTTGCACAGGGTCTCCAAGTGGTGTCGATACCTGACAACCCGGTCCAGGGTGATCCAGAGATAGGTAGGTGTAGGATTGTAGGGCAGGTCATTTTCATCAACTATGACACAGCTACTCAACTAGTTTTAACAAAAGTCCAATTGGAGAAGCTTAGTATTTCCAGAGGTCCAGTAGAATTTTTGATTTGCAATGATAAAAATGAAACTATCATTACCAGTAAATCCAGAAAAGTACTTGGATTTTCTCATAGTCTACACTAATCATCAAAATCAGAAAAGCTTATTGTGCTCTATTCTGCTAATTTTGTAAAAAAGCACATTTGTTATTTTTTGCCAATTCTTAAAACGTGGTCCATAGAAGTAACACCAAACCAAAGACGGTGGTTGGGTGTTTGGCCCTGATACCAAACAGTAGGCAATTTTGTGCAGCATTAATATTTGCCAACATAATGCCTAATTTATTTTCTTCAAAGTGGTGCTCAACGTCATAGATTAGTTTAAACACTTGATCGGTTATGCATTGACCAAGCCTAAAACCAACTTTGGGAGTCAAAAACAGGTTCTAGACGCCTCAAGAGTAACTGCTCAAAAAGCTTGTAAGA
The DNA here is from genome assembly GCA_963675345.1 of Trididemnum clinides. Taxonomy (NCBI): domain Eukaryota; kingdom Metazoa; phylum Chordata; class Ascidiacea; order Aplousobranchia; family Didemnidae; genus Trididemnum; species Trididemnum clinides. Next base: position 29,431,307 of record OY776305.1, on the reverse strand, counting down.
AACGCTTAGCAGCAATATGGGCTGGAATCTCTTTCAGTCATCAGCTGCATTGCCAGGTTATGGTACCAAGATAGCAGTGGCCAGTTGCTATATTGTGGGGATTGTTTGGTAGGTCACGCAGGCTGTGTAGAATTTTTGAAGCTACCGGTATGTAACACATATGGGGCCACATTGTTTTAGAATATATGTGGCGGAATATTGTCTGGGTTTTGAGCTTTACCACACTTGATCAGTTAAATTGCAGAGGCAAATTTTGTTGACGAGGCAGGTATGAATAACAGACCTTCAGCACTGGGAAATAGGTTTTATCCTGTTTTTCATGCTGATCATGTTGTTTGTTAGTCCTTAAAAGGTGCCGTTAGTCAACGCTAAGAATGTGCAGTTCCGTCAAAGGCGCAAAAAAGTTTTGATATTTTGTTTGAAAATAATTTAGTATTGAGAATAAGACAACAAATTTTGGTAAAATGGGCAAGGGATTTTTTGCAATCCGTAGCTGCACTTACTGCTACTCATCCTGGAGTTTGAGGTCCAGTTTCAACACTTGAAAGGTCCGAATTCAGACCGCGGTCCGCCAATTGAGTAGCTCTGAACTATGATGTTAAGTTCACGCTTGGCTTCACTGTTGTTCAAATGGAAAGCTATCGACATGGTTTTAGATTTGCTGAGTTTTAATCTCCAATTTTGGAGGTATGATGATAGTGTTGCCATATCCTGGTTAAGAGTCTTTTGCAGTAAGGATCATTCAGCAGCCGAATGCTCTATGGCCAAATCATAGGCGTATAGCTTAGAAGTTGTTGGTAGGAGGTCATTGACGTAAATGTTAGAAAGGAGTGGAGCCAGAACAGAACCCTGAGGGACGCCATTTTTGGGTCGTTGTAGCCTGTTTTTCTCTTCACGACCGTTGGTAAGGATAAAACTATGATTAAAGATAAGCTCCATCATCATCTTGATCATGTGCCTATCGGACAGTAGTCGAAAAAGCTTGCAGGCAAGGCCCTGATGCCATAGTATGCTGCTGTAAGGTTGATAAACACAGCACCAACTTTTTGTTTGTCTTCAAAGCAATTCTCAATATCTGGGCTCATGTGAGTGACCTGTTCTAGAGTTGATCGACCTCGTTGAAAACCCGCTTGTTCAGGTGGTAATAGAGAATCAATTATTGGCCAGCACGGCATGGATGAGCCGTTCAAGCACTTTATATGGAACACGTAGGAGTGAGATAGGACGAAAACTCTTAGCGTCATCCAGGGGCCAGTTGAATTTCGGTATGGCAAACCACATCAGCTCATCTCTACATCTTGGGTATCTCGAGGTGGTGCAGGCAGGAAGATAGAAATTCATGTAACCAAGATTTCAGTGTTTTGCCTCCATAGAGAACAAATTCTGAGCGTATACGATCTGGGTCTGGTGCTTTTTCTGGCTTAAGGAGATTCAGTGCTGAGTTATGCTGAATGGCCAGTCGCTCAACAATGTAAGTTTAGTGGCTGTGAGCCTCTCGACATTTAGCGGGAGTATTCGTAAGGGCAACCTTTGCCGAATTCTCTTCTTTTTGGCCATTTTCCCGGCTGGGGTGGCCTCAAGAGCAGCTGATGCAATTAAAAAGAAATAAAACAATTATTTTCTTACGATAAAGACAATATATTCCTATGAGCAACCACAAAGAAGCAAATGTGTCTTAAATGTAAGGCCAACCTCGAAACTGAATTTAAGGGACTGCTTTTTGTTTCTGTTTCACAGGCGAAAAGTTCAAGCAATGAAGAAAACTTTCACATTTCAGAGGGATTTCACAGTAAATCAGTTTCTGGATATAAACCATACACTTTTGGTGCCGGTATATCCAATTAAAGTGACGCTGTTGTATTAAATGCACTTTGAAATTCAGTGAATGATCCACAAATTTCAAGCATCTGTGGCATCTGCGTGGCTCAGTTGATGAATTATAGATGGAGCGGATAGTATTCTAAATGCACAGTCATATTCCTTGTTTTCTAGGCCCCTTAATGTGGGCTTGCCCGGGACATGTTGGGTTAAGCTCAATCGCCTGCGGACTGGCATTGGGCGTTTTCATTCATCCATGCACAAATGGGGTCTTGCTCCCTTGATGAATTGCGAGTGTGACGCCAGCGATCAAACCGCAGTCCGCGTTGTCTCAGCTTGCCCCATACATCGGGCACCTTAAGAGGTGGCATTGTCCGACGGTTTTGGAGTACAATACTTGATGCTGCCTTAATACCGTCACCGCCGCATCTGATCCCATCGATAAATGGATGCCTCTCTACACCAGAAGAAGCGTGGAGTAGCCATTATGCGATGAATCAAAGAACCATTTGCATGGCACCCCTTAAACTCGCAGGCATAAATCTATAGCGGAGGTGAGATTACGTAATATTGCCTTAAAATTTTTTTTGGTTTCATGAGAAAGATCTGAAACGTGCTCAAGTAACCATGGCCAGTTTCACACCGCAAATAAAACTCCTTTAGGTTAAAGTTGTAATTTAGTTTTTATCCCATTTGTCTCCTCCATGGAGTTGACCAGATTCACCCCATTCCTTCCGCAATTCTTTGCATTCCATTTCGCCACTTCACTCAATTTAGAGCATCCTTCTTGTTTTATCCAATCTTCCATGTCTCCTTTTCCACTTGCTTCTTTCAGGTCTTCTTTTGTAGTCCTCGCTTTTACTTGCTACTCACTTTAAGACCTAAGCCAATTCTCAAGACGCTATCATCATCTATTCTCAGCACATGTCCATACCATCTAACTCCACTTCTTTTGCCAACCCATCTACAGTTTGCTTTAACCTCAGCATGTCCATCTGTTCTTGTACTCTTTTTGTTAACAACTTTTCGACTCCACATGGCTCTCACCATAGCTCTTTCTGTTTTTCTTAGAACTGCCTTCTCCTGTTGTTTTGACGCCATGTCTCGCTTCCATATAGTATTGGTGATCTTACGCAACAGCAATAAAGTTTATCTTTTATCTTCTACAACAACTTATTTCCAAGTCGCACCTTCCACATTTCTTAAACCTCACCTAACCGATTCTTGCTCTAGCTGTGACTAGCTCTTCACAACCACCATTAGCATTTAACTTGTCTCCCAAAAAACAAAACCCATACGTTGTCTTCAGTTCAACACACAACATCCGATCGAATCCACCATTTTTTCCATTATTCCCCTATATCTTGACCAAACTAACACGATGCTAACTTAGTGGTCACTTTCCATATTCTCGTACATCTGCCATAAACCTAGTTGTCACATTTTGTACACATCCCTGAATTGGCCATCACACACCCTCGTTTTTGAACAATTTTCCTTCTGACCTGCTTACCATCACTTTTGTTTTTCTGAAGTTGACCTTTAAACCCTGTTCTCCAATTGTTCCTTCAAAATCCAACAGCTTTCTTTTAAATCTTCCATGGTTACGCTCATGAGAACAAGATTCTTAGCATATAATACCTCATTGATCGCATCCCTTTCTGCATTTTCTATAATAACTCCCACAACTATTACAAACTACAGTGTTGACAGCACAGATTCTTAATATACACCAACTCTTACTTCAAACTTTTCTGATTACGCAAATTCCAACCCTCACTCTTATCTCTTCTCCATCGTACAAACCACTCAAATCAGTACTTTAAATAGACCCTCTCTCAGGGCCCACTCCATTACCTTTTATGGAATTCTATCAAATACCTTTTCCGTGTCAACAAAACACATGTACTACATCTTTTGATATTCCTCCTGCATCCTTTTGACAATGAATATTGCATTCATTTATTCTTTTGCTGACATAAATCTAAACTGCATTCTATTTAAATTAATTAGTGTTGGTATTCGCCTCTCTGGCATCCTTTCAACAATTTTTATGAAGTTTTACTCCTCTATGTAATCCACAGCTCATCACATTACACCTTCCTTTGAAAATGGGTGCAATCATTCTAGTTTTCTATTCATCAGGCATTCTTCTAACTTCTATCTTTCACTATACGCGCTGACACAGGTCCATCATCACTATAACCCCAATTTTGCCACTTGCAATTATCATGTCCACACTTACTTCCGATGGTCCAGTTACCTTTCCTGGCTTATCTTTTGCATTGCTTTCACAATTTCATTGCGAGTAACTTTTTCTCTGGTCTCCACTATGTGTTCCCATTCATTCTCTTCATTCATAATCTTTTCGTTGTGTTCCTTCCAAATTTTTGCGCTACCTTTAAGAAAAAACCAAACCGTCCGTCTCTTCCTCTAAAGCACCTTTCTCTTGCAAGACCTTTCCCTTCCTTTCTCATTGTTTTAAAAAAAATCTGAATACACTGTTGTAATTTTGACAATAATTATATTATTAAACTTTTGTTCTGCTTCTTTTCTCATAGCTCTTGCAGCAGCTTTCCTTCTCTAAGTCCTTATTCCTTTGTATAGGGTCATAAAATCTCAAGGTTGGCGAACTTTTTTTATTTAATGGGTAAAAAATTGGAATTTAATGTGGAGAAAAGGACAAGTGATTCATGGATTTAACAACTTTGTGGCACAATCTGTAAAAAAAAGCCATCAGTTCTATCCACACCCAATTTTTCCAACTGTTGTGTCTAAATGTATAAAAGAATATAAAAGTCTTCCCTTTTATCCATTCGTCATAAAAATGGATGTCATCTGTGTCTGGTCTCCCGCTTTGTGACCCATACGCTCATATCAATCGCATCATTTTCCTTCCAAAGTTAACACAATTGCCGTCACTCTGTCACTTTTTCTTCTAACTTCCACAACGTTTCCAGATATTTTCCCTTTTTCCAAGATTCCAATCCCTCCAGATCCTGCGTCATTCCTGACCATCATAGTTGATACCTCTTCCTTGAGTACCCACAATACAAACTCCTTGGCCTTTCCATCTTAGTTTCTGCCTGCAGCACACATCAACTATTCTCTTCCTTAATTCTTCGCACACTTCTGTCTTTCACGAAAACTATCCACATTTAAAGTATCAAGTCTTACGTCATGACATTCAGATTGAGTTTAAACATGCAGATTCTTTGCATCCCTGACGATTTAAGAGCTGTTGGGGACTGGGCTCCATTTGTTTATTTTTTCTGGTCATGGGGATTTGTTGGAGCAAAATTCTTCTACGGGGAGCATAACTTTGCTTACCCCAAACCTCAGTTTTCTAGCATAAATGGTCCTACCAAGCACTTAAGCAAATTGAGTTTAAAAAATGAAATCAAAAAAACTTTTTCTCTTAGTGTTTTTAAACTTTTCAATCTGATGGACCTCTTTGGTTTCTTTGATCTAACAAAGGACACCTATCTGTTAGACATTTGTTTTTTTTGTAGAGTAACTTGCTGCGAAGCTAGTTTTTCCTCTTTTTGCAATGATGCCTTTTTGGAGACGAACTTGTTTCAGGCCAGTACCTTTCTCTTTTTACAGTGATGTCTTTTGGAGAGTAACTTGTTGTGGGGGCTAGTCTACTCTTTTTACGATCATACATTTTTGGGAGAGTGACTTGTGTTGGAGACCGTTTTGTTTTACGCTTTTTTTTTGAAAATAAATTGAGGTTGGCATCCTTAAAGTCGGTTTAAAACTAAGGACTTTGCTAATCCCTTAAAAGTTTCTCATGGACCTCAAATTGAGTACTACTGCTTTTAATCAAAAATAAAATGCCCTGTTGATAACCTTACACTAGCAAGCACTCCGTTTCGCACTTTTGTGGTAAAATTTTTGTTTTTTCAGTAAGTATTATATTTCTCAAAAAGCTTAATTTTTATTGACTAAAACAACTGAAAGACGTCATGAATGTTTCGCCACATTTTGTGACGTATAATCTTGAAATACAAAAATCGTGCAGAAAATTATGTGGAGTATTTTTCCCTTATTCCCCCCAAAAACTCAATTTTTATTGACTAAAACAAATGAAAGACGAGTATTTTCCCTCTGTATTATTTACTCAAAATTAGATTATTATGTTGAGTAAAAAACACTTAGTCACCGGACGTTTTTTGACTGAGAATATGGGTGAGCTAGAGCTTGTAGTCCATATACATTAAGCGTAACAACTGTTGTCAAGTAAACGCATTAAACTGTGGTTTTGTCTAGTTCAGGGGTGGGCAAACTTTTTAGCCAGAGGGCCGCATTAACCATTCAAGAGTTGGCCACAGATCAGTGCTTAAATCTTGCTATAGCTGTATACAATACAGTAGCTTGCAGTTACTTAAAATCTTGCAATAGCTTCTTGCAATATCATGTTATATTAGATATGTGAAAGTTTGTACCAGCGTTGGCGGGCCGCACAAATTGCTCTGGCGGCCCGCGGGCCGTAGTTTGCTCATCCATGGTGTAGTTGAATTTACTCTTCACTAGTACCGTACAGCATAGCTTCATCGTATTTGTTTTATGGACCAGCTGCGTCATTAAGAATGATTTTGGTCACGTGATGTCCACCCCTGAGCAGCTGAGTGTGGTATCTCTTCCAAGAATTACTCGGCAGCCACAAAATCAGACTGTGAAGTTCGAATCCGAAGTTGTAGTTGACTGCCAAGCAACCGGTCATCCTCTTCCTGAGATATCGTGGGAAAAGGTGAGTGCAGCTAGTATCCTGTTGGGAGTTTATTGCTGATTGCTGTTGGTGTAATTGGTTGTGGCGGGTCATTGGATGGTTGTTATGAGCCTTATGTTGGTTTAAGTGAACGTGGTTTTGGTTGTTGTGAGGCTGATGTTGGATGCTGCTAGCGCGTGGCTGATCGTTGTGTGGCTGTTGTAGTCCCGTTGTTGGTTTTTTCGCAACTCTGTTATTGGTTGTTGTAAGCACATTGCTTTTTGTGAGTTTGTTTTTGATGGTTGTGAAGATCGCTCAAACGACAGATTTCTGGCAGGCTGACGGAAAGAGATTTGCTGCTGCGGACGAACACAGACTCATACTAGAAGACGCTTTGAATGAATTCAGTGTTGGGTCGGACGTGACCAAGAATGTTCCTTTGCACATCAGTCCGGTGAAGCCAGAGGACAGTGGGCGGTACAAGTGTACAGCTAGAAGTGTGGTCGGTGCACATTCTGCGTTTGTAACAATCACAGTTTTGTGTAAGTGTTCTTTGCTTTGTTGCTTTATTTTATGGTGTGTTTTTCAAATTGTTTTTTGGGTTGAGTTTTTTCTCAATTTCAAGGCACCTTTTTAATTCTTTAAAATTGTTTTCAGACCCCCCCAATATCAAAGGCATGCACCCACGAGCGAGCATCGCACCAGGAGAAACCACCGTACTAAAGTGCATGTCGAGAGCATTTCCTTCCCCTAAAGTAGAGTGGCTGCACGATAATGTGTCATTGCTTCAAACTTCCCGTCACTTTTTGACAGCTGACAAGCAGCTACTGGTGATTGTTGATACGCAACAGAGCGATGAAGGTCTGTACACTTGCATAGTCGGTAATGAGCTGGGTGTCAGAAGAAAGTCGACACAAGTTATGTTGTTGGATGGTAGGTGGGTTGAATTTGGTTTGTTTGACAATTGTACAAACTGTTTTTTGCATAGGGTCATTGAGTGAAGACGAAACATGGAGCATGTTGTGGGGCGCTCCCGGCGTTGTTTTGGTGGTCGCCGTGTGCGTACTTTTCACTTCTTTGGTTTGGTTGATTTTTTTATGTTCACGAAAACAGAATGTGCCAACGATAAAGAACGGTAAGTTGTTGCAGCTAGCTGTTGTTTGACGAGCAGTATTTATTTTTGCTTGCAACAGATTGGTTATTGGAAGACAACAGACACCTTCCACCGTCACAAAATAATCACACAATATGTCGGATTCATGGTAAGTACTAGCAAGGCGTTGTTTTTTTCTCTATTGTTAGTGTTTATTATTTCAGGACGTTTTTCCTCCAATTGCGCTCCCGACGTTTTACCGCAATGTGGACGGCCTGCGCATGACGATGATCGCGCATCCACGTCTCGTTGTGATGTTCTACCTGACGACCATCGCAGCATGCAACGTCGTGCGCTGTGCCGACCTTCAATTCACAGTAGCCGGAGCTGTGATGAGACGGTTGCATTTAAATCATCATTGGAGTCGATGCAAACAATCTTGCAGCCGTCTGTCAAGTGCAAACATACCTTTCACAAGCCTTTGCCGTCGCCGACTCGATCCTTTTTTGATGCAAACGGATCTGAGAAGGTGTTGGACAATACGGTACTCGTCGATAGAAAAGGTAGCAGTGGTCTTTTGTAGCGACTCACAAAAGAATGACCGTAGTTTTAAGACTTGCGGTACATCTTGTCGTGCTCTGGAAGATTCGCGAGATGGTCGATGCGGGATTTTGGATGAGCAATTGTTGGATCGATCCCATTAAGTGTGGTTTAAGCTGTAATTGTAAAATCACGCTAAAACATTGCTGTTTCCAAATGTGAAAGTGGAAAGCAGTTGTACTTTTAAAAAACGGTTCTGCGGTCGATTATTTTTTTGGTGATCTACCTTTTTCGTCTGCTAACTGAAAACTTTTCTCAACAGAGTTGTGCAGTTATGATCTTGATAGGGGAGAACCTCCATCCATCACGCTGTATAGAAAATTGCAGCAACTTTTTTTATACCTAACGAAAAACAATTTCTTCCTCTCTGAATAGTACTTTGTTTGACGTCATTAGCTAAAGCAGTTTATGAATAACACCCATTTTTCTAGGAGCACTCAAAGTGTCCCATTGTCGAATTTGGCTCTACGATTGGGACAGGGTAGTTCTAACATTGCGATCTACAATGGGACATGAATTATACAATATTACAGGAAGTAACTAAAAACATAGATGTTGACAATTAGTGTCGTGTTTAGTCCCTTTGATCGTCGATTTTTACACCCAAATGTGCTGTCGCATTTTTGAGAAGTTGTTTTAACATAACTGTTGAACTGACATGGTTGAGGATTAGAATTGAGTACTTCTTTGCCGATTTGTTGTGACATTATAGTCCCACGATAGGGTTCATCTAGGCCGTATCTTTGCATCAAGACGGCATAATGAAACAAAAAATCGTTAGAAAATTTGAGAAATCACGACTAAGTGAACATAATTCTTTTGCAAAATCGATGTAAGCCTACTCGTTATGCATAGATAAGGAAAAAGCTAATGTGAGTGATCATGTTAGTTTATTCAGTTTAACGTTGATTCATAAAACGCCGTAAATTAGTTAATAATCTCAAGTGTAAAGGGGCAGTTGTTTTGAACTATTTACATACTACTTTAGAGTTGCTGAGCGCAACAAATTGCTCTCTTGATCTTTGGTGCGCTTATGGCCACACGTGTTTCTGTAGCATGGGCCTAGAATTGTCTGGTTCTCTGATATTTTTGCTTTGATGGGAAACAGTTTTTTATGACTAATGAGCAACTTTTTTTTACAGCTTCCCGGATACTCAAAATTTATGTTGTACGATGTCTTAAGCTGTTTCCAGGAATCTTGTATTGCAACTTTTTTTTACATGCAACTTTTATCAAGTATTGCGCAAAACGTGAAAGTGTGATTTCAGAAACATGCCTTAGAACCATTTCGGTATGGTTCTATTCTCTTTGATTTTTGTGACAAAAAGCTACACGACAGATTAGCTGTGACTCTTCTATGTGCCATCAATACCGATGCAAGATGGGCCGATTTCTAAAAAAGAAAGGTCTTGACCTTGTTTTTCGTAAAGTCGTTCAGTTTTGCCACACGTTCGATGTCAATGTCACAGCTTACGTCGACCTCGTTTCTGTCAGCCGGGGTGTTGACCTCGTTTTTTTTTTTTTTTGGTGAACACCTATCTTCCTGCAAATTCATTAAGGACTCCAAGTACATGGAGCTCCTGCAATTGTAGTATTGAAAGTGCGCCCAAACTGCAAAAAGTTTGAGAACCACTCTACGGAATAGAGCAGATAGCAAATGCAACTTTTTGCTGCAATTTTTGTCAAAAATAAATGCAAATTTCTCACGATTTTATTGCAACAAAAACTTGCTCTACGAATGAGTTATTGTAGTGTTTTGAAACGTCAACATCAAATCCGACCCGTCACCAATATTTTTTAGAAATCTAGCGATTGTCCTTTAGGAACTATCGATTACCACGAGTCATATTGTAACAAAATCGAGGTAACTTAAAAGCCGAAATCAATGAGTGACGAAATATATGTTCAAGAGAATAGTTTACCAACAAATAAAAACAATCTTTGCCGTTGAATTTCCTTGAGAGAACAATACTGGCAAACAAAACAAGAACTGTCGTTCAGACGTTTTACATGAGCTCACACTTTACACATTTCATGTATTGTCAAAGCTGCAGTATTTGGATTGGATGGATTACACGGAGGGCAGCTCTTACATCGACTTTTCATCCATTTTTCACCGGAAGCGCTGTTTGACTACTCTTCGTTGCATATACAGCAATAATACTCCGATGTTTCATCTTCCGACGTGTCATAAAGCTCATTGCATCGTGATGTCAAAGAGGAGCCAGAGAGATGCTTTGAAGATTGAGCTTTCGGAAAATTTGTTTCGCTATTTACCAGCAGCAGTACTTTTTTTGCCACTGACGAGCGTTGTCTTTCTTTAGACGGCTCATCTTTCGCTTTTCTACACTTGTTGAGGTAAGCCAGCAATTGCTTTTCACAGGAGTTGACTTTTGTATTGATGTACTGGTTCACAGGAGTACATCAGTTAACACCGATGTTGTAATGCATTTTGTTTTTGGAAGAGACTCTAAAGAGTGTGATTTGCTGGAGTGAGAGTTTGCTTTTCAGTGACACTGTGCCTTTAAAGGTATTATGTCAGGTACGCCGCTGGAGCAGGAATGTCGTTAGTGCTGTTGCTTGTAGCCGATTCATTACACCGACCAAGCTGAAACTGCGGTGAAGAATCTGTGCAGTTTTCGTTTGTGGCATAGAGAGCTCCCTTCCCAAGTCCGCGTTGCGAGATTTGAGATTTCAGAATTGAGAGCGTCTGAGGTTCTTGGTCAATTAGTTGGATATGAAGCCAAAAACTCATTTTCGTTGAACACGTTTTTATCAAAGAGAAAGATACCGGAAACTTTGAACCCATTTTGTATCATCTCTGGTTGAAACGCACGTGGAAATGCTTTAGACAAAATACCGCAAACGTCGCTTATGTTCATTCTTCCGCCTGGATGTTCACTCGTCTGATCGCTGCTAACACTATTCCAGTGCGACTTCAATGAGTTATATACCGTCCTGTCAAGCAGATGCAATTTGTGGCTTGTGCGCGGAGGAATGATTAACATAACTATTCCATGTTGTTTCGCAACTCCAAAGATTGGATTGATGTGTGATTGTCGAAAATCACGAGCATTGGTCGTTTTTTGGAACAGTTATTATGTTGTTGAAGATGTTGTAACCAGCCGATAAAAATTTTAGAATTTGAGCATCATGAAGGGTTAGCGGTTCCTTTTAAACCAATGAGACCACCATTTAGAAAATGTTAATCAAAGTGCTTTCTTAAAAAACAAATTAAGGTGGCACTGCATTTGCAGCACCAATTAGCGTAATTAGAACCCCTATTTGCCGAAGTTGGCTGACCAACTTGACGACATCCCTTCTTGGCAATTACTTTTGGGGATTTGTGGAGGGTAATCGCGATTTTATCCACATTGAAAAAAGCGTGAGGTTATTGTTTATTACAGCCATTTCGTATGCCAGTTGTAGATCCTTGGATGTTAAGCTGTAATGCATTTTTGCAACCAAGCTTAAGTAATTTCTTGAGCTCTTTATAATTAAAAGCTTTACCGCGTAATTTGGCTTAAACAGTAGATTGGTTTCAGTCCCGTTTGCTTGTGTTTTCTTACATGTGTTTTTATCTCAATTTTTTAATGTTTATCTGGCGATGCTTAACTCTTGCAATACGCCTGATTTTTCCTGTTTGAAGTGCTTTTTGAACTGCAGTTTTCATGATTAAGAAATTCGTATTTCCATTTTTACGAGATCGAGTTGGTTGATCCTTTCATCATTATATCCCAAAGGAAATTTTAAGAGTAATCGGTTATTAACGTAGCCTACAATTTATCCAGTTAAAAGCTAAAATTAGACTATGAGACAGAAGGTTGCTCCATCAATTGGACACTGTCCCACTGATGAAATCATGCCATTGTCCCTGTATAAAGTCTCATGTCCAGTCGTATAAAATAGCTGCTAATTCAACCGGAGTCAATCAAGCAGATTAGGTTATTATTTTGAAAACTTCTCGTAGGACAAAGCGAAACTATAAAAAATAACTTCCAAACAAGTTGGCTGCAACTTTTCACTTTGCCACCAGAGAGTACACTTTCCTAAACTATTCAGCCATTTATGCGAATTCAACACTCCCTCTTCGGATAGAAAGTAAAAACAGCAGAACAGATGAAGAGACGTCATACATTTTGTTTTCGTATGGTTGATAAAGCATCCCATGTAAAATCGTTCCAATGATGGGGGTTCTCTCATCAATACACCATGTGGAGGTTTTAAAACGAGAAAGGTTGATGTCCAAAAATAGTATTTTGAGAAAAATCAGTTTACACAATTTTTTTATTTTTTGAACTTTCTATTGTGAACCAGCCGATCGCCGCCTGGCATTGTGGTTTGGAATTAAATTGGTGTCGTATTTGTGTAAGGAAATACAGTCAACTTTGAATATAAGGGACCAGTTTCGTCCCTTCTGTCCGACAGATGCGAATTTTAACCGGGTATTCCACCATAGACAACCTCTAAAATGCGGAATTCAAAGCTAATTTCAACTTTTCTGCGTACAGAAACCAATAAAACTTATTAAACGCACAGAACAAGCTGAACAGTTTTTTGTCAAATATGCCAACCAGAACAAGCTTTTTGTTTACCGGAACTAGCTGAACAGAAAAAGTTTTTTGCCAACCAGAACAAGCTGAACAGTTGCATGTTTTCACATTATATTCCCACATAGTCCTTTTTATTTAAAATAGTCCGTTATCTTCGTCTGGATACTTTTTATGTTCCTTCCTTCCTTATGAACATTAGAAACTTATCTACGTTCCCAGCAGCGTCATGAACTCGACGTTCAGATCATCGGGAATGTCGTTTTTCATCTTTCATTTGAGGGCTCATCGCAGATTTTCGGCTCTATGTTGTATCCAGTTTTTCGTATCATCGGTCACGTTAGTGAGGTTCTTGACGGTGTTAGGTGGACAAAGGAGATTGCATTCAAGCAAGATGTGCTCCGCATTTTGGGTAGCAGCTCCGCGTGCACATTAGGCTGATGTTCTGAGTCCGTATTTGTGCATTTCTGCATCAAAGCACCTCACTCCAGCTCGTTTTTCATAATGTACCGTTTCAAACAGTGAATTGCTCGCTGCGCCTGCACCGTAGAAACGTCTGCCACTTCAGATTATGTTTCCGGATCGTCTTGTTCATTCATACTCTTGACCTCTGACACGATTTCCTGGTCCGTTTGTTCCGCTACCCCTTCAGTATCACTTTCGTCTACCTCAACGTGATTACTGAAGTCTAGAAGTTTCCATTGCAGTATTGTAGCTAATCTGTCCCAGATATTTCTGAAGACGACGACTTTTTGTTCTGTTATCTCAGAACATGCATCAACTTCATCTTGATTCGGCATCTGATCTAAGGCTGGTCAGGTTCACTGGTGGGTAGCGGTGCAAAAAATCTAGCTTTCTTCCAACAATTTACGATTATTTCTTGCTTGACTTGTTTCCAGCTGTCTTTAACTGCCATCAGGCAGTCCAGAATGTCCCATTTGAATTCACTGCGGGTTTCCCCCTCTTGAAGTTTACGGTCCGCAAATAACTTGTTTAAATGGTAAATTTCTTAATGATTCCACTGTCTATGGGCGGTATGTGCAATGTATTACGGAAGTAGAAAAACTCCGTGTGGTCTAACTCCAAATGAAGGTGCGCAGAACAGTTGTCAATTATGCATTCCGTTTTCATTCGGCGGTCGAACTTACGCATTTCTTCCTCAAAAATATCCAAGTTTTGCGGTTGCTCAGATATTTCTCTGCTTGCTTTTTTATTCCCTTGAAAGCACGAGGCTTCGCACTTATACCTATGGCGAGTATGGATATCATGTCCGTACTGTTCATGTTGTTTCACATCAACAAAGAATCCTAGTTTTAGGCTGTTTTCCATCATTGCTTTTTCCCGATAAGTCCGGCAAGGCAAAAAGTGAAATTTGGAAGGCCTCCAATAAAAGCCGGGCATAAAATTATTGCAATTTTCCCATAAAACCGACCAAAATTGCTGTAAAATTTATCAATGGGATATTGAAAAGAGTCCCTTATTAGCGAATATTTTGGTACTACTTTACATAGAGAATCATTGGGATCACTCAGCGAAAATCCCTTATATCCGAAGTTGATTGTAATTCAATTCCGGCTAACACTGCAATGAAGTAGGCGTCCTCTAGTGACAAAAAATAAACAAATGTTTTTGGCAGAAATCGATAGTCTTATAAGTTTACTGATTGGACATGAACTTTTGCTGGTGAGTAGGTCTATAGCTAACCGGTTTTTGCTACCGCAAACAACTCGATGGAGTAGTTAATGTAAAACATTGTGTCTTGGTCAAATGTCATCGGTAGTTTTTAATAAAAATCGTCAAAAATTTTTCACGAAAATTTTATAATTGTTTCATGCCATAAACTTAGCACACGCGAGTAAAATAATGCACCATTCTTTGGGTGTGGTCACTTGTTTTACTCACACTTGACGTGGTCAAGGATACAAGCATAAACAAGATATTGCAAGCTTGATAGTGTTGTGGTTTCATTAGCCCCAGAATAGTTTTTCCGGGTATCTGGTTCGGCTGTGTTATCGGATGACTGAAAGTCATGGTGCTCCGTCATGTCTGTGTGCAGTATCTTCTGTCAGTTCGTTCTTTTCTGTGTCTCTTCCGTTGCAGGTCAAGTTGCATTTTAAAAAATTCTGCGCTGGGCCCGTTGCAGTAGTCTAGTTCATCTGCGTCATCGTCATCTGGACCAAAGCCATCGATACTAGGTTCTGAGAGATCTTGTGTTCGTTGCGATGTGGGCAAATCGTAATACCATTGATGTAGTTCTTCCGGTGTCACGTTCTGGAGACACAGTTTTACGAGGTTATTTTTCTTTGCAACACTGATTGAGATCCTATTCTTAAAAGCTGTTTAGGCAGTACTGGATTTCCACGTCCGAACATTTGGATCTCTTTGTTGCTGTCAGTGAAATTATATCTGTAGAAATAGTTCCTGGGTGACTCTTTTTAAAAAGAGTCACCCAGGAAAGCTTTTCACTAATAGCCAGTTGACAATGTTTCCATCATCATCCTTTCGTCTGTTCTTCGTCAATGTTTTGGCAATCGATTGTAAATTCAACATGTCTGCATGTTTGAGATTGATGACGGTGCACGAATTTTTCCTTCTGGCTCTGCGAAAAATTGCCACCCATTTACTCATCGTGTTGACATCTCTATATTTCTTTTCCTTTTAAATAGCTAAGTGCATACTGTCAGACTCCATCATTGTATGGTCACTCTCAAAAAAATTGTGAATGATAATCTCCACTGAAAGCTTTTGGACAGCATACTCTAATAATGCCGCTACGTTCTGGTTTCTGTTTTGCCCCCACAAGTGTCGGAAAATAGTGAAACTTCTTTAACGGTTTGCGGCAGCTGCTCCAACCATCTATGCAGGTATGTTCCAATTTTGTTACTTCCTCTATTTCTTTCCACTTCTGACCAACAGTAACAAAATCTACGTGTATTAGTCGCAGGTTTACAAACGCACATATTGTAGAAGCACAGCTTTCTGCAGTAGTACAGAAATGGCACATCACTGCTTGGTATTTGCAGTACACTTTGAAAATCAAACCTGGCTGTAACAGATTGTTGTTTGTTGACCGCTCTTTGTCTGCTGCTTTAATGGCATTCGGTTGATCCTTTCTTCTGATGTGCTCTTCTCGTATTTGAACTCTTCTTTAGCAGGTCCGGTAAGTTTGTGAAATTTTAAGAATGTGACGTATTGATCCTTCTTAGGTTTAAAGAAAGAGAGGTTATATTCATTACAGATTACGTTTCTGTACACTTTTTCGTTGACATGCACTGCTATTGAATCAGATGTTTCACATTGTTCTACATACAAACGATGCATTTTTGAATTGTCAAATTTGATTAGGATATACCCGTTGTGTATCTTTACGAGTGTAATGTGATTCAATTGTTGGAAAGCTTTCAATGTATGCTTCACACTGCCAATACGAGCTTCGCTTGTTTTGTTTTTTGGGGAGTGTTTACCTCCCATATCCTGCCCAGTAAAACTTCCAGTATTACCCTGGTTTTTAAGAGGAGTTTTAACAACAATGTTGCTGATATTCAGGATTGAGAAAAAATTTCTTGCAAACGCGTAGTTCTTTGCCATCATGAGAAAATGAGTACACAACAAAGTTTTTCCGATAACGTTTTCGTTCTCCTCTTGGTCTTTCGCGTTGAGTAGTATTGCTTTTCACTCTACCCAATTAAAAATCCTTTTGTCTTTTATAATCTCCTAGTGGTCAAAATTGTTTACAGCGAGCAGTTTTCGATCGTTTCCTCTGTTAAATATTCACTGCACTTGAATCAACATTTTGAGCAGTCATAAATTTGGGGATTTCTTTCTGCTCTTTCTTGCCCCCCGAGAATTGATGAGATGATCATTTTTGTTTCTTTTGCATTTTTTTCCAGGCATCAGGGTGAGATTTTCTTTTTCGAGTTCCTCTCCTTAATGCTTGTCGATTAGGGGTTTCAGTATTCTGCATTTTTTCTGAACCAATATCTATATCGGCTCTTGTAACGTTACCATGTGCAAGTAGTCAGAGGTTTTTTCGGCGTTTGTATCTGAATCACAGAATGATGTTGCACTATCACCATCACTGGTATGGTAATTTGGATCCATATATCAAAATTAGACAGGAATTGAAGCCTAACCTCGAAATAAACATCTAACCAGGCAATGTAATGAGTACAGTATTCCAATGCAGATACCTAGATCTCTTGAAATTTTTTTTTGGAAACTGAAACAATCACTGTTAGATTGGTTAGGTCTATAACAAAACGTGATTTGCTATTTCGTTAGTGCAACTAAAATTAACCCATGATAGTAAAAAACTTAATTTAACTACTGCCAATATTTACTGAAATTTTCAGACCAGCAGCTGCTGATGAACAAGATAATTAACCACAGGTTACCTTACTGATAGGTGATAGCAACCAGTAGTTGTGACGCAGGTGCAATAATGCTAAACTTTATTAGCAATGCAGTGTAAGTGCATGTGAAGCGTTTCACGACCAGTATCGAGTCCAACTGCAAACAATCTTTAGCAGCATAAATAACCACGCTATATTTGCTTTAATGTTTAAAAACGTTTATAAATTAACCAAACCTACTAAAAATCAACTCTATTTGTTTACATGGCATAGAATTTTAACTTAAAACTTTTTTCAGTTTTATTTAAAAAGCTCGACGCGCTGACGAATGTTCGGCTGCACCTAGCAGCAAGAACTCGCCGCTAGGTGCGCTGGGAAAAGGTCCATAGATTGAGTCTACCAAGCAAAGCAAGGAGGGACCACAGCGGAAATAAGCTTATGAAAAAGAGCGGGATGCCAGATAGAGTCCATAGTACCAAGGATTGTCCGAGACCTAGAGTTGGGTTTGTTGAACCCTTTCGAGATGGACTGAGAAAGAAAAGAATTAGCTGAAGTGTGGCCTAAATCGGCCTAGAGAAAAAGAGAATAGTGTCAAATTTGTGAAAGAATGATTCGATGAAGCAGCTTTGAAAAGTAGTAGGCGAGAGGAGCAAGCTGTAAGGAAGCAGGTGAGTCGAAAGTTATTTCCATCTTATAGATGGGAATAGTAGATGAAAACTTCCAGACGGATACAAAGATCATGAATGATTAAAAATGTCAAAAAGAAAACTATGCCAGAGCGAGGGAGGTGCTTCAGCATGGGGTGGGAAACTTTGTCTAGGTCGGTTGCACTAGAAGAGCGGTGAGATTTAGCGGGAGCACAAGAAATGCAGTGGAGGTAAGCGGAGAGCACCAAGAGGAATGAGACTTCGGTGCAGGAGGCACGGCAGAATTCGGACAAGTAGCCTGTTGCTCTGCTACGCAAAGCTTTTGACTGGGAAACATAAAAATGAAATCTCAAGTATTTTGCATAGACTGATGCCAACTCACTAGGAGAAGAGCAGTTAGGAGTGGAGGAGGAATAAGGAATAGAGCCAACAATGGAACGAAGGAGAGAAAGAGACAATCATGTCTCATGCCTTGTCTCAGCTTTGGCTTTAACGATGACGGATAAGGCATGACGAGAGGCTAAAACGTAAGACTACTGCTCCTCGTCACTTATGTCATCGGCAGCAAAAGCTTTGCATTTTTCACTTACCGTGTTTCTTCCGCTTAGATTGGGGTTGGATACGGCCAAAAAAAATGAAAGGCTTGGCCGAATTTAGCGTCAACGAAGTGCAGAGAGCGGAAGCATAAGAAAGATAAGGAGAGGAGTATTTCTCGGCAGAAGGACAGTGTGAATTGATGTAAAGAGCACAGTCATCCAAACAAGTTTTCTATAAATTAAAAAATAGAGGACCCTTATGAAGGTGGGAGAGTGGAGAAAGAGGGATGGTAAGAAAAATTGGAAGGTGATTCAAAGCACCTCCCAAGAGCAGGAGGGAGCAAAGAAGATGTCAGGAGAGAAGCGACTGCCGGAAGAACGATGAAGAAGATTTGAAATGTCAGGATCATTGAGAAAAAAGGTTAAAGGAGATGACCCAATTGAGATATCCGCAGCTAATAAAATTCCCTAATTTTAAAAATCGCATATCTTAATAATAAATTAATATATGCTAACTCTATTAGGCTGATCGATAGAGTACGGTCATAACTACAATCTAACTTAATTTCAGCAACTGTAGTGAAATCGTTTTTAAATAATTTTGAACATAAAAAGTTGTTTTGAGCCTTATTATTTTCATAGGCAACAAATAAAGCCCAATGTAGCATTGCATAAAAAAGCTTTAAAGATTACGATGAAACATAACCGAAATCAATACCTAAATATTATATTTGGTGTTTTCTGCAGGTTTTGAAGGTTCAAGAACAACTTTCACTCAAAGAAACATTTTCTATTTTTCATTGTTTTGCTTAAATTTACTTGATTTTAAAAAAGAGAATAACATGCTATTTACTCGTGCTGTTTTTCATTGCTGAAAAAATTACACTCTTTCTGTTGTAAAAGGAAAACGACATCAATACTGCGTCTCTCTGGATGCTTTTAAATCGTTTTTCCAATTTAAGACTTGATCCAATGCTAAATCCAAGCAATGGTTTTCAACGCAAGCCGTATTATCAACATCAGCAACCTCTAGCATTTTATCGATCACAGACAATATAATTACATTTTTTAAAAAAAGCTGTGGTTTAATTCTACAATCCTTTCACTTTCTCACAACATTAAAAGTGCTAACAAGGAACAATGGCATAATAAAAAAATATGTCTTCAATAATAAAAGTTTGATTTGCAAAAGGCAAAGCTTCAATCGCTTTTGTCTTCTTTGATTAGGCAGATAACTAGACGTGATTATATCAATCTTTTGACTATGGTACAGTTTTTAATTGCAAATGAATTGGGGTTTTAACTTTTATCCATCTAAGAGATCCAGCTCCTGGCCTTATTACCTGCAGGGTCTTATCTGCTGCATGTGCCTTACTTCTTCCCCACAAACGCCCTTGACTCCCAAAGAGGGTGATGACCATTGAAGACCCCATAGTGAACTAGTTTGCAGAGGAAGGGAGGAAAGTTTTCCTTAATTTTTTTTCATGTGCGGAAAAAATTTTTGAAGTGTGCGATCTTAAAAAAATCTAAATTTGCATTGAAAAAATATATAAATTACATGTGCGGCATTTTTCCCTTGTGTGAGCGCGCACAAGGACACACCTCAGAGGGAACATTGGAAGAAAGGAAAGAAGTCGGTTCCACTATCCGCCGAAGAAGGCCGAATTGAAAGAGTGTAGATCTTTAAGAAAGAGAGAACGTAGGAATTTTTCAGCGAAAAGATAACTCCCACGTAGTATGGAGTATGGGTCAAGCAAAGATAGACAGGAAGTTAAAAGTTTAGAAAAGAATAGACTCTGTTTGACGAAGATGACTACACCACCGCTTGCGTGCGAGTCATCAGGAGAAAAAAAACCTCAACAGGGGTGTGAGTGCAATCAGATTGCTTTATAAAATTTTACGTTTCAATCCACGAGTTTATCATATCTCAATGCGAATTTTACAAACCGGTTTTGGTAAAAACAATATGGCTGATATTTTAGAATTCACAAGTGTCGTAATAATTGACCAAGCAGCTAAGTCAATGTC
Organism: Trididemnum clinides; assembly: GCA_963675345.1. Classification (NCBI taxonomy): domain Eukaryota; kingdom Metazoa; phylum Chordata; class Ascidiacea; order Aplousobranchia; family Didemnidae; genus Trididemnum; species Trididemnum clinides. The sequence goes on along the minus strand of OY776305.1, from coordinate 29,410,972 downwards.
TTTGTATAATCTAACCATAACTCACAAAAATGCTTTGAAAAAGTGAGTAAAGTTGCCCCAATTTTTTTTGTTGAGTTTTTGATTTCTTTTCATCTTAATTTTAACCATTTGACCATTCATAAAAATATAACTTGGTGTATAAGGTGACTGCGTTTTAATACACTTTCTAAAAACAGTTTTAGAAGTCCAAAGCTTAGGCTGATATTTTATATGCTGATAGGATTAACAAAAGTCACCTGCTAGGCAGTAAGTTATCTACTGAAGTTAGCAAAACACATAAGTTAAATTAGCCCAGTAGCTCAGTTCTGGAAGCAACCCTGACGTGCGGTTCTAGCTTACGCAGCCACCCAACGAATGAGATTTAGCTTGTTAACCTAGTTTTCTGTCACACTCAACAAGGTAGGTTAATCAAAACAGTTGGACCTAAGCTATAATTGCCCAATGTGAGTTGAGAGAATAGCGCTTGTGGCTTGTGCATTGACAAATTTGCTGTGAGGCTTTATCCCGGATAAAAGTTGGCTAAATGAGGAGCTGTTGATGACTAAGGCCAGTCTTGCTTGAGTAGAGAAAGCGGATTAGAAAGGCAGGAGTTGTGCGTTCCAATTTTCACCAGCCTTTTGTTACTCTTCTTACAAACGCTCATTGGGTCGAGCAGACTAAACGTATATTTTTACCCAATTGTTAGAAACAGGAGTTTTGCGAACGACGCCACCCATTCAGGAAAGTTAACAACAAAAAGTAACAACACGAAGTAACAACGATAAAAGTGGTGGAGATATCAGCTTAAGAGAGAATCAAAAGAACACAAGGGTTGGAATATACAAGACACTGTAACTTTAGCAGTAGATATTAAAAATACTGGGCCAGTTTTGTGGGGCTCGCTCCTCCTTATTGGAGAGCCACAGGCTCCCTTTCTCCACCCCTGCATGGATACACACAATCACCGAAGCTGATGAAAATGGGTTCGATTGTTTTCTTCCAAGATGAGTAAAACATGAGTGCTGTTGTACGTAAATTGTTTTAAGTTTGAAGTGCTTACATGCTCAAACACTTAAGACAGAAATCAAAACTTTTTTAAAAGACTCAACAATTGTTGACAACTGTATGTTACTATGATCTTTTTGTGTTCCAGTTCTGGCAGCAGGTCCACCTTGAACGAATGAAATTTTTGTAAGCGATATTTTGAGACTACAGTTATTGCTTAACTTGATGAATTTGTGAGGAAAGGAGACTATGTTTTATGGCCAATCTACTAGTGGAAACTTGCTGTCATCCTCATCACTTTTCACAGACAAGAACCATTGAAAAGCGAAGCGTAGGCCAACAGTGTTTTTCGCAAGCTTAACGTAAATTTTACGGATAGAGTTGAAGTCATGTTGCATTGTTGTAGGTATTTCATCGCATCGTATGCGAGAAAACAATTTGGTTCTCTTGCTTGAAAATACCTCAGGAGGCTACCGAGGTCAGAGTTAAACATTTGGGACGAGACATGGCTTCTGTCTGCACTGTTGGCTACGCATATATCGGGAACAGACAAGATGAGGTGCTGCCTGGGATTTCAGGTCATTAATACAAATACGAAATGAATCGTACAAAGTAGTAAAACAATCGGTAAACAATTCAAAACCGTAATAAGACAATTTAATTTCGTTCCTTTTAATCTCCATTTTACATATTTGATGAAATGCCAACTACTTTTAGGAAAACCCAATATTTCAATGTCGTGCCCCGGTATTCATTGAAAGGAGTGATAAGAGTGATCATGGTGAAGGAAATATAGTAGCTGTACGTATCCTCGTGAAGCTTTTGATTCGATTTCCTTTTAGAGTTCGGTACTTTTTGGCTTTGAAACGAGAATGCCCTTCGCCAAAAAACGTTCACTTTTCAATACCATTGTCGCAAATATCCATTGGGTGAAGCCGTGGCATCAGGCTGGACCAATATTCTTAACGCTGACGTTATTGGTGGGGGCACTGCGGGCGACGTGGTAGAGTCTCCTAGTCAAGCTATATACCTAAGCCAATAGCATTTTTTACCTGTGATTTACCATGTGATTCGCCACAAATAATTTGCTCTATGTACTATTACACTCACAAGGTAGTCATCAGCTTAGTTTGCATTGTTGTGCTGAAATTGTCGATTTTGTATATAAGCTAGTACAGTAGCATATCAAGCCGTATGAAAGTCACACCAAGACCTGTGCACGAGAAAACCCGTCAACGATGTACACTTAGTAAGAACCAAGGTTTTTATTACGTCAAAGAAATGAAAAGGAATTTTCACCAACAAAAGCTCAACTTAAGCAGTTCTGGTTGCTTCATCTTCCCGACCCGTAAATGGCCTAGTTTTGAAAACAACAGATATGAAAAAGTTTACTAAAATTATTTGTTCTGTTTCCTCGAAAGAAGTACCTTAGCAATACTCGTTATCGGGATATTGTGAATTCAATGCCAGCATAGACTTCGTGTTGTCGTGATCTTGGGAAAGGCACTTTACATCAATTTCCTTGATTGCAGGCTTTTGGTAGAGATCAGTTGTGCAGGCAGTATTGGCAAGTTCAACCTGGGCAGGAATAGCGGTTGTTGTATTTCCAAAAACCAGCACATAAAAACAAAATATATAAAAACTGCGAGTACTTAAGAAATCTGACTCTTTTTCAATGCAAATAAAATTTTCCTTTCATCAAAAATTTTCTCGATTTTCAGAAGTGGAACAGTTGAAACGCTCGACTTTTGATAATTTTCAGCACTCGCCTAACTGATATTCTGATACGCGACACAGTCAAATCACTAAAATGGACTATGATTATCAACAGAAACTTGAATTTTTGCACATCTTAACTTTTTACGGCTAATATAGAAGAGAGAATAAAACTGCTCAGTTCGTGTTTGTTGCAATAGGCTTGATTGTTACTCTTATATGCTGTATTCAAATAAAAATATTGTCCAGTGGCAGCAGGCTTTGCTGTACGAGATCATCTATGCTTCTCTCTATTTTTCATTAAAAATTTTTACTGATGGCTTTGCGTAATTGCAAAATGGAATGGGTAGCTTTTTTAATGTTGCTTTTCACTTTTTTAAGACAAAGTGACCCATTTCTTAAAATGATCTCCATGTGGGTAACCAGCTTTTGAATTTAAAGCATGAAGAGCATGGACAATTTTATGGATGACAACTTCAAGCAAGATTTTTTTAAAGATTTTAGGCAAAATACAAATACAAAAAGTGTTTGAAGGCTTTAAAGGAACTTTAAATCCAAACAGTTTATGTTTCTTTGTAGAGTTTAGTAAAATCCGAACTGTATCTTCTTGAGAAACACAACCAATTGCACAATGTGTTGATGGCAATTTGCTCTGTGACAATATCAGGTCTATTATAGATTACTATAAAAATTGAGCAGTAGCTGTGCTATCAGCATTATTGTTTGATGCCTGAATTAAATCCTCCATTTGTTTACGGTAGGGAAGTTTTCAATTTTCTGCGTGCTGTGCCACTTCACTACATGACATGCAATTTGATTTTTTCGAGTTAACGTCGCCCTTTTCACATTTCCGGTGGAACCAGCTTTCACAACACGAACACTGGATTATCAGTTGTCCATCATTCGGCATTCGGCAATGACAGTGCAAAACGATGAATATTTTGGAAAAAATATCAACTTGAAAATTTCTATTTCGACAAATTACAATGTCTTCCAAAAAGGTTAAAATATCATTTGATTTCAAACATTTCATTAACGCCTGTCTTATCATGGATTGGTTACACTCCAAGCAGCAAGGATTAAGATTTTGGGATAAGGCAGCACAATATGCAATGGCAAATAATCCACAATTATGTCCTCCAATTTGTTGCTGGATATCTTCCACCGAAATGCTTACCGCACCCCTTGATTTTGTTAGCTCACACACCGATTTTTCCACAAGAGAATAACTAATTTTTTTTCCTTTTTAGCGATACTGAGAAAACTGTCGTGCACTTTCCAACTGGGCGGACGGGACAAGCTGCTTGATATTCAGTTGGCTCATAAAATGAAATGCATTTGAAAGCGTAATCCAATGACTGCTACTGATATGTACAATTTGAACATATTGTTCTATGGTTATATCGTGGTGAAATTCAACGATGGCATATTTTCCATTCTCGCCCGACTGCTTTTTTATCTCTTTACCCTTGAAGCCACTTACATCAAAACATTCAAACCAAATTTATGAGAACAAAAGAAATTCGTGTATGGACTAAAATCGCACATTAGTTTCCGCTCCTTCTATTGGTCGCTTCTTTTACGGATTACGATGGAACCTTTTTCTCTTTCGTCAACTGTGCCTCTATACAAGTGATTCACTTCATCTTTTCCCTCTATTTCTGACAAATTCTCTTAAAAATTGTCCAACGAAAAGCTCGAGAATATGAATAGTCTACTTTCTGCAAACTTATACATCACATTTAGTTGCATAAGCTTATTGAATATTGTAAATTTAAATTATACTGGAGCCCAAATGACAGGACAGACTTCTGTACCGTTTGACATGTGTTGGATTAGATTTGGAACTCTGCCTTTATTTAACCCTTTCACTACCGTTCGCGACTTTGCTACTGTAAGGGGAGAAGTGCCATAGGCAATCATGATTTTTGTGCGCTAAAACGCCTTACGCATTCACACTATCTTATTGAAGTAATCATGTAACCTTTGCCCTTACCTATACGTATCTGTTTCGAATACTGTTGCCTCCAATTTCGTTTCGTTTTCGTAGAAACGTGAGTCATACATTCCTTCGTGATTCTGCAGTGATCATGTAACCTCTGTCCTTACCCATGCTGTCTGTTTTCGAATATTGCTACCTTGTGCTTCTTTTCATTTGCGTAAAAACGTGAGTCATCCATTGCTTCGACTTTACTCCAGGAAATATTATTCTTTGTGCTTTTTTTCGTTTTTGAGATACAAATATATCTTATAAGACCTTGCACCTAATTGGTAACGCAGCATACGAGCGAAAAAGGGTATTAACAATTTGTTACAATAAGGCTGAACATTCAAGGAAACCAGTGTGGTTGGGTGGTATACTCATTATTATTTCCTTGTATGTTCAACCTTTGTGTAATAAATTCTTAATGTCCTTTTTCGCTCGTATGCTGCGTTACCAATTAGGTGCAAGGTCATATAATTTCCCATCTTCGCTTATGATTTTTAGAAATATCTTTTAGTCTTTTGAATAGATTATAGAATTAACTTTTGCGCTGAAAAAGCCGCTAAATTTTGAAATTGTGCGTTAGTTTTTGATGAAAGGTTTAATAAACAAAACAGAAAATTCATATCGACTGAGAACTTCAGAAAAGGTTCAATGTCAAAGAACCTCCTATGAGCTTAAGTAATTAAGTGTAGGTCAGTAGACTCACGGTACAGCACGCCGCGCCTTTGTCGCTGCATTATTAACGAAATGCCGTGTACCCTTTGCAGACCCATAATTAGTTTTTCTTTCTGGAATCCGTCGTCACTGCACGTGACTACTGCGACACAAGCAGGAATTTTTTTTCATAAAGGCTGATGTTGTTTTCATTTCTTATTTCAGACTTTGGTTTTTAAAAGTTGGTAAAAATGAAACGCCGACAAAACAGATCTATACTGGAATTCATGAGAAAAGTCCCAAGAACTGAAAGTTTAGAGCAAGACAACAATGAGAACATATCGCAGATGAGTTTCGAGAAAGTTGATAGTAGACCTACCAATAAAGCTTCTATTTCTGTTACTGTGCCAGCTGGAGATGAGGAAGAGTTAGCAACAACTTTAGATCTACAACATTGTTGGAGTCTGAGGCAATATGAGGAATTTAAGAAAAACTATGTTGGGTTAATTGTTGTTGGGAAAAAACTTTGTTGTTGTCATTGTGCGACAGTTCATTCTATAAACGTAAAGAGAATTCATGTATCAGTGGAATGGGGAAACTGTAATGTTAAAGCTTGAGGAAAAAATAAACAGTTCAGCAGGCATCTCTTAGAAAAAAATTAATGATATACAGTCATACCTCATTTTACGAACTCTCGCTTTACGAAACCTCGGAATTACGAAATAGATTTTTAGAAGTAACAGCTTCAACAAAGAACCAACAAATTTTGTAATTTATCAAACAACTGAAGTATTATATTAATTACAATCGTTGTGCAATATTTTCTGCGGTCTTGTCTCACTGTCAGCAAGCTGTATCTGAAGAAAGTGTGGGTGGTTCTATTCAATCTTTTTGAATGTTAACAACAGAATACGTACGCAATTGAAAACAGAAACGCATTGACTTTGTCTTGAAACGTTCTGCAACGTTTTTGAGCGCAAATAGCAGCAACCCAAACCGTAGTGTAACGATTACAAACGATTTTATTGTAACTCGGCGCTTGAAAGGGATACTGCTCAGTGCTCATTGGCTAGCTCTGCAGTAAGTTCTTGCATTCCTTCCAAGACAGAAGCTCTTGTGCATATGTACAGTAGTTGTTAACTTATTTTTATTATTGGTTACTTTACCCTTCATCATGTCATTGAAAAGTGTTCGTTTTCATTCCTTTAGAATAAAGAAGTGTTCTTTTCATTTATTAAAAGCTTGGATTAAGTAATACATGCATTTTACTGTTCCTTTTTTAAGTTTATAATGATTTTTTTTCATAAGAACGTAACCCCAATTTATGCATTACTTTCTGTGTATAAAAGAACCTCAGTTTACGAACTCTCGTTTTACGAGCTACATTGAAGAACGAATTAGTTCGTAAAGGTGAGGTATGACTGCATGTGTAAAGCAACTGCAAAATCGTGAAGACGATGCAATTACAAAATTCGTAAATGCAATGAATCAGAAACACATCGCCTCCATATGTAAATTATTCAATACAGTCTACCGTTTAGCAAAAAGTAGCAGGCCATTTTCTGATGTTGAAGATGCAATTGAACTTCAGTTAAAAAATGGAATAGACTTGGGTATTGGACTTCATTCTAGACACACTGCCGGAAAAATAGTTGATCATGTTGTGAATGAGATAAAAAATGATATATTTACCAAAATTATTGAACAAAATTGAAAAGTTTGTGTTATCATTGATGAAGCTTCCAACATATCTAATAAGCCTGTTCCTATAATATTTTTGAAGATTGCGATTATTCACCAACAATTTTTTTTGATTTAGTGGAATTGGATGGGCAGTATTTCTGTGCAGCTCAGGAATACGCTGACTTCTCTTGGCACAGAAACCTTTGGCGGTATTTATCCTTTCCAATTTCACTACAGCCTTACATTACAACACCATTACATTATCACAATCTTATTCAAATAGAATAATACGGTAGCATGCAATACAAGTAACAGGTTGTAAGTAGTTAAAACTATCCAAAAATTTAGTTAAAGCTAGCAATCACATAGAGGAAAGACATGCATCAACTGTACAACTAAATACCTAATTCAGCTTAAAAAGATTAGTTAAACCAAAATTACCCAATTACAAGATAAACAACTAGAGCTTGCTGATAATTGTACCGCACTAAATCCGGGTTACTGATACAAACAAAGACAGTGTTGCCAACTAATTCCCAATTATAGCTAAACAGCAAAGGCGGATCACAAACATGAAATGCAGTTATATACAACAAAGTTAAGCAGAGTGAGAAGATAAGCGAATAAAAGTGACAAACGGCAATACTGGCAGTGGCGATGGTGTAAGCGAACGGCAAAAAATGGTGGGGTTGGGTCAGGATAAATAACGATTGTGCATTTCCGCTTTTATGTAATTAATCACAAAAACGCAATGGTAGTCTTATTGATAGGCCTCTTCTCGTAGCACCTCTAGGCCGATTTATTTTCGGTGACGTCGAAACAGGCAGAGAGCAGAAGAAATACATAGATCACTGTTAAAAAGTTTGGATGACGCTGAATTTTAATAGTGAATATTAGAGAAAAAAATTTGATTGCTTTCTGTTCAGATGGAGCAAGTGTAATGATTGGCCGTAATTCTAGAGTAGGGACTAGACTTAAAATAGATTTTTGTAGCATACTCATTTGGCATTGTTTAAATCATTGCTTGCAACTTGTTTTGGACGATTCCATCAATGATCTACAGCAGGGGTGGGCAACCTTTTTGCATGTGCGGGCCAACTAAAATATTGATATTGTTGAGGTGGGCCAGGCTGCAACAAGCTTATGTAATATAGCATCAAAAACAGACCAAGTTCCTGAAAAACAAATGAATTAAGTCTGTTCAGTGAATAATATAACACAATGGTAATAATACAACACAGCTAAAACATAACTAGCGGTAACACAACTCAATAATTATTATGACGTGACAATATAATCTAGCCAAAACAACCCAGAAGAAAGTAGAGTACTTTTATGGCCATTCACTCTTTCGCTACCGCGATCATCAATTGATGATTTTTGCGCTTATACCCTTTTGCTACCGGGAAATCATCAATTGATGATTTTTTTCAAAAATTGTGAAAATCAGTTTACTTTAAAATTGATTTGTGACTTTATTTTATTTGTTTTAGCTTTTTGACCACGTATTGTATTCTATTTATCTCTACTCTGCAGTGACCTTGCAACTGCAATCAAACACTTTTTATAAAAACCCTTTTTTAAGCTAGTTATCTGCCCGCCTCTACAAAGAAGATATTTTTTTTTACGAAGAACCGGCATTACAAGTATTTTCTTACCTTTGTGATAGATGCAGTTCCTACAACACTTGAATAGCACCACTGCCTAGGAACACAAAATTTTGGTTCACCAAACAATGTTGAAAGAATCATCCGCAATTACCAGTATTAAAAATATCATCGGAAACTAAACAGTGGCATTGAAGTGTTAGAAAGACTCGAGTCGTGGTAGTAGTAGTAGTTGGCAATTTATTTCGCTTCTGTTTTCTCAGCCCAGAAAACTCAACAATTGGATATAAACAACCAGCAAAAAAGGAATGCAGGTGACGAAACGAATAGACCCTTTGCACATAACGCATCTGCGCATGCGCTTGTTTGTGACGTCATTTAGGTCAAAGGTGAAGTTGCCATCAACCAGGATTCATTACATTGAGTTGTATAGGCCAGGTCATAAACAGCAAGTTTGTTAGTGTTAGAAATTAGTAAATAAGACATTTGCTGGCAGGTAAAGTGTATTTTAGGCTATATGCATGTATTTTGCATGCTTTTGGTTTGTAAGTGCGGTCTTTTGGACTAGAAAATGAGCAAATATGAGTAGAAGGGGAGTCTCACTAATTTGATGAATTCGGAATTGTCGGAAATGTCGGAAAACTCACTAATTTGATGAAATGTCGGAACTGTCTGAAATGTCTGAAATGTTGCAAACCTAATTTAAGGAACAGTCGGAATTGTCGGAATAAAAGTGAATTCTGATCAGTTAAACCTATTTGTTACGAAAACAAACTGCATCATTATAGGACACTGTCACAGTTATCTGAATGCAAATGTAAATATTTTCAACACTTTAAAAAATTCTAAATTATGAAAAACAAACAAACAAAACAGTACGGGAAACGAAATTCATTTACAAGCCTTTTGAACAACAACACAAACTGTAAGCGAACTACTACTGTCGGAATTTCACTTGGAACCATCTACAAGCCAGTAATAAGTGTTGGAATTAGATTTAGAAGCATCTGAAAGCGAGTAAGAACTGTCGGAATTATATTTACAACCATCAGTAAGCCAATAACAACTGTCGGAATTTCATTTAGAACCATTTACAAGCCAGTAATAAGTGTCGGAATTTTGTTTAGCAGCATCTGAAAGCGAGTAATATGTGTCGGAATTATATTTAGAAGCAACTGTTAGCGAAAATGAACTGTCGGAATTTCATTTAGATCCATCAGCAAGCCAGTAATAAGCGTCGGAAATTCATTTACAGACATATGTAAGCGGACAACTACTGTCGGAATTATATTTAAAAGCATTTGTCAGCTAGTAATAAGTGTCGGAATTATAGTTGGAATGATCTTCAAGCGAGTAATAACTGTCGGAATTTTGTTTAGGAGCATCTGTAGGCGAGTAATAAGTGTCGGAATTATATTTACAAGCATTTGTGAGCCAATAATAAGTGTCGGAATTATATTTACAAGCATTTGTGTGCCAGTAATAAGTGTCAGAATATTATTTAGAACCATCAGCAAATGAGTAATAAGTGTCGGAACTTTGTTTAGCAGCATCTGAAAGCGAGTAAGAACTGTCGGAATTATATTTATAAGCATCAGTAAGCCAATAACAACTGTCGGAATTTCATTTAGAACCATTTACAAGCCAGTAATAAGTGTCGGAATTTTGTTTAGCAGCATCTGAAAGCGAGTAAGAACTGTCGGAATTATATTTACAAGCATCAGTAAGCGTATAAGAACTGTCGGAATTTCATTTAGAACCATTTACAAGCCAGTAATAACTGTCGGAATTTTGTTTAGCAGCATCTGAAAGCGAGTAATATGTGTCGGAATTATATTTAGAAGCAACTGTTAGCGAAAATGAACTGTCGGAATTTCATTTAGATCCATCAGCAAGCCAGTAATAAGCGTCGGAAATTCATTTACAGACATATGTAAGCGGACAACTACTGTCGGAATTATATTTAAAAGCATTTGTCAGCTAGTAATAAGTGTCGGAATTATAGTTGGAATGATCTTCAAGCGAGTAATAACTGTCGGAATTTTGTTTAGGAGCATCTGTAGGCGAGTAATAAGTGTCGGAATTATATTTACAAGCATTTGTGAGCCAATAATAAGTGTCGGAATTATATTTACAAGCATTTGTGTGCCAGTAATAAGTGTCAGAATATTATTTAGAACCATCAGCAAATGAGTAATAAGTGTCGGAACTTTGTTTAGCAGCATCTGAAAGCGAGTAAGAACTGTCGGAATTATATTTATAAGCATCAGTAAGCCAATAACAACTGTCGGAATTTCATTTAGAACCATTTACAAGCCAGTAATAAGTGTCGGAATTTTGTTTAGCAGCATCTGAAAGCGAGTAAGAACTGTCGGAATTATATTTACAAGCATCAGTAAGCGTATAAGAACTGTCGGAATTTCATTTAGAACCATTTACAAGCCAGTAATAACTGTCGGAATTTTGTTTAGAAGCATTTACAAGCCATAATAAGTGTCGGAATTATATTTACAAGCATTTGTGAGCCAGTAATAAGTGTCGGAATATTATTTAGAACCATCAGCAAGTGAGTAATAAGTGTCGGAATTTTGTTTAGTAGCATCTGAAAGCGAGTAAGAACTGTCGGAATTATATTTACAAGCATCAGTAAGCCAATAAGAACTGTCGGAATTTCATTTAGAACCATTTACAAGCCAGTAATAACTGTCGGAATTTTGTTTAGAAGCATCTGAAAGCGAGTAAGAACTGTCGGAATTATATTTAAAAGCATCTGTTAGCGAAAATGAACTGTCGGAATTTCATTTAGATCCATCAGCAAGCTAGTAATAACTGTCGGAAAATCATTTACAAGCATCTGTAAGCGGACAACTACTGTCGGAATTATATTTATAAGCATTTGTCAGCTAGTAATAAGTGTTGGAATTATAGTTAGAATGATCTGCAAGCGAGTAATAAGTGTCGGAATTTTGTTTAGAAGCATCTGTAGGCGAGTAATAAGTGTCGGAATTATATTTAGAACCATCAGTAAGCGAATAAGAACTGTCGGAATTTCATTTAGAACCATTTACAAGCCAGTAACAAGTGTCGGAATTTTGTTTAGCAGCATCTGAAAGCGAGTAATATGTGTCGGAATTATATTTAGAAGCATCAGTTAGCGAAAATGAACTGTCGGAATATTATTTAAAACCATGTGCAAGCGAGAGATATGTGTCGGAAATATATTTACAAGCATTTGTAAGCGAACAATTACTGTCGGAATTATATTTACAAGCATTTGTCAGCTAGTAATAAGTGTCGGAAATTTACTTAGAACCATCAGTAAGCGAGTAATAACTGTCGGAATTTTGTTTAGAACCATCTACAAGCGAGTAAGAACGATCGGAATTATATTTAGAAACATCAGCAAGCGAATAAGAACTGTCGGAATTATGTTTAGAATCATCTGAAAGCGAGTAATATGTGTCGGAACTTTGTTTAGCAACATCTGTAAGCGAAAATGAACTGTCGGAATTTCATTTAGAACCATCAGCAAGCCAGTAATAAGTGTCGGAAATTCATTTACAAGCATCTGCAAGCGAACTACTACTGTCGGAATTATATTTACAAGCTTTTGTCAGCTAGTAATAAGTGTCGGAATATTATTTAAAATCATCAGCAAGTGAGTAATAGCTGTCGGAATTTTGTTTAGTAGCATCTACAAGCGACTAATAAGTGTCGGAATTATATTTACAAGCATCAGTAAGCGAATAAGAACTGTCGGAATTTCATTTGGAATCAATTATAAGCCAGTAATAAGTGTCGAAATTTTATTTGGTAGCATCTGTAAGCGAATAGCAAGTGTCGGAATTATATTTAGAACCATCTGTAAGCGAACTACTACTGTCAGAATTATATGTACAAGCATTTGTCAGCTAGTAATAAGTGTCGGAATATTATTTAAAATCATCAGCAAATGAGTAATAACTGTCGGAATTTTGTTTAGTAGCATCTACAAGCGACTAATAAGTGTTGGAATTATATTTACAAGCATCAGTAAGCGAATAAGAACTGTCGGAATTTCATTTGGAATCATTTATAAGCCAGTATCAAGTGTTAAAATTTTATTTAGTAGCATCTGTAAGCGAATAGCAAGTGTCGGAATTTTATTTAGAAGCATCTGTAAGCCAATAATTTGTTTCGGAATTATATTTACAAGCATCTGTAAGCGAGTAATATTTGTCGGAATTTCATTTAGAAGCATTTCTAAGCGAATATTAAGTGTCGGAATTTTATTTAAAGGAATCTGTCAGCGAGTTATAAGTGTCGGAATTTTATTTAGAAGTACAGTATTTGTAAGCGAATAATAAGTGTCGGAATTCTATTTAGAAGCATCTGAAAAGGGATATTGGTTTAGAAGCATCTGTAAGCGAGTAATAAGTGTCGAAATTTTATTTGCAAGTCTCTGAATATCCAGCAATAACTGTCGGAATTTGGTTTACAAGCATCTGCAAGCGAATAAGTAGTGTCGGAATTTTATTTAGATGCATATGAAATACGGCAATGAAATGTCTGTGCAAATAAAGCATACATATTTACAAGCATATGAAATGTTTGTGGAATACAGCCTGTCAAATGTTATTTACATAAACCTTTTAATAATCTGTCATCGACTATTTCTCACAGCAATAGTAGCTTGATGCAAAAAAATTTTTATCGTCTGGTAAGCATGTTTCGTGATACCACTTGCGACAAGAAGCACAAAATATTTGTTTTGCATCTTCTTTATTTCCCGAACAGTTCTTGGCATCACAAGTTTTCCATTTCTTGGATGTTAATTCGACCGTTCGGTACCATTTATCAATTGACTTTTGTGTAATTCGCAAGTCTTCGATTTTTTCGGGCCAAGTTTTCTTCACTGCATGCTTGGCTTGTTTTAATCGTTTTGGTGGTTTTGTGCGTTGTGGTAGGCTTAAATTGTTCGTTGTTATTAATCTTTTTATCCACTGCCTTGCATTTGAGGATTGAATTTGCTTGGGAAGTGGCAGGCCATTGGCCAAACAAAACAAATTAACTACAGCATGCACTCCGCAATCGTAAGTGTTTCGTTGCTGTGGGACATCCGAGCAACAAACAAACGTCCATTCTTCTTGTATTATCTGTAGCGACGCCACACTATATGCCGCCCTTAAAATTTTGAAAACGTTTTTCATGTATTTGTGGATACTTCGGTTTGAGATCATAATGAGTGAATCAACCGCAAAAATTTGTTTACTCTTTAAGTTTGCAATAATTAAATACCAATGGGCTCCAGGGTTGACAATAAAAACAAAGTTATCATAGTTTACAGCCTCTTTCTCGCAAGCATAAGCTGCTATGTGATCATGCAAGTTGCTTTCAGCATAATTCATAAAGAACGTATCCCACAGCAAAAAGTTTTCACCACTTACGGCGTTGTGTATAACGCATTGAAGTGCGTATTCAAGTGTATCGTCAGTCAGCCAGGTTGTTCCTGATAAGCAATTAAGCATAGCTTTGTTCGTTACTTTACCAGAAAGATCAATGGAGGCAAGTAATTGTTGTGTGTTTTCTTCAGATACGATTTCCCATGGATAAATGCATTTTCCCGGTTTATTTCCTTCAGCCACTTGACTGATGTTTTCGGGGTCCTGGAAATCTTGATCATGTGGGGTTGGGGTAGATGAAGCGATAGGTTTTCCTAAAGCTTTTCTATCCTGAGGACTCAAGGCATCAGGTGCAGGATCTACTTCATAATCGTAGTCTTGAGGCCTCGATCGCTTTCTTCCCGACTTTTTTCCTTTACCCCGTTTGTTTTTTAAAAGAATCAAAAGTGAGTATTTATCCTTGCGCTTCATATCTGTATCTGGTTCATCTAAACACATTTGCACTGTTAATATGTGGAAGCACAACCCGGAGCTAGGACAAGAACATTTGGATGGTTTGGGGTAGTACTTAACGCTATGTACTTTTCCTGTAAATGGGTTGATCACAGTAAATGACCTTGTTTGCGGTGAAAAACCGACAAGCCCTCTTTCAATACAAATCCGAGCAATTTCACGTTGTGTGTTCCGAAAATAAAGACCTTTTTGCATAATTGGAATTTTCGGACGTTCAGAAGATAAAATTTCTTTAACAATTTGATTCATCGATTTTATTTTTGGAAAATTAATTTCTGTACGAGGAGTAAAGCAATATTCAAATTCGGGTTTAAGTTGGAAGTTTCCAAATCCAGTTACACCGCGAAGGAAATCATAATGTAGCATATCTTGCATTTGTTGGAAAATCATAACAATTACGTCAAGCGGCGTGTCTTTATGCTGTGAAAGGCATTTTATTACATGATTTAAGCTTTCGCTTATGTTGTTAGTAGCAACCAAGCCTTCTGCGAAAGCAGCAAATTTGGACGAAACAAAACGGCATGAGTGTGAAATCAAATCGTCATAAAGATGTTTTTCTACATATTCTAAAAAAGGCATAGACCAGGTGCTTGACAAAATTTTATACATCTCTTGGAAATGTGTCTCATTTTCACACTGAATTAATCTTGTGATATCATCTTTTAATACTTTAATATCTTCCTTTCCTCCTTTATTTCGAAGCCAATATTCTATGTCACGTAAAATATGATTAGTGCAATAAACATTCGTCAACTGCGGAAAACATGTTTTGAAAGATTCGGTAATGCCTTTTTCCCTGTCAGTTACAAATGGAATGTTAACAGCCTTGGCCAAACCGGCTGCTTCAAAAATGTCCGTCAAAAATTCTTGATGATATTTTCGAAATTTTTTATCATGAATCAAAAATGCTACGGGAAAGATGGGATCTCCTTGAAAATAAATGTTTCTAGCGACAACTATAGAAACATAAAATTCGCCCAATAAAAAGGTTGTGTCGTAAGAAATAAGTTGCTTCAACTTCAAGTTTTTGTTGGATATCTGCGTGATATCTTTGGTGACAGACAAGATATTTTCACTCGCGAGATGTAACAACAAATCTGGATATATGGTAAATTTTCTAACAAAATTATTTGTCTGAACTGCCAACTCCATTGTGCTGTACAGTTCATCATTGCTGATTTTCCTTTTTTTGGAGTCATTATACTTCACATTTTCGCATTGTTTTCTGTCTCTCGGACGATCAACTGGCATCCGACTTTGTGACTTTTCATTACTTGTGCTTTCCTGCAATTGATCGTATACTAATTTAGGAGTCATATTGTCTGATTTGGAGCTAATTTCTGTCATTACCGACTTTAAAGTTGGTAAATAAAACCCAGTTTTCTTCTTGGCATTTCCATGCTTGGAATCAACATGTATGTTTGAGTCTCCAACATAATGAACCAAACAAACTGGAGCTTTGCTAACGGCAGTAGCAGATGTTTTCAAATTATCGCAAAGAGTATACACGTGACGTTGAAAGTCGGAAGACAGAACTTTGCCTTTTGTGTTTGCAATTTTAATTTTATAATATCTTTTCAAAATACCGTTTTGAAAGTGCCGACCGTCAGAATAAAAACGATATTGATCGCACGTGAAATCATTTTTTGCTTTTGCTGTTGTTCCTTGGAAAAAGTATCCAAAGCCACCTTGAGGTTTTACTGCAGGTTGGCTGGAAATTTTACCAGTCCAATTAAGCAACAGATTCTTAGCCTCTTTCAATGTCAGAGGCCGATTGCCTAAATTCAGCAATTCTGTTTTGGTAAAATGGTGTTCCATTTGTGTATATACAATAGGCCTAGAGCTAGTTTATCGATTTGTAATTTAATCCTACTCATAAAACTACATCTGTGACAGAGAGGCCAAGATGGAGAATGTGTATGGTGAATTTTTATTCTCCAGTAATAAGTGAATTTTTATTCTCCAATAAGAGATAAATCTTTACTGTTATACCAGTCAGGGCATACAAAATGCCATTTCTCTCCTCCATTGGGCAATTTTGTTACACGCCTTCTAGGGTAGGGGTTCTAAATTTTTTACAGACGCGTTGACTTTGACAATGCATAGTAGAAAAACCAACGCTCTCTTTATTCGTGACAATCTCTTTTGTTCTATGTAAATACATTTTTTTAAAAAAGTTATTTTCCACATTTTTTCGACAAAACAACACGATAACCTTTTTTTGGAGTACAAGCTATTCAAAATGCTAATTTTGCAAAATTTTACTAATTCATTTATGACAGAAATTTATGCATGTCAGAGAATTCTGAATTAATTTTCGACACTTATCACTCGCTTACAGATGCTTGTAAATGAATTTCCGACGCTTATTGCCGTCTTTCAAAAGCTTCGAAATATAATTCCGACACTTATTACTGGCTTGTAAATGGTTCTAAATGAAATTCCGACAGTTCTTATTCGCTTACTGATGCTTCTAAATATAATTCCGACAGTTACTACTCGCTTGTAGATGCTTCTAAACAAAATTCCGACAGTTATTACTCGCTTGCAGATCATTCCAACTATGATTCCAACACATATTACTAGCTGACAAATGCTTGTAAATATAATTCCGACAGTAGTTGTTCGCTTACAGATGCTTGTAAATATATTTCCGACGCTTATTACTGGCTTGCTGATGGTTCTAAATGAAATTCCGACAGTTCTTATTGGCTTCTGATGCTTGTAAATATAATTCCGACACATATTACTCGCTTTCAGATGCTGCTAAACAAAATTCCGACACTTGTTACTGGCTTGTAAATGGTTCTATATGAAATTCCGACAGTTCTTATACGCTTACTGATGCTTCTAAATCATATTCCGACACATATTACTCGCTTTCAGATGCTGCTAAACAAAATTCCGACACTTATTACTCATTTGCTGATGGTTCTAAATGAAATTCCGACACTTATTACTGGCTCACAAATGCTTGTAAATATAATTCCGACACTTATTACTCGCCTACAGATGCTCCTAAACAAAATTCCGACAGTTATTACACGCTTGCAGATCATTCCAACTATAATTCCAACACTTATTACTAGCTGACAAATGCTTGTAAATATAATTCCGACAGTAGTTGTTCGCTTACAGATGCTTGTAAATATATTTCCGACGCTTATTACTGGCTTGCTGATGGTTCTAAATGAAATTCCGACAGTTCTTATTCGCTTACTGATGCTTCTAAATATAATTCCTACAGTTCTTACTCGCTTTCAGATGGTCCTAAACAAAATTCCGACAGTTATTACTCACTTGCTGATGGTTCCAAATCATATTCCGACACTTATTACTGGCTCACAAATGCTTGTAAATATAATTCCGACACTTATTACTTGCTTGCAAATGATTCTCAACAAAATTCCGACACTTATTACTGGCACACAAATGCTTCTAAATGTAATTCTGACAGTAGTAGTTCGCTTACAGATGCTTGTAAATGAATTTCCGACGCTTATTACTGGCTTGTAAATGGTTTTAAATAAAATTCCGACAGTTCTTATTCGCTTACTGATGCTTTTAAATATAATTCCGGCACTTATTACTCGCTTTCAGATGCTGCTAAACAAAATTCCGACACTTATTACTCATTTGCTGATGGTTCTAAATAATATTCTGACACTTATTACTGGCTCACAAATGCTTGTAAATATAATTCCGACACTTATTACTCGCCTGCAGATGCTTCTAAACAAAGTTCCGACAGTTATTACTCGCTTGCAGATGATTCCAACTATAATTCCAACACTTATTACTGGCTCACAAATGCTTGTAAATATAATTCCGACAGTAGTTGTCCGCTTACAAATGCTTGTAAATATATTTCCGACACTTATTACTGGCTTGCTGATGGTTCTAAATGAAATTCCGACAGTTCATTTTCGCTAACAGTTGCTTCTAAATATAATTCCGACACTTATTACTCGCTTTCAGATGCTGCAAAACAAAATTCCGACACTTATTACTGGCTTGTAAATGGTTCTAAATGAAATTCCGACAGTTCTTATGCACTTACTGATGCTTCTAAATATAATTCCTACAGTTCTTACTCGCTTTCAGATGGTCCTAAACAAAATTCCGACACTTATTACTCACTTGCTGATGGTTCTAAATAATATTCCGACACTTATTACTGGCTCACAAATGCTTGTAAATATAATTCCGACAGTTCTTACTCGCTTTCAGATGCTCCTAAACAAAATTCCGACACTTATTACTCGCTTGCAAATGATTCTAACTATAATTCCGACACTTATTACTGGCTGACAAATGCTTGTAAATATAATTCCGACAGTTCTTACTCGCTTTCAGATGCTGCTAAACAAAATTCCGACACTTATTACTGGCTTGTAAATGGTTCTAAATGAAATTCCGACAGTTGTTATTGGCTTACTGATGCTTGTAAATATAATTCCGACAGTTCTTACTCGCTTTCAGATGCTCCTAAACAAAATTCCGACACTTATTACTCACTTGCAGATGATTCTAACTATAATTCCGACACTTATTACTGGCTCACAAATGCTTTTAAATATAATTCCGACACTTATTACTCGCTTTCAGATGCTGCTAAACAAAATTCCGACACTTATTACTGGCTTGTAAATGGTTCTAAATGAAATTCCGACAGTTGTTATTGGCTTACTGATGCTTGTAAATATAATTCCAACAGTTCTTACTCGCTTTCAGATGGTCCTAAACAAAATTCCGACAGTTATTACTCGCTTGCAGATCATTGTAACTATAATTCCGACACTTATTACTGGCTCACAAATGCTTGTAAATATAATTCCGACACTTATTACTCGCTTTCAGATGCTTCTAAACAAAGTTCCGACACTTGTTACTGGCTTGCTGATGATTTTAAACAAAGTTCCGACACTTATTACTGGCTCACAAATGCTTGTAAATATAATTCCGACACATATTACTCGCTTTCAGAT
The DNA here is from genome assembly GCA_963675345.1 of Trididemnum clinides. Lineage (NCBI taxonomy): Eukaryota > Metazoa > Chordata > Ascidiacea > Aplousobranchia > Didemnidae > Trididemnum > Trididemnum clinides. Next base: position 29,391,459 of record OY776305.1, on the reverse strand, counting down.
GCTTCTAAACAAAGTTCCGACACTTGTTACTGGCTTGTAAATGGTTCTAAATGAAATTCCGACAGTTCTTATTCGCTTACTGATGCTTCTAAATATAATTCCGACAGTTCTTACTCGCTTTCAAATGGTTCTAAACAAAGTTCCGACACTTATTACTCATTTGCTGATGGTTCCAAATCATATTCCGACACATATTACTGGCTCACAAATGCTTGTAAATATAATTCCGACACTTATTACTCGCTTGTACATGCTGCCAAACAAAATTCTGACACTTATTACTGGCTCACAAATGCTTGTAAATATAATTCCGACACTTATTACTCGCCTACAGATGCTCCTAAACTAACTTCCGACACTTATTACTTGCTTGCAGATCATTCTAACTATAATTCCAACACTTATTACTAGCTGACAGATGCTTGTAAATATAATTCCGACAGTAGTTGTCCGCTTACAGATGCTTGTAAATGAATTTCCGACACTTATTACTGGCTTGCTGATGATTCTAAATATAATTCCGACAGTTCTTATTCGCTTTCAGATGCTTCTAAACAAAATTCCGACAGTTATTACTCACTTGCTGATGATTCTAACTATAATTCCGACACTTATTACTGGCTGACAAATGCTTGTAAATATAATTCCGACAGTAGTAGTTCGCTTACATATGCTTGTAAATGAATTTCCGACAGTTATTACTAGCTTACTTATGGTTCTAAATGAAATTCCGACAGTTCATTTTCGCTAACAGTTGCTTCTAAATATAATTCCGACACATATTACTCACTTTCAGATGCTGCTAAACAAAATTCCGACACTTATTACTGGCTTGTAAATGGTTCTAAATGAAATTCCGACAGTTGTTATTGGCTTACTGATGGTTGTAAATATAATTCCGACAGTTCTTACTCGCTTTCAGATGCTTCTAAATCTAATTCCAACACTTATTACTGGCTTGTAGATGGTTCCAAGTGAAATTCCGACAGTAGTAGTTCGCTTACAGTTTGTGTTGTTGTTCAAAAGGCTTGTAAATGAATTTCGTTTCCCGTACTGTTTTGTTTGTTTGTTTTTCATAATTTAGAATTTTTTAAAGTGTTGAAAATATTTACATTTGCATTCAGATAACTGTGACAGTGTCCTATAATGATGCAGTTTGTTTTCGTAACAAATAGGTTTAACTGATCAGAATTCACTTTTATTCCGACAATTCCGACTGTTCCTTAAATTAGGTTTGCAACATTTCAGACATTTCAGACAGTTCCGACATTTCATCAAATTAGTGAGTTTTCCGACATTTCCGACAATTCCGAATTCATCAAATTAGTGAGACTCGTAGAAGGGTATCTCATTAAAACTGAGCTAAATATTGTAACAACATAACTCATTTTGAAAGGCCCAAATTGAATTCATAAGATTTTTAAAACTTTGAATCGACTTTTCTTTTAGATTATGTTTTGTTATTTAATGTAACACTTGAAATAGCCTAATTTGTGCTGTTAAATACTATCCCATCAACCATTGAGTCTACAGTTGTGAAGCTCTACTGGTACTTACCAACAAATTGGTCCACCTACTGGTAAGTTTTATTATACTAGTAGGCTGTCATACTCGAGCAAAATTTCTGCTTAATGTTAAGCTTGATAAAATGAAATTGCATGAAATGTGCTTTGTTAAAGGTGGTGCAGTTTATCAGCATTTTAGTGTTTAAAGCTAAAAAGCTGGTGCCTGCACTCTACCCAGTACCAAACAATTAACGGTAACGTTCTCTTGTGATTGCTGATTTCAAGAATCTAGAAAACGTTTAATGTGTTAAAATCAGTAAATAATATATTTATGATGTGTAGAGGTTTATTGCACTTTATAGTATACAACAGTACATTTAAGAATTAGTTATACCATTATGGTTTATCATCTGGTCAAAGCAAACTTTTGTGTTTAACTTAAAACAACTTGTGATCAGCCATGCTCCTTACATTCAATTCTATCAGCATTTAAATTGTTGCCCTTTAATCACAAATGTTGATTTCCAAAATAAGATCTTAGCCTTTAAAGTTTGTTGCAGACTTGCTTGTAATTGTTTCTGGTTGTGCCACTGTCTATGCACTTCAATATTTTTGTGTTGTGTATTTGGTCATGTTATGTAAATAAGCCATTGAAATTAACTTGCATGAAATGTTTATAGAATTGTTACACAGTGTGTTCACCGCAATAAAATCATTTATTGTTTATTATATTGATGTTAGGATAAAGCAAGAGAAGCAAATATTTGTGTTATATTTTTTTCAGAAAGAGCTTTGGATCAAACTGTTTCAAATATTTTTCTCAAGGTTGTGGTGTGTCTGCTCCATCTTGTGTGAAAAAAGATGATTCTTCCTTAGTGCACCATTCATTGGAAAATTTATTGCATTGGATACTTGGAAAGTGTCATCTCAAAAACATTTTGCAAAATCCATAGCATCAAATCATCAAACAAAAGTAAAGGTAAATTAGCTGCACTTGCAACCATCAAAAACTAAACAGCAATCACTTAATCTGCTTCAGAGTATCAGCAACTATTGTACATAGGAAATTTTGCAATTTGAGATCTACTAGAAATACTAGAAACAGAATGGAAAATTGCTGCAAATAACCATCAAATTTGGCCTACTATATCTTTTAAGAAAATTTTAGTATTCTCCAAATGTCATAGTATTAATAATGTTGATTCAAAAAAGGTTATGAATACTTCAAATCAAATTAAGTTGGCCCCATTTTGCTTCATTGCTTTGAAAATGCTCAGGCAAAATATATTTTCTTTAAAGCTGAATGCAAACCTTCTCAACAGATCAAAAACAATCCCCATTCAGTGTGAATTTGCATTGATGAATGTTCTGCACTTATAATGACAGCTTATTGCAGCTGCACTGCTGGGTAAATACTATGCATCAGTCGTGGCCAGAGATGCCATTTTTTTCCCAAACCGGCCCCACACCAGAGCAAGAGTGTTGCCCACGGCAGATCTTGCACCAACATCAAATGCCAAAGATGCAAAAGCAATGTGTATATCTAATGATGGATCCATGCTCGCCTCGGCATGGGACATGGTAGCGACTGCTTCAAAACTGGTTAACGATGAGAGCAGTTGCTTTGCACCACAGAATTGATGACATAAAACTAAGTTCTACTTTGCGGGGCAGCATGTCAGACGTGCCTAAGTTCAAGCAAAATTCTTGATACGTCGCACTTGCGTATTGAGCTCTGGCTGCGGTCAGGGTTGGCATGGAAACCCTGCCAGAACTCCTATCCCAACCAAATTTGTTGCCCCGGTCATTCTTTAGCAAATACCTATTTTTACCATTCGTGTATTTTTATGGTAAGATTTTATAGTTTGCTTTAATTTTAAATGTATTTACCAAAGGTATACAAATGGCTTTTAGCAAAAAACAAGAGGGCATATTGACTTTGTTCCACGGTTTCAGATTGATATGAAACATAGGACTGTATTTTGTATGCTAACCATATTGACTTTAGGTCCGCTAAACATTAAAACAAATTTTAACTTTTTGTTTTTCATTTTTCAGGCTTGATCAGGCGTGCAATCATTTTACTGCAGTACTTTTTACACTGGAGGCTATCAAAAATGAAACTCCGCATCAACAGCTTTCTTGTACAGTACATCAATCCCATGCAAGTGGAATCAATCATTGCAAAAAGAAAATATTGCCCCCATGCCTGTTGGTGATATGGTTTTTGAAAAGTCGCAATATGAAAAAGGTTATATGCCTATCTAAGATAACTAGCATGATAAATGTTGATCTAGCTTTTCCTTTGACGTGAATTTATGTAATGCATGACTACAAAAGCTTATCTTCGGTTAACAGAGTGGCTCAGTGGTATGACCGTTGTAGCCGAAAGATAAATACTTAAATGCTCATAGTGTTACGTTGCTTGCGATATGGCCGAGCGCAACACATCTTTGCGTTCAAGCCAACTTTACGGATTCAAATTACGACTTGCACCGATCGCTTATTTTGCAGTCTCCCCCAAATACCTGTTGTGCGTGTTGACTTATATTAAATTGTCATTGTCTTTTTTTGTGACATTGTATTAACTCTACTACATCTTAAAAGTTCTTTTTATTTTTAAGTTTTATATACAATGCGTGTTTTACTTCACTTAGACTACAACGTTGCATTTAATAATTGTATTTTTCTTAGGTTTTTCACAACCACTACTCCACACCACTTTTAAAATCGTTTGTTCCATCAGCAACGCTTCCGGATTTTTCTACTTGGAAAGTGAACTTTCAGACTCGTGGTTAGGAGCAGCACACAAGGCGCTGACCCTCCCCAATGTCAGCATGACGCACAGCTCTGCAAGTACAATCAAGTATCACAGCTCTGCAAGCACAATATTTGGATTTGCAAAAATATGTACGAACAACGTCAGCTACTTTTCCACTGAACAGAATTTCTGCAAATGAAGTAAATACCATTTAAAATCTAACCCTTGGACAAAACAACAATGATTTGTGGAAAATTGCTCGCAAAGGCAAAATCACTGCTTCTCTGTTTCACAAAGTGGCACTTAAATCAACTTGAGGTTGCAAAAATATCGGGAGTGCTTTAACTTTAAATAAAATACTTGGGATCGCAAAAGACATCTCTTACATTTTAGCTATACACTGTGACCATGTAATAGAACAAGTGGCAAAGAGCTCCTATAAAAAGCTTCTTCTTTGCGAGCATGTAAATGGCAAACAAAGAATTGCGGCCTGTTTGTTGAGCGCTGCAACATTTGTTTTGGAGCCCCGCCACATTTATTAGCTTCATGCTCGTGCTCCTGGGAAGATGTAGTGGAAACTAAGTGTCCTTATACCTGTAAAGATATATCTCCTTTCATAATTCCACCTTCATTTTTAGAAGTGAATGTTGCTATGAAGCATAAACTGCAGATCCATATTAGGCTCAGGTTCCGAGACAAATGGGCTTTGCTGGGAGAAAATGGTGCGACTTTTTTGTTTTTTCAGAAAAAATATTTTTCACGAGTCATTTGATAAAGCGTATTGGTTTTCGCTGATGTTAAAATTTATTGTTCTCAGCGCAGTTTTTCCTTTGCTTTTGCAGAGAGTAAATGAAGATAGATACGAGTAACTACTTCTATGTAGTTGCAAATTGCTTTTATGCAAGCGCTAAAACTAGCAGCGTGAGTTTGTATAAAAATTGTTTTTTCTTTCTGTGATCAGAGTGTTAGTGAATATTTCAATTGCTTCGTTAGTGCCAAGCAGTTATGCATTGCAAAGTAAAAGAGCCTGCTCTGGTTTATTGGTGTTAGCTTTAAACATTAATCAGATTGATTCTATAGTCGGAAAGTAAAGATGTGCCGTAGTCTAAAATATTGTTAGGTATGAGGCTTTCGTTGTCATCAGAGAGTAATGTTGTTGCTTCCAGAGGCCAAATTCCAGTAGTCATTGGCGGGCAAAGGGTGAGGCAGTACTTCTCAAGATGTAAAGATATCCACCGCTTTGCCATAGTTAATATCTACCGCTATGCTTAAATCTTTGACGTACCATTAATCAAACGTCCTAATTCACTACCGAAGCGATTGAGTAATTCCCATTTATTCCTTGGCGGGAGGGGGAAGTATTTGAATGGTGGGGGCATGCTGCCCAGGCAAGCCGTCTTGTTGGTTGGCTGCCATGCAAAGGTTTTCTAATGAGAGGAAGCTGTGAGAATGGTTGTAATCAGGTATGGCTTTTAAAACATGTGGCAAGGTGTTTCTCTACATGCTTGCTGGAGCGGTTAGTTTTTGAGTAATCCTACTTCACTGTTAAAAAAAAGTTGCGGCATTGATTATATGGCTGAGATACATCATGTAGCATGGTATTGCAGGTAAATTACCGGAACATGGCATAAAGGCGTCTAAAATAACCAGCTGCCACGGTTTAAAGCTGTGCTAAATAGAAAATGTAATTCTTCAAATACCTGATGGAAGGCTAAAATAACTACGGTGCAGCTCGCACGGTAGTACATATTACAAATCATTTTTCATTTGACTTTAATAAATAATAGTCAACGGCAAAACAGAAGTCAAAAACAAAAAAGCCTTACTAAATGCGGGTGATAAGTACACTATAAACAGAACAGCAAGTTTCTAAATTGGCTTTGATATACATGATTAATGCTGAAAAAACTATTAAAGGCGCTGTATCATCAAATATCATATGGAATACTGCATTAAGATCCACGTATGTTGAAGGAGTATGTTTAATGGTTTAATAATAACATAGTAGAATACTGGGTGTTTCATCTCGATAATGCACTTTATGATAACTTGTATTTAAATAACTGTTGAAGATATAAAAACCAAACTTACATTTGTGAAAACTAATGGTGTCAGTTTACGCAGCAAAACTTTAATCAAAAAATGAAAGATTTATTAAACTTTTCACAAATGTTTCATATGCGAGCCCTTCTTCGTCTTATGGCAGGGTATCTATGATCCAGGTCAGGCACAAAAAAAGGATGAAGACCAAGAGTTTATCATTTTACCACCTCACCCTGCTGTGCTGCCTAGGTCAGATGCTGACAGTGATGGGAGTTGAGCCAGCACCTTGTTTCATCATCCAAACCAATCAGACCCATTATTCCTAAGGATGCCCGATGTATGGAACATGGTAAAATAATGTGGTCTGCAGTTCGTTCACTAGCGCCAGTTCTGCGAGCCCTTGGTTACATGGCACACATTGAAACGGTATTCCATTTCTTGCTAAACTCGAACAAGCATATTGTGATCGATGGTTGTCAAAGCCTCAGTTATGAACTGATGTTGGAAGAGACTGATAATTCAACACTTTTTTATTTGTGGCAGAGACTTTTGTACTCCTGGTGCCTTTCTTCTTTTCACAACTTTTGCATGGAATGGTCGTCAGTAGGAGCTCCAGCAATAAAATGATCAGAACAAACCAACGAGAACTTGTTAAGGATCCATCGTTTGTTTAACTGTTGTATACATCGTTTAAGTTAATTTGCCCACCTCGGTCTTCCAGCAGGATCTTCAGCATCTGTGGAAAAGGGAAAAAGCACAAAAGGCAGAGGACACAAACGTTTTCCTGTATCATAAAGGAAATTGCGCAAAGGAAAAATACTTCATTTTGACAGTTTTAGTGCATTATTGAAATACCCTACCACTTGGCACTAAATAACATAACATGATGACAAAAACTACCTAAAATACAAATTAGTTTAGTTTGCAGTCAATTTTCCTCTTGCTGTCAAGAAAATTAGCGTTACACACAGAACAACTCTGTTTAAATGATGCCTTGTAATCCATAAACTTGTTAACGAAAAAAATCTACTACATAAAAATAATAACATACCGGTAATTATACCACAAGCAATACAAGCAGATATATAACGTTTGAACTGACTACATTATGAAATTGATTGATTGCACTATATCATTTCTAAACTTCTGACAATTATGTAATTACTCGTGATTTTTAGTATTGTTTTATTTACTGTTTGTATTTGTTAATTTTGTTCTGTTTGCAGATTTTGTTGCATGCTTGTTTGTGAAACAATCTTTGACACACTTGGGCGATTGCTTACTTAATTAAGCTTTGAGATCTTTTGCAGTCTCCCCAAATAGGCCTACTAATAATTGAACAGCATTGTCATATTCACGTGGGTCAAAACCAACATGAAAATAACGTAATTGGCTGTCAGGAATAAAGTTTATTTGCATTTTTTGTACTAAGATATATAGTTGTGCAGGTACTGCAAACATAGACATAATGCATTTTTTAGCTAAAGCATTGTAACTAAGCAGGGAGATTGCCATTGTCCCTTTCTTATGAGCACTAAAATGCATACTCACACAGGTGTTGAACTTGTAGCCTTTCAATCAAAGGCAAGGTTCTTTGCACCACGCTATTGTTGTCAACATATGGAACAGGGTACATAAGCAGCAGAGTCATACCAGTGCAGCTAAACTGGTACCTATTAAAAATAGTTTTGTTTCATGCCTTTCTGTTGCTATATAACTTGTGTTAACTATATGTTCATAAGACTAAGTGTATACCAATATCGGTAACACAGCAGCATGGTTATGAAATGCTTTCAGTCTTGAATCAAGTAGAATAGGCAGAAAACAAAACAGTTGACTTTGCTGAAAGTTAACGGGTCTGTTAAATAAAATAAAATAAATATTAGAGTCTGGGTTGTATGTTTTAAGGTGTATCTCATTCCCTACAAACAGCGACTTAAATAAAGTCATTTTAGAGCATTTTAAGTGTTTGGCTGCAAATCTACGGCATAGTTTTTCAACCCCAAGGCTGTCATATTACATATCTATCCTATTTATTGATTAACAGAAGTGCACAGTAGGCTACCACTTCCAGCACCTTTAATTTATGAAATAGCTCTCACCACATCTCACATCATCTACAGAAAACTTATTAATGACTATAAGCTCATTTCAAGTAAGCCAAACAACAATTGCAGTTATGCAGTTGCTTTTTTCCACTCCAAACATACAACCGTTTTCCTATTTCAACACTACCAACCTCGCCTTGCAAACAGTTTGATGGCAACTTCACCTTTGACCTTTCCGTTACGCTTGAGGAAGCACTAGTGTGCAAAGGGTCTATTGACGTTAAACATACCTAATTTTTAAACGTTTTATTGAAAAGATTGTAGAAAGGGGCATGGTCACCGTACCTGACATAAACATCAAGCAGAACAATCGAAATAAAAAAACAAAAAAGAAAGTAAAAAAGCAGTCAGCCAAATAAACAAAATTTTGCTCTATGTAAAAACACCTGATAATAGCTAAAAGAAATACATTTCTCTCAGTGCCAAACTGTTGTTACCCTAACGAGGGGGACTAGCAGGTACTACATCTTGCCCAGGGGTGACCTGGGAGCAACGACAGTTAAAGAGTTAGCTCCATTAACACTCTAGGCAGGACCCTGTCGCCGGATGCAGTTATAGTCGTACTGCCCACGACTATGCTTTTTGCAGATAAATTATAGCACTATAACATCGCGTTTGAATTTTTATGATCTGATTTTAATCGCTTGATTGTGGATAATTTAAGTAAACCATTGGAAGTGTCCCTGTCTATTTAAGTCAAATCTAATGAATTGACTAAAGTTTCATGGTCCTCTATATCGCAGTTGAATCTTCCTTATTATTCTTCTTTATTAGAAAATATTTCGAGGAGCAGTGGTCGCCTGAAGTTGGAGTATAAAATGACAACTCGCTCTTTTTTAATTAGTAGTTTGAAAGTGGTTGACAGGTTCTGAAAAAGAAAGACAGTAAATACCTATTCTTTCACTTTTTATCCTACTCTGCTAGCTCGTTTAAAAATTATATCTTTAAGCAATCAAAAGAAGTAGGTTACCAGTCTTCAAACATGACACATATTAATCCACTGATTTATAACAAATTCTTTAAAGCATCTGATGAACTTGGAAAGTGATTTAATATTTTTGAGTGCTACAGGTAGTTTATTCCATAACATTGTTCCTCTAAATTTTAGTGTTTGTTGTGTGAGTTTTATTCTGCAATATTGAGAGCACAATTTGGACTTGGATCGACTACGAAGAGTGGCTTTCTCGCAAAGAAAGTTAGAATCAAAGATGTTTGAAAACGCTAGAGGAAGAAATTTATTAAAATATTTGTGCATAAATATGGCAATTTCAAGTTGTCCAGACTGCTGTATTGTTAGCAGATTGTGCTGTTGAAAAACTTACTGTGTTTCTGCTTCTTAGTATTAATTAAATTAATTGGTTTGGTTGAAACTTTTTGCAACTTTTGAATCATAGTTATATTGCCACGGCACCAGGATATTACACAGTATTGCACATAGCTATAAATAAAAGAGTGATATAAGGTTAGCAATGAGCTTTTATCAAGATACTGTTTCACTTTATTAATCACATGGTAGCTACATCTGAGTTTTTGTAGCAACCGTTGCATATGTAGCTTCCATGAAAGATGTTCATTGATGGTTAAACTCAAAAACTTGCAAGTGTTTACTCGTTTTAGACGTTTGTTTTTGAATTTAATTGACAGTGCAGTAGGTGGAAATAGACTATTTGGAGTTCTGAATGCAACATATAGGGTTTTATCAGTATTAGGTATTAATTTATTTGCAGTAAGCCAAGACTCGACATGTCTCAATTGAGTATTTGCAGCCTCATGTAATGCTTGATAAGAACTGCTCTTGAAAAATAAATTGATGTCGTCAGCAAAAAATTATTGCTTTGCCTGACGTTGCGTATTTAGAAAAATCATTTATTATCAAAAATCATAACTATTTACATGTATTTTTTGCCTTTTTTTGTGTGCAGAAATCACTTTGGCTTTTTTAAGATCTGTGATAAATTGACCGTGAGATAAAGATAAATTTAAATTAGAATGTAATGAGAACTTTATTTTACAACTCATGTTGGAATTTCATCAATTCCAGTGCTGTTTTTGTGTTGCATTTTTGAGATAATTTTTTTGATGTCAATTACCAATGTAGGGTTTGAGAACATTGAGTTGCATATTGGAGAGCCCGAAAATTTGCTAAATTGTTTTTCTGGGGTTGATAGTTTGTTTACTAATTTTTCACCAATACTAGATATGACAGCGATTTGAGCTGGTGGCCGTCACATGGACTTTGACTGAGGTGTCATAGCCTCAACACTGATTTCCCAATACTTGATTTAATTTGAAATTGAATTGAAGAAACCGTTATCTACAAATAAGCAAATCATAAGCGAACAATCATAAATTAACAAATAGCACAAACTTACTGGCAATTGTGACACTTCGTTTTGTTTTTTAAGGCAATAAATTTAGCACAAATTTTGATATATATAAATTTAAGGTTCTGCACAATAAAAATACAAAACTTTATTACTGAATAACACCGTAGACTTTACAATACTTATGCTGTATAACAACCGAGCTCTATTCAACTGTCTGTTTAGCGAGGTTTCCGAAATATGTAAATGAGAAATGAGGTACGCAGACAATTTACGCTTAAGACAAAACGATTATTGATCGAAACAAAGGAAACTGATTTATTCGAATTTAAAGCCTAATAACAAGTGCCATTATATGGCAGTAACACTAGAAGTATAATCGTTAAAGTAGTTAGTTAATAGATTCGAATCAGTACCCAATTTACCATCTATTATCAGTGTCGCGTTTCAATAGAATTTTCGTTCTATCGCAATCTTAATTTACTTCTTAAAACTGAGGCGACGTATAGTATCGCTTGAATAATTAAGTCTGGTTGCAATTTAATAGCTAGGAAAAAGATTGGCTTCCACTAAGATACTTTAACTCACGTACTTCTCGATCAAGAACAGAACAAATATATTCATAAACCACTCTATAACTTCAAATTCCCTTGCTTGCCAAAACACAGAACTAAAACACTTTAATAATTAAATATTAGAGACTGACTAAAACCACCAAAATAATCGCTTGATTTCTGTCACAACAATCACCACAGAACAACACCTTTTTACTACACTCTACTATCTTGCTCTAAACTATACTCTGAATTACACTTTCTGAATGAATAAAAGATCTTGCCGCCTCATATATATACGACTAGAAAATAATCTAGAAATTGCTAGAACATCACGTGACACAGGAAAAACACCGTGAATAGATTACATAATCGGTAATACGAGGTGCATTCAATAAGTTTTCAGACTTTTTTTGTACAGGCATTTATAATTGCCGTAAACTCGAGATATTTCAGTATGATGTGACTATACTCCTTATGAGATGATTGACCAATTTTTTTCTTGTTTAGGTGCAAATTTATAGCTACAGTAGGAATTAGAGTACACCTTACTAAATCCTGATTGTCACAGCTGGTGAATTTCAAAAATGCAATCTGGACGTGAGGACACATTAGAAGAATGATATGCGATCAAGTTCTGTTTTAAACTTGGAAAAACTGCCACGGAAACGTATGGTATGCTTCAGACTGCTTATGGACCATCTTGCATGAATCGATCATCAGTTTTTCAGTGGCACAAGAGATTCAAGGAAGGCAGGGAGTCCGTGAGGGATGATGAGAGATGTGGGAGGAGTAGGGAAGTCAGAACATCAGAGATGATTGGCCAAATAAACGATTTCATGAATAGGGACCGTCGTGTTTCTATAGAGACACTAAGCGCACAGTTTAATGTCAGTGTGGGAGCTGTATACATAATCATTCGTGAGGAACTGAAGATGCGGAAGATTTGCGCAAAGTTCGTCCCAAGAGTGCTCCGGGAAGATCAGAGAGAAAGACGTTGCAATGACAGCAAGGAGATGGTCTAGCTCATTAATTCAGATCCCCAAGTTCTTGATGCCCTGGTAATCTGCGATGAAAGCTGGATCTATTGTTATGATCCAGAGACCAAGAGACAGAGTTCCCAGTGGAAGCATGCTGGATCTCCCAGACCCAAGAAGGCCAGACAGAGCAAGTCCACCCAGAAACTCATGATGATCCCTTTTTTTGACAGCATGGACATAATCTACATTCACTGGGTTCCCACTGGAATCACAGTCAACAAGGAGTACTATATTGAAGTTTTAAGGGAGTTCAGGAAGAGATTCCGTCGGAAGAGGCCAGAACTCTTCGAATCAGGTCAGTGGCATTTCCATCAGGACAATGCCCCAGTCCACAACTCCATCCTCGTCACAGACTATTTGACCCAGATGGGCATCAAGATGGTTCCCCATCCTCCCTACAGCCCGGACCTTGCTTCCTGCGACTTTTGGTTATTCCCAAAGCTCAAGGAAAACCTCAGAGGCAATCGTTATTCCACAATTGAGGACATGAAAGAGGCTGTGACGAGGGTCCTAAACACGCTCACACAAGAAGACTTCCAGGGGGCTTTCCAGAAGTTGTTGGAACGGTACAATAAGTGCATTGATGTCGGAGGAGAATACTTTGAAGGGGACTAGAGTTTTTTGTGTGTACGGTTAATAAAAGTGTCCATACCAAAAAAGTCTGGAAACTTATTGAATGCAACTCGTACATGTAATAAAGAAAAAGAAAAATCATCGAGAAGAAACAAGAATCACTAGAATACACTGGAAAACTTAGTCACGTAGTTAACCATTGTGACATCGAAAAAGGCTGTGAGTTACAAATCTATTAATAAATACGAAAGAAAAAAGGTCTTTTTTTGAAAACAGTTTAGCAAGTTATGAGCTTCAGACAATTCAAATTTACAAATAAAATGATCACTGCAAAATAAAGCAACAGGTTACAACAACTATACACATATAAAAACTATTCTTTTAACGCAAATTTACTTATTCGTGACAAATAGAAAAGGGCATTGAGTGATTTTACTTTTTTTTCCAAGTAGTTTATTAAGGGTTTGCCAGGTTTGCTTCAAGTTATTTTTTTGTTTGTCAAAAAGAGATGAATAATGCAATTTATTTTTCTCTTGAATTGTATGAAAGTAAAAATTTCTAGCTTTGTTATTCTTCACTTTTGCTGTCAGCGTTTTCTTATTTACATACTTTTTGAAAAGTTTTTCTTTCTCATACATGAGGGCTTGAAGATCTTTATCAAACCAGCTATTAGAGTGAGGTTTTGGCCTCGGTTTGGTTAGGGGAAAACATGCATCAAAAACTTTATAGTAATGGTTCATGAATAATTTATGGGCTAAATTAGGGCCTGATTCCCCTAAAACCACATCAATGTCAAAAGTAGAGTCTAATGTTTTGTGAAAGCTGTTGATATTATCTGGGTTAAAGATTTCGATCTTTGAATTGTAAATACTTTTATGCTGTTTTGCTTGAAAACATGTGAACAGAGGCAGATGTTCAGAGACGGGGTGAAGAATAATTTTTGCTTTTATGACATGAGAATATATGTTTGTCCGGACATGGTCTAAAACGGTTGCACTGGAAATAGTAATGCATGTTGGTTTATTTATCAATGAGTAAAAACAGTGGTCAAAACATTGTTTCAATAAATTTACTAGTATATCTGTGTTCTGCTTGCATAAGGTCATAAATAAAATCTCTATATACAAGTATAAAGCATTTAGTATTTGGTTTGAGATGACTTGAGACACTATTTAAATTAGTAATAAATTGTTGGTTGGAGCTGGAGTCTGTCATTGGTATTATGTATATGGTGCCACATGTAATAATATCGTGTTTCAATTCAGTTTTTGCAAAAATAGACTCAAAAACTTTTTCATTCATAAATGAAAGTTCATTAATTAGGCTACTGTAAATTATTTTTTATATAAAAAGCTACACCTTCATTTTTCAAATTTTTTCTTGGATTTTGTACAAGTATATAATGATCAAGATTATTGCATGGGCATGAATTAAGTGGTGTAACCCACGTTTCAGCAATGGCTATTATATCTGGTTTTCTTGGTAAGGAAAAAAATTAAGGCTTAAAATTTAGTGAAGTTTGCAGTATTTACAAGTGATCTCATGTTTACACTCATACCAAGAAATTGGTTGGTAAAGTTGTCATTAATTGCAATGTCATGTATGTTTGAAGTATTAATGTACTGGCTACAGCTATCAAATAAAGTGTCATCTAAATTGTTATTACCAGTTTGAGGAATATCAAATAAGGAATTCGATTCTAGGACAAATACCCACCGGACAATTACCCCCCTTGCCAAATACCCACCGGACAAATACCCCCTGGACATATACCCACCACAAGATGAAATGTGAGGAAAAACCCTAACCCTAACCCTAATCCTAACCCTAACTCTAACCCTAACCCTAACCTTAACCCTAACCCTAACCCTAACCCTAACCCTAACCCTAACCCTAACCCTAATCCTAACCCTAACCCTAACCCTAACCCTAACCTTAACCCTAACCCTAACCTTAACCCTAACCCTAACCCTAACCCTAACCCTTAAACAAAACAAAAAAAACTGGTGGGTAATTGTCCGGTGGGTATTTGGCAAGGGGGGTAATTGTCCGGTGGGTATTTGTCCGGGGGTATATGTCCGGTGGGTATTTGTCCGGTGGGTATTTGTCCTGATACCAAGGAATTCATGTAATCAACTGAGATATCTAGATCACATAAGAGGTTTAAAAAGCATTTATTATTGTTTAAAGGCATAACAGGATTACAAATGAATATTTGGCTCAAAAATTGAATTACAATTAGACTACTGGTAAAGTTGGAAAAAATGCACAATAGCCTTTTGTATTGTGTGGTTTATTGTGCTTCTAGAAATATTAATAGCTAGCGGCATTTAATTAGCTGTTAGTACATCAAAAAAGCAGTAAGAAACTATTTTTTAGGAAATCTAATTCTAGCAATGCTAGTAAAATCATCAATTCTATGTCTTTTACCTTCAAAAATGCAAAATATATTACCTTTTTGTGTCCAAACGTTTTAAAACTCAAAAACTTTTTTAGATTGTCCCAGCAATTTAGATCTGCGCCTTGTCAAAGTTTCTGTTATAGCAAGTTTAGGATCTGATTCCTTAATTGCTTTCAATAATGGTTTACTGTTAAATACCTGATTTCTGACAGACCTTCTGACAAATTTAATGATTATTGGATTTTTTCCTTTTCGAGTAGGTATTCCATGACAAATATCAACGTCGCTATTACAAATAGGATGAGCAAATTTTCGTCTAGAATTCAGAGTATCTAGAACAAAATTTTCAAAAGTTAAATAATCTGCATTTTCTTTGGGAAGGTTAACACATCCATGTAAAATAAGGCAGTTGCTCCTTCCATACTTTTGAAGATCATCCATTCTTTTTTCTTTTTCTTCAATTTGCTTAGCCAAATCTTTTATTGTGGCTTTAATTGCTTAATTTAATTGCTTTGTGGCTTTAATGTTTATTGTGGCACTTAATTACGACAGTTCTTCAAGTAGTTTTTTTTTACCTTTGCAGTTACAGGTACCTGAAACAAAAGCAGGAGCCATCAGCGTTCTCATTTACACCTGATGTGTTTAAGAAATTTGACTGATACTCGTCTTGTTTTTGTTCAATTTTAGCCAGCTTTTCCAGAGCTACAGCCAATTCCTGAGATGTCATTTCAGATCTAATATTATGAGCAGCAGTTTCCAAAAATCGTGCAGATAGAAATGAAATTGCAAGTATTAAATACCAATAATAATTACATCGTTTTACCTAGCACAGTAAACCACCTTGCCAACACACAACCTTATTCAAATAGATTCCCTAATTATACGGGAGTAACAATAATAATAATCATACGGTAATAAAAGATTTGACTTGACTCGAGTGGTTAGGACAAAATGACTCGACTCGACATCAATGACTCGTGACTCGACTAGAGACTCAAACTCAAGCGGCTTGTTCCCAGCACTAACTTCAGCTAGAGTCCACTGGCTTAGATTCGGCTAAGTAGCTAAAAACCTTAGATCAGCAGTGCTCTGTATCTAATAGCATACAGTACTTCATTATCTATCTGCACTAATAACAATTAAAATTGGAAAAAGTAATCAAACCCTCGCAGGATAATCTATCCAAGCAACTTTTCTCCATATCAGTAAATGTTGAAAAAGGATCTGCTATTAATAAACAGTAGTAAAGTCAGCTTAGACATTTATTTGCCATAAGAAAAATTAGTTGCGCTAACGCATTGTAGCGTGTCGCGCCTCGCACTTCATCGAGCTGCCACGCCAAACATCTTTTTGTCTTTTTTTTACATTTTTTTTATTAGTTTGCTTTCAGTGGCTTAGCACCTTGCTCCCACTGATGTGTGTGAGATTCTAGTTGTTTGATGTAAGAGCTGTGTTTGCTGATTTGCAACTTCGTGCGTCCCCAGTTTGACGCCTTGCTTGCGCACCTTTGCTGCTTTACCCTTTGATTTTGCTGATGAAGCAATGTTAACTGACGAAGTATCTACCGTCAGATTTGTAGCCGCTCGGCTATCTCCGTTTCAAGTATATCGTGCTCCTATAGTCCGCACGCCTGGCGATGTAACCTCACGCCAGGAATCTAGCCTGCATGGCTTTCCGGCAACCTAGCCGTGATATTGCAATGCGTATTGTTTATTATTATTGTATGCGTCTAAAATCACACACACATATTTTTATTTTTTTATTAGGGCTAGATTATGTTTATTTTTATCTTCTCTTGGTAGCTCGGTGATCGGCTTGCCTTTCCCGCCATTAGGTTGTTTATCCGTTATTTTTTGTTAATGTGACGTGTGCAGTGTCCTGTTTACATAGACGTGTGCAGCGACCCAATTCGTGGTGTCGCGTGCAGATTTTGTTACCAACCATGTGGTCGGAGATATTGTGCTCTCGTTCTCTTCGTCGATCGCCGTGGCGGACGGACGTGTTCTGGTTGTCTGTCATGTTTCTCGTTCGTTGTTGATCGTCGTGGCAGAAGGACGTGATTTTTGATTATCTGCCACAGCTTGCGCGAATTGATGGAATAAAATATTGCTGTAGTGCTTTCTTCCTTGTGACTGCCATAGTTCCCAGCAATTGGGATTCAGTCAGCACGTTATTGTTCGAAGGAACATATTTCCTACAGCATCCTTAATTTCTTATTCAAATAGAATCTTTTTGAATAAGATTTGATTCTAATTGAATAGGAAACTGAGGATGCGTTAGCGAAATTAATTTTTCTTATGGCAAATAAATGTCTAAGCTGACTTTATTGTTTTTTATCGATAACAGACCCTTTTTCAATATCTATCTATACCACAATACTAGCTTTCAACTCTACTTTCTTTTTATGTTCCTTCAGTTTGAATCAGTAAGTTCTTCTTCTTCTTTTGGAAGGGTTCCACATTTTCAGATGCTGGCAGTGATGGTGTAGCGGTTGGTTGGTCTTCGATTGTTCTGGTCAGAGATTACTGTTGCCAGAGAAGCATTCGCGCTACACGTATATAAAAGTTCTCTCACCTCCCCGTCCAGTTGTGGCCGAATTGATTTCTCTCTTCACAGCGAAGTGTCTTGAGAAATATCCAAAAGAATTATTGCTATTCAAAATGACTTAATGTCTAAAAACAGTTACAATATACTGACACCTTCTTATTCTACTTGCTTTCTTTTTCTCTCTCTGCCGTCACATGTTGGCTGGAACATCGCGTGATCCAGTCTACTGTGACGTCACAATACTACAATATCACGATAAGTAGCATAAGTCTTTGACCTAATGCTACATATGTTCCCCCCTTATGCAAAAACAAAAACAAACGTATGTACAGAACTACAATGCAAAAATGTTATGCTATGTGAAAATACAAACGATAACAGTTAGCAATGTGAAAAGTTCAAGCAGCGCAAGATGAAAGAAGGAAAAGAGTAGAGAAAGAAGGAGAGAAAAGGAAAGAATGTCAAGTAAAGAGAAGACACTGCCGAACTAAACATAAAGCAACTCGTACGTCGATCAACCCCACACAAAATTACTCAAAACAAGAACTGAAGCAACAACTTAACACATAATCAAAGCTAAAATAACTGAACACATGTCAATGACAATTCACAAGCTATTAATAAGTTGCACCCTTGCTTTAACAGGCAGTCATCAATGAAATCAGTCACTTGATAGGTGTGGTATGTAACCAGACAAAACGACCAAGACAAAATAAATCACTGTGGTGGATGCAACATTACATATTATACATAAGAAGTCATCGGTATTCGAAATACACTACACATTTTCTTTTCTATAAAACAATGGCATTCAAAACAAGGTTAAGTTTCAAAAGTTTAAGGTTGGGAGTTACAACATTTCGTAATCTCTAAAGCGCTTTGGGGCGTGAATAGGTCGCCCTTTGGAAGTATGTTTGTTTCTTGTGCTATTGTTATGTAGGTTGTCGTGTAGTGTGTGTTGTTCTGCATGTCTTTCAGATGGTGTTCGCGAACAAGTGTCATCAAGATTATCAAACATTTCAGACCGGAGTGAGAGCGAATGAATACTTTCTGCGTCAAGATTTGCCGTGTGTGGGCACGCATTCTCAGACTCTTCATTGAGTGACGTCATGCTAAAAATAGCGGGCTTGACTCTGTCGATGGATACCCTATCTTGATGAGTTCCATAATCTAGCACGAAAAACTTGCGGCATCGCTCTAGGATGAGGTATGGACCTCGATATGCTGGTTGCAATGAATGGCGTCGCACATCATCTTTCACAAACACATGAGTGACCTGGGGATTGAATAAAGCCGAATCGAGATGTGATGATCTATTCGTTTTTCTAGGAGGATGATAGCGAAAAGTTGCCACTCGCTGGGCCAATGACTTCACAAATTCTCTAGTAGGCAAAGTTTCATCTTCCCTTTCCTGAGCGACAAAGAATTCTCCGGGCAAACGTAATTTTCCTCCAAACACGAAATCGTTAGGTGAATGGTTGTCTAGATCTTCCTTAGGCTGATTTCTTAAGCTCAACAGTGCCCATGGTAAGTTGTCGTACCAATCAGTTGGAGATTCCGCACACTTCAAGGCAGTTTTGAGAGTTCTGTTAACCCGTTCTACCAAGCCCTGCGCTTGAGGATGGTAAGCAGTGCTATGATGTAGTTGTGCACCGAGAAATAGAGCTAGTTTTCTCCACAAAGCACTTGTAAACTGGGCTCCGCGATCACAATATATGTGAGATGGGCTACCAAATAAAGACACCCATGATGGAACAAATGCTAAGGAGCATTCCTCAGCTGAGATTCCCTGGAGAGGAACAGCCTGCATGAAACGCGAGTACCTATCTATAATTACTAATAAGTACGAGTAGCCTTTGCTTAACGGAAGTGGCCCGGTAATGTCCACATAGACATGAGTAAACCTTTCGTTAGGAGGAGGAGTCACCTCTTCCAGAGGAGCTCTGTTATGCCGCTGTATTTTGGAGCGGTTGCATTGCAAACATTCTCTTGTCCATTGGGCGACATGTTTCTTGATCCCTATCCAAACTACTTTTTCTGTCAACAAGGCTATGCTTCCCCTTATGCCAGGGTGTGCTTGTGAATGGAAGTGTTTGAAGACAGATGCACGCAAAGAGACAGGAATTACTGGTCGCAGCCTACCAGTCGATACATCGCATAATATGTTAATGCCATGTTCAGCTAATGGTATATCTTTCAGCACCAGGGCCGTGCTGTTGTTGCGGCGCAAATCTGTGATTTCTGGATCTGTTCGCTGCGCGACAGCCAATTGTAAGTAATCCAGTGGAGCAGAAGATGGAGTGATGAGGTTCAGCAATGGTGGCTCAAGCGGCCTGGATAAAGCATCAGCCACATTCTCTCGTTCTGATACGTGTTCCACTCGAGATGTGAATTGCAATATGTAATCGATGAAGCGAGCTTGGCGTGGAGACGCAGCTGGAGAGTTATGTTGAAACTTTCTGACAATTGGCTTGTGATCAGTTTTTAGAAGGAAATTACGTCCTTCAAGAAAGTATTGAAAATGTTTGATTGCCGCATAACAGGCAAATAGCTCTCGCTCGAAGCAAGACCATGAACGTTGTGAGTGTGTGAGTGCCTTCGACCAAAAGGCGAGGGGTTGCCGCAATCCATTTGAAACTTGTTGCAGTACTGCACCTACCGCACTGTCGCTCGCGTCCGTAATCAGCTCTAAATTGGCTTCATGATTAGGATGAGCTAAAACTGTCGCTTTTTCCACAGCTTGCTTTGCTTTTAAAAAGCAGTTTTCGGTTTCCGGCGACCATAAGAGGTGGGTCATTCTTGCCCCTGTGCTAAGTAACGAATATAGCGGCGAGAGAATTTCCGCACAGTCGGGAATGAATCTACAATAGAATTGAATCATGCCAAGAAATCGTCTTAACTGTCTCTTGGTTCGCGGGCGCACATAATCCGTTAGTGCTTTGATGTTTTTTGTTCTAGGCTTAACTCCTTCCGCAGATACCAAATGACCCAAAAACGAGAGCTCTTTTACGGCAAAGACACATTTGGCATCATTTACCACCAAACCATGTTGTTGTAACCTTTCGAAAACTAAGCTTAGCAGTTTGCGATGATCATCCAAATCTGGCGACATAATGATAATGTCGTCCAAATAAACAAATACTCTCGGAAGACCTGAGAGGACTTCATTCATCAGTTTTTGAAAGTACCCGCTAGAGGTGGCCAGACCCATGGGGAGATAGAGATATTTGTAATTTCCAAGAGTGGTTATGGTCAGCTTGTGGGAATCTGCAGGGTCGACAGGAATGTGGTAATATGCGTCTTTAATATCCACTGAACTGAACCAAGAACATCCGTGAGCCATGGACGAAAAATCATTAATGTTAGGAAGGGCGTAGCGAGTAACCTTCAAGATTTTGTTTAAAGCCACAAAGTCGGCGCACAGTCGATATTTACCTGAGGGTTCTTTACCATAACAATTGGACTAGCCCAAGCACTCTGGCTCTCGGCTAAAATGCCTCGATTTACTAAATGCTTCACCTCCTGTTTCAAGGCTACGAATTTATCTGGTGCTAGTCGTCGTGCACGAGACCAAACAGGTACTTCTTTAGTAGTTTCAACATGAGCAGTAATAGAATGTTTTATCTCTAGTGATCGCGTGGAGGCATTAAAAACTTGAGGGTAGTGCAATTTTAAATGTTGTAAGAGGCTCGAACTTGACTGTTGTGAAGATTGTACAGTAAAGTCCGTTTCAATACCTTCTTCAATCGGCAAAGAAAATTTTTCTATCTCTGGTGGTTGGAAAAGTCTACGAGCGGTAAGATCAATGCACAAGTTGAAACGTCGTAAGAAATTTGCTCCTAGAATTCCGTATGGCAATTTAGCTGCATAAAAATCAAACTCAAAAAGTTGGGAAAATCCAAGATTAATTTGGGTTTTAAGTTGACCTTCGATTAGCACAGAGCCACCACCAATGGTCGAAATAGTGTGACCACTGACTGGTTGAAGGAGCGATGTGTCGACTGCCCACAGTGGCAAAAATGAATGAACAGCCCCCGTGTCTATCAAGAACTCGATATTGTAGCAAGTGTCGCGTACGAAGAGTAGGGAACTTGACTCTGAGGCATATGACTTACGAGCCCCTAGTTCATGAAGGTCAACCTGGCATTTTGTTGCCTGTTTCTGTTGATACATTGGACAAGATGGGCCCCAGCATTTTAAGGCGCGGTCACCAAATCGACGATGGTAACTGCAAACGTTGTTTACGGGTCGAGTTGGATATTGGTTTGGTGAGAAAGAACTGGAATCTGTAGTGTGTTGAGGTACATGTTTGTGAGGTTGTGAAGGTGTGTGAGTATATTTATGTGGTGATGGTGGTGAGGTTTGGTGCAAACTAGAAAGAGTGCGATCCAACTTATCAAGCCGAGATTCTAACATTTGGTTTATAATAGCCTGGTTTGTTGGGTTTTGAGCATTATGGTCAACATCTTCACCTGCAACAAACGATTGTTTACGTGCCAAGATACTATCGGCGTGTTGGGCTAAAATCTCCAAAGGTTCTTTTTCATAAGGATATAACGTGAGACGAGTCTGAGCATCAACAGATTCTAACAGTTTCCGCCGAATTAAAGCTTGACCTATTTCCGAATTGGTTGGGAATTGGGAAGATAATAAAGCTTGTAAACGAATCAAATATTCTGTGACTGTGTCCCCTTGTCTTTGAGTTTCTGAAAAGAATGATTTAAGACGGTCCTGGTTCTTTGGTGAAAATCGCTTCAGCAGCACATTTTTTAATGTTGTAAAAGGTTCATTTGAGTTAATTTGAGGCCATGCATCTGAAATCATCTGCATAACTTTATTGTCATGACTTAAAGCTGTGGCAAGCAAGGCAAATTTTGTGTTTTCTGAAGTAATATGTGATTCTGTAAATAACAGTTCAATAATGTGAAAGTATCCTTGAGGATTGTTCAACCAAAATTTGGGTAGTTGTGGTGGTTCGTGTTTTCTAATAAAACTAGTGTGTTGCATTTGATTGGCGTCTGTAGAATTATACGGTAAGCTACATGGTGAGCCTATCGGCGTTGTGTCTGGGGATGAAACACCTGCACTGTGTATGCCAGCAAAAGACGAGTTAGGTGTTGGGTTCTGAATTAATTCGCAGCCATCAGAAGTGTGTGGCAAACTATCTAGCGGGGTGGATACCATTCGCGTTGGCCCAACATGTGCCTTATTTGTCAAAACATACGCTAAAACTACAATAACTGCAATAGATAGCAAAAGCATAAACACATACCATGAATATTCAAACAATAAGTTGATAACCCAAATAGGCGTTACCTTTCCACTCTCCGACATAATAAAATTGCTATACTCGAAATAATCGCTTCTAAAATGAGACGCCAAAATTTGAAATAACAGTTTTAATGTTCACACTACTTTTGCGCTAGCCAATAGTAAATTGCTAGATTGCGTCTTTGATCGTATCGATTGTGAGGTAATGCTCGCGTGATCGTTGAGGATTTTCAAGATGGCCGCTTTTACTGGTAGCAGCAGGCTTGTACAAATTTAAACGCGATATTTTAATACTAAAAGTCTTTAAAATTTTTGACAATTGTAAACAGAAAGCAATTGCCAGAAGTCCGTTTGGGAACTAGTTCGTTGTCGGGGGTCACCAAAATGTAGCGGTTGGTTGGTCTTTGATTGCTTCTGGTCAGAGATTACTGTTGCCAGAGAAGCATTCGCGCTACACGTATATAAAAGTTCTCTCACCTCCCCGTCCAGTTGTGGCCGAATTGATTTCTCTCTTCACAGCGAAGTGTCTTGAGAAATATCCAAAAGAATTATTGCTATTCAAAATGACTTAATGTCTAAAAACAGTTACAATATACTGACACCTTCTTATTCTACTTGCTTTCTTTTTCTCTCTCTGCCGTCACATGTTGGCTGGAACATCGCGTGATCCAGTCTACTGTGACGTCACAATACTACAATATCACGATAAGTAGCATAAGTCTTTGACCTAATGCTACAATGGTACTCAGCCAGCATCGTGTGTCGACATCCAAAGCCGTCAGTCCACATATTCCTGTGGGTGCCCGATGTACGGGGCATGTCAGAATGATGTGTTCTGCAGTTTGTTCTGCAGCGCCACACTCGCAATTCGATGTAGGAGCAAGGCCCCATTTGTGCATAAACGACTGAAAACACCCAACACCAGCCCGCAAGCGGTTGAGCTTGACCCATAATGATCTGGGCAGGCCCATCCCCATTGGCCTAGTGCTTGTCCTAGGAATGAAAGCACGGAGATCAGATGAACACTCCGAGTATTCCGTGCTCCATTAATCAGTAAGTTTATGCAGAGTCATTCATTTGCTTTGGCTTTGAGCTGAGCAAACTAACTCTTTGAAGCATGCAACTTACAGCATGCAGAAGCAGCCAAGCGTGACTGTGTAATAAGGAATCAAAAAAATTAGGAGTTGCACAACCGCTAAAGGAAAGTATGATTTTTGCGTCAATTTCCGTAGTTCCGCATTTTAATGTAGCCCCAAATTAACCATGTGACAAAATTACTGGCGGTGTATTTAATCGGTCGTCTGTAGTAATCCATGGCTTCATTTCAGTAATGTCTGTATTACAGAATGTAGGAGCTAGGGTTAACATGCAAGGTGAAGGTTAGGAGACAATGTAAACATGAACTAGTCAGGCCCTTTTGGAGAGGCTTTTGGTAAAGAAATCGTGTCACGGACCTGTGGACACAAGTCTTCAAATGGCACAAGCGCTTGAAGAATGGCCTTGAAAAACTTGAGGGTGATGTACAGGTTAGGACGACCTTCCACAAGAAATGCAAACAAAAACTAGATTACAGCAGCTGGCGTAAGAAATCAAAGATTGTTAGTGACATTAACGGTATATGAAGCATGTGAAGTTGGTCTAAACAAAGATTCTAGGCTGACCATCTTTTTGCTTGATCTAGAATGAAGATGTGTACCGAAATGGCATTGCTTTCGCATATATTATACAGTAATCAGTGTGAGGCAGTTTTGGTGAAAAACAAGTCACAGTTTTTGATCACCCTTTATCATTCTTTGCAGATCAAGCACTGTGTGAGGGCAACATTAAATATTGATAATTAATATTTGTATTCTGCTCTCTTCCTAGGACCAAGACTGTCCTTAGACGTTTGGTTTTAAATAGGCATAGTACAGGCATGGTAGGAATAGTAGGCATAGTACAGGCATAGTAGGGATAGTACAGGCACAGTAGTCGTAGTACCAGTACAAAGATGTGAGGTAGATGTGCGACCAAAAGCATTAGACAGTGGCTATTTTGCTGTCGACGGCAATTTACCCTTAGAGACTATTTTGCCGTGAGTTACTTGTGATTGGTCAATCTTAATGATGTACTAAACATGTGACTTTTGGTCGTTTCTGATTGGTCAATTTTAAAAACCAATTAAAAAAATTTTGCACCCCCAGGTCTCTATCCCCCACCCTATACACTCCCTTCCAGTGTACACTGCCCCGTACATTTACATACCGGGCTTGCCCCTTCGGTGTACACTGCTTTTTTATTAGGCAGTGGCTATTTTGCCGTCGACGGCAATTTACCCTCAGAGACTATTTTGCCGTGAGTTGTTTGTGATTGGTCAATCTTAATGACGTACTAAACATGTGACTTTTGGTCGTCTCTGATTGGTCAATTTTAAAAACCAAAAAAAAAAATTTTGCACCCCCAGGTCTCTATCCCCCACCCTGTACACTCTCTTGCAGTGTACACTGCCCCGTACATTTACATACCGGGCCTGCCCCTTCAGTGTACACTGCCTTTCTTTTAAAGCCCTGGCCAGCTGAGATTCGAACCCGATACCTTGGTATCTCAAGACCAGTGCTCTATCCACTACACCACAGAGTCACTGGTGCGATAATAGCAAATTTGCATATATAAACACACGTGAATGATCACGGCAAAATAGATTCCAAAGGTAAATTGCTGTCGACGGCGAAATAGCCACTGCCTTTTTATTAATGCCCTGCCAGCTGAGATTCAAACCCACAACCATGGTATCTCAAGACCAGCGCACTACCTGCTACACCACAGTGTCACTGGTGTAATTGTAGCAAATATGGCTATATAAACATATGTGAATGACTACGGCAAAATAGATTCCAAGGGCAAATTGCTGTCGATGGCGAAATAGCCACTGCCAAAACATTAAAAGCTCTAGTTATCATTACTATGCCTGTACTATGCCTACAGTGTTTGTACTATGCCTACTATTCCTATTTATAACTACATAAATGATGATGAGGACCATGAACATGAAATAAACTTTTCATATATGCAGGAGCTATGTTATTCAAAATTTTGTACACTAGGCAACAAAGTTTGTACTGCAGGCAATAATCACTAGGCAATATGTGACATTTGCAGAAAGGAGCAGTGTGACTGTCGATTGGCAAATGGAATATAAATCTAATGCTGGCATTTAGTACTTTTTCTAGTAAATGCTGTGGTACACATGAACTGATGAATATCAGGGTTTTTTAAGGGAAATGTTAGGTGCTTGATATGGACCTGTAGCAACCCAAAAATATTTCACTAATTTAAAATGATTAGATGTGTTTTGCACTCTATTACATAGACATAATTTTCTCTGATTCTAGGGACTTGATTTTCATTTTTAGGGAGTTGAATCGGATCCCAAAAACACCTTAAAAAACTTTGTGAATACAAACAATTACAGTAATCTATACAAAAGATAATATAACATTTCACTGACAGAATTTTAATTTGGCAGTGGCTATTTTGCTGTCGACGGCAATTTGCCCTTGGAATCTATTTTGCCGTAGTCATTCACATGTGTTTATATAGCCATATTTGCTACAATTACACCAGTGACACTGTGGTGTAGTGAATAGTGTGCTGGTCTTGAGATACCATGGTTGTGGGTTTGAATCTCAGCTGGCAGGGCATTAGAAAAAAGGCAGTGTACACCGAAGGGGCAAGCCCGGTATGTAAATGTACGGGGCAGTGTACACTGGAAGGGAGTGTACAGGGTGGGGGATAGAGACCTGGGGGTGCAAAATTTTTTTAATTGGTTTTTAAAATTGACCAATCAGAAACGACCAAAAGTCACATGTTTTGTATGTCATTAAGATTGACCAATCACAAATAACTCATGACATAATAGTCTCTGAGGGTAAATTGCTGTCGACGGCAAAATAGCCACTGCCTTTTAATTTCTTGAGATTAGTAATGACGTATATTTTTTAATTTACTTAATTTGAAAAAGCATACTCTACATATTTTATATATCATTTTCAGTGAAACTCAATTGATGATCCAGTAAAATATTCAATAATTTGAAAGTATGAGTAACTTCAGAGTTAGTCTGCAATGGTTCATGTAAATGCATAACTTGTGATTGGTATACTGTTCTCATTTGCCTTTTTCACCTATAAGCAGTTGTGTTTCAAGCATGTTTAACATCAGAAAATTTTTCATTGTCCACATTTTAATGGCAGTGTTTTTATTAAGAAGTGTCTCTTTTGCCGTAGATGGCATTTTACTTTTGGAGGCTATTTTGCCACCACAGTCTATGAGTGTTTTCATGGGCATATTTGCTGTAATGCTGACAGTGATACTGTAGTGTAGTGCAGGGTTTTTTTAAGGTGATTTAAGGACCTTATTTAGGTCCCCAAAATGCAAATCTGGTCCTTAGAGTCAGAGAAAATTATTTCTATGTTATAGAGTGCAAAATATCTAATCGTTTTAAATTTAGTGAAATGTTTGTTGGATTCCTACCGGTCCATATCGGGCACCTAACATTTTCCTTATAAGAAAATCCTGGTGTAGTGAATAGTGCAGCTGCCTTCAAATGTGATGATTATATAAGTTCAAGTCTTTGCTGATAGGGTACTTGGACAAAGGCAATGTACACTGGAGGGGGTTTGCTTTGTGAATAAATGAGGGAGTGTTCAGTGTGGGGAAGTGTACACTGGGGTTGTAGTTTTGTAAAATTTGTTGTAGAAATTGACCTATTAGAAAGAACCAAAAGTCACGTGTTTAATAGGCCATTAAAATTGACCACTCACCAATGTCTGACATCAAAATAGCCACTGCTTTCATATTATTGCAGATCGATGAAAATCAGTATTAGGATTAAAATTAATATGCAGAGTTGTGTCATCAGCATATTTATGAATGTGAAGACCAAATTTATCTCCAACACTATGTAATTCGTTTATGTACAGAATATAAAGTAGTGGCCCAAGTATAGCCCCTTGTGATACACCAAGTAAAACAGGCGTTTTATGATAATATATTCCATTTTAGCAGGTCATTGACATAAAATTTGAGTAAATGCAATTGCAACCATTTTAGAACTTTACCAGTAAGGCTGAAACATATGTTCAGTTGTAACAGTAATTGCTTATGATTGACTGTGTCAAATGTAGAGGACAAGTCCAACATCAAAACAGCAGCAATGTTTTTCCTAACAATTGCTTCATAAATGTCATTTACAATTTAAATGAATGGTTTTGTTTGTATCCAGAATGATTAGGATTGTACAAATCATTCTTCAAAAGATGGTTATTAATCTGGTGAAAGGCTGCTTTTTCCAATACTTTGACAGCAAAAAGTGTGATACTTATTTGATGGTAGTTTTTTAGGTCATCACTATCAAGGTTTATATACTTGTTGCATGCTTTAGATCATTTGGGAAGGTGGCATCAGCAAAGGATCTATTTACAATGTAATATAAAAATTGATTAACGACCTCTGGACATAATATTAGTAAATTTAGTGGAGCTGACTCTATCAAATAATTTTTGCTTTTAAAGTTAGAAAGAATTGGGCCAAAATCATCTTCAATGACATATACAATATAGAGTGACATGATTTTCTGCTGAGACTCTCCTTCACATATTATAAGCATCACACAGTGATTACCAGCAATAGAACTAGATTGTATTGCAAGCATATTTCTCTGAAAATAGTGACCAGATTTAATAATGAGCTCACCAAATAATTGACCTGATAATAAAACTGTTGGAACAGTTGTCACCGGATGACTTTTTGAACTGATCATAAAAAGCTTTGTGATTGTTAATTAGACAAAAACTTTAGCCTGATCTACATTACGTGTGAATGTTTTATTGGCTTGGCTTGGCATGGCTTGACTTCCATGTCAAAGCTGTCTACACTGCAATTGCTTCCGTTTTTAATTTAGGGCTTGTTTACCCATGTTCTGGTTTTGCCTTTGTATTTTTATGTGTGAATGGATTTCACTGGACCATTTTGATTAAAAAAAAAATTTGAGCGTTCTAGATCAACCAGTTTTCAATGCTGAATCTGTCATTTTTAGTATGATTTTCACATTCAGCACCCTCAAAACTGTGGCAATAGACATTTAGATCATCTCTGTAGCTTAAGGTGGAGCCACAATAGATAAAAAAACCAGTCAAACATGACCCAAAAAAGACCATCGAGTGGCCAGTTTGCCACATTGACTATCACAAAAACTGTTTGATCTAGAACACTTAAATTTTTTTTAATCAAGATGGTCAGTGAATTCTATTCACACATAAAAGTGAAGGCAAAACTAGAACATAGGTGAGCGAATTTGAAATATACTAAATTAAAAATGAAATGAACTTTGAGCATGTGCAATAGCAGTGTGAAAGTTGTTTCTATAGACAAATGTATGAAGTCATGGTACCACCATTATGTGTACAGGAATTATGCAAGTAAATAAAAAATATTAACTTTTTGTTGTTCACAAGCACCCAATGCATGAAGCCTGCACAACTGGCTCAAGAGATTTTGTTATCCTCAATATTACTAATGGGGAGCCCTGTCAGGCGAGACTGGCAAAGCTGGCTAGTGAAATATAATTACACTTGTACGTAGAGTTATGTAACAATAAAAGCAGTAAATCAAACAAAGTACAATTTATTAATTATTGTTGTAAACGTGGCGTTCTGAAGGTCTTTAAGGCACAATAGTATGTTTTTCTGCACGATATGTGTTTTTAAGTTAAATTCATTAAAGCATTTCATAAATTTTCTTTCATCTTGGCATTTCTTTCTTTTTAAGTAATGTAGATTTGCATCAAACCAAGGTTGATATGGCCTTGGGTTAATCGTTTTTTTTTACAACTAAAGCCAGAGAGTAAAGAGAAACTGTTAATTGCCTAGTTTAGCTCAATTTAGTCATTAATGTTTACCCAAGTTATACTTTTAGTTTTTTTTCACTTCCATAAGTTTCCGTATTTCTGCAATTTTTGTACTTCATAAATGGGTAGTTTTTCCATGCTGTAGTTATTCCTTTTCATGGAATAATTTTTTTTATTTCTGTAATTCCATGCTTAAGTATAAATTTTTGTGATTTAGCAATTTCAGTGTAAATTTCTGGGTTATTTTTAAATTACCAGTTGTAGAGTTGTCTCTGTGTGACTTCTAACTTTTCCCAGGCTGAAATTGTGATAAAAAGAACTCATTTTGCATCTTCAGAAGCACTCGAGGCTTCTGGGACCAGGTAGCTGAAGAGTTTTGAGCTAGGAGGACGAATGTTCCACAACAACACTAAAATCTGAATATGTAAAAAAATCCTAACTTAATTACAGATTGCAGAAATTCACTAAAATTGAATGATTTAGTCTTAACACCTATTACTTATTAAAGATTAAGATGCATAGTTTAACTCAATTTAATTATCTAATTTTATCCAACTGAGTGGTTGTATTTGTAGTTTTTTAATCTACTTCCAAAATTTTAGTATTTCTGCACCTAGGTCTGTGTTTTACTACGAATTTTTGCAAATCAGCAATTTTATTGGGTAGTGTAAATTTTCGTTTTTTTATGAATTAATACTTGCATATCTTAGTGTAAATTTCTGTCATTAAATAATTTAATCTATAGTTCACTCTGAATTTTTGTAAGTCTGGGAGTTTTTTAGTTAAGTGTTGCCCAGCTTGCCAAGTGCTTCCACATGTAGCAGAATCAAATGCAAAAGTGCGTTAACTCAAAAGAGGGGTATTTGAAAAGGGACAATCCATAATTTGTTGAAAAATATTGAAATAAGATCTTAAACACAACAGTGTCATTACTTTTTTGTTACTCATATATTAGGTAAAGATGTTCTCAAAATTATTTTTACTTAGCCTACCTTTATTTTTATTGCATATTTTTGTTATGTTTCTGCTGCAGTTTGTCTAAATTTTTATGTTGCATATATACAAAAGATCATTGATAACTACTTATTGTAAGAATGGCTGCAGTATGATTATGTACGTGTACTGCAAAATAGCACTTGCCCATTTAGGTTCTATGATCTGGGAAGACACTTCATAGTAGTTTTTTCTGCTTAACTTCAGTGCTTCTGATAGAAATACGCTGTGCCAGCCATGCCAGAAACTGAGACGGGTATATACAGTAATGGTTTATGTTATACAAGTGTGGCGCAAAACGCAACCTGAGAGGTACTAATAGATCATGCTACCATCTTGAATGATAACAAACTAACAAAGGTATTATTTTTTGCCTTCATAGAGTATAGCTTTGCACTGCAAAAGGTGTGTTGTAAGCTAATACCTGTATAGTTATAGATACTATTTCAAAAGATATCAACATGGGTAATGATGACTATCATTCACCAGATAACAACACCATCCACGAGCTTAACAATATCGCTAATAGAATTCGTATCAATAGCATTCTTTGCACCAGCAAATCTAATTCTGGGTAAGAAAAATTTTTGTTTTTTATAAATGTCTCCAATTACATAAGTTGAATAGGTAACTTATGTAATTGGAGATACAATGGACATATAAATTTGTAATTGGAGATATATATAATGTGCACGTTATACATTGCATGTGGACAAATATAAGCACGTTTCATGTACTAATATTATAAGCACATCAATTATCTTCAAGCTACACAGTTGTTGGCAATCATCAGTAAATCTTTGTTCCTGCTGTTCTTGAAAATGATGTGATCAAAAATTATAAGCTCAAAATGCTATATTTGTATCCTTGTTTTGACCAACGAGATTTTGGATGTAACAGCAAGATATTTCTTTTTAGAACTTGGTCTTTAACGTTTATTTAGATAAATTGTACTTTAAATATGCACTAAAAATGATATGGATAAAGCAGTGTTTCCCAACCTATTTTAAGCCACAGATTATTTTTTGCATCACAATAAATCTTCGTGGATTTGAGGTACAAGATTGTAAAAGCTGATTATATTTTATGGCCCAAATTTCTCCAATTTTTACCAACTGAGAAAGTTACCAAAGATCGCCAGACTTTTTTTTACGCATTGTTTAATTTTAACTGCAAATCTGCCAGATGTAATTTTGCAAATTTGCACTTTTTTTGCGTTTAAAGGGACACACTGTGGTGAATCTAATTAGGTACCTTTTTGTGGAATGAAAAGACGGTTTTGAAATTATACGTAGTATGCCAAAGGAGAAATTTTTTACAAATCCCTAGAGGTGTGGTTATAGGCAAAATTGTATTGTCAATTATCTTTTTAACATTAAACATAAAATAAGGTTACTTTATAGCTTAATACGTTTTTAAGGAGATTGAAACTAAAATCCATTTTTTTTCCTTACATTTCAATGTTTATTTCTATCATGACTGTAAAGCAATCTCAGCAAATCGCTGTCAGTTACGCTTTGTTTAAAAAAAGACACTATTTTTTCAGGGGATTTGAAACTAAAATAGCTTAAAAATTCTATTATTGTTTTTACTCTTTAGTTTTAGTACTTGTCAAGTGCAATTTGGTTATTTATTCATAATTTGGTAAAAGTGTACCTTTTTTTCGAACAAAATGATGTTTTTTGTGCCAAGCTAAATTCGAGAGCTCTATGCTTTTATAGCTGAACGAGCCCAATTAAAACATAAAGAAAAAATACGGTTTTTATCCAGTTCAATTTCAACCCCCCTCTGAGAAATAATGTCTTATGTTAAACTGAAGTTGAGACTACTTGCTGTTATTGCTGCTCATTAGTTACTTGTTATTCCTTAGCGACAATTCAAATTGACCATGAATAGAGTAGAAAAAAAGGTGTCTTATTCAATCAATCTTATTTAATGTTAATTGCTTGAGAGATAATTTGTAATACCTAAGCAATGCAGTACCAGCATGCGTGATAAGTTGATGTTACTCGCTATTGCGTCATGAACTCATGGTCATGTGATGTTTATATGTCATGCTGCCGTGAAGAATTGTCAGTGCACACTTGGATCCCTCTTTACTGTTTCTCAAGCATTATGCAATTATTTGAAAATTTTGTTCACAAAATGGTAAAAATTACAACAAACAGAAAAATGTTGCCAAAAACTGTAAAACTTTTTTTCACACCGTTGAATTTTAACTTAATCTGCATACATATTTTGGAAATTTGCACTTTTTTAAGCTTGAAGAGGACGTTAAAACAGAGTCAAAAAGTTTAGGAGGCCTTAGGGGCGATGGTCTATAGATGAGCTTGCTGAGTTGTTCTGAGCTTTCTGCAGACTTATTTGAGGCAGAAGACTTGAATTGGAAACACTGCTTTAAAATTTCTTCCAAGTTAGTAGATGTACCTAAGTTTTTATAACTGTATTTTAGTAGGTTGAAGTGCTGTTTGGGTGACAATGATTGAATGGTTATGCATTTAAACTTCATATGGACGGTCTTGTATCCTTGGAAATGGCACTTTGCTGTAATTTTCTGTGCTTGGCAAGTTGTAACCAGCAATTAAAGTAAAAATGTTAAAATGATTGTATGGTTATGCATTTAAACTTCTTATGGACGGTCTTGTATCCTTGGAAATGGCACTTTGCTGTAATTTTCTGTGCTTGGCAAGTTGTAACCAGCAATTAAAGTAAAAATGTTAAAACTTGGAAACTTTGAAGTAGGCCATAACTGTACTATATTAGTACCACTGCTCCTATTCAGTGACTGTGGAGGAATGAATATACTATAAATGAAAAAAACAGTGTTCATATTGCTTAAAATGTTCAAATTGGAAAAGCTAATTAATTGTGTCTGGTGTTGAAGTGTAAATTGCAGGTAAAGGTTTGAGTTACATTTTTATTATCTCTTACCTGTTGCCAACAACTCACAAGTAATATAGACATAAGCATTAAAATCAAAAACGGACTGCGTCCATAATTCAATTATGCTGCGTCCATAATTCAATTACCAAGACATAAAAAGATTTGAGGAATAAAGACGTCTTTGGTGTGGTGACTGTTTTTGTTGTCAGGCCTACAATGAGATTAAAACAACATATTTTAAATATTGTGAGAAAATGGTGGCATTTTGCTTTATATTGAAGACAAGTGTTTAGTCAATCTTTTTTAATATTTTGTGTAAGAGTGCTTTTTTAGCGATATTATTCAACTTGATGATTGCTTTTACTTGATCCAAAGAGTTAAAGCTTATTTTGGATAAAAAAAAGTTTGTGGTCTAGTTGGTTGCTTATAAGATTTTGGTGATATTTCTAAATTGTGCATTGAAATAAGTCACAGCAGGAAAAGAAAAGTAGCTGACTATTTTTAATTTTGTTTTGGGTATATTCAGCCATCCTACTTCATCATCCAGCTGCGCTGAGATTCTTTCTGTCCTGTTTTTTCGTGTCATGAAATACAAAGTGGACGAGCCAAGAGATCTTTCTTCTGATCGATTCATCATGTCAAAAGTTAGAGCAATTTTTGTCTTTTTGATGATTAGTAAGACTGTGCTCTGAGCAATTTTGTAGAAGGTGGATATTTAATAATATCATAAAATTTGTATTTATGTATCTTGTTTATCAACAAAATAGCCCAGCTATTCATTGTGGCTGTCTGCTTGTCATTTCAGTTTTTTGCCTGGGGTAGACAAAATTCAACTCATTGAACACAAGAGGAACAGAGAGTTTGGTGTACAGCAAAATGACCTTACGGTCTTCGAGTCTGTAGTCATTCCTTCCCATCATTTTGGTTGCCACAACATGTAGTTTGAACTCAAAACATGAGTGTTCCTGCAAATGCTGGTCCTGCATGTTTATGGTGCATGCCGTGGGGGTCTCAACACACCATGGTTGTTTAAAATAGTTCAGGCAGCTTTGTGATAAATCGTGTTCAACAGAATTTTGCATAGGTAGAATGATTCTTTTTTTTTGCTAATAATCAGAGACAGCAATTTCACTTCTATGGTGCATCTCACAATACTTGTGCAACATGCATTTCTGCATGGCTTGCAAATCTTTATTGGTATTAGTTAACTTGGAATTTGACTGCATGTTATTACTTTCTTATTCCTTTAGTAAGGAATAATTAAGTAGCCTAAGTCGATGCTGCTAGAGTGTGTGATGTATACACAATAGTTAATTAAATGTTTAATCTACAACAGAGAAAGACGACAAAAGTTTATGATTTTATTCCTACTACCAACATGTCAGTGTTACTATGTGGAGGTGGAACAGATATAAGTTGGAAAAGCAAAAAATAGTTGGGCTTATTTGAAATGTCAACATTTTCCAGCAAATAAAATCAAAATGGGATTGAAATGTCGCCAATGGAATACTTACCTTTTTTTTTGAATTCTAATGTCAGGTCTGGTTGTGATCTCTTAATGTTCTGTATTTGGATTCCATCTTATTAATAATCGACTTTTCTTTGCTGGTGGTTGATGGTAAACTGGAGGTATTCTTTATTCATATTTAATATGCTGGCCATTCATTTGATTGGATAACAGGGCACGCTTGAAACCCCCTGAAGATAATATAGTCTGCAGTCTTTTGTGCCTCTTTTTGGAACATAAAAAGGCGGTAGTCTGATACGTTTTTAAGTCCAAAGACCAACCAATCATTAAATACTCCCATAATTTCTCAGCTCTACTGTTTACAACATCTGCATTAATGTTGCTTGATTTTGGTCTTTGATTGCAAGACTCGGCCAGTGTTCGGATGAACTCATCAGGAGAAGGAGGAAATGAGAACAGGGACAAGAGAGAGAGGCAGGAGAAGGGGAGAAAAACAGATTTTAGAGAGACTGAGTGCTGCCCTTCTGTAATTGTTCAGAGGGCAGCGTGGCAAAAAATTTTATGAGGAGAGTGCCTGGGGTAGGACCCTTGGGAAGACCAACAAACTGGGACCCTCAGGAAGACCAACAGCCATTTCAATCAAATCTAAATGGGGGATTGGGGCTAATTGTAACGCCATGTTGAAAGAGCTGTGGATTGGTGCAGCAAAATCTTCATTTTGCACTCCTTTGGTTAGGGTGTCGACGCCACATTAGTGAGGTGGTTTTTATTTAAGATTGCAATGATCTAAAGGTTAAAATGTCAAAGTCACTGGAGAAA
Organism: Trididemnum clinides; assembly: GCA_963675345.1. NCBI lineage: Eukaryota > Metazoa > Chordata > Ascidiacea > Aplousobranchia > Didemnidae > Trididemnum > Trididemnum clinides. The sequence continues at coordinate 29,355,283 of OY776305.1, read as the reverse complement.
TATCTGTTTTTGCGCTTAAAAGGCATTTTGATGCACAGCCACAAGTACTGCAGTGTGTTAAATAGATACCTCTTGAAACAGTGCTAATGCTGGCAAGTTGGTTAAATCCATGGTGGGTGGTGGTTCAGCAACCTTGCAATCATAAGAGACATTTCAAGGAGAAGACTACAAAGAGCTAATGGAGCTGTGTCTATTGTAGTTTGGTACAAAGAAAAGAATTTCTTTCAAGCAATCTGGAGTTGTGCACAAGGCAGGTTAAATCGCTAAACTGTTCTAGGCCATCAAGATCTGTCTTTTGCAACCAGTTATTTTTTAGCTCTCAACAAGACCTGTAATAACCTTAAACTACCAGTAAAATTCTTTTGCTCGTGTCATGCTAGAAACTAAAGCTGACTTCTTGAAATGTCCTAAAAAGTAATAATCGTTATTTCTCAATTTTAAGGCGGGTTCAATTCTACAGCTGTTTTGTATTGTTAATTATAACTTAATGTAGATCACTAGCTCTAACATATGCACCAATAAATGTCGTTATCATCATTTTGCTTTAGAGTGAGGATCCATTTTCCTTCTCCTGGAGTCTAGCAGGTCTTCCTGGCAAGCAGGGGTTGGCTGGTTTTTGCAGCCAAGCCTCCATCGTGTGCGATCTTGTGCATCCCTCCTCTGTAGTCCTTTGGTAGTCATATCTCGCTCCACCACCTCTTTTTATTTTGTACCATGCAAGTTGAAATACAGTGCCTTTATTGGTTCTCTTTTTTTGTCCATTCTCTCTACATGTCCCAGCCATTGCAATCGTTGTCTTAGTAGGAACTCTTTGATACTCTCCACCCCCGTTACTTCACAAATCTTATCATAGCTTTATCCTTTAGGGTTTTGCCCCATCGCATACGTAACATCTCATTTCTATTGTCTTCAGTTTTCTTTCATCTTTTTTCCTCATGGCCCAGCATTCAGCACCATGACTTGAAAGTGCTTTATACATAGCTTTTGTATAGGATTTCCTTGATCCTCAGTGACATGCCTTTCTTGCATAGAAAGCTCAATACATCCTTGAATTTTTTCCAGGCAGATCTTATCCTTGAGGTAACAGCTTCTTGTACTCCTCCTTCAGTGCTGAGAACCTGAGAACATCTTTGAGATAAGAAAATCTGCCCACAGTTTTTATGTCATCGCTGTCCAGTGTTATTCTTTCATTCACGTTTTCATCCAACAGACCCTAGCATCTCTTGCATGTAAATTTTTTTGCTTTTACGCTTTCCCGAATTCCAGAGCTTCTCTTGTGCACCCAGTTTTCACATTTTGTGCAGTTTGTTGAGTTTTTTCCACATACACAGCATGGGTCCTCCATTTTTTTTCCAGTTTTTCCTCCTGTATGGAAAGCCTTCGTGTTGCATACGTTCACTTTCTGACCTTTGTCCCTTAGTGTTCTCTTCTATTGAGAATATCGAGGTTCCACTTCCAACTATCCCTGAGTAGTACCAAGCCATCTGCATAAAGGGTTTTTTTCACGACACTTTCTCTAATGCCTTGTGTTCCCTCATCCCTCCCTGCTGCAAATGTAAAGAGGGCTTAATACCAGTCCTTGAATCACTCCAACCTTTATGTCAACCGATTCTGATATGCATTCTACTGTCACAGATGTCTTAATGTCTACTGTCAAGTGTCACACAATCAAAAGCCTTATCGAGACCCTCAAACAATATATACAGTTATCTTCCCGCCACTGCATACTTTACACCTCCTGCAAAGGCACAACATATTTGCGTTTTCCGAGCGTTTCTGTAACTTCTGCTTTTCCTTGCACCATCGTTTCAACGTTGACTCTAGCCAGCCTAAGCTTTGCTTCAGATCTTCGAGTTAGTTTTCTTCAGTCTTCCTGGTCTCCCAGGGGGTTTTTCCAGGGTATGTCATAAATTTAACCTTATTCGTTTCCAAGTTCAGCTTCTTCCTAATAGCTCTGTTTGCCCTCAGTGCCCTAGGGGCCAGCAAAGAGGAATGTTGGTAACTGTGATTCTTCTGTCGCCCGCATATCTATTTTGGAGCAGAGCGTTAGAAGGCCGCATCCCTTGGTGACGCCAATCACAATTGTAAGCGGTTGGCCAAGCTTTCACCTAAAACGGTATTACCCCCTACAAGGCAGTAGGTTCGTCAGCATATTTTGGCCTGTCTACCGAGACCGTTGCCCACTCTGTTTTACCAGGAATCATATGCTAGCACTCAGTGAATACAGTGAGACTGGTGTATCTGAGTCCCAATTTTCAACAAATTGGGCGGTGATCGGAATTCAAAAGTGCTATTAAATGTGCAAGTCTTATTTTATTGAATTTATTTTTTCATTTATCTGCAGACCTTTTTCAAGGTGTTGCTCTTCGTTTGTCAACGCAGATTTGTCAAGTCATTATATTTACTATTTTTGCTGCAATGAAAGCAGTTTTATTTCCATCACCGTCACCAAGCAAGGTGTTTCATAGCGCCTTTGGTGATATAATAAGGTTTTGTATTTTTCACAAAGTTTGGAGCTGCTTAATTAGATAATGTTATCTCTGCACAGGGACATGCCTGTCCAGCTCTATACGCTGCATGGGTAGAGACAGGTCACATGAGTCACGAACAACTGATGAGCTTACGAAAGATTGACAGCATTTATGAAGGACACCCAACACCAGTGAGTAGCTTACATCATTGCTTGTGGTGAATAGCATATTCTAACTGAAAATTTTAATTGCAGAAAATTGATTTTATTGATGTTGCAACTGGATCTCTGGGACAGGGTCTAAGTATGGCTTGTGGCATGGCATATGCCGGAAAATATATCGACAAAGCAAAGCAAGTTAAATATGAATTAAATGCATAATAATTTGAATAGATCACAGCAATAATAAACTATTGAAAAGTTTTTTACAAGTATATAGATTAACCAATTTAACCTGCATATCTAGATTAACCAGTATCTGGCTTTTGACATAACAAACTACGAAAATGTGTACCCGCTTGTACTGTTACTCGAAAAAGACAAGTTCGAAAATTAAAGAGAACTGAAGGACGAGATCAAAAAAGTATCAAAAAATTTATAAACTATGGAGTTCTGTAGACGCTTTGCTATAAAACCAGAATGCCTTAGCTCTTCTCAAAATGACAAAAAGGTTAACATTTATCTTTTCGATAAAAATATATTTTTCATTTTATAAAAATAAACTCGAGGGCTGGTGATGTAGTTAATGATACCCGTATTCTTAGATGTAAGACGAACACAGAGCAACGTAGGATGAGGTGACGTCAGCATAAATAATTTATTCAACAGTAAAGTTGTTATTCAATGGTTATTCAATTCCGTCACAATGCCATTCGTTCCTATGTGGTGTCTCAGCGATAGTACGTCAGTACCTTGAATCCGTGTTAATGGTGTCTCTATGAAGCAAAGTTGTTCAGTTACTGCTACTGATTTGATTTGCACAAATCGGATAATGTTGTTATTTTCAGTTATCGTGTATATTGTCTTCTGGGTGATGGAGAAATGGCGGAGGGCGCAGTATGGGAAGCGATGGCATTTGCCAGTCACTACAAGTTAGTTGGTTTTTATACTGTATTTTGTCGAAGAAACGTTTTTACGTTCGCGTGTTTGTGACAGATTAGACAATTTAGTTGCCATTATTGATGTGAACCGACTCGGACAATCTGAAGAAACCACCCTTGGTCACAACATAGCAGTTTATCGACGTCGTGCTGACGCATTCGGGTATGTGCTGTCATTCATAATATTCAGTTTTGTGCTAATGATATCGCATGATAGATGGAATGCTTTGGAAGTAGATGGCCACAGTGTCTCGGATTTGTCGAAAAGCTTTCACTTCGCTGAGGGCTGCAAGGATATGCCGACTTGCGTCGTGGCGAAGACCATGAAGGGAAGGAATATGAAAGGTGATTAACTGTTCAGCGGTAAAAGCAATCTAGTAAAATTGTGTATTGCATAGGACAAGAGAATCTTAATGGCTTTCACGGCAAACCAGTCCCTGCTGCAGCAAAAGATGCGATTATTGATGAACTACAAAAGTTGGTCGCTCAGCCGTCCGGTATCAAGCTTACTCCTCCGAAACCTGTTGATGATTGCACTGCAACGAATCTGAGCAATGTGAAGTTGTCATCTCCACCGGATTACCAGCTTGGACAAAAGGTGAGCAGAACACCGATTAGTAGTTACTCGTTCGTTTACTTGTTTTCATCATAGATCGCCACTCGAGCGTCGTATGGTAAAGCGTTAGTGAAGATAGGTACGAGCTGCGATCGAGTTATTGCGCTTGATGGTGATATGAAGAACTCAACTTATTCGCAAGATTACAAGAAAGCATTCCCCGATCGCTTCATTGAATGTTTCATAGCTGAGCAAAACATGGTAAGCAAGAATAGTGATGATAATGTTCTGGTTGTGAGGAAACCTTACGTTCTCCGCAGGTTGGTGTCGGGATGGGTTTGGCTTGCCGCGATCGAGCTATCTCGTTCGTCAGCACCTTCGCTGCTTTTCTGTGTCGAGCTTACGATCACATACGCATGGGGGCTGTCTCGCATACTAACTGCAACTTCTTCGGTTCACATTGTGGGATATCAATTGGTAAATCTACAGCTTTTCTATTGTTTTATTAATTGCTCACAATTTCTCTCTATTTCAAGGAGCTGACGGTCCTTCACAGATGGCGCTTGAAGATCTTGCCATGTTTCGGGCAGTGCAGGGATCTACTGTTTTCTATCCGTCTGATGTAGTGGCAGTTGAAAGAGCAGTTGAACTGGCTGCAAATACGAAAGGGATGTGCTACATTCGTGGCGCTCGTACGGCAACACCAGTCATATATTCTGGTGACACCAAATTCGGAATCGGCGTTGCACAAGTTTTGAGGCAGAAATCCGGGGATAAAGTGACTGTTATAGGCGGTGGTGTGACTTTGGATGAAGCGATGAAAGCTGCTGATATTTTGCAGAGTGAGTTATTGTGCTGATTCATATTTGCTGAAGTCTTTGTTTCGAGAATGCAATAACCGGATATTCGTCATTTTAAGTCTTCGTAATTTTGTCTCGTTGCAAACTACGTTTATAATATCGCACACTAACACGGACGTTTGTCACGATAGTTCCACGATCTTCCGTCATTCTATTGTTTAGTTAGTTTGCGTCATCGCCTCTATTCTGCATGTAAAATTGCGTTGCCACATGATTGCTCTTGCGCGAAACTGGTTTGATTCGATCGGCTTGCAGCAATGATTCGAAAAGAATTTCAAGTGCTCTTCAATGCTATTGTCGCTTTGATGTACATGAATAGAACTACGCAAATCCCGAGTGCATTTCGCTTTGTTCATTCTCGTAGTTTGCGCCGATTATAACCTACATCCATATAACATATGTTTAAAAATATTGATGTGCTACGGCAAATAACTTTTTGTAAAAAGAAGAGCGACTTTTTCTATCAGAAAATCTTTTGTAGCCTAGGCTTGTAATTGTCAGACTGTTGGTGTAACCACGTAGTTGCTTGCCACATATTTATTGGCATATAGTTGTGATTTTAATCTCTAAAAGAAGATCAAGTGCTATTAATTTTTTGATTTTTGGTGTATTAGTTTACCTTCTAAATCAAATTTCTCGTAAAATTTTGCTCCCAGGACGTGTGCCCTTATGATTTTCGACGCTAAGGCGCTAATCTTTTACCCCAGAACGATTTCAATTTTTTTCTAGAATTAACAATTCTGCTGTTCCGATAGTTTAGTGTATCGTATTCTAAATGAACTTATTGTTGTCGACCTCTTTCTTGTGATGGGAGCAGGGCAGAGAGACCATCGAATCCCAGAAACCGGCAATTTTCCTCTCGCTGAACCTGAGGTCGCATCGAAAGAAGGAGTTGCCGAAAAGATTGTAGACTGACAAATTCGTAGCAGGACGAAGTAAGATGAGAGGTTTGCATTATCGAGTGATTGCGGGCGCTGCGTGAAGGATTTCAATTCTGGAAAGAAAAATAATTTCAAGAGAGATTTGTCCAGTGCAACAAAGGTAAGAAAGGACTCATCAAGCGCGACAAGAAAGCACTTAAAGCGACTTGTGTGTTGAAAAATATAGAGATGGCAGTACGGCTCTTGTCCGAGAAAACAGATTAATGAATATAAGAGGGAACGGCTGCAAGGACGATGAGGAGTGATTCAGCATACTCCGTCTGTCATGTTTGCTAGCCTTACTATTGCTTGTACCGTCCGGAATTAGTAATTAAGGACCCAATCCGCTTGATAGTAGTGGAAGAAAAGAAGGTCTAGAGCTCCTGCTGTGAGAGAAGGAAAAGAAAGGAAAGGCAAGCAAAGAAAAAAAGGAGCAAAAATCTGAGAGAAGTGGTACACTTGTTTGTGTTGTCTTGTTGTAGAAGAGCGCATATTTCAGGAGAAAACTAGAGTAAAATGGGTTTACTGAAAACAAAAGGGCGACCTTGGTGCCACGAGTCGTAGTTTATTATTGATTGTCTGAAAGACAACTTGATTGCCATTATCAGAAATCATGATTTAGCCATATAGAGCTTTTTGGTTTTGTTGTTATTTAACTCTGTAGAACAAATTTTTTGTAGGATTGTCTTACTATTTGATTTTAGAGAGGTTGTTTTTGAATCTATGCTATAAAGCAGAGTTATGCCTGTGCGTTCGTTCGTTTGTTCGTTTCTCTAAAACTGCTGGGAGTACGAACATCAAGTTTGACACGATTGGGAAACATTTTTGTGTTAATTCTTGAGATGGGTACTGGGGTCAGGGATAAAAAGTTTGTGCGAGACATTGTCCCTTAAGCTCCTTGACTTCGCCTTGGATACAGAGATACAGTTTTGCTAATTTTGAAAGTAACTTGATAAACCTTATATGCCCACTGGGATTAAGAATAAAAATTTCGTGTGAGGTATTGTTCCTTAAGCCCTTTGACTACCGCCTTAAATATGGGGAAACATTTTTGCTAATTTTCTTGAAAATTGCTTGATGAGCCTACTGGGGTTAGGACTAAAAATTTGAGAAAAGGCATGGTTATTTTTGTGCCCCCTTGGTACCGGTATGCAGAAAACAAGAGCAAATGTGTCATAGCCAGGGTGATGAAGTCATGAATGTAGTTGTGGAAGAACTACTTCAAGTCGTGAAACTGGCCTAATCACTAACAATAATATGCCGTTATAGGTGTTTGCAAAAAATCACTATTTTGATGCCTTTTACCTATTTTGACTTTAATTGTGTCCCGGTACTGATTTAAGGAAGCAGTAAAGAGGAATTGGAAAAAGGAAGCAGGGGCTGTGCTTATCCTCTCGTAATGTTTTTTATTCTCTTTTTTAAAAAACTACGTTTCATTTCATTACGCGTATTTTCTATGTCAGGGTTGGAAAAGTTGATCGATTACCGGCAGTCAATAGCATTATTTTCTGCTTTTTCATCATTAATAAGTGCAAATCCTCTACTTTATATTAAATATGGAATGTTCTATTTGTTCCTTTTATTGGTTAAGCGTTCTTTTGGCAATATTTGGTTTTGAAACGTAATTGTGATACTGCTGAAGTATTGCAATTTTTTGAAATTGGTTGCTACCTGATTTTTGCAGTTGACGATAAGTTGGTTTTTACTTCAAAATTGCTAGAAAATCAGAGTGAAAATTCTATTCCATCATGTTACCTAAATTGAATTTCGAGGAAAAATTGCTTTACATTGAAATTTGGCGAGACAGATAAGATTGTTTGGACAGATATGGTGGACTTCTTAATAGGCCTACTTGTTTGGGATTTGGTATTGGTGCCATTACTTGTTGCAGAAGTAAAGTCTGTTAATGTGGTATAAGTATCAGGTTTAAAGTCAGAACGTATGGCATATTGATCTGCTGGTAGCTAAATTTGAGGCTTTACGCCAGTATACTTTTGACTGTCAATACGCAATTGCAATAGCAACCAACTGATAGATTTGCATACCATTTTCATTATCCCAAGCCTTGAATGTAAACTGGTAGATATACCACAAGTAGAGCACGTTTTTACCGTGACTTTATTGACCTAACAAGTTTTTGACTGAATTAATGTTTGTAAATCATGCAATTTTGTGGAACGCTAAATGTTCAAATTTCTAGATATGGTAAAGCATCACCGTATGTAAAAATTAATGTTTCTTGAGTTTTTATATCAAAACGAATATTTTATTGACGAAAATACACAAATCCTCAACAAAACTTGCAATTCGCATGCCTTTTATGAGCAGTCAACTCTGCAATCACAAGTTGCAAGAACTGAAATGTAAAATCATTTACTGTTTTACAATTTCGACCCTAAAGTTTTTGTTCTTGACTAACAATTTTCGCAGCACGAAAATTGTTAGTCACGAAAAAACTTCTTTCTACAGAAAACAACGGAGAATGCTGAAGTAAACAGCCGGTAAAGTGTTTGGTTTTACCATGTTCATTATTAAGGAAATGTCATTGCTTTGCATTCTGTTTTAAATGTAACTGTTAATGCTGCAAGTGTCTTCTCCGAAGTCACGTTCTTGGATTGCTTGCACCGCTTTGATGGTGTAGGCTACTTGGCGCTTTACATCGTTTCTATAAGCTTAACTAGACATTTTGGTCTTTGATTTCGAATAGTCTTGTCTAGTCAAACCAGTTGTTGGCGAGCCAATTTTTGCTTGAGTTACAAAAATACCAACCCTTCACAACTTTCCACAATTGCTTTCACTTCAGGTAAATTCTTTGCATAATATTAGGCAAATCATCTTGTAACAACAGGTTGAAGCGGGTAATCAATAATAGCGAATTTGGCTTGTCTGGTTTAGTTTTTAACTGTTATTGATTTGACTTCTGTTATTAGCTGATCAACATCTTCAAAGTAAGATTTAACTTTTATTGTGCAATAAATGTGCCACACATGTCACCTGAAACAGCTTAGGGTAGAGAGATTTTAGTATTACACCTGCAGCCACCATATATTTTGCAACATCAAACAATAAAAGACAGAAAAACTTTTTGTTGATTCCAACAGATCTAACAGCATCGCCAACTGCTTGATCAATGCTATTGCTATTTGGTGCACATGGTAGAGGTTGACAGTCGTAGAAACAACTGACGTGATGTGTTCCAACCAGAATATTTAAATATTGTATGTCAGATAGAGTACTGTAATCAACAAACAGAAAAATTTGTCATGTACAGCAATTCTTAAGCGCTGTAACTCATCCGCGCTCAATTGCAGCACTGTTTTTCTAAATGTAGTTTCAGATGGTAAACTATGATCAATGTCGTGAAACAGATTTTTCATATGCGTTTTGTTTAGCTTGTACAAAGGAATATCAGCAGACAAAAATGCCTTGGTTACCTTTTCCGCAAAATCGGGGTTACTGCTCCTCATAAGTGTTTGCAAAATGTGTGGGATTAGTAGTTCAGATCTGCTGCCTAACGCGTTTTGATGTTTGGACGTATTTCGATGACTTTCAACAAGAAAGCGCCTGTTGCAAGAAACCATACAGCTGCACAAATTGCAGTAGATTTCGTTCTTGGGACTTTTCATAAATTCTTCCGGGAAGTCATCACGCACGAATAGAATTTTAGATGTTTTGGAGCTTTAGCTTGTGGCATCATTTGAAAACCGAAATCGTACTAAAGTACAATATAATTAACTAAGTCGCGTCACCCATTTGACAGTTGATTTTACTGTAGAATAATAAAATACCATCTCTTGGTGAGCTTGTACATTTCGCCTGCATGAAATTCACCTTAAATAATGAAAAGATACTCCAAAGTGGCATTGTTTATGCCTTTTCGGTATACTGTAATGTAAACAAAAATCTTGTTGGTGGTACAAAATTTTAATATAGCTTTGAAAAAAGCTGTTTTAGCCATAAGCTTTTCGTGACGCTCTCATCAGTGGCGGTATCGCGTCAAAAGTGAAGATCTAGAGTGAATGAGTCTTTTATGTGAATAATTTGGATGTTACGTAATCAAGACAGGCCAATGATTGCGTTTGTATTGCAAAGCGCGCGAAAGAAAGATTTCGCAAAGTCATCACGCACGTTCTCCAGCAATGACAACACAGCCATCATTGAATCGCGCCTTCAGAAGCGGTTGCTTGACTCAGTCAAAGCCGATCACATGCCGAAGTGGATATATGACGCAATACGACCAACTGGATCGCAAAGACCTCGAATGTATGGTTTGCCGAAAACACACAAAGAAGGCACTCCACTTCGCCCAATACTGTCTATGACAGGTTCGTCCCATCATGAACTTGGCAAGTGGTTGGCTAGCCTATTACAACCTGTGTTGGAGCGGTTTTCGTCACACTGCATATCAGATTCGTTTACGTTTGCTAAGACCATGCAAAATCTTGACATCGACCCTAATGTCTTCATGTGTTCTTTTGATGTATCCAGCTTGTTCACCAACGTTCCCCTTGAGAAAACCATCAAAATCTGTTCGGAAGCCCTCTACGACCAGCCTAATTCCCGACCAGTCATTCCAAAGGACGTGTTTGTTGAATTGATGAAGAGCGCTACATCCTCAGTTGAGTTCAGCTTCAATAACACCATGTATAAGCAAACAGACGGAGTAGCTATGGGATCACCACTTGGTCCGGCTTTGGTCAACATCTTCGTTGGATATTATGAAGAAAAGTTATTTTCTCAAACGCAAAAGCCTTCAACATACTTCAGATATGTTGACGACACGTTTGCCATCTTCGATCACGAAGCTGAAGCAGATGAATTTCTGACCAAACTTAACTGCCTTCATCCATCCCTCAAGTTCACCTTTGAAAAAGAGAAAGGGAAATGTCTACCGTTTCTTGACGCCTACGTCGAAAGAACAGATGTTGGCTTGGAGACCAGTGTATACCATAAACCCACTTTCACTGGCCAGTATTTGCGTTGGGAGTCCTTTAGTCCTCTCAAACGCAAAATAAGTCTAATATCTACATTGGTGCATCGAGCTCTAATGATTTGCACCAAGCATAGACTCAATGAAGAAATAGAACGGATTAAGAAGATATTACTGGACAATGGCTATCCTAAAAACATCATCAACACTCAGATCACCAAGAAAATTGCTCAGTTCTCCAGCCTTAAGCGATTTGGCCCTGAAAAGTGTCCTGTGTACTTGAGGGTGCCTTGGATAGGTAAGCCATCTACAAACTTAGAAAAAGAAGTCAAAACCGCCGTGGAAAGCTGCTATGGTTCCGTCAGCACCCGCCTGGTCTTTACGTCTAAGCGCATGCTGCCTGTGGCCCGCAAGGATGTTCTACCTGCCATTCAGAAAAGCTTTGTCATATGTGAATACAAGTGCCACTGTGATAGTCGGTACGTAGGGCGAACATCTCAACGACTACAGGATCGCATCAAGCAACATGTTCCGCAATGGTTAAGACAGCAATTGACTCGTCCACGCCGATTTCAACCACACAGATCGTGCAAACGAACCGACACCAAACCGGATTGTGACTCCGCCATTGGTCAGCATCTTTTAGATAATGATCGATGCGCATTAAACTATAATGATAAGCGGTTTTCAATCCTTGCCGCAGCACGCAGCTCTTTCCATCTCAATCTTTTGGAGGCTACTTATATCAAGACCCGACGCCCGGTGTTATGCAGACAGAAAGAGTTTGTTTACACTCTCAAACTCTTTCGATAATCGTAGCATTTGGCCTCCTGCCGCGCCTTCTTCAACTTTCGCTATTCCGAAATCTTTCTTTCGCGCGCTTTGCAATACAAACGCAATCATTGGCCTGTCTTGATTACGTAACATCCAAATTATTCACATAAAAGACTCATTCACTCTAGATCTTCACTTTTGACGCGATACCGCCACTGATGAGAGCGTCACGAAAAGCTTATGGCTAAAACAGCTTTTTTCAAAGCTATATTGTAATGTAAACGTTTTTACCCAACAAATGTACAATGTTGCGCCTCCTGATTGTCGCGACTATTCAATTGTAGCACAGTCGCACATAAATTTTGCCTTAGTTTGATTATTGTGCCAAGCTTGCTTAATTGTGACAAGAAGTGGCAATCTGTTACTACGTACAAAAAATTGGCAAACGTTAGTATGTTTTATCACACTTATCAGTTTTTTTCGTCAATACGAAAGTAATATTTTTACAAACTGTTAATTCTATTAATAAAAAATTGACTAGATTGCCCTACAAAAAATGGCCTAATTGTTCAGAATTGATCTTTTATTGACCTATCAAATTAAGAATATGAAACTTAGTCTTTGTTTGCAGAACTCGTAAAAAACCTCGCCGCTCAAGTTTGCTACCAAGAAATTGATTGTATTGGTAAAACTTGCCCTAGTCATAAGCATATTCTAAGATGTAGGTCGGTTTTACGATCATGATATATTGTTACCTGTAATTATGGTAAACTTAGTAGCAGGGCTAGATAAAGCACCATTGACTTTGGCACCCCGCATATTGGTAACTAAAGCGGCCCCACAGCTTTTTGAAATATTGTTGGCTAAGCGGGCGATGCTAGCAGCGGTGGCTTCAAGGACCAACTGACTTCTATATCCTTACCGCTTCACCGGCCCTTTGGTATGAGTTCTTCACTGTTTGTTTTCAATAAACTACCTGTATTCAGTGTCTCTAGTCTCTATGTTAGGTTAAGATATGCACTATAACTTGTTTTGAGTTATTTTTTTAGTGTATACAAGTGTTTATTGAACTTTAATAGTTACTTTATTTTATGTTGTACTCGTCCTCATCTTATTTTAGATCGGTGAGGCTTACTTTATTTTAGTTTGTATTACCTTAGGATGAGGTTGGGGGAAAAACTATCTACATCAAACAGAGCACCAAAAATTGTTTAGGAAAGTTGTTTATTGTCATTGAAAGAGAGTGGGGTGCTCTTTTATGAATTTACTCTTTATGTAGTTATCAAAGTAAGTAAGAGGACTTAAATTCACTGCAGTTAGATCTGAAAATGGACCAATGTATTTAGTACAAACCCCCAAAACTTCATAGTCAACTCCACATGATGTTTTTTTAATCAATTGCATTACAAAAAAAACAAGCTTTGTTTTGGAACGAGATTTGGCTATGTCAAAAAACATAAACTGTTTTCACAACTATTCATTGGGAAGTCAGCTTGACCAGCTGAACCAGGGGCCTGCGGGTAACGCCGTCAGAGCCGGCTAATGGGATAATAAGATATTGAGAAAGTAAGCTAATTAACGATTTTCGTTTTGATTGGAGATACCACAAAATTCAATTACAGATGTTAATTTTAATTCGTATGACTTTAAGAAGAGATCATTTAATTTGAACAGTTTTTGTAAAACTATAAATTATGCTACATTATGAGTTAAATTTTTGTTAGTTATGTTATATAAATAGCCTTATTAATTGTTTTCTGAAATGCCAGTATCCTGTCCAATCTTTATTGTTTTCAAGGCAGGCTTAAGGGCTAGATCAACGTTTTAACGAGAAGCTTATGAATTTACAATCGGTCAACAGTGAGGTTAACTATGACCTCGCTGGCTCGCACTTAGTTTTCGTAACGATAGAGAAACTAAGCTTTTCAAAATTAACACTATTTTTTCTTTTCCGTTGTCACATTGATACCAATACCCATTCATGGGGTAATATTTTGAAGCTGCTGATGCTATCATATTTGTTTTTCCAGCGAGATCAGCTTTAGCTGAGCAGAAATGGCATAATTGTATAAATGTGCTATGTGCACGACTGATGAAATTGCTGTTACGGCAATGGATCAATTACAACAAGGGTTTCCATTTGCCTACCCCTTGGATGCATGCCTATTTCTTACACTATAGCCATGTATCTGCGCCAATATATGCATATATATAATGGTGTTGGTACATCCTTACACTCTATAGCAGCAGTCCCCAAACTATGGGTTGTGACCCACTGGTGGGTCGTGGGTGTAATTTCAGTGGGTGGCGAAAGTTATTCAAAATTTAAATTACAGCATGCTTTTGTCTCAAATAATTTCAAAGAAAATTAACATCTTGAATAGATGTTCGTTTTCACTGCACTTTTTTCCAAGTACTTCGAAGTACATGGAGAATTTTGTGGGATCCAAAAATCTATGTTTTTAAAAGTGGGTCGTGACTTAAAAAGTTTGGGAACCACTGCTCTATAGCATAGATATGAAAAATGTTGCTGTGATTTGCTCTGTTAAAAGTAGTGATGTACTGATACTTTAGTATCGGTATCGGTGGTATCGGCCTATTTTTATGGTATCGGGTAGTAGTATCGATTAAATATAGCCGATACCTACCGATACTTATTAAGCACAAAATAAATATAAAAAATTTTTGTTTGATTTTTTTCATAGAATAAATATAAAAAATTTTTGTTTCCCTCCTGGAACTGGATTGCATTTGTAGCATAATTAATGATTTGTAGTGTATCAATAATGACCAGAAAGAGGGCGGTCTTCCAAACAGGACCCAAACATCGTGTAACACTCAATATTGTGTTAATATAAATATACATTTAAAAGTATTCTATAAATTTCAGTTTCTCTTTTTAACTTCAGAGGAAGTGGTTAATAAAAATCACTTCTAATAAAAGCATTGTATGGAAATTTCTTAATGTTAAAGCTACTGATGCCAAAAAAGTTATCTGCAATTTATGTAACAATGAATTTTTAAGAGAAGGGAGTGATGAGAAGTTTTTAGTTTTGACTTTAATGTGATGGCAGTTTAATTGATAAAATGAGTGTGCAGTTTGTGAATGGTTTTGATTCTTTTAAGTATGGTAAACACATTTTTCAGTTTTGACTTACCAAGCTGTTTTTTGCTAGAAAAGCTGCAGTTTGGTAGTGTATATTTTTAGTTTTGACTTGTGAGTGCTGTTTGTGTGATAATAGCTGCAACTGGCGAGTACTTTTTTATTAATACGTCTATGGGAAATTTTCACTTGCCGAGGTGTTTTCATTTTGTTGTCAAGTTTATTTTTTTTCGGTCACGACATTGTTACTTTCTCATTTTATTTTATTTTTTAATCTTGTGTGTTTTTAAGGTAAGCCAATTTTCTTTGAATAATAGTATTCAATCCATTATTTTAGTATTTCGCCGTAAAAAAGTACTGCTTGATTTGTTCAACTTTCTTTTACAGATTTGCAATAATATTGTAATGAATAATGATAGATAAATACCTGAAAAAAATTCAACATGCAATAAAAAGCTAGATTTACTAAATACATTCTTTGGTACTGCTTACAAAAGCTTTTATTGCTGGTGCTCAATAGATAAAAAGTATCAATGGTATCGGCTCTAAATGCTGGTAGCGGTACATCTCTAATTAAAAGTAGGCTCATTCTGCTCTCACACCAATCATCAAACATTTAGCTTTTTTAACCAAGAACGTCTTTTTATAAATTATGTTGACTAGGCTAGTGTTACAAGCAAGTGCTTGTATTCAAACAATTTGTTTGCGGAAAATTTGTGTGCGTCTTAGAGCAAACTCTTAAAAAATGAAAAAGGTGGCAAGGTTTGTGGCTACTACTGAAATATTAAAATGGAACTTGGTTACGATGGTTGCCTGGATGTGTAGATGTACTTGCAGGCTTTAAGTAATTTAATTTTTGCCCAGCAACTATAGTTACTATGGTTGATTGTCATTTTTCTGTTGCAACCACAAACTCTATCATCAAACTTTTCAAACGTATGATTTGTACAATATTTAAAGACCTTGCTTTTGGTTGCACCTGATCAGCCTAACAGAGAAACAGACTGCACCATAGTGCAATGAAAATCTGTTGTGATCTGCTGTGTTAAATAATATATGTTTATTTGCAGATAAAACTATTTTAGCAGCAAATTAGCTCTAAAGCAGCAAATTAGTTTAGTTACGCGTACACAAACAAAAAACGATAGTTATTCAGTTATGCTATTATTCAATGCGAATGAAACTTTCAATGGGCCAAAAACACGTATTACTAATTGTTTATTAAGTCCAAATTGTAATTGGTCATGCTCTGATGTACGATAACTGTAGTAATCAAGATGCACGTTTCGGATGATCAGTTATTGTTTCCTGCTGTACTAGGTCTAATTAAGTACATCATGTATATATGATTTATGCATTAAGCCTTAACTTTCATTAGCGGCGTTGCTTTTTTCCCGATATTTCAGCTAAGCTTTTCTTTTCCATACACAGGCATCATAAAATCAAAAGGTTTCTTTTTAGGGAGCTTATTTGATATCAACGTATATGATAAAATTTTAAACGTGATTACCATGATATATGGAGCTGCCATGGTGTAGTGGTATTGTTGAGGCTTTATAGCGAAAGGTCTGGAGGTCAAAACTCTATAGAAACACCATTGGTATTCGTCTGGAAGGGCATCCAGAATTTGAAGTGCTACGTTGCTCTAGTACAAAGTCTGGTTCGAAAGCGAGTGTGTAGTGGTAGTCATGCATGGAATCAGCACGTCTGAGCATGCAAAACGCGGGAAAAATGACGTAAAATCGACTTCCTTGTTTTTTATTATCTTGATATACAGTATAAAAGACTATGATGCGTAATTGATGTGAATCGATTTGAATGATCCTCACATCAAAGAAGTTTATAGATGATGACTGGTAATTAGTAATACCATATGTGGGTAATCAGCATTTTAAGTTCCTTCACTGCAACTACATAATCTATTCCATTGGCCACAATTCACAAAAAAGCTAATGGTGATTTGTACAGGATGTTCCAAAAAAATGTATACACTCTTTAAATCGTTATAACTTTGATTAAGTTATTGATTTTGACTTGTAAATAAATAGATACAAGAGAAAGAATACACATTTAAAGAATTTGAGAGTAAAATATACAAAAAACTTATCAAATTAACTTTAAATAAGACAAGACACTTAGAGCAATTTCAAAATGTTCACGTAATGACGAGTTCACATAAGTGCTCAAACTGGTTGCGGTTCTGTTCAAAACGCTTTTTATATCTTGAAGAAATGGACCTAGAAACGCCCAGCAACATTTCCTGCGATATTTGAGCCCATTCTTTTTCTGTTGTTACTCTCATTTTGGCAATAGTTTCAGGTTTACTGCTGCAAACTCTGTCTTTTAGAAGCCGTCACTCAAATAAATTCACAGGAGTCAAATCTGGTGAACTAGCTGAATATTTAACTGTACCTCTTCTTCCAAACTATCTGTTTTGCCTATTTTTGTCGAGATAAGTTCTCACATCATGATGAAAGGGGGAGGTTCACCATCTTTCTAAAAGTAAAACCCAGCCTCTCAAAATTATTCTTGCTGGCGCGGTATGACAAATTCTTGTAACAGGTGGATATAGTGCGTATATATTTTTTGGGACACCCTGTACATTGTTGTACTTCATTGTTCAATAAACTTACCACGCAATTACGAGAGTATTTTTAACTAAAAAATGAAAATATTGTCAACAGCTTTATCAGCAGTGATAGCTCATTTCATGACCAACAGGTTGCCAAATCTGCACCATCAAGGGTCTATCTCATTGTCTTGAGAAAGGAACTTACGACGATTTCTCCTGATGAGTCATTATGTTTCTGGTGAAAATGCATAGTGCTGGTAGTTCAGGCGGCTCCAAAGCGAGGCTGAACACAAGATACTGTTGGTTTAACAGCAAAAATTGTTTCGTGACCAAAAGATAAAGTAACGATAAAACTATCAGTATCGATTGTTGTAATGGTTATTTGATTTTTTAAACTAATATTGAAATCAGATTGCTCGCTGCTTCTATGTAAAATATCGGTTGATCCTCTACTTTTGCACTATCGATTACTAACGCTGTCAAAAAGTCATTAACGTTTCATTACTGTTCTTGTAACTTCTGGGTGAAACTGTTACTCTTTTAACTCTGAAAGCATTGGTTCACTACGGATTTGCCAGCACTGATGGCTGAGGCGGTTGGCAGTATAGAAGTGGCTTTCCCTTCTCCAAAAGAAAGGTTTATACTGTTATCTTAAACACCTGAGGTTTTGACATATTCTGAAGAGAGATTTGAATCCTTCCTTCCTTCCCCTACCTTAGTACTGCCTTGATTCTTTTGATTTGTGTAATATCCGGCGTCATCCGCTGGGCTCCCATAAGTGGCCTTGACATTACAACTAGTTATACTCCAGGGGCATTTATGAGAACAGAATAAAACAAAATATTTTGACACAGCCATTTCTCGTTTCAAAGCCAAAAGAACTTAGAAATGGAATTAAGTCAAAAAAGCTTTTTGTGAAATATGCGTAACCTCTGTTTTTCTTATTCTTATCACTCTATTACTTCAAATAAATATGGGAGCACAAGGTCAAAGTAAGGGAGGTGCCAAAATAGTTATCGTTTTACACATACTAAAATGGATATCAAGTGGTAAGCCTGTTTCACTACTTGGTGCACTTCCTATCAAATGAATAATATTGACCTAAAGTTCCAGGCTACGCCTTACCTGCTTTATTTCCTGCATAAACGTAGCCACTGACACTGAATAAACCACGCCTCGTTCTTAATTTGTTGCCTTGATCTAGGTAAAGGATTAAGGTATTTTCAAGCAAAATAGCAAAAGTCTTTGGCCGCATTCAGTGCGATTTCACGCAGAAGTGATGTTTATCTTTGGTTTTTTCCAAACTAAGTCTGGCACTAGGCCTTATTTGCTCTTTTCCTTCCATAGGCGTAGTTGGAAGCACTAGCAAGGGCGCGCCTCGTCCCGAGTTTTTAGCTCCCAACACCGGTATTCCTGTTAAGCTTTTTTCAAGCGAAAAAGCAAAAGTGTCTTCCAGTATAGGGTGCATTTTTATTCTGTTGTGTTGTTTTTAACTTTTTCCCAAATTTTCTTATGTTCTAACTATCCTGTTTCCATCGCAGACATTGCCATGTAAGCGACACAGGGTCATGCTGTATTCTGCATGTTTAGTCTTGACCCTGGTAGGCCTGTTAAGATATTTTCAAGCAAAATTGTTTTAACCTTCTCACTAACAGCTAAAAATGTCACACAAACTTTTATCCGTTCATTTTGCCTTAAGCATAAGGGCAGAAATTCAGCAGTTGTGGATAGATGCCAAAATGATTGATACATGAAGGAATAAGCTATCGTCGCATGGCAGGACTACCAGTGAATTATGTTGAATTAGAAATGTAGGTTCAACCTGGTATGGTGATTTAATCGAAGGATCATTTCTAAGGCCGTGATAAAAAGTTGTTGTCAACCATTGCATTGACTTTATTCCTCCAATCTTGATTATTGTACTCTTCAATTAAAACTGATTTTACTACCAACACTCGTTCATTCCAGCAACTTCCGTCTGCTCCTTGCAATAAGTGTTGGAGCGCAAAGTCAAGTTGGGGTGGGTGCCTTACTAGTAGTCGTTTTACGATTTCAGAAATAACTTATTTAGCGAAGAACTATTTCACGACCTGGTGTGACCTCTTTTGTAATCTTGGCTGCACCTATGTGCACTGACTGCAGCATGGAGCAAAAGGGGCCCATGCATCTGGTTCTGGTATATTCTGAAACCAACAAAGTACAATTTAGTGCCTTGACACACATTTCGCGAGGAAGATTCGATATAACGCTTTATCTTCAGTTGATACAACTGGTCATAGATAAGATACATTGTTAAACGACTTGGTGGGTCGCCATCTTTTTTATCGTTCAGCAAGCTTTCGACGTAGTGTCGTTGGCGAGCCAAATACTTCCATAAAGCATGCAACCATTCTTTTTCACTCTAATGGGAGTCTGTCACCCCTAGGAAACGTTTTTCTGTAAAAAACGTAAAAGTGTTTTACGCAGTTATGACTCGCTATTTCGCCCATACCACTGTTAACCTATTTTGAATTAGTTCGTGGAACAGAACTTCAGTGTACTGGTAAAAGAAAGGGTAGTAGCCTATCATACTGGATTCCTAGCTTTGGTGATGGAGAAGTTACCTTCTTTTTCCGGTGCTCACAGCACTCATGAAAGTGGCGCATGGGGCACTGGCCGATTTCAACACGAATGTCTACCCGTGTTTTTATGCCCTGGATAAAAGTGGCGAGTTGTTTTTGAAATCCGGACATAATCAGGATTCAAATTCTAGTCTTGTGCTTACAAGGCGAGTAATTAACCACTGCACCATCAAAGTGGGTGATGGAATGTAATAATAAAGCGCTTAGGAACTCGCCTCCAGAGCAGCAGTTAATTGGTTTCCTGCAGTTGTATCTAGTTTTCAAACTGATATCCGGAGAGAAATCGTTCTGCTTCCGTATTGTTTGATTGAATCGTGTGGGTGTGATACAGAATTAAATTGCGGCATCGGTGTTTGTGCAGCTATTCAAATCTTTTTTTTCTCTGAATGCGATAAAGTGCACGCGATCATTAATAAATTGTGAATTTAACTACGACCTAACCTTTGGTTTTGATTGAGCAAGGTAGTTTTGTACTCCTCAGTTTTGCAATTTATCGCTGTTAGTGCACGATCTGGTTATGCTGAAAACTATTTAGAAAATTTTTATACAATCTACGCTAGCTGTGCTTCGAGTCGTGCAGGCCTTTAATTCTGCTGACTTCATGCTCATAGCATCACAGTTGACCCTGTCCGTAAAAACAATATTACAGTAGTCGCCGCTTTAAAACCACCTCAGGACCGGACTTTTTTGGGCTTACAAAGCGGATTGTGCGTTTTCGTCATTCTAGAGCATACAGATGACTGATCAATATACTGTACGTACAGACAATTGGCAAATTTATTGTTGTATAAGAATACAATTTCAGCAATTTTTAATTTTCGCCACGGTTAGATCACAGTGCGATTATAGACGAATTGAAAAACAATTGAGCTTGTGACACAACAGTCCTTCGAAGAGTTGGTTTTCCGCTCAGATTAAGGGTGTGATGAAACAATACGTTGCGTGGCTTCATTTAACAGGAAATACAGTACAGTACACCGTACTAAAACCATCATGCCTCATGTAGTCGCGCTTAAATTATGCGAAATTGCTTTGAAAATAGGTTTATTTAAAGGAGTTTTGGGCTTATAAAGCGGAGCATTTTACAGGAACAATTGAAGTAAATCGAGACCGGGCTTTCTGAGCGACTGAACTTATAAAGCGGCACTTACGGTATCTTGTTTGCAGGTGAAGGAATCGGCATCACTGTGCTGGATCTGTTCACAATTAAGCCGATCGATCGTGAAACTGTGCTACGGTGTGTCACTGCTACTGGAGGGAAGCTGATCACAGTGGAAGATCATTATCCGGAGGGAGGAATCGGCTCAGCAGTGGCTGAAGCAATATCGGATGTCACAGGTGGGCATGGTTTAAGTAACCAACTATTCAGAGTAATTAGAATTTGAACTGTGGTTCGTGGTATATCTTATAAAGGCATATAGGCTAACTGCAATCGGTTGAATAAAATAACACTTCCACGACCGGTTTCGTTCCTATTAGAACTCGTTAGGTGGACTCCGGTATTGGACCGATGATCACATGAATTGCTTCATGCCGTTTATACCACTCCGTCATCGGTCCTTTCAACTGATGCTGTTGATTTTAAGCTTACATATGGTGCACGCTCACTACAATGAGCTTGATGCGATATATGCTTTTAATTCCCAGCCAAGCCAGTGCCTTTATTACGTTATAATATGAATGATAGGAGTTGTGTTAGCCTGTTTAAGATATTAATTTAATTAATTGATATTAAGGCACATAGGCTAACTGCAATCAGTTAAATAAAATACCACTTTACGACCGGTTTCGTTCCTATTAGAACTCGTCAGGTAGACTCAGGTGTTGAACCGACGATCACATGAATTGCTTCATGCGGTTTATACCACTCCGTAATCGGTCCTTTCAACTGATGCTGGTAATTTTAAGCTTATATATGGTGCACCCTCACTACAGTGAGCTTGATGCGGTATATGCTTTTAATTCCCAGCCAAGCCAGTGCCTTTATTACGTTATAATACGAATTATAGCACCTTACGAGTTCTAATAGAAACGAAACCGGTCGTGGAAGTGGTATTTTATTCAACTGATTGCAGTTAGCGTATATGCCTTAATATCAATTAATTAAATTAATATCTTAAACAGGCTAACACCAGCTCTAATAATTCGTATTATAATTTTTTGTTATTGTTTTCACCGTTTGTGGGTAATATGCTCCAGAGTCTAGAGATGAATTGCGTAATTTTTTTACTGGCAAAAAGATTAGCAAACTTGCATTGAAGCGGATCTTACAGGCTCGAAAACAACATGTAATTGTGTGAATGTATCTATATAAAGTGAAATGAGAATTGATGTAATTCAAAATGAATCAATTAGTAGCGTTCTTAGCTGTTCATAGGGTGGTCCAAGTTTGTGAGCATCTGGCACCACAGTAGTTGTGTAGCGCAAGCTCCCTCGCCGTTAACATTATATTGCTGGTTCCAAGTGGTTACGATCGATAGAGAGCGTCCTGAAGGCGCGAGGCTTCCGAAGGAAGCAATGCTATTGAGAGATATATTCAAATTTACAAAGCCATCCCTGGACGCGTTTCCTCCTTTTGGACTCATCAGCAGGGCTTGCCAAAGGCCAAGAAGTCCCCCAATAGCACTAACGTTGACTTTTATAAAACAAACTAACACTTAAGTGCTGTTTACTTTTGAACGAGGTTCGTTTTGACGTACTTCTAGCCGCTCGGCTATTGATTAAAACTGATATCCTTATGTAAAGTTGATTGTACGAGCAGTGATTAGGTATAAAAAGGTCTTCCAAAAGTTACAAACTAAATGCGGTGCTTTAAGGCATGACTGGCAGCAAAACTCGGCGCGCGAAGAGGCCAGTTCCAAAGACGCGAGTTCGAATCCCACAGACGCGTCGCATTAATGCGAACGTTTAAGAACACAATGTTCGCATAACGTTGAAAGAGTGCTTAACTGATTTCGGTGGGTCCCAAATGACTGCACCGCGGCTTATATAATGCACGGCCGCCAAGAGGTCAACCACTTCGCTTATTCCACTCCAATAATTTAAAGATGGCAAGGGCATAGCCAGAAAAATTTTCCGGATAAAGAGGCAAATTTTTCTAAAACTTTCCAAAACTTCTGAAGTCTAAAGCAATGCTCCGCAATCTTTTTTGTCACATATGGCACACTTTTTAAACCTCAAAAATTTCTGCACCAAAGTGTGACGACAAATGTAGGAAATACAAAAACACTTATGATATATTAATGTTGTAATGAGATATTTGTGCTGATTTTAGTGAGTACAATCGCAGCACGTTTGCTCAATAGTCAAAAGAACGAGTTGAAGTTCGTTTTCAACCTTTATAATCTTTTATTATTTTTGATTAATAACACGGTAAAAAGTGTTGTTTACATAAAGTTGTCCAGAATTTGAAAGATGTTTAAGAATTCATCCAGACATGCTGGAACGAAGAAGGGACTAGTGCCCTCCTGACCTTCTACTAGAGTGGGTTGGTGAGATGTCAGGAATGAAATCCTTAATAACATGAATTTTAGGAAGCCTATTTATTTATTTTTAGGAAGATTATTTTTAGAAAGCTTATTTTAGGAAGCTTACATATTTACTATATAAAGGTTTTGTCCGTTTTGGGTGAATTTGTGTTAAGCCCAATGCACACAGTCGCGCGATATGACCAAGATAGGCCACTTGCTATTACATTTTCAAAAGACGCTCCAACCCGTGCGAACGTGCTTTTTCGACCTCAATGCATACTGCACGCGATTCGACAAAGATGTAATACTACCGTTTTCAACGCCTCTGCAAAAAACGAGAGAGTTTACGGTTTCTTCTTTTTATGAAAAGTAATTATGTGTTATATTTGTTTGCGAACCACTTGATGCCACAAGGAATACGTTAAAAGCAGCATGCCTTTCTGGCTTTCTGCGTTCTCTCTATCTCATTCAGGTTCCTAAATTTAAGTTTGTTAGACAGTGTTTGACAAAATAAACTGTTTGATTGTTTTGTGCGCTGGCATTATTATGTTTGGGTTATTGTATGACTTGGCAGCACATTCAGTTATGTTGGCTCTCACTGCAATTGAACCAGGTGAACACAATAGTCATGCATGAAACTACAGATCTAGCCTGGAATTGGACGTGTGCACCAAAAATTTGTAATAGGGATGGGGAGGCTAGCAAACTGTTGGCTGTTTTTAAAGAAAGATGTTTCTTCTATATATAGTGTTGTTGGGTGTTTCTGAAAAAGTCCTTATGGCTAAATATTTCATTAAGGAAGGCTTTAGTTTTGTTAGCTTCACTTTCGTTGCGCCCTGCATGTCTTGGCTAGTCTTGTTTAGCCTGTAAGCCTCTGTAATAGATCTACCGGTAACCTGCCTACAACGTACTGCACTAAAGCTGAAGCTTACATTTTTTCCTTGATGCATTTTACTTTATTGTGTACAAGCAGGTTTCAACTTCTTTTTTAATACTTAAACTTCGTTCTCTTTGCCAAACAAATAATATCCTGACGACACCGACTAAGCAGAAAGCGCTTCTACTTTCTTGTTACGTTATTAAACTCGCCCGTCGTTTGATCTTGCATAATTGGTCTTAATCTTTGCGTAAAGCGCAGTGTGCTTTGGCGGTCTTAAATATGCGTCTGATCGTGTCTTCACGGCTTGCGATGCGATAAAGACTGCAGTGTGCATCGGTCTTTAGACAACACATTTACTATAGTGCCGGTGGAAAAGTAGATACTCCTTTAGTAATAAGTCTTAATTTGTGTACCATAATACTTTTTTCATTTCAGTGTACCCATTCCTAAGTATTAGTGCCGATGCTTTAGTGCATATTGTCCATTATCACATGCTCATTTACCGCGCCTCTTGTAACATGTCCATTGCCCTTTCCCCATTTTTGCGCTTGAATGAATTAAGATTTGCGTATGGTGTGTATTGGCATGTCTAGTAGCCTATTTATAAATCTTTAAAGTCCAAAAAAATGTAAATAAATTTCGGGAGTTCCTTGTTGAATGTTAAGTTAGTGCCCATTTAAAAGCTTGTGCCCTCTTGATTTTGGGACCTTTTGGCATCCCTAAATTTATGGATTGCGCGGTTAGTTTTATGAGTTTTAGTCTAACCTTACTTGGTGACCATTAAGTGTACTTTCTGCATAGAAGTGCCATGCCAAGAAAGGTACCATGTCTTTCCAAAATTTCATGGAACCCGATACCGGTAAGCCTATGAAGTTATGTTTCAAGCAAAATGCAAACATATTCCCACCTACGCCACGATATGACACAGACTTTTGTTTTCTTTTGATGTCTCATCACATTATGCGTTTCATCAATTTCCTCTAAATTTGTTGTCACTTATAAACAAGTTTCATCATCATCATCGTTTTGCTCTAGAGCCAAGGTGCATATTCTTCCTCATGTGGTGTCCGGCAGGTCTTTCCTGTCCCAAGAGTCAGCCGATTATTGCAGCCGAGTCTCCATTGTGTGCGATCTTGTGCATCCATCCTTTGTAGTCCTCTGGCTGTCATATCTCACTCCACCACCTCTCTTTATTCCCTTTTTTGCCTGCCTTTTTTGCACCATCCAATTGGAAGTGTAGTGCCTTTAGTGGTCTCCTTTCTTTGTGCATTCTCTCCACATGCCGCAGCTATTGCAGTGTCTGTTCTTGCAGGAACTTATCAATACTTCCTACCCCTGTCATTTTGCGAATCTTCTTATTGCTTACTTTATCCTTCAGGTTTTTGCCACTTACGTATACAACATTCTCATTTCTGTTTTCTTTCATCTTTCACTTTCATTGCCCAACATTTAGTACCATAACACATAGCTTTTGTTTATGATTCTTTTATTTCTCTGTGACATGCCTTTCTTGCATTGAACACATCCTTGAACTTGTTCCATGTAAACCTTGTGCTTGAGGTTGCAGATTCTTGTGCCTTCTTCAGCGCGTTGAACATCTCTGATATAGGAGAACGTGCCCACAGTTTCTGTGATATCCCCAGCTACTGTTACTCTTTCATCCTGATTTTTAACGAACAGACGCTGGCATCTCTTGAGTAAATTTTTTTGCTTTTGTTACGCTTCCCTAAATTCCAGAGCATCTCTTATACACTCAGTTTTCACATTTTGTGCACTGTGTAGGATTTGTTTTCACTTTTTTTCCACATACAGAACATGGCTACTTTCAAGCCTGTGTCCTCACGGTTTTTCCACCGGTAAAAAAGCCTTTTGCCTTGTCCAAGTTCACTTTCGAGTCTTTGTCCCTAATGCCCTCTTCCATCAAAAATATCGAAGTTCCACTTCCTCCCAACTAACCGTGAGTAGTATCAAGTCATCTCTATGGAGGAGTTCCTTCACGACACTTTCTCTGATACCTTTTGTCATCTCATCCCTCACCACCGCACCATGTCCGGTTTCTTTCCATTACAGTTTGTATTCAAATCCAAATCTTCTTGCTTGCTTATTTTTATACCCCATCTCCTGCAAAGCCACAGCATTCACCTGTCTTCTTCTGATGGTTTCCTTAACTTTTGCTTTTCCTTGCACCATCGTTTCAACGTTGACTGTAGCCAGCTTAAGCTTTGCTTCAGATCTTCGAGTTAAGTTTTCTTCAGTCTTCCTGGTCTCCCAGGGGGCTTTTCCAGGGTATGTCATAAATTTAACCTTTTTCGTTTCCAAGTTCAGCTTCTTCCTAATAGCTCTGTTTGCCCTCAGTGCCCTAGGGGCCAGCAAAGAGGAATGTTGGCAACTGTGATTCTTCTGTCGCCCGCATATCTATTTTGAAGCAGAGCGTTAGAAGGCCGCATCCCTTGGTGACGCCAATCACAATTGTAAGCGGTTGGCCAAGCTTTCACCTAAAACGGTATCACCCCTACTCGGAAGTAAGGCCGCCAGCATATTTTGGCCTGTCTACCGAGACCGTTGCCCACTCTGTGGTACGAGGAATCACATGCTAGCACTCAGTGAATACAGTGAGAAGACTGGTGTATCTGAGTCCCAATTTTCAACAAATTGGGCGGTGGTCAGGATAGAAGTGCTACCAATCAACTTATACCAATAGATCACTGTGATTGATTAGAAATTGCAGTCAATTTTTTTCATGCAACTTGATACGCGAAATTTACCTTTCGCAATATCAGAAATATTTTACGCAAAATTGACTATCCCTATTGCTTTTTTTCTTGCTATCCTCTTGTTGCCGAGTGCTTTTTTCACTTATTTCAAGACTGGTCCAACTCAATAAGTGTACAATTACCGCTTGTCATACAGTTTTCGGCATCGGTAGAAGCTTTGAGATATTTTATGAGATATCGCTCATAAAAGCTGTAAACCGTGTTTTGCTCTCTTTCGTTTTTGAGACAAATAATGAAAGCACATTCTGCAAAATAACGTTCGTTGCAAAGGCATCTTACCTTTTACAAGAGTGTAGTTTTTTGCGAATTGATAAGTCAGGTGCTTACTTTCGTTTTGAGCCTTTGAACGGCACTAAAGGATGAAGTCTAGTGATGTTAAAAAAATATAAACACCAATTTCTGTTTTTTTTTGAATAAGGCTGGGCAATTCCGGAATAGCTCAGTTGAATCCAGAATGCCGAAATAGCAGACATGGTGGAGCTGTAATTTTTGAGTTCAAAACAAAAGAGACGAAGCTCGCAACTTCATTAAAACATCATTAGTATTCGTCAAAGAAATCCGGACTTTAAAGTTGTTCCTCCTGTAAAAATCTGGTTCGAAAGCAAGTGGATAGTAGCAGATACGCACTGAACCAGCAGGTCTAAACTTGCAAAACAGGGAAAAGTGGACGTATAGTCTGGCTTTTA
The DNA here is from genome assembly GCA_963675345.1 of Trididemnum clinides. Taxonomy (NCBI): domain Eukaryota; kingdom Metazoa; phylum Chordata; class Ascidiacea; order Aplousobranchia; family Didemnidae; genus Trididemnum; species Trididemnum clinides. Next base: position 29,327,567 of record OY776305.1, on the reverse strand, counting down.
TACCGAATCCTATTCAGAAACTTTTGCTTTTTGCAAGGTAGCCAAGGTGGTATATGGCAATTTACTTTCTACTACAAAATTACCCAATTACAGCATTCCCTTTGTTGCGCTTGCGTATGCCCATCCTGAACAAAGAATGCACTTTGCTTCTTTCGCTTTTCGTCGCTCAAACGATGTAGCAATTATTATTTACCAGCCGGCTTCAACCATATTATGTTTTTTTTACCACTATAAGCAATAAGTTGGTACAAATTGTGGCATCGCCCTATGCCCATAATCTCAATCATAGTTCGAGTGCTTTAAAATACGAGGGAAACTCTACAATGCCTCTGCCCTCTGTTGCCGCGATAAGATTTTATGTGACTTTTACCAAGTATTGATAAAATAAATATTTTTGAATTCACAGAGATATGAAGCTATCCACAAATATTATGAAATAGCAGAAATGTTTCTTCCAAATATGGTGCGATTTTTTCCGGCAGAGCTTGACGTAACATATGCCAAGTAAAATTATACGGTTCAGTTAAAGCAGCTGCGCCCGCTTTCCCTCAGAAACATTTGCAAGAGCACCAATAGAGAGCTGTAGTTTCTGTGCACAAAAATATGGTAATACTCTATTAATCAAGACTAGTAATACTCTCAAAAAAAGTTATGGTTCCTTAAACTGTCATTACTTCTTTCCAAAAAGTGTTATGGCGAGGGGAAAGTGAAAAATGATGGCGGCGCCAAAATGGTGGTCGCTTTCACTAAAACCGAAATGAAATATTTAGTGGTAAAGTATTTTTCACGATTTGGTGGCCCCCCTTTAGTATCTATATTTGTGATGTTAAGTTCTTTGGCTACGATATTTGTCATGATTCCGGCATAGCGAGAAGAGGTGCCATGTCTTCTCCCGAACTCACGCACTCTATCCCAATACGTCTATGAAGCTATTTTCTAGCAAAATGTTTTCTTCAACTCCAGATCCCGACCTTCCTACTTTTAAATTGAGATTAGTTTTTTGTAGCATCAGGCTATCAATCACAAATATTCGTTTTTGAGATGAAGAAAACGAAACGGAACTAATAACCTCTAAATGGTTCGAGTGACTTTTCGTTTGAGCAAAAATCCCGTTTTTGTTAAGAAACACCAGCAGAAATCTTACTGTTGCGATGAGATTTTACATTGCAGAATTTGTATAGGCCAGGCTTTTGTTACTCAAAATAATTTATTGTTGTTAAGCGCAAAGATGACACAGAATATACTTTGAAAGTAGTTACTGCCACTGGTATGCTAGCGGATAACTTTTTCTTTAGAATTAAATTTTCCGTGGCGAAAATCATGCACATGCGTTTGGTAAGTCACAGCGAAATGTCAATACATGTCATGTATGTGTGTGTTGACTGGTTGCAAATGAGCGCTGGCATAGCGCGTTTCAGAAAAAATGGAAAAAGCGAGCCTAATGCGGCATAGCGCGTTTCCAAAAAAAGCGGGTTTAATACAGCAATGTGGGTTGAAAAAATGGAAGTAAAAAAGGCGTACCTAATACATAATGCTCAAAAACAAATCGCTTGGGATCTTTTGTAGAAGCCCCCACCACTAATGCAAAAATGTGAGATTTGAGAAAAACACCCTCGCCACGTTTTAAGTACTGCAGATTTTAGGGTTAGGACAAAATATTAGCTGACATCGCTGAATTTAGTGCTGAATTTCATCAATGAATAAGAATTCTAACTGGATAAGAGCGGTGGCAGGGGTGTTTTTTTTGGCGGGGGCTTTCTACAAAAGATCCACCGCTTGTTGCGTTTCAAATAAAACTCAAATTGTCAAATTTTTTTCATCGCAAGCACCTTGTTTATATATTCTGAAAAAGTTTTTAATTGCGTTTCTATGGTAATTCTTGAGAAAATAAACAAAACGAATTTTGAAATCAAGCGTTAATTGTGACGTCAGCTTAACTCCAAAATTGGTAAAATTTTTGCCACTGGCTTTCATTTGGGCAAAAAAAACGTTTTCTCTGACGTAAAATGCAAATTAAAAAATATCTTGGTTTATGACGTCATTATCACATCACGAATCCCCTTTTGACACTTACCCCAAGGAGATGACCAATCATGCGTAGTTTGATGTTTGTAGGCCCAGTAGTTTTGAGAAGTTAAAGCACACACACAGACAGAATTGCGCTTTATACAGTAGACTAGCGGCAAGGCTGCCGGTCAGTTATGTCGAGTTAGTAATATCGGTTCAGCTGGCTGCGCCGGCTTCAACCAAATCATATTTTTAAAACTATAAGCCATAAGTAGATACAAATGAGGGTATCACCACTATGCTCCTAATTCCGATTGTATTACGAATACTTTAAATCAAGACAGGTCTTAATTCCCTTAATTTCACAAATTCTATTCGTTCTTTCATGCAAGTAGGAGAACAAACGAAAATCGTAAATGCGCACCATAATGGTTTTTGGTTTCCGATTACAGAGAACAGTTAATTTATTGGTGGAATGCATATTTTACGATTTCGCACAACAACCCTCGTGAAAATAATAAGCAGCAAAGAATTCATTCGCATAATTCACTGAACTTTCTGTTGCTACTTATGCGGCACACTTTCAAAAATATTGCTAGTGGTAAGTGTATAGGGTATTCTATTTACAGCACGAAATGAAGGGGGCGCACTCAGACATTTCATATTGAATCAAGTAGCAATGCAGGTCAGTCAGTAAAAAGACAATCGTACTAAAAATACAATCGTACTAAAAATACCCGATAATCTTTTTACGCCAAAGTGTTGCTGTCCCAATGAATTGAATACGCATTTAAAGTTTCAACACTTATAATCAATTACTCCTCACAAAAACAAATGCTAAGTGAAGACAAAGAGATATATTGTAATAATAGCAAGGAGTTAAATGATAAATCAGTTGTTTTTCGTAAAACTTTATATACTTTATGATGGAAGCTGGTGTTATTTACAAGCAGCCTATTATTTCATCTCCAAAAAAAAAGTTTCAACCGCATTTGTACCGTCAGTATTTTTATAAAAATGACGAAAACAACTTTCCCTATGAATTGTCGATTGTGACGTCATCTTAGGTACAAAGAAATGAAATTTTTGAAATTTGGCGAGTCGAGTGCTGGCTCTTTAGCGCAAACGCGTTTTCCTCCCGCAAGGGATTCAAATTAAATTTTCCGCCGTGACGTCATGGTAGTAGTAGTTATTCAGTTTTTATCCGGTATTATCCCCTTAACAGAGATGGCCGGATTCACCCCATTCCTTCTGCAATTGCTTGCATTTTGTCTCTACTTTGCTCGATTGCTCGATGCGGGACATCCTCCTTCTTCAAACCAATCTTCTCTGTCTCCTCCCTCCACTTGCTTCCTCTGGTCTTCTTCGGTCGTCCTCGCTTTCTCTTGACACTTGCTTCAAGATCCAGAGCAACCCTCAAAACACTATCGTCATCTTTCCTCAGCACATATCCATACTATCGAACTCCAATCAGTGTTGCTAACCGCTCTATTGTTTCCCTCAACCCCAACATGTCCATCTGTTCTTCACTCGTCTTTCTGTCAACAACTTTCCGACCGCACATGGTTTTCACCATAGCTCTCTCCGCCCTCCTTAAAATTGCTTTTTGATTTTCTTGTAAACACCATTCCTCGCTTCTATACAGTATTGCTCATCTTATGCAACAGCAATAAGCTTTACCTTTCATCCTCAGAGGAAACCTATTTCCAAGCAATAACTCTCCACATTCCCTGAATCTTACACAACCGATTCTTACTCCTGCTGTGACTGCCGCTTCACAACCACCACTAACATTTAGTTTTTCTCCCAAATAACAAAATCCGTTCACTGTCTCTACTTCATCGCACAACTTCTCGATCGATTTCATCGTTCGTTCCGTTATTCCTTTACATTTTGAGCAAGCAAAATGCATTGCCAACCTAGCGGTAACTCTCTTGATTTTCGCACATCTGCCATGAACCCAGTTTCCACATTTTGCGCAGAAAACTGAATTGGCCTTGACTTTCCTCCCACAAACTCCACATGGATCTATCTTGCTTTTGAATAGTTCTCCTTCCAACCCGCTTACCATCAGTTTTGTTTTTCTGATGTTGACCTTTAAACCCTTACATTCCAGTGCATTCTTCCTTTAAGCCTTCCATGGTTTCGCTGATGAGAACAAGGTCATCTGCATACAATAATTCATTAGCCACACCCCTTCTTGCATTTTCTATAACATCCACAACTATTGCTAACAATAGTGGCGACAGCACAGATCCTTGATGTACGAGCAGCTTGATGTACAGCTTGCTCGACACCAACTTTTACTTCGAATTCCTCTGAATATGCAGATCCCACCCTCACTCTTGTCTTTGCACCATCATACAAGCTCATAACTGCCCGAACCATTACTTCTGATAGACCTTTTTCCTCATGGCCCACTCCATGACTTTTATTGGCACTCTATCAAAAGTTTTTACCATGTCAAACAAGACAAGTTAAACAAGACATCATGTCAACAAAACAACTTCTTGTCCTTCTTTTGATATTTCTCCTGCATTCTCCTGACAGTGAATATCGCATCCACTGTTTCTTTTCCTGGCATAAATCCAAACTACGTTTTATTTATATTGATTAGTGTTCGTATTCTCTTTAGTACTCTTTCAACAATTTTCATGGCATGTTCTAACAGTTTCACCCCTCTGTATGATCCACAGCTCATCACATCATCCTTTCTTTTAAAGATAGGCACAATCACACTAGTTTTCTAATCATCAGGCATTCCTCTACCATCCAACACACGCTGACAAACAAGGTATTGATACTTGTTTGGAGACCAAAATTGGCAAGTTTTTCCCTTTTCTCTCTCTTGATGCTCTGCCTTCTCCCCGAATAAGATAATGCTCACTTATGTCGAAGATTACTTGATATTTGATATTTGAGATTTACTTGATATTTGAGATTACTTAAAGGTCCGCCCCCTCCCCCCTTTTTAACAAAAGAAATTGTTTCTAATTACGCCATTGATGCACCATGCTCTAGTAAATAGGCAACGTTTTGTGGTTATCTGTAAACTAGAGCGTGACCAATAAGACAAGGACATACCGTATGCAGTAGTGTCCCTGGCATGTGTTGCTAGCCCAGTTTTCAGCATAGGCTTACTTAGGGAAGTGGACTTCCTTTCAAATGAAACAGCCGACGTTTTCAAAAAGTTTTATTCGTTTTTTTTATGGAGTACATTGAAGCGTAATTTCAAAGTTGTGGGCGGTACCAAGGCCATTGATTTGTATTTTCAGGAATGCTTATTAATTTATAGGCCCACTACTTACGACTTGTTTGTAATTATATGCCCATTTGAACGTCCTGAAGCCTCTGGCTGCGCGAATGTTGCTTTGTCCTGGCATAAAAGCAGGTTGGGAAAGAGGAAATTATCCCGAAGTCAAGCACCCACAGTTCAGTTTTTACAACTGCAGGACCCCCATCAGTAATGTCTAGCTTGGGAATATCGGCTCAGACGACTGTGCTGGCTTTACCCAATGCGTTACTGGCGCGAATACGTAGTGGTTAGAGCGTCCGCTATGCAGTCGGTAGACCCTGGGTTCATTTTCTAAGTCTAGTCATACCAAAACATTTTTAAAAAAATTGTATTCACAGCTTGCTTGTGTCTTTGGGCAACCGGCAAGCTTGCTTGTTGTGTCCTTCGGCGAGTTTCTTCACAGGATGCTTCCATCTTTATGTGATAGACAGGTGGCGGGGCCAAGCAGTCTACCCGTCGTGGTGGCCCAGTCTTAAACTGAAGACTAGCAAAAAGGGCCAATGAGAAGCTCATAATCTAAGGTGCTTCTTCAAAATGAAAGATCTTTCCCATACGTAGAAGACCAAATGAGTAGTTGTGAGAGGAATAATGAAAAGTAAAGTTTTTTTAGACATAGCCAATCCTCGTTCCAAAATCAAAAGTACCTTGTTTTAACTAGGAATTGAATAGAACAATATTAGAGGGGTTGCGCATAGCCGCTATATATTAAAGAAGTTGCGCTGCGCACCAAAAAAACGCTCCGCGCATACAATTGAATTGAAAAACAAAACATTTTTGCGTTATTTACGCATAATGGAAACCAGCCTTAAAGCAGTATTTGCGGAAGTTGCGTTGCGCTTCCAAAAATTAAAACAAAGAGCCCAGCTGTTAACGTGCCAAACAATGGTCGCGAAAAGAATTTGATGAAGCACAATTAAAGTATCCTATAAAAAATTTTTTCGTTTATGTGTAACACGCTTTGAAAAAATGCTGAATACGTTAGAAGCTGAAAGAAAATTTCCTCTTTCCGAAATTTAGTGTGGCTATTATGATAGGATAGCACTGGGGCTAGGCCTGCTAATTGTCTTAACACATAACTTTTTATGTAACTTACTACTATTAAAAAGAAATGGTGGTTATGTTGAAATTAGTGCACTGGCTCTGTAGATGTTTCTTTTATTTTCTACTTTTACGCAGCTTTTATTTTTTTAGCCCCGCGCTTCACCGGGGTAGAATAGTGGGCTGTTCCCCCAGCATATCGTAAGAGTCAACTTTTGGTTACCAGCCTATAATTTTGAACTAAGCTTAGGACTCCTCGTGCCGAAAAACTGAGATTGGAGGTAAACAAGGGCATGCTTTTCTAAAAAGAAAGTGCTCCAAACACTATGCGAAAGTTTGTCGAAAAATTGGCCACTAGCCCTTGGCAGCTCTTAAATGAGGAGGGGTGCGAAAAATCTCCGGGTTACATAAAGTTGAGGTAAGATTTGGAAGTAGGCACAAGAAGAAAAAGTTGTATATGTGTTTTGTGGAAATTGAGAAGGCATTTGATAGAGTGGGCGATTGGAAAGAAAGATTTACCAGAATTGATTGTGAGAGCGGTGATGAGTCTGTCACGGAGCAGAGACGAAAGCAGGAGTGGGATCTCAGTTATCTGAAGAATTTTTGGTACAAATCGGTATACATCAAAGATTTGTGTTGTCGCCGCTTTTTTGCGATTACGGTGAATGTAATCACGGAGAATGCGAGAGAAGAATTACGGAATGAAATTTGTTTGCAGATGACTTGGTTTTAATGAGTGAAAGTGTGGAGGATTTGAAAGAAGTTTTGAAATGGAAAGAGGCGTTTGAGAGCATAGACTTAAAGGTTAACTTCAAGAAGACCAAAGTGATGTTGAGTGGTTTGAAAGGTGAAGCAATCCAGAGTAAAGTTGATTCATGTGCCAGGTGCGGTAAGAGGGTAATGGAAAATTCGGTGATGTGCACAAAATTTGGTAAATGGATTCATGGTAGATGCGCGAAAATGAAGAGAGTAACCACAACTATGGCAAAAGGTTTTGTATGTGGGCATTGAGTTAAGACAATAAAGGAACCAGACAAAGAAATATCAATTTTTAACCAGGTCGAATTTGTGAAGAGTTTTTGTTACCTAAGGTCAGGTTAAATGCTAGTGGTAGAGGTGAAGCAGCGGCTACAGCCACAACGAGAATTGAATGGATAAAATTTGGAGAATGTTGGGAGTTGCTTTATGGAATAAAGTTTTTGTTAAAGATGAAAGGAAGGATGTATTAGAATTAAGTAAGATCGGCAATGCTATATGGGAGCGAGACGTGATGTTTGATGGAAAATGAGAAGGCAATTTTGAGAACTGAAAAAGCAAGGATAAGAGCAATGTGTAAAGTTAAAGTTGATTGAGAAAAAAAGGAGCCAAGAGCTTATGTGTTTGCTGGGTTTAAAAGATATTTTGGGTTGACTGGCCAGGGCTGGTGGAGTGCGATGGTGTGGGCATATTTTGAGAAGGGCGTTGGATTTTGAAGTGATGTGAAAAAGAGGGCGTGTACGACCGAATATGACGTGGAAGAACATATTGATAAGATTGGACTGAAAAACGAAGATGCCACTGACAAAACAAAGTGGTGTAATGGTGTTTATGAACTTTCTAGTAAGCGTGTTTATAAACTTTTCTGGTGCTTCTGTTAATGGAAACAAAACCGGATTTAAAATAGTGGATCTCTCTTTTTTTCTCTCACACACCACCTATCGCTTTTGCCAAAAAAAACCTTTGCCGTTTATGTTTGACATCGGCTGCGAAGCGATTGTTTCACAAATAATTTCACAGACCCTACAAAAAGAGAATAAACTCTATCCCTGGGGTCATATTGTAACCGTGATAATATTTATTGGAAGACATAGGCCCATAACAGGGCGGCTGAAAGAGAGAATTTTTTTGACCTATTTAGTTTGTTTCCACCGCCAAAAGGCAAGATTTTAAAAATACATCTATAATTGTGACCTTAGCAACACCTTTTTTGACATTTACTCCGGTATAGTGATCAATCGTATCAGATTGCATGTTGGTGCGTCCATTATAAGCAAACCGTGCCAGGCAGAGAACTACTTAACAAATCAAAGCTTCACCACGAAATCAGAGACTGAAAATATCGTTTAGGTTTCGGAATAGAGCAAACACTTGTGCACTACCTATACAAAAAAGATGACCTACGGTTGATTGTACTCGGCACTTGATTTCTCCCAAACATGCATCAGCTACAAGTGACGATTAATATTTTTTTTAGGCGTGAAGCATATTCGCATGGCAGTCGTCGGATTACCATACAGCGGAGAGCCAGCCCAATTGCTCGCTGCCTTTAAGATCGACGCTGCTGCAATCGTGAGCGCTGTTAAAGCGGTGGTCTAACTGCCGTGAGATCTCTTTATTACAAGTACTGCTAACAATCACGTTCCTCTATGCAGCAATTAACCAAGAATCGAGTTTCATATTTGGTGTACCTATTCTATTAGGCTTACAACACGTGCACGTATGTAATTATATCTTGTAATTTTGTCAATAAAAGGCTAGCTGTAAATGTGGCGTTTTTACTAGTTTTATGTGATTGCTAAACTTAAAATAACGCGGGAGAATCGAAGCCTGAGACTAGTTACCGCATCGAAACATTTTTATTCTATTTGCATTTGTCTTCTAACGGCTGGCAGGGTTGATCTCAGTTGTCTTCCGTGACACATCGCTTTATCTCTGTCCTGAGTGTCTTCAAGGGTCAAATTTTCTTCGTGTTATTCTTCATTGCCTCCTCCCAAGTTTTTACTTGCTCTTTCTCTTCTCATTTTAGATATTTTTTTTGCATGTTCTATAAACTACACCAAACGTTTACGGGTATTGTTGGCTGAAAACATGGGCGGTTCTTGTACGTAATACTAGAAATTTTTCTGATCAAGTGGCGGACTGCGCACACCTTTAAGCCTAGTTTTTAATTGTGTGATGAATAGAAGTTCTTTTCAATAAAGTCGATTGCTTGGCGGTAAGCTTGAGCGAAAATTAACGCTACACCAATCACCAGCCGCCTCAACGTGGTGGTGCGGTCCCCGACCCAGTTTTCGTTTGGTTGTTGTTGGTTACCCGACCCCTTCCGAAAAATGGGGGCATGGCGGAAGACCATGGAGCCCCAGAAGCCGGACAACTCCCGAGGGTCTGGACCAAAGATTGTAAAGAGACAGATAGTCGCCAAAGAGTGAGCGGCGCAAAGAGTCCGCGGCTGAACAGTGCAGAATGAGATGCGAGGTGTCCTGGAACGAGTGTCCACAGGCGCTGCAGGATGGATTCGAGACAAGAGTGGATACGAGAGATAGACAAAAGACAAGAGTGGATACGAGAGATAAGAAAGAGACTACAGGGGATTGCGGAGGGCGCAAGTAGCACTTCGCATCTGACCAGCTCATCAGCTGCGTCATTCCCTGAGAGAAACGAGTGTCCGAGGACCCATTGTAGCCTGATAGAACAGGAGGAAAGAGAAGACAGTTCCTGCCAGATCTGCCACAAAGTTTGAGATAAGAGGAAAGATGAAGGAGAGGACAGGGTGGCAAAGGACAGAACGAGAGTCAGATAATAGGAGAAAAGAAGGAAAGTAGCAGACTTGTTGGTGCTGCCGAGACCAGCTAAGAGCGTGAACAATAACGCAGGCTTCAGCGGAGAAACTTGAACATACTGGGCCTGCTGAAAAGAGTGGCCTCAGCGCCACAGAGAGAGCAGTTGGCAAGAACGCCGGAGCCGCCCTTGCCAAAAGGAAAAGGAACAGAGCCGTCTGTCCAAAGCACCAGATCGTGAGGGGGAGAGAGGGGGATCAGAGCGAGAGCATGGAAAGGAAAGGGTAGACTCCACGGTGAAGGAAGGCAGGTTCCAAAGAGGAAAGGGAGGGCATGCAAGAAGAGCCTCCCTAGAAGAAGTAGAAGGAAGCACGAGCGGGTGAGTGAACGCAAAAGCTCTCCAGGAAGATCTACAGAGTCTTGGTTTCACTCCTGGTCTGGCCAAACCTGAAATAGGAAAGGAGATTGGGAGACGAAGAGCCCGCTCATAAGATAAAAGAGTGAAATGAATTAGGGTGACTGGTAGGGGGGGGGGGGGTAAAGAAGCCTCGGAGAGAAGAAGTGGGATAGGGGAGGACGAGAGGCAGCCAATGATGGCGCGGCTGGATGCTCGGTGGAGGCATTCCAATTTGATAAGTTTGATAGCGCTTAGGAAACGAAACCATCCGGGTGAAGCATAGGAGAAAAGAGGCTGAAGAAAAGATTTATACAGAAGAGAGAGGAACTCCTTAAAGGGGACCCATGAGGAAGCAGAGATATAGCGTTGGGCCTTCAGCGAAGATACTTGGCCTTCAGCGAAGATACATTCTCAGAGAAGGAAAGTGTGCGCTCAAAGATGACCCCAAGAAAAGTTGGTGTTGAATTTACACGTATAAATTTTACATAAAATGTTCTGAGTTTTAAACCCGCAGTCTTTCGATTCAAACCTGATACTTAAATTCGTTACGTCGTGCTGCTACTAATAACATTTGAGCCTTTTGCCCGGAGCTTTCCTAAATTTACGTGTGGTTAATTTGAAGACAAAGTCAAAAATGTATGTGAACCAGTATAGTTGAGAATTGACTACGGGGAAAATGGTCGGAAGATTAGTTACTGTCAGAAGATTCCTTTGATATAGTTGTTGGAAATTGTTACTGCTAATTTCGGATCACAAGTATACTGTACGTCTTGCATATACATTTGGAACGGTTCCGCCATAGTCCGGTAAGCCCAATTTTATTATTGCTTTTGTTACTTATTTTCCCGCTGGATTTTCCTTATAACGATTGTATTATATCTAAATTATTAATCCGAAGTTGGAGCATAACTTGTAGTAGTCTGATCCCGTTTTGAACCCGTAGTTTGTGTGTGTTTCACTTGCTAATTCGTCTCCCGTATTGCAGATAACCGTACTTCTAGCGCTCGCCCACATTGATACAGCATCAAATATAAATATTTATAACATCGGGTGGAAGTGAATTCTGGAATACGCGTCAAATTCGGCTGTATACACCTGTCTCAGCAGCCTCAGTCTTCCAAAGCTGAATAAAAAGGGCTGCTGTTACAGTTGGATTGAAACGGAGGCAGGAGCCGAGTAAAAGCAGGATGGGCTGGATATTAACTTGGTGGGGATCCACTGATGAAAAGGAGGCCTCACATTTGCTCGGATTGAGAGGAAGACACCAGTACTCAGACCAGCGCTCATATCGAAACAGAGCTCCTTGTGTGGCCTCCACCGCAGTGGGGACCGAGGAGGAGGAGCACCAAATGGCCAGATCGTCAGCGTAAAAAGAGCAGCTGACGGAAAAAGGCAGAGAGGCCTGAAGATCATTGATGAAGAGAGAGAAAAGTACAGGGCCAAGAACGGATCCTTGCGGAACACCTCGATGGACTCGAAAGTAACGACTTTTATGATTTTGATAAACCACACAAGCGCGCCTATCAGATAGGAAAGATTGAGTCCAACGACCAAAGCAAGGAGGGAGGCCAGCCGAAATAAGTTTGTGGAAAAGAGCAGGATGCCAAATAGAGTCAAAAGCTTTAGAGAAATTGATAGTAGACAGGATCGTCCGAGAGCCCAGCCTGGGTTCGTTAAACTCATCCGAAATGGACTGAGAAAGGTACAGAATTTGATCTAGAGTAGACCGTCCAGTGTGGAAACCGGCCTGGCGGGGGGAGAGAGAATGGAATGAGATTCCAGAACGAAAAGTAGACGGGATAAAATGATGCGTTCAAAAAGCTTTGATACGCAGGAGGTGAGAGAGATATGCCCGAAGGAAGCAGGAGAGTCGAGAGGCTTTCCCATCTTGTGGATGGGAATAATAGAAGATGCCTTCCAGATGGAAGGAAAGGAATGTGCAATCCAGCTGAGATTGAAGATGTGAAGAAGAAAACCCATGCCAGAGCGAGGAAGATGCTGTAGCACAGGATAGCCAACTTTGTCTGGGCCAGTGGCAGTGGACGAGGAGAGGTTGGAGGCAGCCGCAAGAAATTCAACGGGAGAGAAAGGAGAGCAAAAGGACGAGTGAGACTCCACAGGGCACGTGGCTCGGCGGAGCTCAGAGAGGTAGCCTCTGGCTCTGCTACGCAGGGCCTTTGGCTGAGAAACGGGAATGTGGGATCTCAGGTAAGCGGCATAGACTGAAGCCGATTCCCTGCGAGAAGAACAGTTGGGAGAGGAGGAAAGAGAATCAGCGATAGAGCGAAGAAGGGAGTGTACAGATTTAGGTGAAAAAGAGGAGCAAGTCGTCAGCCATGCATCAGCCTTGGCGATGACTGACGAGGTGCATCAAGAAGTGGAGATGTAAGCCTGGCGATCTTCATCACTTGTGTGAGCGGCAGCAAAAGCCTTGGGTCTTTCACTAACTGCACTTTCCGCCTCAGCAGACCACCAGGCTTTAGGAGGGCGTTTAATGCGGCCAAAAGGAATGGAGGTTTTGGCCGCATTCATTGCCAGAGAGGTAAAGAGAGCAGCTGCAGAGGAAAGAGAAAGAGACGAGTATTCCTCTGCAGAAGAACAGTAAGAGTCAAAGTGTGAGGCAAAGCCATCCCGCGAGCTTTCTGAAAATTGAAGGAAGGGGGACGCTCGTTGGGGCGATAGGCCGAAGAGAGAGGGACGGATAGAAGAATTGGTAGGTGGTCAGAACCCAGGTCCTGAAGCACCTCCCAGGAGCAAGAAAAGGCAAGAGAAGAGGGAGCAAAGGAGATGTCAGGAGAGGAGCGACTGCCAGAGGAGCAATGGAGAAAGGTGGGTGTGTCAGGGTCATTGAGGGGAGGAGGTCAGAAGAAATGACCCAGTCGAATGTTTTCTCACCACGGGGGTCGGAAGTGTCTCTGGAGTCCCAGAGGGGGTCATGGCAATTGATGTTCCCGAGAATGAAGAGACTTCTGGAGGAGGGAAGAATGGAGAAAGAAAAGGAGTCGGATCTGTCATCCGTCGGGGAAGACCGAATAGGGGGGCGTACACATTAAAAAAAGGGAGCGAGGAGGAGTTGTTGACCCCTACATAATCAGAGTAGGGATCAAGCGAAGAAAGAGGGGAGGTAGAAAGTTCAGAGAAAGATAGGCCCTGCTTGATGAAAATGACAACGCCGCCGCTAGCGTGCGTGGCATCAGGAGAGAGAATGCCAGACCGAGAGTGGGTGCGATCAGAACGCAGAACAGAGAATCCAGGAATCCGGAAAGAGGAAGATGAGTTAAGATTGGATTCCTGGATGCAGATAAGGTGGACAGAAAGTGAAGGAGTTTAGTGCTCCTAACTCGAAGACCTCCAGCATTCCATTGAAGAACCTTGAGAGAGAGAGGAGGCGCAGAAGGACAGCCAGGAGCAAGGGACGATGGTGAGGGGGCGGAGGGAGAAGATATAGAATGGGCAGATGAGGGATTAGAGGTCTGGAGACGAGGGTGGGGCAAGAGTGCAGCATTAGCAGAGGGGGGCCCAGATTGTACAGTGGAGGTATACACGTTGGAGGAGTCCGAGGAGGGAGTCACAGTGTTACGACAGGGGGGCTGCCAAGAGCTCTGAATTTCGAGAGGGAAAGTTGTGAGCACCATAGATAGACCTATTTGGAGCAAGTGCAGCATTGCACCAACTTGCCCCACCAGGTCACATTTCCAGCGCACACAGAGCAAGGAAAGATGGGGCCAGGGTTGGGATGAACGTTACTGCTCATCAAGAGGAGAAGAATGAGAAGACAAAGAAGGGCAGGAAAAAAGAAAACAGGCGACCGATTTTGAAAAAGCTGTGTGCTTCCCTACTGCGGTCGTTCAGAGGGCAGCACAGTGAAAAAATGAAAAGGTAACTGGGACCATCGAGAAGGCCAACAACCATTTTGACTCAACCCAAACGGGGTCGGGGACAGCACCACCACGTTGAAGCGGCTGTTGATTGGTGCAGTTTGGATTTGGTCGAAATGGCTGTTGGCCTCCCCGAGGGTCCCAGTTACCCTAGGCACTACCATCCATTTTTTCGCCGTGTTGTCCGCAGTAGGGCAGCACATAGCTTTTTAAAAATCGGTCGCCTGTCTTCTCTCTTCTGCCTTTCTCTTGCCCGTCTTTGTCTCCTCATTCTTTTCCTTGATGAGCAGTAGCGTTCATTCCAACCCTGGTCCCATCTTTCCCTGCTCAGTGTGCGCTGGAAACGTGACCTGGCGGGGTAGATCTGTGCAATGTTGCACCTGCTCCAAATGGGTCCATTTAAGGTGCTCGTTACTCTCTCTCTCCAAATTTATAACTCTTGGCAGCTCTCACTCCTGCTGCGCCCCTACTTGTAACACTGTGACTTTCTTCTCGGACTCCTCCGACCTGTATTCCTTCATTGTTCAATCTGGCCCCCGCTCTGCTAATGCTACACTCCCATTCCACTTTCGTTTTCAAACTTTTTATCCCCCATTTACCCATTGTGTATCTTCTCGTTCTGCCCCCACATGCTCCTATGCCTCCTGCTTCCTCTCTCACCCCAGACTCCCTCAGGGTTCTTCAATGGAGGACCACTGAGCTTATACACTTCCTTTCGTCCCATCCCGTTGACCTTATCGGTATCCAGGAATGTAATCTTAACTCATCTTCCTCTTTTGGTATCTCTGGATCCTCTACTCTGCGATCTGATTGCACCCACTCCTGGTCTGGCATTCTTTGTCGTGGTGCCACGCACGCTAGCGGCGGCGTCATCATTTTCGTCAGGCAGGGCTTATCCTTCTCTGAACTTTCTACCTCCTCTCTTTCTTCGCTCCTCTCCGACGGATGGCAGAACCGACTCCTTTTCTCCCTCCTCCAGAAATCTCTTCATTCTGGTGGATATCAATTGCCATGACCCCCTCTGGGACTCAAGAGGTACTCCCGATCCCGGTGGGAAGGAAATATTCAATTGGGTCATCTCCTCCCCCTCCAGAACTCTAACATACCTATTTTTCTCCTTCGCTCTCTCCTGCTCATGGGAGGTGCTTCAGAACCTAAGCTCTGACCACCTACTAATTCTTCTATCTGTTTTTCTCTCTCCGGTCTTTTGCTCCAACGAGCGTTCCCTCTCTTTCAATTTCGAGACAGCTCGCTAGGACGGCTTTGCTTCCTACTTTTGACTCTCACTGCCCTTCTGCAGAGAAATGCTAGTCTCTTTCTATCCTCTGCTGCTGCCCTCTTTACTTCTAGGACACCGAATGCGGCCAAATCTTCCATTCCTTTCGGCCGCATCAAACGCCCTCCTAAAGCCTGGTGGTCCGCTGAAGTGGAAGAAGCCGGTGCCATGGCGTAGTGAGTGGAGCGTCCGCTTTGCAGTCGGTAGGCCTAAAGTTCAATGCCCTTGGCGACTTCTGAAAATGGTAACCACAGCTTCCCTGCTTGGCATTTAAGGGATGTTGTGAAGAACATGCCGGCAAATTCGCTTGTGTTCTTGAGCACGGCACTTAACGGGATGCTTGAAGACAGGTGGTCCAGACACCTTTGAAACTCCCAACGTCCAGTCCAAAATATAGCGATGCAATTCGCTTTCTCGTGACGAGGATAAACAGGACAAAAAAAAGCGGCTAGTGAGACATAAGGCTTTTGCTGCAACTCACAAAAGTAATGATGATCGTCAAGCTTACACCAACGCCTCTGTCTATCATCGCCGACGACTTGCTCTTCTCTCTCGAGTTCTGTAGCTGGCTCCTCCTAAACCCCCTAACTGTTCCTCTTTTCGGGAGTCGGCTTTGTTTACCGATTACCTGAGATTCCACTTTTCTATCTTTCAGCCAAAGGCCCTGCGTAGCAGAGCCAAAAACTACCTTTACGAGCTTCATGTCCGGAGGAGTTTCACCCGTCCAATTGCTTCCCCTTCTATGGACTCTGCGCCGCTTTATCTTGGACTCTCTGGTCCAGGACCTGGGGCTTCATGCATTTGCGCCATGCCCCCATTCTTTGAAATGGGTAGGGTAACAACAAAATTAACGCGATGGCGTAGTGGTTATAGCGTTCGCTTTGCAGTCTGTGGACCTGGGGTTTACTCCCCTTGGCAAGTCGTGCCTAGACTTTAAAAACGGTATCCAGTGCTTGCTTATGTGCAAGACTGCTAGTATAGGCACCTTGGAAATGAACATTCCCAAGCGAGTGCGGACATCCAGTCCAAAAGACAGGGATACAGTTCACTTTCTCGTGAAAGAAGGGTAAATATAGGCAAAAAAAAATTCGGTCGAAATGTTTCCTTCGTAACAGTGAAGAAAACTTAGGTGTGATAAAACTTTTAACTACAAACCACAACTGAACTAAAAGAAAACAGGATAAACCTCAAGGTGGCGATGGGGTTCAAATTACTTTTTCTGTGTTTCTTTACCTACGGGATTGAGTCTGCTATGGTATGAAAGCCCAATGATGGTTTTAAAAATTATTACTTTTTTCGCCGCCGTTTTGGACGTCACCTTGGAATTTCGGGCAAAGTACTACACTTAGAGCCATAATTCTTTTTATTCATAAGTCAGAATCACTTCTGCTAGGGATTAAATGAAACAAAATATTTGGCATAGAGCTTGTGAATTTTAGTGGACATTTCTGATCAAAAGTATTGAAAAATGTACCAAAATTTTCCCAAAACGTCCTTTTTGCTCTAAAACCATCCAATTTATTCCCTCCGGCGTTATGAATTACATATATAGCCGAAATATCATCGTCTAAACCTCATAACTAAACAAACCGTCTAAACCTCATAACTAAACAAACCGTCTAAACCTAACAGAAATGCACTGGAGAAGAGGTCTGAAAGTGCGACGCAGCAAGACCGAGTATTTGAAGGCTGGGGATGTGGATGATGGAGAAGAGTTGAAGCTGCAAGGAGAAAAGCTAAAGGGAGCAAAAAATTTCAAATATCTGGGTTCGACCGTTAGAAGCGATGGAAGATGTGAGAAGAATCCAAGCAGGCTAAATGAGTTGGAAGAAGGTGTCGGCAGTTCTGTGCGACAAGAAGTTACCAGCAAGGGTTAAATGTACCAGAGCGTTGTCAGACCAGCCAGCCAGGAAAAATGAAAGTTGCAGAGTTGAAAATGGTGAGATGGACACTGGGTAGAGATAGACCGGGGCCCCCAATTTTTGCCCCGGTGACTATCAAAAGTGGCCGGGGCCAACTCTTTTCAAGTAGGGAAAAAAAACTATAGATTTGAAAATTATTGGTGAAGATGAAAATTGCAAACCTTGCATGTAATTGGCAAAGCAGCATTAACAATTTATTAAAATGAATATGCCAGTTTCATTGGAGGCCCGGTTTACTGCGAAGTGAGATAAGAGTGAAAATTCGTTGGCATGAATTTGCTCGACACGTCTATCAAAGGTCGTCCGGTTCACACCTTATGAATTGTCAACGCACTCGCCGCGAGCGTGATGGCATTGCAAAGACAAGGCGCTAGGCTATATATGCAGCGTTTAATCTGCTTTTTCAGATCAGTGTGTAAACTGATCTCCCAGTGGATATGCAGCCAAAATCAACTAATTTGTAAACCCGCCCTGTTAAGCAACGCAATACGTCGTCGGTTGAAGTCTCAGTGCTTCTGCATGTGCAGAGTTGGATTTTTTTTAAGGATAACGTTAATGAGTGGTGTTAAGGCATACAGGCTAACTGCAATCAGTTGAATAAAATACCACTTCCACGACCGGTTTCGTTCCTATTAGAACTCAATTCGTGTTAATGAGTGGATTACTTTTGCTTGTGACGGAACGGGCCCTGCTGATGAGTCCAAAAGGACGAAACGCATCCAGGGATGGTCTCGTCTAAAATTTGCATTGCATAGTAGGCTCGTTATTGTTTGCATGATTTTTGAGAATTGTCTCACGATTTAAAATCAAAAACAGAATAAAAATTCTACTTCTTACAAAATATGGCTAATTCTTTATTTCAAATTATGGTAGAAATTAGTCCATTACAGCACTTCCGTAGATACGGCAAACTTAAAAAGTATGATAAACGGGTATTTAATATTACATCTAAAGGATAAAACTGAAGTGTTGTGTTTTTAAGTAACTTTTAATGGGAATATTTTGTGCATCAAGTCTTTTTAAATGTACTGTAGTACCTTTATAAACCCCGGGCCCGGCCAAAATTGTTGCCCCGGTCGTTCCCTAGCACTGGGAGTGACAAGAAAGGACACGATAAGAAACGAATACATGAGAGGGACTGCGAAAATCGCAAAGCTTCTAAAGACAAACTTTGGAATGCAAGGCCACGCTGGTATGGCCACGTGAAAAGGAGAGAAGACCACGTGGGAAAAACGATGATGGAGATGGCGGCGCCAGGTAGAAGGAAAAGAGAAAGGCCAAGGAGAAGGTGGATGGATTTGGCAAGAGAAGACATGGAAAGGGTTGGAGCTAAGGAAGGAGACGAAGTCGACCGGGAGAAGTGGAAAATACTTTCGCGCTGTGGTGACCCCGAATAGGGAGAATTCGAAAGAAGAATCATCGTCTAAACCATTGGTTTTCAAACTGGGAGGCGCGAGTGTTAGCCACAACATAAGCCTATAGCATAACCCGTTTAATTACATAATTAACCGAAGTGTTAGTTGCAAAATCAAGTGAGGTTATTATTCAAAATTGTTAGCTCGCAAGCAATAAATCTAAACCAGTATCCAAAGTCTTGCTTTACTCATTTCTAACATGCTAGGTCATTGTGACGTCCTAATGCGATATGATTCGTATTATCGAATGATTGCTCGATAGTCGATAATGCAATTGCTATTAGTCCACCTGCTGCCCTACAAACTGCAGTTATTTATCTTATTTAATCAAAAAGTAATGGGGAAATAATCAAAAAAGCAATGTAATAAATAGCATCAAAATTAAAATTTAATTTTTTTAAAAATATATTAAGAATATTAGTTTCAAAAAAATGGATAAATTTTTGACTGGTTATAAGAGAAAATCCAATAGTACCGGTAATGAAAATAGTGATGTTGGCACTAGTAGCGAGAGTAAAAGGAACAAACAACAGAAAGGAAGCACTGCCAAGAAAAGAAAATACGACCCATCCTATTTATCCTTCGGATTTATAAGTGTTATTAATGCTGAGGTAGAAAAACCAATGTGTTTGCTTTGCTCGAAAGTTTTGGCTGCTGATAGCATGAGACCCGGGAAATTAAAGCGGCACCTTGAAACTACGCATTCTGATTACGTTGATAAGCCTAAAGAATTTTTTCAAAGAAAATTGGATGAGTTTACTAAACAAAAGCAGATGCTAAAAGAAGTAGTTCATTCTCCATCAAATGCATTACTAGCATCGTACTTAGTGTCTTACAGGATCGCGAAGTGTAAAAAAACCACACACTGTAGCAGAAACTTTAGTCTTGCCAGCAGCTATTGATATGGTCAAAGTAATGTTTGGAGAATCATATGCGAAAAAGCTACGGCAAATCCCGCTTTCTGATAATACAGTTAGCAGAAGAATTAATGATATATCTGAAGATATTTGCGATCAGTTAGTTTCTAGAGTGCGTACTTCGAAATTTGCGATACAAGTAGATGAAGCAACTGATGTAGCCAAAGACGCACATTTAATTGCCTGTGTTCGATATGTTGAAGACACTGATGTCATTGAAGATATATTATTTTGCAAACCCATTCATGAAAAAGCCACAGCCAATGAGATTTTTAATACAATTGACGTTTTTTTTTAATGAGAACGACATAATGTGGAGTAATTGCGTTGGGCTTTGTACCGACGGTGCACGGTCAATGTCGGGGCACAAAGCTGGTCTTCAAGCACTTGTTAAAAAGAAAACACCTGACGTTCTCTGGACGCACTGCATGCTCCACAGAGCAGCTCTCGTATCCAAAAATATATGCGAGGAACTTAACAACGTTTTTACAAACGTAACGAAAGTTATAAATTACATAAAAAACAGTCCATTAAAAGTTAGACTGTTTGCAAAGCTGTGTGAAGATATGGGAGCTAATTACTCGTCGCTTCTGTACTATTGTGAAGTGCGCTGGCTATCTCGTGCAAAAGTAATTCAAAGGGTACTTCAACTCAAAGACGAAATTGCAATTTTTCTCGATGAAAATCATGAGGACTCGAACATGTTTAGGGATGATAATTTTATTGTTAAACTCACTTATTTGGTTGAAATTTTCGGAAAATTGAGTGTTTTTAATAAGTCAATGCAAGGACCACAAATGCATTTGCTGATGCAAAAAGACAAAGTAAAAGCGTTTGTAAAAAAGTTGAATCTGTGGAAAGCAAATTTGCAAAAAAACAACCTTGACACGTTTCCACTTCTAAATTCATGCACCCGAGT
This sequence comes from Trididemnum clinides, assembly GCA_963675345.1. Lineage (NCBI taxonomy): Eukaryota > Metazoa > Chordata > Ascidiacea > Aplousobranchia > Didemnidae > Trididemnum > Trididemnum clinides. The sequence goes on along the minus strand of OY776305.1, from coordinate 29,306,967 downwards.
TAATGTAGAAGCCAACAAAAATCTGTTTGTCGAACACTTGAATGGTTTGTTACTTCATTTTTCGAATTACTTTGATCTTGATTTTACGAAAGATGCGTGGATACAGAATCCATTTATCGACGAAGAAGATGATGATGAATTCGGATTGACAATTATTGAGAAAGAACAATTGATTGAATTATCTTGTGATACTGCATTGAAACAGAGATTTCAGAATGTGTCTCTGGTTCAATTTTGGTTGAATCTCAATTCGGAATATAATGCTTTGTCAAGCAAAGCTTTAAAAATACTGCTGCCATTCGCAACATCATATTTATGCGAAACAGGATTTTCTGCGTTAGCTGCAATGAAATCGAAATATCGAGCTCGCTTGATTGTAGAAAAAGAGCTACGAGTAGCCATCTCGTCAATAACACCGAGATTTAACAGCCTTTGCGCTAATAGACATGCGCATCCATCTCATTGAAAGACAAAAATAAACGTTGTTATTCTTTTTATGTTCCATAATTCGTGTTTTTATAATTTTATAAAATGAGGGGAGGCGTCGTATGATTGAGTATTTTTAAGGGAGGCACGGCAACACAAAGTTTGAAAACCACTGGTCTAAACCATACAACTAACGACAGTAGAGCATTTCAAAGTTTAAAAATCGTCATTTCAAGAAAATCGAGATTGAAAATATTTTTCACTACGGTAATCAGACACGGACCCTATAATCTAGAGCTCATTTTTGACAAAAACAGCCACACATTATGGAAGAACATAGACTGAAGTTGCTTTTTCTGCAAAAAACTCAATTTTGATGAAAACACCGATAACCTTGGTTTTGAACGCTATTGCCACCTTAAACATAAGTGAATTAAAAATTTCAATATCAGGTCATTAGGTCAAAGTTAATCAGTTCGTTAAATTTAATTTAAAGGCGGCACCGTGACAAAAGCTGTTGTGATTAGACCGCCTATGTCTAAAACCAAGATAAATCCTATCATTGTGAATTTCACATCTGCGGTCTTTGCACTAAACCCGGTCAAGGTTAATCTGAAGGTCCACCTCAGTGACAATCCACGCAAAAAAATAATAGCATAATAATTTGAGGGGTGGCGTGAAAAATCAATTTTGGTACAGCAGTGAAGTAGACAACGTGAAACAAAAGATGCTAGGCTATTAAAAGGTTGAATTGTCATTACATAGCAAGTGCGATCAAGCCGAAGCCATAACATGATCATAAAAAAACAAACCCATACTCCATTAAATAACATAAGTTTTTAACAATTTAAATCTAAAATTATTCTACTTATTTTGACGTGTGTCTTCACATACAACAGCAAAACAAAAGCACAAAATGTATGCATATGGCAAAGGCTTAAGATTTTTTTTGGAGAAATACGTGGGCACATGCACATTATGCCAGCTTTTCATCCAATATTGAAGAGCAGCTGCATCAAAACTACCATACAAATACGATCGTCTTCTTTTCGATGAGTCAAGAAAATCAGTCGACAAAAATGAAAAACAAAGAAGGCTCTTTTTCTGTGGTACTGGGCGAACCAGTCCGCCACAGTTGTAGGATTCAATATCCGGCATTAGATCAAGATACTGCTTGAATGCATTCATTTCTGGAAGCCATAGAATCACGATAGCATCAGTTCTTGTAAACCCTAAAAAGTTATATTTATCAAACTGCTTTTCATCAATATTTACACTGCCATAACGACATGGGCTTTTCCTGCACCAATCAACAGCCGCCTCAACGTGGTGGTGCGGTCCCCGGCCCCGTTTTGGGTTGGGTCGAAATGGCTGTTGGCCTTCCCGAGGGTCCAAGTTACCCCGGGCACTCCCCATTCATTTTTTCGCTATGCTGCCCCCTGAACGACCGCAGAAGAGCAGCACACAGCATCTTTAAAATCGGTCGCCTGTTCTCACTTTTTCTTCTCTCCTGCCTTACTCTTGCCCTCCTTCGTCTCCTCATTCTTCTTCTTCTCCTGATGAGCGGTAACGTTCATCCTAACCCTGGCCCCATCTTTCCTTGCTCTGTGTGCGCTGGAAATGTGACCTGGCGGGGCAAGTCAGTGCAATGCTGCGCTTGCTCCAAATGGTCCATCTAAGGTGCTCACAACTTTCTTTATCTAACTTCAGAGCCCTTGGCAGCTCTCACTCTTGGAGCTGCCCCCCCTGCCGTAACACTGTGACTCCCCCTCCTCCGGCACGTATACCTCCACTGTGGAATCTGGCCCCCCCTCTGCTAATGCTGCGCTCTTGCCCCACCCTCATCTCCAAACTTCTTATCCCCCATCTGCCCATCTTATATCTCCTTCCCCTGCCCTTCCACCACCGTCCCTTGCTCCTGGCTATACTTCTGCACCTCCTGCCTCCTCTCCTCCCCCTGACTCTCTCAGGGTTCTTCAATGGAATGCTGGAGGTCTTCGAGCCAGGAGCACTGAACTACTTCACTTTCTTTCATCCCATCCTGTCGACCTTATCTGCATCCAGGGATCCAATCTTAACTCATCTTCCTCTTTCCGGATTCCTGGATTCTCTGTTCTGCGTTCTGATCGTACTCACTCCTGGTCTGGCATTCTCTCTTCTGATGCCTCGCATGCCAGTGGCGGCGTTGTCATTTTCGTCAGACAGGGCCTATCCTTTTCTGAACTTTCTACCACCTCTCTTTCTTCGCTCGATCCCTACTCTGATTATGTAGGGGTCAACATCTCTCTAAACAAATCCTCCTCGGTGTCATTTCTTAATGTGTATGCCCCCCCTATTCGCTCCTCCCCAACGGATGGCAGAACCGATTCCTTCTCTCCCTCAATTCTTCCCTCCTCCAGAAATCTCTTCATTCTGGGGGACTTCAATTGCCATCACCCGCTTTGGGACTCAAGAGGTACTTCCGACCCCCGTGGGGAGGAAGTATTTGACTGGGTCATCTCCTCCTCCTCAATGACCCTGACACACCCACCCTTCTCCATCGCTCCTCTGGCAGTCGCTCCTCTCCTGACATCTCCTTTGCTCCTTCTACTCTTGCTTTTTCTTGCTCCTGGGAGGTGCTTCAGGACCTGGGTTCTGACCACTTACCAATTCTTCTATCTATCCCTCTTTCTCCGGTCTTTCACCCCAACGAGCGTCCCCCTTCCTTCAATTTTCAGAAAGCTCGCTGGGATGGCTTTGCCTCACACTTTGACTCTCACTGTCCTACTGCAGAGGAATACTCGTCTCTTTCTCTTTCCTCTGCAGCTGCTCTCTTTACCTCTCTGGCAATGAATGCGGCCAAATCTTCCATTCCTTTCGGCCGCATCAAACGCCATCCTAAAGCCTGGTGGTCTGCTGAGGTGGAAGAAGCGGTTGGTGAAAGACGCAGGGCTTTCGCTACTGCTCACAGAAGTGATGAAGATCGCCAGGCTTACATCTCCGCCTCTCGACGTGCCTCGTCGGTCATTGCCAAGGCCAAGGCTGAGGCATGGCAGACGACCTGCACTTCTCTTTCACCTAAATCTGATCCTAAATCTGTGCACTCTCTTCTTCGCTCTATTGCTGGCTCTCCTTCCTCGTCTTCTTCCTCTCCTAACTGTTCTTCTCCCAGGGAATCGGCTTCGGTTTATGCCGCTTACCTGAGGTCTCACTTTTCCGTGTCTCAGCCAAAGGCTTTGCGCAGCAGAGCCAGAGGCTACCTCTCTGAGCTCCGCCGAGCTACATGCTCTGTGGAGTCTCACTCGTCCTTTTGCTCTCCATTCTCTCCCGCTGAATTTCTTGCGGCTGCCTCCAACCTCTCCTCATCCACTGCCACTGGCCCAGACAAAGTTGCCTATCCCATGCTAAAGCATCTTCCTCGCTCTGGCATGGATTTTCTTCTTCACATCTTCAATCTTTCTTGGTCTTCACATTCCTTTCCTTCCATCTGGAAGACATCTTCTATTATTCCCATACATAAGATGGGAAAACCTCTCGACTCTCTTGCTTCCTTCCGGCCTATCTCTCTCACCTCCTGCGTATCAAAGCTGTTTGAACGCATCATTTTATCCCGTCTACTCTTCGTTCTGGAATCTCATTCCATTCTTTCTCCCCGCCAGGCCGGTTTCCGCCCTGGACGGTCTACACTTGATCAAATTCTGTACCTTTCTCAGTCCATTTCGGATGGGTTTAACGAACCCAGGCTGGGCTCTCGGACGATCCTGTCTACTAACGATTTCTCTAAAGCTTTTGACTCTGTCTGGCATCCCGCCCTTTTCCACAAACTTATTTCGGCTGGCCTCCCTCCTTGCTTTGGTCGTTGGACTCAATCTTTCCTATCTGATAGGCGCGCTTGTGTGGTTTATCAAAATCATAAAAGTCGTTACTTTCGAGTCCATCGAGGTGTTCCGCAAGGATCCGTTCTTGGCCCTGTACTTTTCTCTCTCTTCATTAATGATCTTCCGGCTTCTCTGCCTTTTTCCGTCAGCTGGTCTCTTTACGCTGACGATCTGGCCATTTGGTGCTCCTCCTCCTCGGTCCCCACTGCGGTGGAGGCCACACAAGGAGCTCTGTTTCGATATGAGCGCTGGTCTGAGTACTGGTGTCTTCCTCTCAATCCGAGCAAATGTGAGGCCTCCTTTTCATCAGTGGATCCCCACCAGGCTAACCTCCAGCCCAACCTCCTCCTACTCGGCTCCCGCCTTCGTTTCAATCCCACTCCAACGTTTCTTGGGATCACCTTCGACCGCACTCTTTCCTTTTCTAAGCATGTATCTTCGCTGAAGGCCAAGTTTTTCCCACGTCTCAAGGCCTTACGCTGTATCTCTGCTTCCTCATGGGGCCCCTCTAAGGAGTGCCTCTCTGTTCTGTATAAATCTTTTCTTCGGTCTCTTCTCACTTACACTTCACCCGGATGGTTTCCTTTCCTAAGCGCTACCAACATCACCAAATTGGAACGCCTTCACCAAGCGGCCAGTCACGCCATCACCAGCTGCCTCTCGTCCTCCCCTATCCCTCTACTACTCACCGAGGCTTCTCTACCTCCCCTACGAGTCACTCTGACTCACTTCACTCTTTTTTCTCATGAGCGGGCTCTTCGTCTCCCAACCTCCTTTCCCTTCTCAGGTTTGGCCAGACTAGGAGTGAAACCAAGACTCTGCAGATCGCCCTGGAGAGCTTTTGCGTCCACTCACCCGCTCATGCTTCCTTCTACTTGTTCTAGGGAGGCTCTTGTTGCTTGCCCTCCCTGTCCTCCTTGGAATCTGCCTTCCTACACGGTCGAGTCCACCCTTTCCTCTCCATGCTCTCGCTCTGATCCCCCTCACTCTCGCCAAGGTGCGGCTCTCGCCCACCTTGACTCTCTCCCCCCTCATGATCTGGTAGTCTGGACAGACGGCTCTGTTCCTTTTCCTTTTGGCAAGGGCGGCTCCAGCGTTCTTGCCAACTGCTCTCTCTGTGGCACTGAGGCCACTCTTTCCTTTTCGGCAGGCCCAATTTGTTCCAGTTTTTCCGCTGAAGCCTGCGCCATTCTGCACGCTCTTTGCTGGTCTCGGCAACACCATAAAGTCTGCCATTTTTCTTCTCTTTTTCTCCTGTCTGACTCTCGTTCTGTCCTTGCCACCCTGTCCTCTCCTCCACCTTTCCTGTTATCTCAAACTCTGTGGCAGATCTGGCAGGAACTGTTCTTCTTCTCCTCCTGTTCTATCAGGCTACAATGGGTCCCTGGACACTCGTTTCTCCCGGGGAACGACACAGCTGATGAGCTTGCCAGACGGGGAGCGCTGCTTGCGCCCTCCGCAATCCCTTGTAGTCTCTCTCCTCTTATCTTTCGTATCCACTCTCGTCTTATCTCGGAGTGGAGGTGTACTGTCTCTTCAAAGTATTTTGACACACAGGTTCCCTCAATTTCCACTGAGGAACTTGTGCCCCCTCGTCATGCTCGCTGTGTCCTCTCTCGTCTTCGCTGCAATGGACACAGCCTTCTTTTAGGTTCCTATCTCTCCAGGATTGGCAGAATCGAGAATCCTTCCTGCAGCGCCTGTGGAACCCGTCGCATGACATCTCTCATCTCATTCTGCACTGTCCAGCTACGGACTCTTTGCGCCGCTCACTTGTTGGCGACTCTTTGTCTCTTTATGACCTCTGGTCCAGACCCAAGGGAGTTGCCCGGCTTCTGGGGCTCCATGGTCTTCTGCCATGCCCCCATCCCTCGGAAGGGGTCGGGTAAACAACAACAACAACACATGGGCTTTCCAAAATTATGTGATTCGGTATGACACACAAAAAGTTTCCAATCAATCAGTTACATCGACATAATAATGACCACTTGATCAGCATAACTACTGAATAAACGTCATTAACCGGAAAAACATCAATTGAAAAGTAGTCCTTGTTAAAACATGTAGACTGTAGAGCCTTTTGAGACGACATTCAATGACAGAGTAGCCTCGCCTCTGTGACATCATAGAGTTTTGGTATTTTATTTCAGAACAGCGAAGGCCTGTTCAGATTATACATTCCATTGAAAGCATATCATTCTAAAACGTAGTCACGATGCCACTACAATGCAGTAGCACTAACTAGGACACATTTATGTCATCATTTTATTGCTTACCTGTGTGTGGAATCTCTTTCAACTTTTGATTTTACGTATTGCATCATTCCACAATTTCTTTGACAGAAACTACGCAAAACAAATAACAGCTAAGTTTAATAGATGCCACTATATAGCAATTGCAAAAAATTTGCGTTTTTACTTTACTTTGGAATTAACCCTTTCCACTCTATTAAAATCTGACCATTGCGCTCTCCAACTCTTATCTCCAACTGTCATAATCAATCATAATTAATCATGATTAATTGCCTCAAGTTTGTTTGTAAATCATTACTCAGCTGTCTACTTCTACATTAAGTGTGATATATCGTTGAAATCTACATTTCTTGAGGATTTCAAATAGAAAAACAAACATTTTTTTGAATATGCAAATTTTATGCAAATTAACCCCCCCAACTGGGGGGTAGTTGTCTTCAAAATTAAAGAGGTACCCTCACCTCAAAGATCACTACAGATTTTATTTTCTACCAATTTTTTTAGAAATGGTCGCAAAAGGATGCTAAGGAAATAAGCTTTCAAGGCACATCAATCAAAACTTACCTAAAAGCCTAGGTTTTCTACAGTTTGCAATTTTCTAAGGCAAATGAACTTTTTTTTGACCGGTACCAAATTTTGGTAGTTAAATTCAGTACCTAAAATATGATCAGTTATTATCTGCTAGAAATTAGCCTAAACCATGTAACATTATGTATTTTTGAACAGGGAATTTCTTCAAGATTTGGAAAATATTAAGTTTAAATAGAATATGCTATCACTGACAATGAAACAGCCGCTTGTTTACACCCTTCCCATTTCTTGAGAAACAAGGGGGATACAGCAAACTTTGATTTAGAGAAGTCAAACTTCTGCTAGCTTTTAAACTTGTATTTCGCTTCTTGTCTCCTTGGAAACTTGATACAAAATGACGACTTTAGTGGTGAAACATTTGCAATTTATTTTATCTTCTTATAGGGTGTAGTTTTTCTAAAATGTATAATTTAGTGAAGGCAAGTCAAAAAATTTTGGGGGGTTTTGAACTGACATGATGAACAGTACTCATTTTTGATCAGTAAATATCATATACCACTTAGTCTAAACTATTTAAAGTTATATATTGCTGAAAAGCAAATTTTCTAAGCTTTCAAAATGAGACCAATATTTAGCAACATATCATATTTTTTACGCACTAAATTTACTTTTATCTACTTACCATTCAAATTTGTTTGGGGGGGTTTTGAGACCCCTAAAAAATTTGGAAATTTAAAAAAGTAAAATTTATTATTATCGCTTGAAATTTTGTCAAATGATGCCCCAAAAGAGTAGTTTTCAAATTGTGTTAATGATAAAGGGTTTGGTTATGTGGTAAAGATGTAATCTCAATTTGATTTTAGTGTAGTTGACACGTGCTGAGAATTTGGCAGATTTTGTCGTTTGCAACTGGGTTCTTGGTCATTTTAACCCTTTTTGGGTATAAAAATTCAAGAATCAGGGCACAAATTATACATCTTCCGATGCGTGAGTAAATAAGCGTGATCTTTTGAAAATTTTATGAAAATCGGATGAAAAATAAAGTCACAAATCGATTTTTTAGTAAACTAATTTTGTAACTCAATGAGAGATTTGTCGAGCATAGTTCGCCAAAAGAGTTCTTTAAACAGCATTTAATTCTTATGTCGAGTGTGACTCGACAAAAGAGTGCAACGGAAAATCACAAATGTCGAGTCCAGCTCGACAAAAGAGTGGAAAGGGTTAATGAGTCTGCAACACTGGTTCGGTATAGTGGTTTCCGACCGGGGAGGCTAGACCACAGGGGCCCACAAAAGATTTTAGTAAGACACAGTGTACACAAAAGAGGTTTTGCAGTATTGGCGAGCAATACTGCAAGCCTCTTTTATGTACAGAACTCAAATTGTGATCAAACAATATAAATCTCTTCAAACAATCAAAATTCAACAGTTTGAGCAAAGTATTCAAATCATCTATTGCATGAAATAATTTGGAAAACTGCTACTCATGGGTGCTACAAGGTACAACTTTCATCTATCACAGGGGTTCTTCACCAGTGGGAAATTACAAAGGTTGCAGATGGGTAATTATTACGCCGTAAGTTCCCGATTGAGGCGTCCGAAAACACTGGTGCGTTGTTTTAAGGTAACAAGAGCACTGCGAAATTGCATCCATTATGCCTCAATTAAAAAAAACCTATGGAGGCTTGATGACCTTTTCGTCGTAATTTCAGATAAATAACCTTGCTTTGGGGAAATCAACTTCTGCAGTGTATCATTTGTTTTATGCACAAGTTAAATTTATTGCTCAGCTAATAAAAATGGTTTAATTCGAAGGTGGGTCCCTAGAAATAATTTAACGCCAACAGCATTAATAATTTGTTCAGGCAATCTGAAATATAAAGGTACTTGTAATCAGCTAATTACACGTTCTCAACCATATATTAAATATTGAGTAGTCGACAAAGTGTAATATTATCCGAAAATCTTTCAAGCGCGTTTCTACAGTCTTTATTGTTTGAAAGAAAACAAATTTTAGCATCAATGTTTGACTACGACGCTGTTCTTATTTTCTAAAAACATAAAATTCCTTCAAATTGGCAAATTAAGCGCTGGCTTATGTCTAAGCCAAAAATCGCTTTTCTTCATCAAAAAATGCAATTTTAAAAAATCTATCTTCAATTGTTGTGCCACCATGACGTCACCAACCTCCGTAAGATCCTTTCCATGATAAGGTGATAAATCATGCCAAGTTTAAAATTGATATCTCCTGAAAAAGCAATCCACCGCATTTTTACTAATTTATTAGTCAGCATTTTTTAACAAAATCAAGGAAAACCATTTTTACAATTGGTAATTATGACGTCATCATAGATCATAAACACATGAAATTATTTTCAAGTTGGCAAATCGAGTGCCGGCTTTTTTGAACATCATCACGATGTCATCAAGCTTACAGTTTGTATGTCCGGTAGTTTCGGTGAGTTTAGCTTAAAAACCAGTACAAACACAAAATCGATTGTTGCGTCGCCAATCATCCTTAAATTACAAAAAAATGTTATGGGAATCGTGTTGTTGATATCCATCGAAAGAGCCATCAACCACGTTTCTACCACCAGTACTTTTTTAAAAATTAAGGAAAACTACTTTTACAATTAATTGGTAATTATGACGCCATCACAAATCGTATACAAGTAAAATGTTTTTGAAGTTGGCAAGTCGAATGCGGGCTTTTATTTAGCTCAAAATGGCTTTCCTACATCAAGAAATGCAATTTTAAAAAAAATTATCTTTATGACGTCATCAAATTCCTTGACACTCACCCCGAAGTGGTGATCAATTGAGTCGTGTTTTATAATTGACACGCCCAGTGGTTTTGGAGGAGTTAGACCGAACATACAAAGAAAAAATTTGACTTTTGTTATAGATGAGACGTCATCATGACATTGTCAACCCCTCATAAGAATCATCCCATGGTTGTGATCAATCATGCCCAGTAGTTTAAGATTAGCAAGCAAAATCCAAAAAGAAAAAAATTTTTGCTTTATCCTACAGATCACGTGATAGCCACATCTGTTGATGCAAAAAGCTATGCTTTTTTGGTATCAAACGTCGGTGACGTCATAAAATTATTTATTTACAAATGCATTAACGAATGCTACAGAGCTTGTTTTTATCTCTAAAATATGCTGAATCGATAGCTACAAATGTAAATTCTTAAGTACTTTTATAACTTTTCAAATAAACTGTAACGCTTCTGCGTCTACATCAGATGAAGCAAAAAGATGGTACAGCTGAGGCTATCCTAACAAGTTTTATCAAGTCCACAAAAAAATGCGTTGCAGTTACACAAAACATTTAGTGCCTACATAAAAGTCAATGTCTAGAGCTAGATATTTCCTACTGTGGAGAAATGCAGCACTTACTCGCACGCACAAAACTTGCGTTAAAACCTTTTTATTTGCTGCAATTATAAACCAGTATTTATCCGTATGACGTCACAGCAGATTGAACGATACAAAAGCATGGTCTTGCGCAGTAAGAAATGTATCAATAGCTTAATAATGATTCTATTGCCAACATTTAAAAGGCAAATAATTAAAAAACTTGATGTGATAAAAAAAAAAATTAGATTTGAACTCTAGGCGCTTGATGTTGCTAGAAACAAAAAATTTTGTAGTTGACCAGGGTAATCAATACATCTAACATTTTCATAATGTCATCAACCACTCATTCTAAATTAATTTATTTGATTAACACGAGGTACTACAGCCTAATTTTTAGAATGCATTCTTTGGATTTCCTAACGCTGACTTGTTTATCAAATCAATGTGTTGGACATTTTCATAATATTATTATCAATCACTCACCTTAAAATTTCTTTTCAATTCACGCGACCAAAATCTTCTTAAACAAAACAAATCAAAATTAATAGATCCAAAAGATATCACCATTAAGCCAGTCAATTCAGTCGGACAATCAGATTTCGTTTTTAATCAAGTCTGTTTTTCAGACGGTAATTCCAATCATCACGTTACGTCCGTTTTAATATTTATCAGGGAGACATCAGGAATAACAATTCACTCAGCAATAGAAATAAGATCAGACTACAATCCTTAAATACGAGACCAAAATCTCTAGGGAGGAAAGTTTTATAATTTTTGTTTTATAACTTACGTATAAACTCCCGGGTCTCAGTAAAGCGTGGCTAATAGAAGGCAATCAGTAAAAGAATAATTTTTAGATTAGACAATGTAAACCAAATTGATATTCATATAATAAAATGCCAAAACAAACTGTTTCACCATACAACAATGTTGCACACTCATTAAGTTCAATGCTACCATATGCATGCAGCTAACACTCCGACGCTATCTAGTCACTGAGTAAGCATGGGTGTTTGGAGATTAAAAAAAATTTTTTTTGCGCTGTTTTTCCGAGGAAGAGAGCACGACAGCATAATGTAAGTCAAACTTAAGTAATTTTGGGCCCTAAACTGATTTCGAGCCTTTACGTTAACGCCAGGCCAAATACCGTAGTTACCTACTAGTGACGAATCAGCACAAAACATATCTAACTTTTAAGTCAAAAATTCATTAGTAACAACCCCGCAATTAACTAATTTTTTAATGTTTAAAAATCTTCATAAAACACGACGTAAGTTTGCATAAAAATAAAATTTCCAAGCAGTTAGGTTAGAAAAGTCCCAAGAGTTTGGAAAAATAAATCAAGATGAACATATTCTACGCAAATTCTCCGACGAAAGCTTATTGTTAAGACTCTCTCCCACTGAAATGTGAATTAACAAGAGTTAAAAAACGATGGCAACATAAAACTAATCAATGCATCCGACATCAGTAAATATGCTTGGATCCCCACGTGAGAGTGAGCTACGTCAAAGTAGCTATGGTACCCAAATAAATGCTTCTATTTCAGATTTCGTTGAAAGCACTTTTGATGCCTTAACAAAAACTTTGCTAAAAAAACATTCGACTCTTGTTAGATTGGAGATCTTCAAACATGACACGCTTTTTCTGATAATTAGTATGAGGCTCAGGGGGTCTTGTTTTTTTTTAATAAAACCAGATTTAAAAAAATTATCTTGTGATTTAAGGTAGGATAAAATTGACTGTGTGTGGGGTCTGTAAGGATGAAATATAAAAAAATGTTTAGAAGCACTGCTCTAATTCATTTTGTATGAAATCAACGTTATGTCATCAATCACTCACCTAAATACAATTTTTTCAAATAATATCAGCAACATCTTCTAAAGCAAAACAAATATATCTAAGCCAAAATTAGAACTAAAATATCTTAAACATATCACCACCAAGCCAGTCAATTCTGTGGGACAATCAGATGTTGTTTTTAATCAAGTCTGTTTTCAGACGGTAATTCCAATCATCATATTGTGTCCATTTTGATATTTATCACAGAGACATTAGAAATAACAATTCACTTAGCAGTAGAAATCAATGTACAATGATTAAATGCAAAGCCAAAATCTTTTAAAAAATGACAGTGTACTGTAGTAGTTTGATATTTTAATTCTCCAATGCATTTTGTTAATAAATATGAACATTTTTATATTACTCACCTCAAAATACTTTGAGTTAACTCGAGCAACATCTTCTAAAATAAAGCAAATCAAAATTAATGTATCCTAAACATCTTACCATCTATCCAGTCAGTTTAGTCGAACAATCAGATTTTGTTGTTACTCAAATCTGTTTTTCAGGTGGTAGTTTCAATTACGAATGTACTAAAGCTAGAACTTTGCCGAAGCATAGTTATCTATCCAACTACAATTAAAATATACTAACGTAGTATTACTGAATACACAGTTTACAGTTTGATGCTATACTGTATAATGTTCAGATGATTCATCATCTAATAGATTATGCTCCTAATGTGTTCTAATTTTAGATAACGCATCAAATACACAAAACATGCAAACAAATTTAAATCGCCAAACAAAAATTTATGACATCATAACCGAATGTTTATTGCATCTGCACAGCAATTTTGTGGTTAACTACCTTTACAAAAAAAGCCTGCATTAGCTTTCAACCAAACGAACATTTAATTGTCAATCGGTTATGTATATTATCTAAGAATCATTTTTTCTTCATTAAAGATAGGGTGTGGAGAAAATATAAATTAGCCTTAAAATAATCTTTAAGCGGCATTCAATTATTCCTGAAAAACTTTCCAGTCTTTTTGAGAGTTATTCTAAAAATACAAAATTGAGCTTAACATCATTGAGTCGAAAAATAGTTCACTGACTATACCAAGATAGCCCTGAAAAGTGACTGATAAACAAATAAAAGCGATGACAGGCAAAGTTAGAAAAGATTTCTTTATGAACCAACAAGTTTGTTTGATATCCAGCCATCCACTGTAAACAGCTGCAGTTGCTACATTTTACATGACGTCATTGATCAATTAAAAATTTTTAAAATAACTTCAACACAAAGATTAGGAAGCAAAATTTTTGGGAAATTCTTTAAAATGCTCCAGTTGTCCACAAAAGACCCCAACTTTTTTTGCAACATTTCTCTCTTTTGCAAGCTTTAAAAATATGAAAACTAAAGCCTTACTTTTAAATATAGCACAGAAGTTCAATAAAGTATCTAAAAATGATTTGCCGAAGCCAAAAATTTGGAAAAAATGTCCCAGGCTTCGGCTGAAGCTTTAGCACATCACTTGTTTCAATCACTATGCTATGTCTATTTAAAATCGTTTTCACAAAAACATTCGAAATCTATTAGTCAAAATAATCGCGGTTGCACATAAGAACAGTCATCAAAATTTTTCTAATTTGCAGATTTTAAAATGTACACCATGTATTTGGATCACATCAATGATACTCTCTTGAGTTTAGTTTTATAAATTTCAATTGAGATGTAAATTGTGAGAGCAATGTGCACATTAAAATGTTTACTAACGGTACTTAATTAGTATCACCTAGCACAAACTGCTTCTATTTTCAAAACAATATCCTTAAAACAATTTACTGTATTTATTCGTGTATAAGTCGCACCCCCTACTTTTGCCTCAAAAAACGGTACAAAAATTTTTTTCCACATTTTTATATTAAAATCAAACACAACATCTGATATCCACGTGCCTTTTCATTACAAAGGCACGCATGCATTTGTCGTAAATGGCATGCGCACTCTTACTTGCAGTCTAAACTGTTGTGGTGGCATTGTTACAATCAGTTAGTACAGTAAATGCGAGAGCACTTTGGAATAAAGGTTGTGAATAAGGAAGCAGCGATTAAAGGACATACGTTATGACACACACAACAGGAGTTGTGCATGGCCACCATACATTACATTTAAAAAAATTTTAAAACTTTTAAAGCAACCTCGTGTATAAGTCGCCCCCCAACTTTTTGGGCAATAATTTGGTACAAAACTTTCCGACTTATACACGAATAAATACGGTAACTACTGTGAAACATTGACGGTACACCTATGTGGTCTGTGCTACAACTAAGTTGTTGGACTGAGCAAATCTTAAAAAGTGACACAATTCATCTATATCACGTCATGAAGAAAATCAATATCGGATCAACTCTCATCTTATATAACTAACAAACTGTTGAAAACAAGACTGGGAGTGAGATTCAAACTCACAATCTCACATTCATATCAACCAATCGAACAATGGTCCATGGTTTTCAGGTATGTAGGAAATTTAACAATACAAAGCTACCACAATGCTCCTGACTTATTTTTTTTTGTATTTCTAATGCGTTCTTTTTATACAGTGACTACGTTTAACATTTTTAAAATATTAACTACTTACTACAAAATAACTTCTTCAATTAACATGAGCAACATCTTCTAAAACAAATCAAAATTAATATATTTCAAATAGATCAACATTAATTCAGCCAATCAAGTAGGACAATCAGATTTTGCTTTTAATCAAGTCTGTTTTTCAGACGGTAATTCCAATCATCATGTGGTATCCATACTAATTATTTTTCACGGAGATATTAGGAATAACAATTCGCTCGTCTATAGAAATTAAAGATCAGATTAGAATGCTTAAAGACGAGACCAAAATCTCTAACACCATGTTAAAGATTAACCGAAAAAACTAAAATAGCTAAAAAATAGAAATCGACTGCAACTTGGTTTTAAAAGTGATTACTGTAGTTCTCTCACGCATTTTGTTTTATAAAATCAACATTTCATAATATCATCAGTCACTCACCTAAAATAACTTCATTAGTTAACATGAGCAACAATTTCTAAAACAAAACAAATCAAAACTAATCTATCATAATCATATCATCATCAAGCCAGTCAATTCTGTGGGACAATCAGATGTTGTTTTTAATCAAGTCTGTTTTTCAGACGGTAATTCCAATCATCATATTGTGTCGGCTTTAATATTTATCACAGAGACATTAGAAATGACAATTTGCTCAGCAAAAGAAATAAAAATCAGTGTATACAGGTAGGTGGCCTCTAATCCGGAAACCAGAAAACCGGAGTGACCAGAAATCCGGGACGCATTTTTAACAAAAACTTTCTGCAATTGTGAAACTATTAACTGACCTTTAACTAATTAATGCTGTTTGCATCGTGTTTGTTATTTTCGGTGCTTCATCTAGTCTTTAATTAAATAGAAAGACTACATCTGTTCAACTCGAAAACGTGATAAAATTTTCTCTTTGGTACCCAGTAGGTCAGGGGTCTCCAACTCAAAGTTAGCCATGGGCCACTTTTTTAAATTTCTAGGCGCCGCGGGCCACAATCCAATACACATAGTACAAAGATAATACATAAATATGCAACAGAAATTTATTTATGTTTCATAAAAATGTGCTTCAATGATGCACAAAACAAGTCGAATACGTTTATTTGCTTGTACTGGATGTTTGGCAACGTTTTGTAGCGACGAGTGACTCGATGTTGGGCCTTATTTTACGCTGGTTTGCTAGTCTTAACACAGCATGCAAATGTTCGTCTGTCAGTCGTGTGCAGAGGGCGGTTTTATTGATTTTCATTGTTGAAAAAAACTGTTCGCAAACATATGTGCTGCCAAACATCGCAAGTATACGACGGGCGTGTGAGAGCAACTTTGGGAACCTTTCCTCTGAAACATACTGGTAAAACTCTGGAACATTGACTTCTGCGTACTTTTCTTTCATCAATGTGTCACATTGAATATCCAGCAACTCCATCTGAAACTCCGCTGACACTGATTGAACATTCACAGACATAGGCGTAGAAAACAGAGTGAATTCCTTTTCGAGCGCGAAAAAGTCTTGAAATCGACAGTCAAATTCCTCATGTAACGTCATAATTTTATCTGCATATTGCTTCATATCGTAATTATCAACGTTTTTCAGAGATGACAGAGTTGGAAAATGGGCAAAATTTCCAATTTCTAATTGGGTTGCCCATAACAACAACTTGCACTTGAACGATTTGATGGCATCAAACATGGCTGTTACCACCTTAGTGCGACCTTGCAAGGTGGTGTTCAGATCATTCATATGCGAAGTAAGATCACATAGAAATGCTAAGTCAGAATTAAACTTTGATTCACCTAGTTGCGGAATTTCGGCGTTTTTTAAAGCCATAAAAAGACCAATCTCTTCACTCAAAGCGAAAAATCGTTTCAGTACATTACCACGGCTGAGCCAGCGGACATCAGTGTGGTATAGGAGTTCACCATACTCACTTTCCATAGCTTCGAGGAAAGACTTGAATTGCCGATGGTTAAGTGCCCGTGATCTAATAAAATTCACAGTTTTTACCACGACGATCATGACATTGTTCATATCCAAGCGCTTTCCACAGAGAGCCTCTTGGTGAATAATGCAGTGTTATTGCTTGGATAGACACGCCAAGTGTCTGCATTTTATCACGGAGAAGACCAACCAAACCCACTCTTTCTGATCGCATTGCAGGTGCCCCATCTGTTGCCACCGATACCAACTTATGCCAATCAAAATCTGCTCGTTGGACACAATTTTCCAACTCACGAAATATATCTACACCAGTTGTTGTTCCTTTCATTGGAATTAAATCTATTAATTCTTCCGTGATATTCAAATTTTTGTCCACGCCACGAACAAACACTGCGCACATAGCAGTATCGGAGATGTCCGTACTCTCGTCCAGTGCCAGCGAAA
This sequence comes from Trididemnum clinides, assembly GCA_963675345.1. Classification (NCBI taxonomy): domain Eukaryota; kingdom Metazoa; phylum Chordata; class Ascidiacea; order Aplousobranchia; family Didemnidae; genus Trididemnum; species Trididemnum clinides. Next base: position 29,289,761 of record OY776305.1, on the reverse strand, counting down.
AGGCTTCAAATTTTTTTCCGATCGACGAAAGCTGTTGGTACGAATCAGCTGCTAATTCTGTTACACGTCTGGCCACCGTGTTAGCGGAAAGACTGTCCTCAAAGCACCTGGACTTTTCTGGACATAGAATTTCACAGGCTTTCAACATACACTGCTTAATAAACTTTCCTTCGACAAAAGGACGTGAAGATTTTGCAATCATCTCGCTTATTGCAAAACTTGCCTTCACAGAGGCTTCGCTGGCTTTGTTTATATCCGTAAAATAACTTTTCTGTTTCACAAGTGAGGATTTTAATTCTGACATCTTTTCTTGACGCATTTTTCCTTTATAGACATGATACTTTTTTTTGTGTAATGACTCGTAATGGCGTCGTATATTGTATTCCTTATGAACAGCAATAATTGCGCAACATATCAGACACTGAACCTTCTCATTTGAATTGCAAACAAAATACGGTCCTTACGTATTATCGGGAGGACCTTAATTGTCGGGTTCGAATCTCAGCTGGCCAGGGCTTTAAAAGAAAGGCAGTGTACACTGAAGGGGTAGGCCCGGTATGTAAATGTACGGGGCAGTGTACACTGCAAGGGAGTGTGCAGGTTTACTTTAATTTTTGAGTCGTTTTTTTAAAGGTCCTCCCGATAATACGTAAGTACCCAAAATACAGCTCCTCCCACTTCTCCTGAAATTTTCTGTGCTCTTCTGAACATTTTCGCTTCTTGGACATTACTTATCTTATATTATAAAATTTAGCTGATTTGATTCTCCGCAGTTCTGCCGTAACTGTAACAACAAATTCAAAAAAATTAACGCTGCTTCGTGCACTCGTGCAAATTTCTGATTATGAACTGACTGAAACTTGTTTATTAGATCACAATGAAGATTTGATAATTACAAATGAAGACAGTAGGGTAGAGGCTTATGCTTAATATTTCAATGTTGCAAATCGTTGATGCGATAAATAAAATAATGCGTTTTTGTTTTTTAACCACGGCGCGGGCCGCATGAAATTGTCTCGCGGGCCGCGTGTCGGCGATCCCTGCAGTAGGTGATCCTAATTTCAGAGATATCTTACTTAACCGCTTGTCGAGTCACATTTTCGCGCTATTAGTTTACACACTGAAACGCAACTGCAAAAATTACCAACTCCCATTATGAGGTCATAGATTCCCACTGTGAATAGGGATAACAAGAATCTTCGGTTCAGTCAGCTTCCTACACGAAAAGCGCAGAAGCATCTAAAAGTATACAGAATACAGTCCAACACGTAAATACGAATATGTCGAAACGTAAGCATAATTCACTTTCAATTTTAACAAAAGTTGAAGTTCTGGAGAAACTCGACCGTGGCGAGTCAGTTTAAAAAATTGGGTTTGGATTACAGCATTGGCCAATCAACAATTTATGACTTAAAACAGCAAAGGAAAAAATCTCAACTTTTATCGAGAAAGTGACTAAAAAAGAAAAACCTCACATAAAGCGAAAATAGAAAACATTGATAAAGTCATGATAGAGTAGATTTACCAAAGACGTAGTGAAGGCGTGCCGCTAAACGGAGACTTGATAACGCAGCAAGCAAAATTATTTCACCAACAATTAAAGATTAAAACTCCCTGCAATTACACTAGGGCAGTGGTTCCTAACCTGGGGGTAAATTACCCCCGAGGGGTAATATGTGATTCTTCGGTGGGTAACGTGACACCACCAACACGCTAAAAATATATGTTATATGCAAAAGTGTAAGAAATTTAGCTAAACGTGCATAAAACGCCTCTAAAATTTAGCCCAGCCTAAAGCTGGTCTAAACCCATGCATTTCTTAGGCATGGCTATGAAGTCACAATCTAATAAACGAGTGGAACCACACAATGCCCTTTGTGACGTATGCGCTTAGCCAGTCTAGATTAGAATATACCGTGCTGGTCGGTAATTTTGTTTCTTTTTTCGCAGTTTTATCAAATTTATCTGAATTGTTGAGTTAGCTCTCTCTTGCCCATTCCACCGCTGACTAACAGAATTTGTTGTGATGGCCGGCACGGGCAAGAAGCGCAATTATTCTGAAGCTTTCCTCAGTTATGGTTTCGTCAACTTGCCTGACAAGGTTCAAGACCGTCCCCAATGTGTCATATGCAACAAAGTGTTGACGAACGAAAGCCTGAAACCATCCAAACTCGAGGCTCACTTGAAGAAGTGTCACCCAGTTTTACAAAACAAGGACAGAGATTTCTTTGAACGCAAAGCAAAATGTCTAAAAGGAATTCAATTCGGAGCTCAGGGAAGTAGAGGACAGTAACTTCTTGCTGCTGTTGAAGCTTCGTATGTAGTCTCCTACAAAGTGGCTAAGCAGCAAAAATGTCACACGATTGCCGAAACGCTCATAATGCCTTGTGCAAATAACACGATTCGCAGGCGGGTGGACGATATGGCTGAGGATATACTTGTGCAGGTAATTAAAGAAGTCCAGTCCAGCCCAGTCAAATTTTGTCTTCAATTTGACGAGTCTACGGATATCGCCAGCTGTGCAGTTTTACTGGGATACATTCGTTACGTTCACTGCAACATGATAAAAGAATTTCTTCTGTGCGAAAATCTTACCACGACCGCGAAGGGTGAAGATGTGTTTAACACTGACAGCCATTTTTTGCAGAGCAACGGGATGAACTGGCATCGTGTTCAACAAGTGTCAGTCGACGGTACACCTGCCATGATGGGTGGTCAACGCGGCTTCAAAGGTTTTGTGAAAAGAGAGAACCCGAGGATACAAGTTGATCACTGCGCCATTTATCGGTATTCACTCGCATCCAAGACACTGCCAGCTTCCTTGAAAGCAGTTTTTGACGATGTTGTCAGAATCGTGAACTTCATCAAATCAAAGGACTTGAACTCTCGCATATTCAAAAAATTCTGCAATGAAATGGGACAAAGTTACGAAGTTCTATTGTACCACACAGAAGTGCGATGGCTCTCGCAGGGAAGAGTGGTAAGTCAAGTAGTGGAACTTCGTGAACCCATCAAGTGTTTCCTCATTGAAAAGAAATCAGATTTGGCTGCCAAATTCTCCAATACAGAATGGCTTTCTCGATTGTGCTACTTGGCCGATATCTTTGGGGAATTCAAAAGGGAACTTAGCTTTGCAAGGAAAGAACACTACTGTCCTGAACATGCGCGAATCCGTTTCCGCATTTATCTCAAAGCTCAAACTGTGGAGCAGGAGGATCTCGAGGGGAGTCACGGCACAGTTTTCTACGTTGGATCAATTTCTTGATGACAACAACAAAGGACAACAGTTCCTAAATGAGGCAAAGCAGGAAATCCAGGAGCACTTGGACGAACTTGTCTATTACCTGGATCGTTACTTTCCAGACTGAGAAACAGCACCTCTTCAGTGGTGCGTGCAGCCGTTTTTAGTGGATGAGGACCAGGTTGCAGATGATGACTTTCCAGCAAAGGAGGAGTGGATTGCCTTGAGGCTAAACGAGAGGAAGAAAGTGGAGTTTCAAAATACTGATCTACAGGCTTTCTGAATTGCGCAACTCAATGACGCACCAACACTGGCAGAGCGAGCGTTGAACATTTTGACATCGTTTTCGACTACTTATTTGTGTGAAAAAGGATTTTCAACTGTGATGGGTTTGAAAACGAAAAAGAGGAATAGGCTGAGTGGGCAAAATGATGCACGTATTGCACTGAGTGTTACGGAGCCAAGAATTACAGCACTGGCCATGCAGATGCATTCGCAACCGTCACACTGAAGACAACATTATTCTTGCAGTATGATTCTTTCTAAAACTAAGCTTACTGAAAAGTAGGTTGCTGAAAACTATATAAATACGAACAAAATTTCGTTGAGTTCTTTTTAATGTTTTTTCTTGCTATGGTTATTCCTAAACTTACTGAAAAGTAATGAAAGCAATAAATACTAGCACGATTGTGTTTTTTCACGAAGTGAAATATTGAGGGTAATAAAGCATACTCGCTACCTTGATTTGGGTAATGCCTCCAAAAAGGTTGGGAACCACTGCACTAGGGGATGGCAACGTCGACTTAAGACTCGCCGTGGTTTAAAACAATTAAAAATCTGCGGCGATAAAAAATCAGCTGACAGCGACGCTGCTGAAAACTTTGTCTTAAGTTTTCACCGAATTCATTAATAATAATCAAAATCTCACTGCGGAGCAAATTTACAACGCCGACGAAAGTGCTCTTTATTGGAAGTATGTGCCCAGAAGAACAGTGGCGACTTCTTGCGAAACCGGAGTCAGTGGGTTCAAAGGCAATAAAGAGCGTGTAACTTTGTCGAGCTGCGCAAACGCGGCGGTTTCGCACAGATTAAAATTGGCTTTCATAGGCAAGAGCAAAAAGCCGAGAAGTCTATAAAGCATAAAAAATTTACCTGTAAGTTACTACGCTAACAAATCGGGATGGGTGAACAACCACTTTTTGTAGATTGGTACGATAAGGTATTTGTGCCACAAGAAAACATTGAGAATCTGTAGGATTGCCAAGCGATTGCATCATAGTTTTAACGCTTGATAACTGTTTCGCCCATCCTCCCGCTGCCACACTTATTTGTGGAAACATACGCGTAATGCATTTGCCTCCAAACGTTACGTTACGTCAATACTTCAACCGATGGACCAGGTAATAATTCGTAGCTTGAAGTACAAATATCGGCAGATATTTTTGCAAAGAATCATAAACTCCAGCAGCAAAAACGTTTTGGTTCCACAATTCCTAAAAAGTTTCACACTTGAAGATGCTATATGGGCTTGCGCAGCAGCGTGGGACGAAGTTGCCAAAGATACATTTAATAAACGCATGGAGAAAATTTTGGCCACATGATTTGTTTAAGGACGATAATAAAGATGGATTTCCTGGCTTTCAATTAAATGCTGAAACACAAATCATTACAAAATTAGTAGACTACTCTAGGCAAGTTGCAGAAAGCGGGAACCTTGCTTTAGAAGGAAGCGATGTCACTGAGATGTTAGAAGCCGACGAAGATGTCCCGGTGATAAATAGCTACACAGATGAGATCGCTCAGATGGTGTTGAATAACGCGGATGGATCTGATGAAAAAACTGATGAGGAAGTAAAGGCTATATGCAATCAAAGGATTAACGAACGATGAGTGCATAGCTAAATGCAATGAGTTATTAGTAGCGCTGGAAAGCCGAGAGTATACATCCAAACAAGCCATCATAGGTTTATATAAAATTCAACAAAAGCTTGTTGAAAACAAACCATCTGCTAGTAAACAATTAAAAATCACAGATTTCAAAAGAAATAATATATTCTCTTCTAACGCAAGTGGATAAATCGCTTCTGCATTCCATTTAGTTTGTCTTGTTTGGTTTCATTTTGCGCTGCGTGTTTACTGATGAGACATTAAACAATTAAAAATCACAGATTTCAAAAGAAATAATATATTCTCTTCTAACGCAAGTGGATAAATCGCTTCTGCATTCCATTTAGTTTGTCTTGTTTGGTTTCATTTTGCGCTGCGTGTTTACTGATGAGACAGGCTTTGGCGTCATTAATGCAAATGTTTTTCCATTTTCTTCTATCTTTGACAAAATGCAGCAGTTCTTCTGTATTAAGCTTTATTGGCTACTTTTCTGCAATTTAACTCGGGAGCGTTTTTCTTCGTCTGCTTTGCAACTCTAATAAAAGTTAAAATTTTCTAACAATAAATTTTGTTGTTGTTGATTACCCAACCCCTTCCGAGAAATGGGGGCATGGCGGAAGACCATGGAGCCCCAGAAGCTGGGTAACTCTCCAGGGTCTGGACCAGAGGCCGTAAAGAGACAGATAGTCGCCAAAGAGTGAGCAGCACAAAGAGTCCGTAGCTGGACAGTGCAGAATGAGATGAGAGGAGTCCTGGGACGAGTGTCCACAGGCGTTGCAGGAAGGATTCTCGATTCTGCCAATCCTAGAGAGATAAGAACTTAAAAGAAGGCTGTGTCCGTCGCAGCGTAGACGAGAGAGGACACAACGAGCATGACGAGGGAGTCAAGCACCAACCATAAATTTTCGTTGAGACAGTTGTTGACTTTATTTACAAATTTAGGTAAAAAATTAGCAGCCTTTCAAAAATTGCTTAGCGGTTCCTCAAGCCAAACCTTAAAAAAACACTGAGTACTCATTCATACAATGGGCGTAAGAATGTTTTATTACACGTGAAAGTTGTAAATGCAAGTGGCGTCGTGTCAGAAGTTTTGATTGGCAAAAACCCGCGCGATTTAGTGTAATAACAATGCTAACAGACACACGCGTGTACTGGCTACTATGCTCTTCTTTTAATGCCCAAATAAGGCAAAATAAAGAAATGAACGGGAAAATCGCAAAGATCAGAAATGCGAGATAGGTCTGGTCTCCATGATTCCGGATTAGAGGTTACCTACCGGTACTGCTTAAACATGAGACCAAAATCTTTCAAAATGTGTTAAAGAAAAATTGATTACAATCTTCATGCACATCTAAAAAAATACAGTCTAACTGTGGGATAGTTTTGAACTAGTTTTTCATTCTCTTAATACATTTTGTTTGTAAAAATTAATGTTTGCTGTATAATATCATCACTCACCTCGAAAGAACTTTTTTAATTGACATGAGCCAAATCTTCTACAACAAAACAACCTAAAATCAATATAATCTAAACTAGTGCTTTTTAACCATTTTTTGCATCGGGGAACCCCTGTTATACTTTTACACATGTCGTGGAACTTCCATCTACGAAAGTTTATTAGAGTTGCATTGGCTCTGGCTTCTACCATATAAACGTTAGTTCTGGGATTTTCAAACTGGAGTACACATGAGAAATATTGGGGATACTCCAACAAGTTTCTCATACAGCCTACAAGCACATCAAAGATTTTTGAAAGAAGCCTATTCCTATTTGTTACTTCTGCCTATTCTCTAATTAAAGATTTTTGTTTTGGAGATCAACTTTACCAAAAGTTTTGTCCATTTTTGTCATGAAAAACAAAATATTTTTTAAATGTTTTGTTGCTTAAGCTATTTCTAAACTTAAAGTAATTCTTTTGGGTATCAACTAAGAACTTGAATTTTGCCTATGCTGTATTCTTTTTCAGGGATATGTAACTTATTTTGATTCAGCTAAAAAAAATTTTGAAAATCCTTGTCTTTGTTTCACATCAATTTTTAGTTAGAATCTATGCAGCACAACTTGTTTCCCAAGTGAACAAGTCATGGTACTGTCAGTTCTTTCATGCCATCTTATTTTGAAATACTACGTCTACGAAAATAGCGTCTTTATTTCTGAGAAATGTTCATATTTTTAGCCATTTGCCAGTAACTAAGTCCATATTACTGTGAAGTTTTTTTTTTATCTCATCCTAAATCGAGATTTACAATTAGACTTTACCAAATCATTTGGCTGGCTACTCTTGAGATTTTAGGCAAACAATACTAAAACCCATAAAAAGGGTACTCAACCAAATATACACACATAAATGCTTATATTTGACAAAAAACTCCAATCGATCTTGAAAAAAGTAGTGCAAAGTTTTTGTTTCCAGTTGTCTTAAATTTTACTTCTATGGTGATGGAAGCCCTGCGTATCATATTTTGCCACCATTTGGTAAAACCTAACTTGCGATTACAATAAAGTTGTTAATCTTTTTCCAAATTGTTCTCAAAAAATTAACAAAGTGTCATGTTTTTCCAAATAAAAACAAACGAGGAAACACCCTTGCAGAACCCTCAAAACTCATGGAACCCCTTTGAGTCTTTTGCAGAACACAAGGATTCTGCAAAACCGTGGTTGAAGAGCACTTACCTAAAAATATCACCATCAAGTTAGCCAATTAAGTGGGATAATTACATATTGATTTTAATCAAGTCTGTTTTTCAATCGATAATTTCCTTTACTATGTGGTGTTCCATTGTTCTATGTTCATAATCTCTGTAATATGCAAGGTTAAAATTGGGGTTAGGTTTTGGATTTCAGCTAAGATTAGTTGACAGTGCAAGACATCGTGATGAACAACGCATACATTTACTATTTAGTAATACCCTGCTGTATCTTTTTTGACCACTTTTCACATGCAAATTAGAAACATTTCACTTCACCATTCGAAAATACAGGGTGGCCAATAAGTAGCCAGGCAGTTAGATAAGAGATGAAAGATAATCAAGAAGTAGCCTAACAACTTGTGTGTTCACATGCGTAGTGTGCAAGGTAAGTCTATTTCTCAATTTTAACCACATCCTGACTATAATTCGCTCATTTTTATGCAAGATGAGTTCCTCTGCACTATGCCAATAGTGTAAATCTACTGAATACACTACCAGGTGGTCGGATTGATAGACGTGATACAATCAAGTGGGCCCCTAGATCACCTGATCTTATGCCCATGGATTTTTTCTTGTGGAGTGCTATGAAGAACCCAGTTTACAACAACAAACCCCATAGTTTGGATGAACTTAAAATAGCTATAATGACGTAGTTTAATGCTATTAACTCAAACAAGGAGTTATGCACCAGAATCTGTGAATGTTATTTTCTGTATGACTAAATGCATCCAACAAAATGGTTGGCAGTTTGAACTTTTAATTTGTTGTTGTGCCTTCTATAAATTTGTAGAATGATTAGAATACATATTAAATAACTATATTTGTTAAATAATAAAATTCAGATGAATTTGTTGAATGATTAACATGAGTACATCCAATGCTATTTTCACGAGTGATAACACTGGTCAACACACAAATTTTTGCCACAGATATTATATCGATTTTAGGGTATATCAGGTGCGTAGATTTCGAAAATGACATTCATTTTTGCTAGTTGGCTCTAGTTTTTGAGATAATTGCATTTTTTTGTAAGAATATTACTTATACTGTGTTATATGGCATTGTTGTTCATTTAATGCTATTTAATCAATACTGTACACTTCGATCTTCTTTTGTAAACGCAGTAAAACAAAAATGCAAAGCATCCATGCAAACTACAATGCTAAAAAAGGATGCAACAGCAATATTTACCGTTAGTTTACAAGAAACGTATTGGAACTAAAACCCAGTATTACAGCGTATAAATGTATGTTGCCGTTATTTATTCAAACAAACGAAGCTTGAAAATACTGAGCTTTGACAACTACCATTCTGTCAAATCTACGAAGCAAATCGCCTCTTGTAGGACTTTCTAGCGTGAGGAGCAAATGGCTTATGTCGTTGAAGATTCCAACAATAGTCCGCCATCATGTGGGTGTCCCATCGTCCTTGATACCTTTCTTCCATTACTTTAATGTCCTGATGGAATCTTTCTCCTTGCTCTTCACTTAATTCCCCAAGATTTTCTGGAAATCTATCTAAATGACTACAGAGGTAATGGATCTTGATGCTCATCTTTGCTCCCAAACTTTGAAATTTTGAAAGCATATCTTCAACTATCTGAATGTAATTGTTTGCTTTATTGTTTCCCAAAAAGTTTTTTACAACCACAGTAAAAGAAATCCAAGCAGCAAATTCCTTCTCAGTCATAGATGCAGAAGTTTGGATCGTTCATCCAGCTTTCGAATTTGAGGACCATCAAATATTCCTGCTTTTAGTTTTTCATTGCTCATCCCTGAAAATACTCTGCAAATGTAATTAAAACAATTTCCGTCTACTGGCAAAGCTTTCACAAACTGCTTCATTATACCCAATTTGATGTGTAGAGGTGGCAAAATGATTTTTTCTCTTGGGACAAGGGGCTCATTGATGACATTACATTCATTAACTGTTAGTGTAATTCTTTCAGGCCATTCCTTCTTCACCCAGTGGTCACTGCGAGCACGGCTGTCCCACAAACAAATAAAGCACGGATATTTAGTATAACCACTCTGCTGACTAAGCAAAAAGTTGACCATTTTCAAATCAACACATATTAACCATTGGTGGTCACAGTAGTTCAATTTTTCTAGCACTCGTTTAATATTGTTGTATTCTTCTTTGAGCAATGTAGAGTGGCCAATGGGAATCGAGACATACTTGTTTCCATTGTGCAGCAATACACACTTCAAACTTCTTTTTGAACTGTCTATAAATAAACGCCAATCTTGAGGTTTATATTCAGGTATTTCCATTTTTAAAAGAAGTTCTTCAACATCTGAGAAGAAAACAAGCCCTTCTTCTGAACGATAGCACGGAAGTAAGTCGCTCTCCCTTGTGCGGTAAAAGGTTACTTTCGTACCAACACTAAGGCATTTCTTGTCTTTAAGCCTGGATGCCAATACTTCAGAAGCTTCTTTAGATAGATTAAGATCTCTTATGTGATCGCTCAGTTTCTCCTGATTAAACTGCTTCGGACTTCAAAAATGCTTGAAACATCACTTCACTAGAGCTTTCTGAAGCTTGGTGGACAAAGTTCCATTATGATTGTTTTTCTGGAAGATGACTAAATTGTGGCACGGGTATATCTTCACAGTGGGGTACAGGACGCCTAGCAGATTCTAAGTCCGGGTAAATCCATGATTTTTTCTTGTGACGATTAAAACCCTTCAAATCTACCATACAAAAATAACAATCATCAAAGTGGTTTTTCTGTTCTCACCACACCATTGGCACACCAAATCTAAAGCTTTTAGTTTTTCCTTTTGTCCACATTCGTAAGTGCTCAACACATGATTTGCAGACAACATGTGGAGCCCATGGCTTGTCTTGGTCACCAATTTTAACTCCAAAGTAAGCACGGTATACTTTGCGAACAAAATCTGTAATACACCTTTTATGCTCTTTAAGAATATATTCTTCACATATGTAACAGAAACTGTCAGGGCCATTACAACAACTTCTTCTTCTTGAACAACTCATAGCAGGCAACATAAAGCAACTAAAACTGAAAACATGAAAACCTAAATATAGTAAAAGTTACTGCATTTCAACTTTTCATTAGAATTTTTTAGACTCCAAGATTGCTAATGGTCAGTTAATGACTTTTCTGCGTTGTTAACCTTTCTAAAAATGAGACAACTGGTCCTTTATTGCAAAACAAAATCTCCTTGTCAGCACAATTGCCTCTTAGGTGTAGTTTATATGGCCGTTATCTGAGCTTTTATAGCCATTTATTGTGTCTGTGTTATCTCAAAAACTAGAGCCAATTCAGCAAAAGTAAAGTCATTTTTGGGATCAGCGCACCTCATATACTATAAAATCGTTGAAAGATCTATCGCAAAAAGAAAAAAATATTTTTTTGTTGAGCTGTGTAATCAATATTACTTGTGCTCTAACTGTCGAGCTAATTATTATTGGCCACCTGTATTTTGGTGTCCAGTGATTTGCAGGAAATGAAAATACAGTCATACCTCACCTTTACGAACTAATTCGTTCTTCAATGTAGCTCGTAAAACGAGAGTTCGTAAACTGAGGTTCTTTTATACACAGAAAGTAATGCATAAATTGGGGTTACGTTCTTATGAAAAAAAAAATTACAAAATTTGTTGGTTCTTTGTTGAAGCTGTTACTTCTAAAAATCTATTTCGTAATTCCGAGGTTTCGTAAAGCGGGAGTTCGCAAAATGAGGTATGACTGTATTGCAAATGTGACAAAAACAAATTGAGTGTAGTTTTGATCAGATTGTAGTTGAACTACAACAGAAGTCTGCATATAGCAGCCTGGTTCATGGTAATAAATTTCAGCCCAACCCCAAAGCCAAATTTTTGAGTAGTATTTTACATCATGTGAACAAATATTTCAGACTGGGTGACTCATCAAAACATTGTTAACAATTTACACCTTTGTTTGAACCACAACACAACCTTTTAAAAGTGGTTTTTGGTTTGTTATACTTGCCGGAAACCCAATACGGCACCAATTATGATTGCTGTTGTTTAAATTAAAAACCTATTACTCATTGTAACAGCAAGTTTTGTTACTAACAATCTATCAAAAGTTATTTTTAACCTTCCCAACACACAGCACAAATTTTGGTAGGGTTGATGGAATAGATAGGTTGTGAAGAATGTAGCTCGATTTTTAAACGAGCTCCTCTGCCTGGATTTACTAATCTGAGCAAGATTTGATAGGGAATGAGTAAAGGCTTTTGATTTGCTATATTTTTAGCTAATCCCACTTCAAAGTTCCTTTTAAATGCAAGAAAGTGCAAAATATGTTCAGCTGATTTGCAGTTACAATTCAAAAAAAGTCCAGCAGTTTTATTTATTTGTTAGTTAAAATGTGTACTATTTTTCCAGTGAAATTTTTAACCAACTGTTTATCATAAGGAAGGCAGTCGAGAGAAATCAAAGTTTGGCTTGTTTGTTTCAACATCTCACATGATTATTGCATGACTTCAATGCAACAGCAAGTGACAATGATTTAAATACCGCATTTGCCATTAGCATGCTTTTTTGTATTACAAATTATCTCTTCAGCAAACTAAGTATTGCAATTGCAAATAATGATTTGCATATATACTCATGCTCATTTTTGGTGTTGACTTAGGATTATTCTGATTTACATGCAATATTAACCTGATATTCTGAAACACTTATGAATTGTTGTTGCAAACATAGTAGAATGTGAGTGATCACTTTTAATTTATGTAACAGCAATAGCCCAAACTTTAGCCATTACTACTTTATAAGCAGAAAAATACTTGCTAGTAAACTTTTTTGGGCTGACATAATCACAGGAATTATTACGGCACTGCAGGACATGTTAACCTTGCCTCTTAAACTCCAAAATTTTTGTAAACCAAGCTTCTATGCCCATACAATTGTTTTGGACTTGTTTTTTTGGTTATCTTTGATGCATAATTAACTAGAGTCCCGGCAGCAAAAGATGTATCTAAGTAAACAAAAAGCCACTTACAAGCAGCCATCTTAATTAGTTTACAAAATATGGTATGAGTGATCAAGATGATGACCTACACCAAAAATCAAGACAAATATATAACTGGGCCACATGCTTGTGTAGTTTGAAAATGGAGCACATGGCAAAAACAACAGAGAAACACTGAACTAGACAAAGTGTGCCCTAACAAACCAACAATTAAAGGCTGCCATTACATGTCAACCAACATTGCATATAAACTATGAAGATTGAAATTCTGCAGGGTCTGAAGAAAGGAAACTAAGTTATTGGTGTAATAAATGAAGCCATTAAACTAAGGCAGTGGTTATTTTGCCATCAACGGCATTTTACCCTCAGAGACTATTTTGCCATGAGTTATTTGTGATTGGTCAATCTTAATGACGTACTAAACATGTGACTTTTGATAGTCTCTGATTGGTCAATTTTAAAACCAAATTAAAAAAATTTTGCACCCATAGTGTACACTCCCCTACCCTGTACACTCCCTTCCGGTGTACACTGCCCTGTGCATTTACATACCAGGCCTGGCCCTACAGTGTACACTGCCCTTTCTTTCAATGCTCTGCCAGCTGAGATTAGAACCCGCATTCATGGTATCTCTAGACCAGTGCACTAACCACTACACCACAGTGTCACTGGCTGAAATGTAGTAAATATGGCAATATAAGCACATGTGAATGATTATGGCAAAATATTCTCCAAGGGTAAAATGCCGTCAATGGCAAAATAGCCACCACCTTAAACTAAATCTATTGTATAAAAAAAATGTTGAAACAATTCTCACTTAACTGTGAATTATTGTTGTGTTACTGATATGAAAAGTTTACATGAGACATTCAGTCGCCCTACAAAAAATTTTGGATGAAAGACCAAAGACCATAATTAAGAGAAACAACATTGAATCATTATACAATTGATGAACAGCAGTTGCCAACCAAATATATCTGAACAAAAAGTACCCACAAATTTAAACTTCAAAATAAAGTACTGAAGATGGTGCACCAAAATCAGCAAAATTTTTTCAGGCAGTTTTTATTGATTTGCTAGCAATTTGCACATGCACTGATGATTATGCACTTACAAAAATCTTGGGAGGAACACTGTGGCACTCTGCTGTTTTTCTGCTTTGACCATGCCATTGAAAGCAGCCCTTGCATAATTAAGTGAAAAGGACTCTTGACAGTTTTTTCTTGGGCCACCTGCAAAATGACAAGATGGCAAACATATAATTAACATTTTTGTCATTACCATAACATTGCATACCGGTACCTATTACAAAAATTGTTATCCAATAGTTGGGTAATACTTGTGTGCAATGTTGAAAATGTGCATGATGATGTCTTGTGATGTCAATTACTCGTACCTTGGATAAAGCAAAAACTGTGGACATGTACTATTTAGAACTGCTGCCAGTACTTATATCACATGGTAAATTTATCCTAGTAGTTTGGTCACATATCCCAAACACAGATCAGCATTTAGGGTTGGACATGTTAAGGTGAGGTTCGAGTTACAATTGATCAGGACTGGTCAGAGTAAGGTTAAGTTTTACAGTTAGAATTATTGCTGAGACAAAACTACTAGCTACCAATTAGAACTAAGGGCCACAAAATCACTTTTTTATCACCATGAGCAACATCTTGCAAAGCAAGGTATGGTAAATTAAAGGCAGTGGCTATTTTGCCGTCGACAACAATTTACCCTCAGAGACTATTTTGCCATGAGTTATTTGTGATTGGTCAATTTTAATGACGTACTAAGCATGTGACTTTTGGTCGTCTCTGATCGATCAATTTTAAAAACTAATTAAAAAAATTTTGCACCCCCAGGTCTCTATCCCCCACCCTGTACACTCCCTTGCAGTGTACACTGCCCCGTACATTTACATACCAGGCTTGCCCTTTTAGTGTACACTGCCTTTCTTTTAATGCTCTAGCCAGCTGAGATTCGAACCCACAACTATGGTATCTCAAGACCAGCGCTCTATCCACTACACCACAGAGTCACTGGTGCGATTATAGCAAATTTGGCTATATAAACACACGTGCATGATCATGGCAAGATAGATTCCAAGGGCAAATTGCCGTCGACGGCGAAATAGCCACTGCCTAAATTAAATTTGTAGAAACCTGCTCCAGCATCTGAACACAATCACTGGAAGGGAGCCACTTATATTTTTTAAATGAAACCTGCATTTCTGACCATTATTTTAATTATAACGTTGTGCCAATCAAGTTTCCACAGTTATTTTTAACAATGATTTACATGGTCTAATAAAAAGTAATTAGAGGAACAAAGGAAGTGCCAGAGCAGTGGGCCACCCAGTAAGAGTGATACCAGTTGGTCAACCCACATCTAGATGTTTAAGGCTTTAGCAAATTGCAGTCCAAAAAAATTGGTTACTTTCTAATTAAAATAGTAAGTTTGCATCACCTTTACATTTCACAAAACGTAATAGTCTAACCAATGTAACATCGAAAGTAGAATTTTTAAATATCACCATTTGCATAACACTATAAACATATAGCCACAAGAATGTTTAATTTTTCCAACTACTAAATTTAATGTCGAAAGCAAATGTTTTCACAACAGACGGTTATGCTGAACTTTTTAGATACGCAGCAACTTTTTATTAGCATTTGCAATAAAAAAACTAAATGTTGTGCTATGATAACAATATGTTTTTGGCACATCAGTCTACTTAAATTGATATTCTAAGCGCACTTTATCATCGGCTTAGATAAAAGATGATGGAGTAGTCAAGCTGGTAAAAACTGAGAGGTAACGTAATATTGTTTAATGCAAATAAAATTAATACGAAGTGCTCAGTTTAAAGACCTGCACTACCATAATTAACAACAGAACATTTTCAAAATTGAACATGATAATAACTACTTTACCTTTGCTCCACGAAGCCTCAATCTCCAAACACCAGCTATCAACGCGGTTTAAAATTTGCTCATTGTTGAGCGTTGGGTTCTAAATTTCTTTATACTAGGATCTGAGGAGTTAGGAACTTTGGTCACCACGTGCTGCTGCAAGGTTTCACGCACGTGGTCAAACGTCTTCAAAATGCGCTTTCGAAAAAAGTGGCTGACCATATTTAGTGTTTTTACGTTAACCGTTTTTTGCAAATTAAATGGGCAAAATAGACAGTCGTTAAATGAACGTTAAATATGTTGTTTTACTGATGTTATGGAACAAATCTGAATTAATGTAGCGAGGAAAGTGTTAAGGTATATTTGTTATTGCTACTAGTTAACCCAGTTTATGAGCAAAACTTGCAGACTTACAGTGGCGCGCAAAAAAGTGAGACATTTTTATTTTGCCAAATTTGGTGGTGAGTAAAAAATGGTATGTAAAAAAAGTTGATTTGGTGCGTAAAAAATGTGATGTGTCGCTAAATACTGGCCTTATTTAAAAGCTTAGGAAATTTAATGTAATGTAACCGATGCAATGGTGTAGTGGTTAGAGCGTCTGCTTCGCAGTCGGTAGATCTGGGGTTCATTCCCCTTGTCGAGTCATGCCAAAAGGCTTTAAAAAATGGTATCTGTAACTTCCCTGCTTGGCGCTCAGCATTTATGGGAGGTTGTGGAGAACAAGCCCGCAAGTTCGCTTGTTGTGTTCTTGGGCAAGGCACTTAACGGGATGCCCCACCTTTATGTGGAAGACAGGTGACCCAGAAATAGCAACTCCCAAATGAGTGCGGACTCACCGTTCAAAACATAGCATTACCTCGCTTTCTTGGGAATGGAGGATAAATATGGCAAATAAAAAAAAAATTTGCTTTCTAGCGATATATAACTTTAAATAGTCCAGGCTAAGCGGTATATGATATTTACTGATCAAAAATGTGTACCGTACATCATATCAGTGCAAAACCTCTCAAGAATTTTTGATTTACCTTTACTAAATTGTAATTTAAAAAAAAATTAAACCCTTTACAAAGACTAAATAAATTGGAAATATTTCACCACTAAAGTCATGGTGTTGTATCAAATTTCCAAGGAGATAATTTTGCCATATTTATCCTCCATTCACAAGAAAGCGATCTATCGCTATGTTTTGGACGGTAAGTCCGCACTCGCTTGGGAGTTGCATTTCCGAGATAAAAGTTGAAATGCAAGTTTAAAAGCTAGCAGAAGTTTGGCTTCCCTAAATCAAAATTTGCTGTATCCCGCTTGTTACTCAACAAATTGAAGGGGTGTAAAAAATCTTCTGTTTTATTGTTAGTGACTACATATTCTACTTAAACTTGATTTTTTCTGAATCTTGAAGACATTCTTTTTTCAAAAATAGATAAAATGTTTCATGGTTTAGGCTAACTTTTAGCAGATAACGACTGATCTTATTTTAAGTACTAAATTTAACTAACAAAATTTAGTATCAGTCAAAAAAAAAGTCATGGCTCTCAGAAAGTTGCAAATTGTAGAAAACCTAAGCTTTTAGGTAAGTTTTGACTGATATATCTTGAGAGCTTATTTTCTTAGCATCATCTAGCGACCATTTCTAAAAAAATTAGTGGAAAATAAAATCTGTAGTGATCTTTGAGGTAAGGTTGCTACTTTAACTTCCAAGATAACTCAGTGTCTATTGGGGGGTAATTTGCATATTCAAAAAAATTATTGTATTTGAAATCTTCAAGAAATGGAGATTTTAATTTTAATGATATATAACACTTGGTGTAAAAATAAACAAATGAGTAATGATTTGCAAACAAACTTGGGGTGTATAATTATGATTGATTAAAAAATTCTTACTTTTTTGCTCGCCACTGTATTTGTAGCCAGCTTCCGGTAGGGTTTCATATTCGAATAATCAGCGCATTTGGGAACACTGAGTTGAAGTAAATTGTAATGTGCAGCTTGTACAGTATATTTAGTTGCATAGGCATACTGAAAAGTTGAAACCCTAAATTATGCTGTAGCCTAGCATAGATGACAAGGCAGACTTCTGTATCGTTTGCCATTTGCTCGAATAGATGTTGATGAATATTACCACCAGCTGTCACAGAAACTTCTGGCCTGATGTCCTGCCTAATGCTGTCTTCTAGAATCACGCGTACCACAGGTTCCACACAGAGATTATAACTGAAATAAATTTAACATGAAGGAGTTACGAAGTTGCTAGTAGATTGAAGAATTTAGACTAAGATACGATGCGGAACGATGCAGTACGGTTTTCTGTAAAATAATTAGCATACATAACTCAAGCGTTCGACTGTAAGCGTTCGACCAACAGGTGCTCACAATACAATTTAACAGTAATTTACTCAAATTCTACACTGACTCCGAGGGCAACAACGGTCAGCTATATTGGGGAGGCAACAGTGATTAATTAAAAGGCAAAGATTATTGGGGGTAACACTCAGTACGAAAGGCTATGACGTTATCTAAAGTCTATTAAAGGAGGACGAGGCGCGCGAGAAACGATGCTAAATAAGGGAACATCGAAACAAAGCAAACGTAAGCTATGCGATAAACAAGGGAAATCGGGTTCAAACTTATGACGAATAGTTAATCAAATAAAGTTGAGGTGGGTTGCATGTGACAGAAGTAGGCCTAACTACCAGTAGCCTACTGCACAATTGTACTCATTTCATTCGAATAGGCTATAGGATAGCTAGGCGCACACTACACCGTCCCACCCACCAATAGATGAAACTTTGTTTTTATGGTAGTTTTTTATGTGTTTTTGATATTAAATACGTTAACACTGAATAAACTATTACGCACTAATGGTTTTGAGGCACTATTTGCTGTACCGACAAACTTTTTTCCGATTCTGTGGAGGGGTGGAGAGATAGGAAAACAAAACTGAAAATATTTTGTATTGAGTTATCACAAATACATTTGTGACTACTCAAAATGTAAGTACTGAAAAGCTCTACAAAGTAAGTTTTGATTTATACAAATTTGATAGAAATTATGTCAAGGAGGGCCAGTATGTAGCCACCAGTTTTAACTACGGCTTGAAAGTTTGGCATGAGGTATCTGTTTCTGACAGTTTAATATATAATTGTGTGTCAATACACAAATGCATTCTTAAGTGTAGTGCTTTGTGTTGAAATTTATCAAGCTCGTTAACTTTCGTGGGTAAAGGTTCTACTGAGAGTAAAGACAAAGCTCTTTTTGAACCAAATTGTATATATTGCAAATGGCATGATAAAATTTGGGTCAAACGACAAAATGTAAAAGCATCAGAAAGTTTGAAGAACTTTGAATGAGGTCGAAATAGAAAAAAGTGATGACTCGTATTTGTGATGAGGATCTTTTTTGCAAGAAAGGCAAAATATCATATCACTTGCCGAATGAAATAATCTGTTCCAACAAAATGGCAAAGTGTAGTGTGTCGCGCCTCGCATCTCATCGAGCTGCCATGCCAAACACCTTTTTGTTAGTTTGCTTTCGGCGGCTTAGCACTTTGCTGCCACCGAAGTGTGTGATTTTAGTTGTTTACTGTTAGAGCTGTGTTTGCTAGTTTGCCACTTCGTGTGTCCCCAGTTTGACACCCAGCTCGTGCACCATTGCTGCTTTACCCTACGATTTTACTGATGAAGTAAAATTATCTGACGAAGTATTTACCATCAGGTTTGTTGCCACTCGGCTATTTCCGTTTAAAGTACATCGTGCTCCTATAGCTCGCACGCTTGGCAATGTAACCTCACACCAGGAATCTAAGCCTGCATGACTTTCCGGCAATCTAGCCGTGATATTGCAAACGCGTATTCGTTTATTCTTATTGCTTGTGTCTAAAATCACACACATATATTTGGAGCCTGGATCATGGTATGTTTTCCGTCCATGGAGTCAAGACACAGAGAAAAGTCCCACAAGGGATAGAAATCTACAGCTAATTCTCCCCATTTAGAATAACTGGTTGATGGCTTCAAATCCTTCGGCATTAACACTTGCTATATCGCTGAACAGGTTTCATTTATGATGTTGTATACTGTTGATTTTCCCACGCGATCGCTGAAGGCGATTGACGATTGACTGTCTGCAATGGCCAGATATCTTCAATTAATACCGGTATTAGGTTGTTTTAATATATCATTGTAGGGTCTGTTATCAATAATCATTCTGCATTAAATACATCTCACTCTTTAAGCCTGGGCCCCACCCCAGCTACAAAATGCCGTCTGCGTGGCTGGCCTACAAAACTTTTCATTCACACCGGAGTACTATCAATTCAGAAATTTTTTACAAAATTTCTTCAAATTCTTTATTTTTTGGGGGTCAAGCCTACTAAATTTGTTGAAGAGGGACCGGGACGAATTTTAGTGGGCCTATTTACTACAATAAGGTTTTGTCGGCACTCTGAAACCCTGCCGATGTCACGCATGCAAAAGCTAACTTGCAGAAATTAAAGTAATTGCGAGTAGACTAGACCTATATATTCAAACTTACCTGAGGATAATCGAAAACCTTTCTGCAGGCGATATTGAATTGCTCCAATTAGTGTCCATTTTTTTTTTATTAGCGGTGAAACCTCTTTCAAAACCATGTTAATGGTTTTTCTATTCATGTGGAAGAACTGTTCGAAGCTCTTTTTATAACATCCTACATTTATCGAACCAACTCAAATGCTCACAACGTTCCTCTTTTTAGTATCATTAGCGTCACCCTGTACTCTTTATTTATTAATAACAAATTGTGAAACAACTATAGTTTGCTCTACTATTTCTAGCTGGCCAGTAGATTTAAGTTATTCCAGCACAGTCTTCCGTGCAAATAGGTGTACGCATATTAAAAAACTGTAGGCTACTGCCGTGCCTGCTCAAAAACCCAGCTAGTCCTGGACAGAAAGTTATAAGCTCAACTGTAGCATTACTGGAGAAAGAGAATTAGCTTACTAGATTTTGAGTTGCACTCTGTAAGACACTATCTTGCTTAGAAAAAATAAAGTAAGGCCTACATGACCAGCTGACATACGATTAACTAGGCTATTAAAATGTCTGCTTTGTGTAATTTAGTCAACATAAGCCTATCTGCGATTTTCCTCCAGCAAAAGCTGCAAATCTTGGTGCTTTTGCTGCAACAATATTTACCCATCCCTTTCGTTCACTATATACATCATCTCAATCCACTAGTAGATCTACGATAAACCAACGTCTAAAAAACTAGTAGGCTAGTTATTGGATAACCTGAAACCAAAAAGCAAGGTCTGTCGGAATTCTATAAACTGTTGACACTGGTTCCCTTTACCAGAAATGGCGCGTAACAGTAACCGTTGTCGTTACGTAGATGTAACTACGAGTAAGTACAATTAACTCTTCGAAAATATTATTAACTCTAAGTTATAAGCTTAAGTAAGTATTATTAACTCTTAACGTTAGCATAAGCTCTAAAAGTAAGTATTAACTGCATCTTCGAAGTATACTGCATTTTCGACACAATGGGATCTCCATACCAAAGTGATAGCATGCGCCGCGCTGGTGATGTGTGCGAAAGAATTTGTAATAGAATGATACTACATTTTTCATATTATTGCAAATATGGGGTTTTGTTTTTTGGTGATGACGGAACAGGCCCTGCTGATGAGTCCAAAAGGACGAAACGCGTCCAGAGATGGCTTCGTCAAGTTATGGAAGGAGGCTTTTATTATTTGCAATACCATTACTTTGTGAAATAACCACGTCATAAGTTTGCTTAAAAAACCAAATCAAAATTATTGAACGTGAAACTAGCTTGGTATAACTTTTTTAAATATACTTTTGTTTCTACTTTTTGCTTTGTAACTGATGGAACACAGCGTTGAAGAAACCTCGTTATTTTTTTATACCTTCTGATCTTGGAAAGCTTTTTTTGCTTATATTTCTTACCATAAATTGACAATTTTTATCCAAGAATATAAATTAAAACAACTTTTATCTTATCAAAATAAAAAAGATATAGTAAAGTTAAAAATTGTTTGAGTTTTCGCTCTGAAAAGCATTTGTATTCACATGAACCTTGTGGTTTTTACCTGAAATTTTGGATGGACTAAATATTGATGTTATGTAATTATAAATTATATAATTATAAACCACAGGTGCTTTGGTGTTGCTACAAAGTAACTTCAAATCATTTGGTCATACTCTTTTTATTGCATAAAATAGCTGCTTTTTTTCTATTTATGAGCTTACTACACATGCGAGGTACAGATATTTTATCACTAAGGTCTTTATGGAATTTTTACTGCCTCGATCCTGCTCCTCAAAAATGTAACTAAAAAGCTAAATTATTTACTGCTTTATTCCTATTTGAAAATGTTTCTTAAATGTACCTTGCATGTTGTCTAGCATATCAATAAACTTTTTTGAATGCAGGAATAGCATTGAGCTGGAGGTTTTGAATCAGCAACAAACCAACTTGTAAAAATTACTTGAGCTGTGGGGGGTGGAAGGAAACAAATTTGGATATATAGATCATACAAAATATTAAAAACTGCAAACTGTTTTAATGCCTTGCACCTGATCACTTTCACTGATCTTATTTTCCATTTCGACCTTCTCCTCTCCGAAATCAATTCTGATTCAAGTTAATGGAATATATCGTTTATGTAGCGGGGGTCAAACACCTTTTTAAAATGATCTTTTGAATAAATCGTTAGAAATGGTTACTTTCCGTTCCGGTATCTAGTCTAACCACCCGATAACTGGGGTGAGGTTAAACAAAGATTTTAAACGGGTTAGAGTGCAAAGAGACAGCTTGCATTTAATTTCAGAAAAACAGATTGCCAAGTTCTCTTATTCATGAAAGTTAAACATTCCCAACCCACATATTGTTGAGGAAAACGAGATGGGTAAGGAAAATACAGCTATGACAGATTCCATATTACAAAGCACGATATATATTGGTTAATTTGTGCTATTTGGCAATTTATGATTTGTAGTACAGTAATAGAAAGTTACTTTGGTTGATGGGTCATCTCTGCTAACACCCCCGTGAAATGTAAAAAAACAATAAATCATATTTTAAAATTCCATATCTTTCATTTAAGTTTTGTATACCTTTCTTCCAAATAATTCAATGCAATAAAAAGTCGTTTTTTCTGTAAGTAATAGAAATTCCTTGCCACCTTGGAGAGCTACCCATAATATACAATACCCACACCATATGCGTCATCACTCATCAAAACTCTATTCTAACGATGATTTTTGTAAACTATAGTTACAATTACACTAAAACCACTGACGTATAGGATAGTTATAGCTAGCTTAAGCAGAATTGTAAAATACATATGACATTTGTTTTTAAAGCAAACCAGGTCAATGCAAAAATATTGGAGTTTGCACCCCCAACACAAAGCCACCCCTAAATTTTTCGGAAGTTTGCAACCAAAATAAACGTTTGTAAGTAAAAATAATAGTGTCCATGCTCAACCAAATCAGCAAAAAGTGATGACAACAGAGTTGAAAATTTTTTGCAATTTTGCTTATGCGGCCGAAAGATCCTTATCCAAAGATTTATAGAATCGCCACACTTGCGGGATCTATACTAGATCCAGTTGGTGGAAGGTCTGTCAGTACTCTGCGAAGCGGTATCACTCGTGAATGAGTCCCGCAAGTGTGGCGGTCTAAGCTATGCTTTATTAAAAGCCTCTAGCTTCTTATCGGTCACCAACTGCACTGAAGAGACCTGATAGGTCGAAACAGTGTCACTGTCTGCAGTTTTGCTAAGTGCATCGCTAGCCTCTTGCATTACTATTTACAGAATCGTTTCGCTGATGACGTCATCAGCAATTTTTCAAAAATATCTTCAGATCAATTTTATAGTAATTTTCTCCAAAGGACAAACTCTTTGATTAATTATTTCGATTAGTGGCCGGCAAAGGGTTAAATGAAAGCCACGAGCGATATATCAGACATGAAAGTTTCCACATATATTTGACCACACTAACGTATTTGTTCTTTCGCTGCTTCATTTTTCATTGATGAAAATACGAAAATGCTATGTATATGACCATTGATCCACTCCCGCTTGGAAAGTGCTAACTAAGGTGAACAAATCTTTTCTCAATTGAAAAACGGAAAAAGATTATAAGGTGGGAAAAGAAAAAGGTAGACCATCTTGTCCAAAGGATAGATGAATAGGGCAACTTTTTTCACAGTTTTGGTCGGATTCTTAAGTATTGGAGATGCATAAATTAAGATGTTTTGAGCTTTTGGCAACAGTTTTGTGATGCAACTTCACCAAATTTTGTTCATCGATCCAGTAGGGATGCAATTGTGAGAGAAAATTTAAACTTGAAGATCTTTTTTAGAGATCAGATTTTACCTATTTTGCTATTTTATTTGAAGATCTAGGGATCTTATTTATTTGAAGATCGATTACCTGCATTTATGAGAATCTTTTTTTGGAGATCAGTATTTTGAAGGCGACAATTTGTCCCATTTTTTTCTACTTAACAGCTTTGACATGCACATGAATATATTACTTTAAACTGCAACTTTCATCTTTGCGACAAAAAGTTGCCTTACTAATAACCGACTACCGACAATCTTTTTCCCAGATCACGGAAAATGATCATGAGATAGGCAAAGAAAAAGTTTTTAAGTTACCTTTAAACAAAGCATGTAACATTAACTAGACTGACTTCGGTAAGAATTACAAAAGGATCGCAGAGAATGAAGAAGACTTGTTGCGAATGAATTACATCGCTTTCAAGAAAAAAAATACAAAGAAACAGAGAAAGAAAAAAAAATAGAAAACAGCGGGCTAAAGACTGAAATAAAAAAAAACTGACTACTTGAAATCACTAGATGCACTGACTGATTGAATGGGTGCATCCATGATCGCAGTCTTTACTCATTAAAGACGCACTTTGTGTAAGAGCAAAACGATACACTCATCCTTGCTAACGAGGGTTCGCCAAGAAACGGTAGAGCGTGTGTTTGGGAATTGGGAGGCAGTAGGTCCATATCCTTCCGAAATTGTTAGCATTTTGCACCTCTCTGTGGTAACTATTATTGACCACAACCGCAATCTCATTTGCGCTGTTACTGGCAGTCTATTCTAGTTTATTTTGGTTAACGCAGTTATTAGGATGGCTAACTCCAGTATTTGTGTTTTCGCTTTAGTAGGTGCTACGTTATTTTTCGTTCGCTCGGAAGAAGCTGTTCCTGGCCTACGGACACGTCAGTTAACAAAAAAATTATTGCTTGTAGTGACGTATTTAATGGGGATTGTGGGCAATGCTTACTCCAAAAGATCTGACATAGGCAAAAAACATACAGATCACCGCTTTTGAAAAATTGATTTCCACAAAACAAAGATTAAGTTGGTTTCGAGACCAAAATACACAAATCACCTCTCTCTAAAGACTGTTTTTTCCCAAATAAGTCTTCAAGTTTGTTTCATGACCAAAATGGATAAAACAGTCACTTTTCAAAGTTGATTCCCACAAAATAGGTATTTAAGTTGAGAAACAAAAGGAAAAACATCAATTTAAACTCACGATCTACAGAACTTCCGACTGCTGGTAACAAATTTGCATGCATCCCCAAGTTGATGGCATAGGGCTGAGCTAATGTTTGGCCACGATCCCTTCAAAGAAAATTTCGAAATGCGCCACTAATTGTTTGTAACCCACTTGTCGTTGAGTTTAGCCAAGCTAGCTTTTGAACAATAGAGCGATGCCCAGTGAATCAATCTCAAACATTCTGCAATGCAGTTTTTATGTGATTATTGACTCTGCTTTACGTTACATGATAACTGAATTCAGGTTGCAAGTGCCTTTCTATCAAAAAAATTAATCACATAAACTCTCTAATTGCTTAGCTTATTGCATTATTACAATTGTCCGGTGTAGCTAATTGCTATTAATTGTGGCACACCTTGTTTTAAATAGGATAAAAATATACTCCGCTCTCAGCCCGACAGCACAGTATAAAGAACCACAAGAGTACAATTATAACGCACAAAAAATAAACATGGTTTCAAATATAAAAGTCTTTAGAAATACTGCAAACAACGACAATTGTTAAGGTAAATCTTTTACAGCTTCCAAATTGAATTGCAGATTGATTCTCCGCTGGCCTACATCATCGTTACTACGTAGCAATAAGGTGGCTTGAGCTGAGGGTATGGTAAAGTTGAATGACGCAAGATTACCAAAATATGATTCTGAAAAGAGATAAACAACATAAATAGGATATACGGTTTTCGGAATTGGAAAGAAGCTACTAAATATAAAGATTTGAAGATTAACGTTAGAAAAACGAAGGTGATGGTTAGCGGGTCGAAAGAACTGTTCAAAAGCAATATAGATCCACGTGGGGTTTGAGGAAAAGAGAGTGATGGCCAATTAAATGCTGTGCAGGAAATGTGAAAACTAGGCTCATAGCAGATGTGCATAAATAAAGAGAGTTACTTCTAGGATGGCAATGCGCTTTGTTTGTTCAAGATGTAGAGAATAATGAAAGGGACAGTGGATTTGATCAAGAAGTTGCGTGATGAGGTAGAGACAGTGAATAGATTTTGATATTTGGGAGACAGGCTGAATGCCAGTGGTGGCTGTGAAGCGGCAGTCACAGCAAGAGTAGGAATCGGTTGGGTAAGATTCAGGGAATGTGGAGAGTTATTGCTTGGAAATAGGCTTCCTCTGAAGATGAAAAGTAAAGTTTATCGTTGTTGCGTAAGATCAGCAATCCTATTGTACGGAAATGAGACATGGTGTTTAAGAAAAACAATATGATAGCAACTTTACGGAAAACAGTGAGCTACAACGTATGGTGAGAGCCATGTTGAGTCGGAGAGTTACATACAAAAAGACTGGACAATTGGACATGCTAGGGTCACAAGAAGCTGTAGATCGGCTGACAAGAGCAAATGGAGTGAGATCGTACACACGTGTGCTGAGAAGAATGATGATAGTGTTCTCAGAGTTGCCCTAGATCTTGAAGTAAATGGCAAGAGAAAGCTAGGATGACCAAAGAAAACTTGGAAGAAGCAAATGGAGGAAGAGACAGACAAGATTAGTTTAAAGACGGAGATTGCCCTAAATTTAGCAAAAAGAGATGGAGAGAAAAGAATTACAAAAGGAACGGAATAAGTCCGGCCAATTCCGTTATACGGGGACAAAACCAGTTTAAAACTGAATAACTACTGTATATGTTTTACAATCAGATAAAACAATGAGAGTATCAATCGAGCGATGGCACATTTAATTGGTTTTTATGAGCTACATTGAGAAGGATTAAAATGTGGTTCGAATCCGCTTCACCCAATGGATAGTTGTGAAAACAATAACAAAAGTGTATGTTTTTTTACACAACCAAATCTCGCTGCAAAATAAAATTATCGATTTTGAAACGCAATTGATAAACAACATTTGCGGAGACCTGCGCTTAGCCACAACATGTCTCCAAGTTTCGAGAACTCTTGTATACGTCTTATTTGCACTGTTTTCACCATAATTCTCCTTAAACTTAACAAACTTTTACCCGTTAAATTGCGCTTAAATTGAAAGCATATCAAGTTGTGGAAGGGTGCTGTTACTGCAGTAATGCAGTTAATTAGTTTTCGCGTTGTTCTCCAGGCGTAATTCTTGCGCTTGAAGAAAAAGGCCCTGTCTTTTTTCTGTACTGAGACAGTAGGCTATAATTGCTTAATTTTTAAAATTTTGTTCTCTTTAAAAATAGTCTTGTGTGGCGCAAACCCTTGCTTTAGTTAGTAAGTGCATTATTCTTTTTGGCTTTTGAGCTTTTATTTGTTGTGAATTTCTTAATCTCAGAAAACCGTTACAACTCAAGAACGCGTGTATGCTAAGCAAGGAGTCTAGATTGCGGCCTACTTAAGATTTTCAATTTAGGCAGCAATAGGTCCCAAAGTAATTGATATGTATTTTCGGGATTAAGCTGTTAAATATTAGGCTCACCGCTTACGACTTTTTCATAGCTGTTTGGTTATTTGTATGAGTTAACGCCTCGCTGGGGTGCATATTGCGTGGTCTTGGCATAAACGCAGCCAGTCAAAAAGCAAACTAACCCGAAACCAAACACTCGCCGTTAAGTTGTAAAAATAGCAATGCCCTTGTTGGTATTGTCGAGTTTAAGAATATCGTTTCAGCCAGCTTCACCAAATTGATATTTATGAGTAAAAAAAATTAATTGTGAAAAATTTCTGAGTAATAAAGAAATATAGCAATAAAAAGTTAATGTGTTGTTGACACAGCCAATTGTCGTTCCAAAATCAGAGTATCGTTTTTTAAAGAAAATCGAATAAGTCTTAGAATATCATTTCAGGGGCGCTAACCGCCATTTTTTTAAACAGTTTCTAGAGTTGCTGGCTACATCTTACTTGACTTGTTTTGTCAGCGATTCCAAAAACTTTTATTTGTTCATTTTGTAAAGTGAATGGAAATAAAATTTCAAATTATGGGTAGGAGAGGCGCCAAAGTAGTTTACATATGTATTCTCAGGAATACCCTATTAAATATTAGGACCAGTATTTACGCCTTTTCGTAGCTGAATGTCTATTTGTACGACCTAAAGCCTCTGCCTGCGCGCATGTTGCTTGGTCTTGGGAATATACGCAGCCAGCGAAAGAGCGAAGTAATCCAAAGTGATGTGCCTACAGTTAACTTATTGCAATATTAGCCATTGGTAATGTTGAGGTTTAGAATATCAAATCAGACGGTTGTGTCGGTTTCACCAAATCGCAAAGGAAATGGTTTTAACACACAGATGATATGTAGCTCTAACTAATATTTTCTTTTAAAAGACAAAGCAGGACCATCGTTACCTCCATGTTTTTTGTAGGGAATCACCAATTTGTTTGTTTGGAGCAGGCAACATTTTAAATGTTTAGAGACTTTATTTTTAGATAAATCTTTAGCAAATGTAGATAGTTAATACCAAAGAAGCATGCTTTTGAGAAAGAATAGTGAAAATGTTCCAAACAACTAACTTTTTCTAGACATTGCAATTTTGTGAAGTCCGTGCACCAAACTTTTGGATGATTTAACTGGTAGGCTACATTTAAGTTTCAAAATCTTTATTTTTTGACGAATCTTTTTGCAAACTTAGATAAATAATGTCAAAGAATCATGCTTACTCGGAAAAAGTAGTCAAAATGTACCAAAGAATTAACGTTTTCTAAAAATTGTAAATTTCTTAGATCTAGTAGGCAAATTGTTCAACTAATAATGGAACATGATGTGTGGGAAACAATTTTGATCAGCCATTACAAACTAATCTTTAGCCTTAACTACTGAGAGCCACATATTTCTGGAAAGCAAATTTCGTCAGCTTTCAAACGACACTGACTATTAGTACCTTATCATAAAGTTTATACCTAAAACTAGCCTGTTTACTTAGCTTACCATATTTTGGGGGAATAAAAAGTTACACCACAAGTTTTAAAGCTCAGCCATTTTTGTACAAAAACTAATAGTAAATGTGCATGTGATGTATTATCGGAATGAAACACCCTTTAATTTGTTACAAAAGTTTGAAAATCAGTTGAGAAAAGGAGTCACACATCAGTTTTTAAGAAAACTGATTTTCTAAAAGTGTTGCAATTTTTGACAAAATCATTAAATGATGATCTCAAGTAGCGACAGACTGTGCTAATCTGGCCACGCATCATTATTACATCATAAAGCAAGTTGAAGCGGGGAGAAAAAAAGCAAGAAGCATGCTTAGAAAGCCTGAAATTCTTAAATAAAGAATCTGTTGTTGCATAGCCAATTGAGCATTTATTGTTGTAGAATTTTTTTGTCGAGGGCACCGAGCTAAGATCTCCCCAAAAAGCTTTTAATCGCGTTTCTACAATCAGTATTCTTTGAGGAAATTAAGAACACAAGTTTTACAATTAATTGTTAATTATGACGTCACGTGATATTGTAAAGCAGTGACGTTTGTTGAGATTGGCAAGTTGGGTACTGGCTTTCGTTTGAATCAAAAACCGCGGTTCTTGGTTAGAAATGCGCATTAAAAAACTTTGATGGTGACGTCATCGTGACATCACAGATCCCCTTCTGATACTCACCTCGGGGTGATGATCAATCATGCCAAGTTTGATGTTTGTGCGCCGGGCAGTTTTAGAGGAGTAAAGACAGACAGACATACAGACAGAATATCGCTTTATATATATTAGACAAATGACATTAGATGTTTCACAGGTCTTTTGGCAATTTCAAGATATTCACTTCTAATGTAAATCCAAAAATGCATAATATCAACTTGATTGAATTTTATTTTGCATTAAGTGTCGTTCGATATATCCATTTGTTGTTCTCTTTCTTTTATTGGGAGTTCGGAGGGGTCACAGTCTTGAAAAGGATTTTGAATGCAAGATAATTTTTCGTTTTGAACAGGAACATACTAAAGAATTTTTTTGCAGATCCGTTAAATATTGGATCAAATTCTTTTTTACGTTTTTATCTGGATTAGCGTTACTGTCAACGCGGTGGTGTAGTGGTTAGAGCGTCCGTCTTGCAGTCGGTAGACCTGGAAATCCCCAAGTCGAGTCATACTAAAGGCTTTAAAAAATGGTATTCACTGCTTCCCTGCTTGGCGCTCGGCATTTAAGCAAGGTTGTGGAGAACAAGCCGCCAAGTTCGCTTGCTGTGTCCTTGGGCAAGGCACTTAACGGGACGCCCCCACCTTTATCTGGCAGACAGGTGGCCCAGTTTTCCCTTGGAAGAGAGGTTTGGTGGCAGGAAGGGCATCCAACCGTGAAACAAATGCCATGTTATAAAAATGCAGATATCTGCTGTGGCGACCCCTAATTGGGAGTAAGTCGAAAGATGAAGATCTAGCCAGATTAGTGTTACTGTCCACTAAAATATTGAGCAAATTAAAAAAGCCTTCAATACTTTCTTTCAAAATGTAATCTACCCAAAATTTCAATTTTAAAAGAGTAGCCTCAATTTTACTTTGCACCTTGAAAATATAGATATTTGTTCCTTGTAACCATATCCTGAGCTCATTGAAATAGGTAAAATATCTGTTAGGCATGCCATTTTCTGAATCCCAACTGCATCGTTTAATTTTTGAGCTAATCGAGGCGTATTTTTAGATAAAAAAATTCATATTTCATCTTTTATTTGCTAAATCTTGCTGACACTTTTTGATAAGATAACCAACGGACGTTTACGTGCAACAAAAGTGTTTTATGTAAACTTCTCATACTTTCACACAATAACTTGAAAACTCTTGAATTAGTGGCCTTGATTTGATAAAATGTATGATTTTAACACAATCGTTTGAGTACGTCTTTTAGCTCTCCTGGCATTTTCTTCACTGCAAAAACTCATCGACAAAGACAACAATGAGCACTTCTCATGTAAGGAATTTTTGTTTCATGGGTGCAATTAAATATGTCAAAAAGTAGTAAATGCAATAGGGGATTTATTTTTGATTTTTTTTGCATAAATATCCCCTTGCCAAAGGAATCAAATTTTTTGTAAATTTACATAGAGCGGAATATATAGTTTTATATACCCGTACACCAAGCTAAGTTGTTTGCAATAAAAGTGCATTTTAAAATGGTGAGTTGGTCACAATGCATTGTATAAAATAATTTTTAGTTTTATGTGGTTAGGTTGTGACTCTGTAGGCCTTGCATTACTTTGATGGCTAGCTCAGCACAAATGTTAGAACGTTGTGAGTTATCAGTAGATTCTACTTTTGAGATATGCTTGTCAAAACATTCAGCAGATTTCTTGCATTTTTTCACTGCAATTTTCAAGTTTTTCTTAACTGCTTTCTAGGAATCTGTTATCTGAAAACAATATGTCCATCCAGCATCCATTTATACTGAAAATTCACAATAGGAAGGAGCGAGCCTCTGTATTTAGGAATTAAAATAAATGCAAGAAGGGTCAATATTCCTCTTCAATTTCATCTGGCATTACTCATGCTTGATAGAGTGTTAAAATCAATCACTGGAAACTCTCCATTCTGATTGTAGTATCTGAAAGCTTGTCTGAGTTCTAAAAAACACTGCGTGTCATCACAGCACTTCAGATTAGTTTTCTTGATTCTTACAATGCTTTGTTAAAAATTTCTTTTCAAATCATTATAATTTTGTAGCAGCTCTTCAATAAATTCATACGAAATATTGGAAGATGATGTTTTGGCAGTGGAATCTTGATTCATGAAATATTTGAGAATTAAATCCAACACAAGATGTTGACATCCAACATATTGAGACACTGCAAGACCTAAGACATCGATGGCTGAGAATATAGTTCAAGATTTTCCATCTTTAAGAGACAAAGCAGTTAATGTTACTTCTCTTAGCTCATTTTTTAAATACCACTATCTAAATTTTCTTTTTTCCAATCTTCTTGACATCAAAATTTAACACCCAGTTTTCTGTCTTCAGTGTATTTTTCATTTTTTCTTCTACCTGCTCTGCTTTCACCATTGTAGCTTTGTATATTCCTGATTGGCTTGGTGTTGTAAGTTCTAACCCCTCTTTAGACAATTTTTGACATACCGGTACTTTGGCAGTTTTCTTAGTGCTCAAATTAACACCTTGCACTAAGTCTACAGCAGATTTTGATGAAGCATACTTTTTCTTTTTCTAACCCTTTGCGGTCCAAGGTCATCCCTGGGATGACAAACAAATTTATACAATTCAGTCCAACATCATCTCTGGGATGATGTAAGTATTGCTGTCACTACAGCAAGTCCAACGTTATCCCAGAGATGTTTAAAGCGCAGATACACATGATTAGTTTCTTGTTTAGTACATTTGGTCAAAGTCCAACCGGTTTTTCAAAATTTTTTCTCAAATCAATACAACAACAGCAGAATACACTTTAGAACGTGGAAAGGAAAAGATAAAGTTACAAAAAAACTAAACGTGTCAGTAAAATTTTCGTAAAAAGAATTCGATGGCGAAGGGCTAAACCTGTAGGATGGTCGTAGTCAGATTTTGGTGCCCAATAGTCATTAAATATGGCTAGAAATAGCTAGATTTATTCAAAAAATAACCTAGGACAGGGATCTCCAAACTTTTTCCACGGAGTGCCACATTTCTGACATTTTAAAGTCTCGTAAGCCGAAAGTAGGGAAAAGTAGCTATTTGAGTGGATGCAAATGGCTACGAAACCTCGCTTAGAGCGGCAACTATGTTCTCTTTTTGAGGATCAAAATCTTGAATGTAAAATTTCTGATCTGAATGAAACATTTTGTTCGAATCGAATTTTGTTCTTTTCATGTAAGAGTAAAACTCTTTTTTGGAGAGGGACTAATGCGCATTATAAGTGCACGGCCGCAGGTTGTGCACCCCTGAATTAGACAGTGAATAAACTTAATATTATTTGTTACGTCACAGAACGAAAACTATAGAATATTTTTGACCTTTCTAGGTTACGTAATCTCGTAATCATAATAAAATATAGCAATAGCTTGGGAGTGAAGAATAACAACATTATAATATAAAAACAATAATAGTACGATTATAACCCAAGCTCCATTTTGGTGACAATCAGCCAGGCTCAAAGCTAGAATTTCGGTGTGTGAATTAGTGTGTATTGTATAATTGTATTATTATTTATTGTACAGTGTATTTTGAAACGAAAATTATTCATAAATTTATGCATATTACCATGATGCGTATGATAACCCTATTATGAAAATTTGAAATCGGTTGCTGGTGGAGGTTATTGAAACATCTGACCAAACAGAGATATAGCTTAGCGTTTTTGAAATAAGTCGCAGGTCTAGGACTTGGCCATGTTGTTTTTTGGAAAAATTTAGAATCATACTCCAGCTGAATTTGGAGTCATACCCCTGCTAAACATCGAACGAATTAGATTATAAGGCCGTTGATAAGCATTAAATTTTGCGCAGTTACTCCTTGAATCTGAAAGTTTAAGTAATGATCAAAACGGTGCACATAACACTAAGATTCGTCTCCACGTAGCTGTATTGAAATTGCGTGCGAGAATCTTTACCTGACAGTAGATATTGCTAGCAGCCTGCTGATTGCTTATTTGTAGTTTAGATCAGTCGATAACTAGGCTAAGCAAAAATTATAAATGAGATTATGTTTGGAATTAGGACAAGCCTGTCTATAAGCTACACAGCCTAACTTGTCCGACGCGACGTTTTACTCCAGTGTAAGTGCAATAGTAACGGTAACACTGAACAACAAACTTATCTAATGTATCCGAGAGTTTTTAACGGTTTTGCTAATTTTGGGGCGCTAATTTCGCATTTGAAACAGAATTTTTTTTATCATGTTCAGTTTCTGAAATATCGAATACTGCCATTTTGTAAATTTTTGTTTGAATTTTGCGCTGTGGTATCAAAGTGATTAACTTTGTTTACAAAAAAATTCCTAATAATTAATCTACGTGATCAATGATGATACTCAGCAGTCATAAGAACAAAGTTAACCGGCGCAATGGCATAGTCGTTAGAGCGTACGCTTAGCAGTCGATAAACCTGGGGTTCATTTCCCAAGTCGAGTATACCAAAAAACTTTTAAAAATGGTATTCATGGCTTCCCTGCTTGGCGCTTAGCACAAAAAGAATAGTTGTGGAAAACAAGCCGACAAACATGCTTGTTGTGACCTTGGGCAAGACACTTAACGAGATGCCTCCTTCTTTATGTGTCAGACAGGTGGCAGGTCAAGCAATCTACCAATGGTGGTGGCCCAGTCTAACTGAAGATTAGCAAAAAGGGCTAATAAGAAGCTCATAATCTGAGATGCTTCTCCAAAAATGAAAGATCTTGCCCATACGAAAAGGAAGAAGAAGAACAACAAAGCCGATCACCATCAACTCAAATCTTAATAAAAAGCTGACCTAAGTCATACTTATAAATCATGCTACTGGAGTATTTACAACAAGTTAGGACATTTAGCACTGCTAATGTGAGATGAATCTTTTTCTCTTTGAAGAAACCGGCAATAGTCACCCATCACACTAGCGTTAGATTTCCTTTTTTATCGGCTGTGAATCAAAGTAAAGTTTTGATGGAACTGTTTTCCATGTTCATCACTCTCATGTTCCACGTTCGATGGAAGAAATCCAAGATGAGCATACATAAAATGTAGCTTTAATGACATTAAGCAACCCAATCGTTGAAAGACTTGAAACAGGCTTTCAACAATTTCTAAAAAACTTTGAGGTTTGTATTCGCCCACAAAGTTGTTGACAACCTGTTGAAATGATTTCCAAGCATACACTTCTGTAGAGTAAGGTTTTTTGGTAAACTGGTCATTTAGAAATAATTTTCTTATTTCCGGCCGAATAAACTCCAAACTCCTTTCTTTAGTTTGGCTTTACTTTTGAAAGGACCAAATTTCTCTTTAAAATACATCAATGCAGCGCCGTCATGATTCATTGCTTTGACAAAGGTTTTTATCAGCCCCAATTTAATGTGCAGTGGAGATAGAAGGACATTTATTTACGGGAAGTGTTTGTTTCATGTAAAACCTTTCAATAGACGAATTGTCACGTATTTTTAAGCTTTTTTTGAAGTGGTTAAAGTTAAAAAAAGCAACTGAGTTTTGCATGCATTGCATCAAACATGAGGAACCCACAACTTGTCTTGATTACCAACAGCATTGTCAAAATAACACTTGTAAGTTAGGTCGTGTAATAGACTATTGGTCTATCTCAATAATAGTATGTCATAATTGAGGCGATGTAAGGTATCGCTTAAGCAATTGGCGTGACTGCAACTTTGTTACTTGAAAATTCAACAGTAAACATCTTCACTAACCAGGAGTAGATCGACACCAATTCGTGTTCAAAAAACAGGAAATAAATTCACAAATAAAATTTACCCATAACTGTACTACTAACTCTAACAATTATCGGTTTCACTTGGCGTTTACGGCTTCCAAAAACAATTATTCTCCAAATCAACAAACACAGATAAACATAATCACAACGTATCTGTTTTTATCTCTCCATTTCTCTCAAAATTTTCAGTCATCTATATAAAAATGAAAAACAATCTTTTTTTAAAGATTTCAGATAAACAACGATGGGAAATCACCATGGTGCCATGATATGAAACTTGTGAATTTTACCTCACTCACTGTTACGTCACCATGACAATCTTACAATCCAAACCTTGTAAACAACTTTGGCCAGGTCACAATGTGGTAAAAAGTTAGTTGTATCAAAATTTCGTGAACATGTTTTGCTGAATCAAAACTCGGCAAACATTAAAGTAACATACTTCAAAGTCGCTAGAAGTTATCATTTGTGACAGCTATCTTGACTTTTGACGAAGTGTTTTGACGATGTGTAGGTGGAATATACACCTCGTCGAATATAATATATACAGTGTATAACAATACCCGCAAATATAACAAAACCTATTGTGACTGTTCTTACACTTTCTTCTATGGCTTAACCTTAGTTATCGATTCAAGATACCACTTTGTAATACAACTGTAATAAAACTTGTACAAAACTTATTAGACATTTGTATTTGATAAAAAAACTTTAGGCCAATCCTCTTACTCTTTTCTCCCTATTTCAATCGTTTTAAGTCGAATGATCACCACGAATTCAGTCGTTTTACATTATTTAATCCTTCTATGTTTTCAATCAATAAAACACATATTCGTAAACTTTTTTTCACTTTCGCATATTTGAATGACATAAACATACTGCTCATACCAAATTTGAAGGCAGAGATATCAATAGCCATAGGTGTAGCTTGCTTGCGTACATCAATATTGAAAAGTGTGAAATGCGTTGTAAGACTCCCGACTGCATAAATTTTATATAGATTTTAAGTTCAGATGTTAAATTCCATGTCTTCCCTTCCGTTGGCTTCATAGCGATATCAGCTTTAAGGCCAACTGCATCATCACTTTTATAGACATTGTTAAAATAGAGTTCATCAAGCAGCTATTTTTAGTAGCAACTACTGTTCACACTTTTAGGACTTAGTATCAACACGTTTAACACTGTAGTAAGAATGCGTCGAGTCAGATTTCATTATATATTTAACATCTCAAAACCTAGACGTGATACAAACAATCTTTATGCAGATTTGGATTCAGCGCCCGAAAGTTACACTATCATATACAAATATTACTCTCTGAAGGTTATCAGATACAAAATATTGCAAGACATCGTAAATAGTAGGCCTATTTGTTGTCTTTACGAAGTATGGACAGTCGAACTAACCAGAGGGAATGTGCTTCTCAGCCATCTACAGTCCCTTGTAGTCTTCTCCTTTCTCTTCCCTTCGCTCATCTCTTCTCTGGGCTGGCGAAGTGTGTTTCCAAATTTTTGACTCATAAACCCCGACAGTCTTCATTGAAAAACTTGTACTTCTTCGTCACAATCGCTTGATCCTCTCTCTCGCCTTCGTTGAAACAGACACAACCTTCTTTAAATGCTAATCTCTTCAGAATTGAGAATTCTTTGTGTCTGCCATCATCCAAGCCAAGACGTCTGTCATCCCACTCTATCCTGTTCTGCTACGGACTCTTTGCGCCATATTCTCTTTCTTTTTGACAAATTCTGTTGCAAGGCTGTAGAGAGGTTTCCGAATCCTATGACCCCATGGTCTTCAGTCATGCACTCATACCGAAGAATGAATCAACCAGCAAAGATAACAACAGAAGCACAAGACTCACACAAAGACATTTTCCTCCCAATACCTTGCGACATCCAGAAAAAACGTTAACCAACCTTTCCATCAATTTGAACAGCACTGCTAACTCCTTCAGTTTGTACTTTTCAAGCGCCGTTTGTATTGGTTTCGATTACATCTAACAACTGTTTTTTGATGAGATTCTTTTCAAGAAACTAATAGTTTTTCGTAGTTCTAGCGCAATTTCAAAAATTACTATTGTTTTTTTTAGTTCAGCAAGCTTGGAAAAAAGAATCGCCCGTCACTCGTAACAATAGGCAGGCTGTGTAGTATTGTGTACTTAGAAAAAATTTTATACTCACCGTACATAACTCGAGACTTTCCAATTCCAAGGAAGACATACAGCTTGTCTATCGATGATGTACTAAATTCGAAAACTTGGAAGTTTATATAATTGATGTCACTTCTAGAACTAGAAATTAGCCACAAGCAGTTGCCGTTGCCATAGTGAGGGAGTGGGTAATTGCGGCTAAGCAGAGTACCTTGCATAACTTCATAATAGAAACTTTGTCCTTCACAACCTAAAAGTAATGAAGCTTTACCAACATGCCACTATCACGCATAAAGTAAGTTGCTGGAAAAAGTTATTAAAAAATTTTAGTTATTTAACACAAACTAAAGAATGAAATTATTTAAATTTTACCATAAATTGCTATTAGATGTCACGCATTAAAAAGACAAAGTTTTATTATTATTAAGGTCTTGAATTCAAATAAAAACTGGCAGTCTTTCCCCATGAATGGGTTATGCCCACCTTGTTGCGTTGGTGCAAGATCAAATTTTGGAACTGTAATGCCTCAAGAGTTTAAAATTGAGAATATCCGCTTCATTTCTCGTTTCTTGAGACTAAACAACTGCAGCATGTTCTTCACACTTCCCAATGCCGGAGAAGCATTTAGAAATTGATTTCAATTTTGATCTAATGACAGAAAAGTTCTTCCCCAAAAGCGGAGATATGGCGCCAGAAATAAACAGGAAGAGCTATTTCAAGTTCAACTTCAAACAGCTCAGCGTGGTAAGGCTCTAGTTTTGCAATAAAACAAGTTAGCAGTTCCTTGTCATGAACTCGTAACTATTTTACTGGAAAACGAATTTGTTGTTCAGTGCGGGTCATTTAAAAATCTCCCAAACTCTCCTCTCATTTTTTTAAAAATTCCACTATTTAATCTGGTTGCAGAGTTTGTGGTAGATATGTATAGTGCCAGCAGTCTGGTAACTGCCTTTCCTTTGTTACGATTTAAAAAGACGATTACGATTTAAAAGTAGCGACAATTACGATTTAAAACTACAGCGGACAAAATTATTTTTGATTAACAATATTTTTTATGTTAAGGTGAAACCCAATGAATCTCATCCAATAACATCACAAGAAAAATTTATAAAATATTTTGGTCGAAAATATCTAAAGAACGTGACTATGGATATTATAGAAAGTCTCATATCACAGGAAGGAAACCGGGAAAATAGCATGGATCAATTAAAGCCCATAATATAAATAGTCCAGCACGGCCTGTAGTAAGCATGATTGAGACACCGTAACGTAAACTGGCAAAGTTTTTGAATTTAGTAATTGAACCTTCCATTTTTGATAAATAGATGTTGTTATCGAAAAATCATTTTCTTGAAAAGTTAAAAGGAGCTAAAACTCAATCACATCTTTTTTAGAATAGTTTTAATGTAGTCTCACTTTTCACCCGCCTACCAATAGCAGAAACTATTCAAATTAAAGCAAACTATCTATTTCATGAAGGCAATCCAAGCACACCACTATTGAAAAAACGTGCCTATATCAAACTAGTAAACTTGGCACTCAAGAAATGATTTTGAACCATGGCGAATTATTTAAATAAATTGACGGGTAGCAGTGGGATCACCTTTTGAACCCACATTATAGAGCTTTTTCTTAGCAAACTTGAACAATAAGATTCTCAATAATAGAGATAGCTTTATTCTAAAATTTTTCTGCGATATGTGAATAACATTTTTGCAATCTTTGATTACAGTTAATCGATAACAAAGTTTTCATTCTGTTAAATGAACAACATTCAAACATAAAGTTTACCATGGAAAAATCAACGAAGGCGCTCCCGTTTTTGGATGTTCATTTTCAAGTTCAAGAAAATGACGTGAATTTAAGTGTGTAGCAAAAAGCGACTAATACTGACATTTTATTCAACTTTAATGCAATATGTCATAATGATTGCAAATCAAGCCTTGCGATATGCCCAATTAATCGAGCTAAGTCTATTTGTTCTTATAGCCAGCATTTATCTGAAGTGGAGATCAGAAAGGTAAAGCGCTTATTTTGTGATACTATCCAACTTGGTTTTTTGATAAAACTTACCACAAATTTAAAGCCAAGTTTAACGATATACTGGATGATTAGAAAATTGCATTAAATGATGTGGAGATATGTCCTATTTTGTTCCATATGTTGGTGAAGTGCCAATCTGTTTTGTAGAAGCTCTTCCTCGATTATGTTTTAAACAATTTAATGTAAAGCTAATTCCATTATGACTTAGTCTGTGGATCGCAGTGGATTCTGCGAGCCTCATTTTGCAGCTAAAGCCCGAGTGTCTCCATTAGGTTCACCATCTGTCATGAACATGCTTGCGCCGCTTGTCCGACGCATGTTGCTTTTGCATATGGAGAAAACGAGTTTATGTGATTGCAAACAAAGGGTTTGGTTTGGGGGACGGGACAGGCCCTGCTGAGGAGTCCAAGAGGACGAAACGCGTCCAGGGATGGTCTCGTCAAATTGTTTTGGGTGCATTGTTTGCAATACACACTAAATTGTTTTCAAGATAATGTTTGTGGTTTATGTCGGTGTGAACCTTCCAACCATTCACTAACCTTGCATAACGTTATCTAATTAATTCCATTATGTTGTGCAAATAAAGTGGGACAGTATTTTCAACTAAAATCAGCAACACCTTTGACTCTATGCGCAAGCGTCTTTCACAAATTTATTTGTTCATGTGATACGAATCTGACGTCCATTGGTATGTCTTCCCGACATTTGATCACCAGAGTAAGGGAGCATCTGAATTTATCAGACTCAAGAAAAAGTGCAATTAAGATCACTTTTTGTCATTTCACATCTGCTCTAATCTACAACTTAACATTAATTTTTTACCATATTGAGGAAATGTAATTTAGAGTGTGAAGCAAAAATCAATGAAGATCTGTTTATAAAGCGTCATAGCTCTAGTCTTAACAAACTATGCTGGGCGAGCGGAGCTTTGTTTTTGCTTAATATAAATTTTTTCTTGAAATAACTGTATTCACTTCATGTTATTGCAGCACCATATTCCACATTGGACTTTAGCATAATTTTGAGGTGCTTGCCTGTTCTGTACTGCTACAATCTTAATTTTAATGAGCTTTTTACGTTTTTTTTTGCGTCCCATCTCTCGAAGCTACTATTTATTTTAAAGTTGGCTACTTTTTACAGCCTTTAGAAATGATTTATCTTTATAATTATATTATTTGTAATTATTGTTGACTGTATTTATTTACAGTCAACGATACATCTTTACAGATCTTAAATCATGAAAAGAACTTAATGAAAGCAGAAAACGTTTGCTATTAGAGATGTTTTACTGATTAAAATGACTTCTAATTTACTATAGTTGCTTGCTACAACAATAGTGTGAATTAATAAGATTAGGTTCACTACGCTACAAGTATATCTTACCAGACGGACAGTCCATTTCGTCCGACATATCCACGCAATCAAAATATCCATTGCATACTTTTCTCGGCGATACGCACTTTCCGTCTCCACATCGATGTTGCCCGTGACAAATATTTTCGCCCTCAGTAAAGTAGGTGAAGTATTGATTTCTACACATACGAACCACAATATCATTGAAATCTGTGCTGAATTCCTTCATCAAAAATCTTTGCCCAGTTCAAGCAATTTGAGAACAGCATAAAACCGGATTACTAGAGTCTTATTTTTTTGACACAACTGCTGATGCCTCTTGATCGATTTAGCCAATCGTGGACTTACTGATACAGTTCCATAAATTTTGAGCATTGAGTTAATTTTTGCTGCG
Organism: Trididemnum clinides; assembly: GCA_963675345.1. Lineage (NCBI taxonomy): Eukaryota > Metazoa > Chordata > Ascidiacea > Aplousobranchia > Didemnidae > Trididemnum > Trididemnum clinides. The sequence continues at coordinate 29,248,306 of OY776305.1, read as the reverse complement.
ATACAGATAAAAAACTTGAAATTAAGTAGCATGCAACATCACCAACGAGTTTTCGACCACTAGAAAAAGTGTTACATGGTCTTTTCTACCTATTAAATTTTCTTGTTTTATCAACTATTTTTTAGCCCATTCTTTATTGTTTACTAAATTCTCCTATCTTCATTCACTATTACAACCATCCTGATTAGACTCACACTTATGCCTAAATTCTCCTAAACATGCACAAGTTTTAAAAGTGGTAATTAAAGCACTGATTTGCATCAACATCAGCAAAAAATTACCCATGGCATTATGCTAACCAGCTACAAATTCAAGTAAGATCTGGTGACACATATATATATATCTTAAATGTATTTTCATTGTAGAAAAAATTCAAGAAAACCACAAAAAAATAGAGTCACTGCGACGTTGCGAAATCCAAAAAGCGGGTTTTTGAAAAAAAATGTTCTCAAACTTAACCAACGATGAGGTTGAAGCTATTGTGATGTTTTTCAATTAGCGTGACGTTTACAAATTCTTCATACTATAGAAAAAAATGATGATCGAATTAACTGACAAAACAAGCATGATGAATACAAAGCTGAGGGACTACCTGATCTCCGTGACATATTCTTTTTCTGGACTTGGAACAACCGTGAGCGTTATTGCTTGTCCAGGACGAGAAGTGTAGTAGTTTGGGCCACTTCTCCAGTCGTTACGATATCTGTCAGTGCCAATAATGATCTGGATCTCTCCACCATGAGATACAGGATTAGCGTTCATCTTCGGAATCTTTACAACTACAACCTTATTCTGAAAATTAATAAATTAGTGTAAAACCGCTCATGGATAGACAATATTGAAGAAATTAATGTTGATGAATCATTACTATAGTCTAAGCCTAATTGCTGAAAATAAAATTCGGGTGCAATGTAGAATCGATTGCCGTTTTATCTTTTTTGCCAAAAACGCTATAAAATTTTCTTTTTATGTAAAAGCTGCGGTTGAGGAAAAATTACATTGAAATTTAATTCTAACGTTAACTTAATATCTAACCAACACCAAAACATAGTTAAAGTGAACAACTGAATAATTCTGGATTTTATCTTTCACATGTACCTGAGGAGGTTTGATGAGCCATCTACAGTTTTTTACTCTGCTGCCACTAACTCGATTGAATCGAACGACGCGTAATTCTTCACTAGTTCCATTTTGCCAAGATTTCCGAACATTTTCCCAGCTATAGCCCAGAGTTAAATTAACATCAACGACTGGAAGGTTGATGCCATTTTTGTGTTGATGACTGTAATATCGATAGAACGGATCTTTATCGGGGTCATAAAAGCAGCCCGAGTCGCAATCCAATTCATCCGCGTAGCTACTGACACAATCAATAACTCCATTGCACACGAGTTGGTTAGAAATGCATTGATGTGGGTCGGAGTTAGTAGGATGGCAGGAAAATTCACCAGGGCAAGCTAATTCATGTAAACAAAACTTGAATTAAAATATATCAATATTGTTATATATCCGTTATATAAGTTAGTGAAAGAATTAACTAGTTCCAAACTTTACCAGCTTTAGTGTGACCGCATTTCCTTTCAACACCACTGCTTAGACAACAAACAATGCCTAGCAACAATGGCTGGCTCTCAGGCTGAGGCACTGTTGTTTTCTAGAACATGATGCATCATGACGGTTTAACAAAAATAAAAAAACATCCAATTTCTCACCTCCTCGATTACATTCAAACAATGCTGAATAGACCTCCGTAGTTTTCAAGTGAATTTGTAATCAATAATTACTTCTAGATACTGCTGGAAGTTCGGTGGAAATAATGACTTTTAAATTTTTTCTTCATTCATTAAAGATATTATTTAACTTATGACGAGGGTTTTTGTTTTACTGGCATGATGTGTAGTATGAGCTGCTAAATAGTTTGCTAGCCGGTTGGGTTGGTGTTACCCACAAGGCCTCAATCAGCAATAGGAAGGTAAAAAATATCGTTCATCTCGGTACGCCGGCGTCACTCAAGCAACAGTTATAAAAACTGCAGCGCTCTCGCTTTTCTTTTTGAACCAAGTTTTTCCGCGTATGCCAACTGGTGTGTCACGTAATCACAATCAGGTGATCTACTTGCTTAATAACTTTTACTCGTATTGGTTTCAATTGATAATAATGATCGTTCCGCTAGCAGAATGCACCAATATAGCACAACGCACAGTGATCCGATTTTTGTGATCAGAATTTTGGGTCAGTGACTGAAGTTCACCAGCACAGACATTTAATACAATATGGAAACAATGAGCCAAAGCAACAAATGTATGTAAGTGAATTGGGAAGTACAAAAGCGTTCGAAAAAGCGAGGTACATGCAAAACAAGCAGGGGCCCATTAACCTTTACCACTGATGAGAAAATTGAGTAACCTCAACAAATGACACTGGTGGAAGAATCCTAGCATCATTTGTCGAGCTTGCTCAGTCCTAGAATTTATTGCGCTGGAACATGAACAACCTGCAGACAGCCCGTATCTTGCACCTTCCAACTAACATCTCTTTAGTTCAAAAAAACATTCCTTACAAAGTCGTCGATTTTTCTCGTATAAAGCTGCGCTCAAAACGGTGCATAAATGATTTTGTGATTAGCCAAAAACTTTCTTCTCGGAAAGAATTTACAAGCTTGTTAACAGCTGGAAAAAGTGCATAATCAAAAGGGGGACTATGTGAAAAAGTGGTGTGTTTCCATCTTCCATTCTATCTGTAGCTCTTCTTCCTCATCTTTCTTCTCTCTTAACTTTATCAAACTGTTCTTCTCTTAGAGAGTCGGCTTCGGTCTATGCTGACTATCTGAAATCCCACTTTTCTATTTCCCAGTCAAAGGTTTTGGATAGCGGAGCCAGAGGCACCGACGGGCCTCGCGCCCTAATGAGTCTCACTTGTCTTTCTACTCTTCCTTTTCTTTCCCTGAATTTCTCGCGGCTGCCACAAATCTCTTCTCGTTTACTTCTACTGGCCCAGACAAAGTGGTCTTCTCCCATGCTAAAGCACCTTCCTCGCTCTGGCATGGATATTCTTTAGATTTTCAATTTTTCCTGGTCTTTTACATTTCTTTCCTTCCATCTGAAAGACGACTTCTATTATTCCCATCTACAGGACGAGAAAGACTCTCGACTCTCCTGCTTCCTTATGGCCTATCTCTATCACCTTCTGTGTATTAAAGCTTTTTGAACGCATTATTCTATTTCGTTTTCTTTCTGCAGTCTAACTCCATTCTTTCTTCCTACCAAGCCGGTTTTCGCCTTAGACGGTCTATCATCGATCAAATTCTGTTCCTTTCTCAGTAGATTTTGGATAGGTTTAACAAACCCTTGAACGATTTCTTGAAAGGCTGAGTTCTTAAACGATTCTCGCTACAATCGACTTCTCCAAAACTTTCGACACTGTCTGGCATCCTGCTCTTTTTCATAAACTTATTTCGGCTGGCCCGTCTTCTTGTTTTAACCGTTGGAGTCAATCTTTCCTTTCTGACAGGCGTCCTTGCGTGGTTTATCAAAATCACAAAAGTCGCCGATTTCGGGTCCGTGGGAGTGGTCGGCAAGGATCCATTCTTGGCCCCATTCTTCTCTCTCTTTTTATCAATGATCTCCCTACTTCTCTGCCTTCTACCGTCAGCTGCTCTCTTTACGCTGACGACCTGGCCATTTGGTCCTCCTCTCCCTCGGTGCCCGCAGCCGTGGAGGCCACACAAGGAACTCTGATTCAATTGGAGTACTGGTATGAGTACTGGTGTCTTCCTCTCAATCCGAGGAAATGTGAGGTCTCCTTCTCATCAGTGGATTCCCACCAAGCTAACCTCCAGCTCAACCTCCTCTTATTCAACTCTTCCCTCCGCTTCAATCCCACTCCAACTTTTATTGGAATCGCCTTCGATCGCACTCATTCCTTTTCTAAATATGTATCTTCGGTGAAGGCCAAGTTTTTTTCTCGTCTCAACGTCTTACGCTGTATCTCTGTTTCCTCATGGGGGGCCCCTCTAAGGAGTCCCTCTCTCTTCTCTATAAAGCTTTTCTTCGGCCCCTTCTTACATATGCTTCAACCGGATGATTTCCTTTTCCAAGCGTTACCAATATCACCAAATTGGAACGCTTTCACCAGGCAAATAATTGCGCCATCTCCAGCTGCTTCCCGTCCTACTCTATCCTACTTCTCCTCTCTGAGGCTTCTCTAACTTTCTTGCAAGCCATTCTGACTCATTTTGCTCTTTAATCTTATAAGCGGAACCTTCGTCTCCCAACCTCGTTTCCACATTTCAGGTTTGGCCAGACTTGAAATGAAACCAAGACTCTGCAGATCTTCCTGGAGAGCTTTTGCGTCGACTCACTCGCTCATGCTTCCTTCTACTTTCCCTAGGGAGGTTCCCTTGGCTTGCCCTCCCTCTCCTCTTAGAACCTGCCTTTCTTCACTGTGGAGTCCACCTTTTCCACTCCACGCTCCCGCTCTGATCCCCCTCTCTCTCGCCAAGGTGCGGCTCCGGTTTATCTTTACTCTCTCCCACCGTGCGATCTGGTGCTATAAACAGACGGCTCTGTTCCTTTTCCTTTTGGCAAAGGCGGCCCTGGCGTACTTGTTAACTGCTCACTTTGTGGCGCTGAAACCACCCTTTCGTTTTCGGCAGGCCTAGTTTGTGGAGTTTTTTCGTTGAAACCTGCGCGATTCCGGAAGCTCTTCCGCTGATCTCGACAACACTAACAAGTCTGCCATCTGTCTTCTCTTCTCTTCCTGTCAGACTCTTGTTCTGTTCCCAACCCATTGTTTTCTCCTCGATTTTTTTGTCTACCTCAAATTTTTTGGCAAATCTGTCAGGAACTGACTTTTCTCTTTTTCCTGTTTTACTATCAGGCTACAATGGGTCCCCGGACACTTAATTCTCCCTGGGAATGATGCAGTCGAGAAGTTGGCCTGACGGGAGCGCTGCTCCCCTACCCTCTTCAGTCCCTTGTAGTCTCTCTCATCTCACCTTTCGTATCCTCTCTTCACTTTTCTCGAACTGGAGGCGCACTGTCTCATCAAACATTTTTCAACACACAAGTCCCCTCGGCGTCCACTTAGGAACTTGTGCTGCCTTGTCACACTTGCTGTGTCCTATCTCGTCTTTGCTGCAACGGACACAACCTACTGCCAAACTCTTATTTCTCTAGAATTGGCAGGCTTGAGAATCCTTCATGCAACGCCTGTGGTCATTCGTTCCAGAACATCATTCATCTGATGCTAAAATATCCGGCTACGGACTTTTGCACCACTCGCTCTTTGGTGACTCTTTGTCTCTTTACGACCACTGTTCCAGGGCCTGGGGAGTTGCCCGGCTTCTGGGGGTCCATGGTATTTTGCCATGCCCCCATCCCTTGGAAGGGGTCGGGTAACAACCGCAACAATAAGAACATATCGTTTTTCCAGACTTTAGAGACCGTAGTCTGTGGACTTTGTTTTAATTAAAAATAGAAATTATTTATCCGATTCATGACAAGTGACATTGGTAAATATATTCTACAGAAAAATTTTGGTAATTGCAAAAAGTACTTACAATCGGACAGAGTGCTACTAATCCACTGGTTCAAGCTCGGAGTCATTTTGGTAAAGAATTCAGTTCCAAGAGAAATTCCCATAGACGAATTGAAGGAATTATCTGCAGTAAAAGATAATTGCATAATGCGTAAACATACACATACTTAAGTTAAAAGCTCGTTTTCCGTGTATTGCAGTTTCCAACAAGCAGTTAACTTATTGTGAACATCTGAAAGGGTGTGGCGATTTCCATCAACAACAAAGAAATATGACCCAATGCAAACGTATAAGAAATTAAACCGGAAAAGCTGTTGCTAGAGCTATGAGAAAAGTAGGCGAAGAGGAGTTGTATGATTTGTGCCAAGGTTTCAACAGTGCTTTTAGTTTTCTGCTAGATTGGCAAATACAAAAACAATTCAATTTGAATAAAAAAAAGTATGGGTTCATGACAAGAAAAGAAACAGTGGATGCCATACTTGTTGTGAAAGGGATGCAGGAGGAATAACAAAAGAAGGAAGAGTAATTGTAAATGGGTTATGTTGACATGAAAAATGCATTTGATGGATTTCCGCGGAAGGTGATGGAGTGAGTCATGACAAAGAAGGGTTTACTAAAAGTAATGGTACGCGCAGGTATGAGCTTGTACAATAGAGCAAAGACAAAGGTGAATGTGGGATCTGTGCATTCGGAGGAGTTTGAAGTAAAGATTGGTGTACATCAAGGATCAATGGTATCGCCACTGTTATTTGCAATAGTGGTAGATGTTATCACTGATAATGCAAGAAGTAGTGTGACTAATGAGGCATTATATGTAAACGACGTTGTTTTCAAGAGCGACACCACACCAGATTTAAAAGAAAGGTTCTGGAATTGAAAAGAAGCACTTTAGTGTAAGGATTTGAAGGTCAACATCAGAAAACCAAAGGCGATGGCTAGCGGGTCGGAAGAACTGTTCAAAAGCAATATAGATCCATGTGAAGTTTGTAGGAAGAGAGTGATGATGATGTTGTTGTTGTTATCCGACCCCTTCCGAGAGATGGGGGCATGGCGGAAGAACATGGAGACCCAGAAGCCGGGAAATGTTCCAGGGCCTGGACCAGAGGTTACAAAGAGACAGAGAGTTGCCAAAAAGCGAGCAGCGCAAAATTCCGTTCCTGGACAGTGCAGAATGAAATGAGAGGTGTCCGGGGACGAGTGTCCGCAGACGTTGCAGAAAGGATTCTAGATTCGGCCAATCCTAGAAAAATAAGGGCTAATAGAGACTGTGTGCGTTGCAGCGAAGACGAGAGAGGGCACAGCGAGCGTGACAAGGGAGCACAAGTTCCTCGGAAGAAATCGAGGGAACCTACGTGTCAAAGAATTTAGATGAGACAGCATGCCTCCAGTCCGTAAAAAGACAAGAGTGGATACGAGAGATAAGAGGAGAGAGACTACAAGGGATTGCAGGGAGCGCAAGTAGCGCTCCCCATCCGGCCAGCTCATTAGCCGCGTCGTTCCCCGGGAGAAACGAGTGTCCGGGGACCAACGGTAGCCTGATAGAACAGGAGAAGAGAGAAGAGAGTTCCTGCCAGAGAATTTGAGGTAAAAAGAAAGACGGATGAGAGGACAGAGTCAGATAGGAGGAGAGAAGAGAAGTGGCAAGCTTGTTGGCGGTGCCGAGACCAGCAAAGAGCTTGCAGAATAACCTCCGCGATGGCGTAGTGTTTTGAGCGTCTGTTTCGCACTCGGTAGATCTGGGATTCATTCCCCAAGTCGAGTCATACCAAAAGACTTCAAAAAATGATATTCCCAGCTTCCCAGCTTGGCGCTCATCACATAGGGATAGTATGGAGAACCAACCGCCAAGTTCGCTTGCTGTGTCCATGGGCAAGTCACTTTACGGGATGCCTCCATCTTCATATGGCAGACAGATGGCGAGGCCAAGCAGTCTATCCGTCGTGGTGGCCCAGTCTGACGAAAGACATGCAAACCGAGCATGAGCTCATAAGCATAAATAAAACCTTGCAGAATGGCGCAGGCTTGAGCACACTGGGCCTGCTGAAAACGAAAGGGTGGCCTCAGTGCCACAGAGACAGCAGTTAACAAGTACGCCAGAGCCGCTTTTGCCAAAAAAATAAAGGAACAGAGTCGTCTGTTCAGAGCACCAAATTGTAAGGAGGGAATTCAGTGTCAAAGATGTAAAGAGAGCAGCAGCAGAGGAAAGAGAAAGAGACGAGTATTCCTCTGCAGAAGGACAGTGAGAGTCAACGTAAAAACCAAAGTCATCCTAGCGAGCTTTCTGAAAATTGAAGAAAGGGAGACATTTGTTGGGGAGAAAAACCGGAGAAAGAGGGACAGGTTGTAGAATTGGTAAGTGATCAGAACCCAGGTCCTGAAGCACCTCCCACGAGCAAGATAGGGCAATAGAGGAGGGAGCAAAGGAAATGTGAGGGGAGGAGCGACTGCCAGAGGAGCGATGGAGAAGAGTAGGTATGTCGGAATCATTGAGGGGAGGAGGTCAGAGAGGATGGCCCAATCGAATACTTTCTCCCCAAAGGGTTACGAAGTACCTTTTGAGTCCCAGAAGGGATGATGACAATTGAAGTCTAGTCTTTTAATATTACAAACACTTGCAGTAGATCAGCCGTGCTGAGATCTTAAGAGCCAAGGGTAGACTACTTTTCGAGCTCAGAGCTTTGACTCCTAATACTTCATAGCTAAAGGCTGTTTCTTCAGTTTGAAACTAAACTTGTAACGCCTCTTTCTAAATTTCTGCAAATATTTGTCCAAGGATAGCTTGGCAAAACCGTGATATTTCTTGTAAAGTGAGCATTGACAGCACTCAGCACCGTATAAAGTTTATGCCCTACAAACACCTTGTAGGAAATGCAGATAAATGATCGATAAGAAAGAAAGAACCAAGACTGGCAAAATCGCATCTCTGTTACATTTATTTTGTTGAAACCTGGAGGAAGGCAAATTTTTAAACGTTTACGCATGCAAAAAGTGAAAATTTCCGACGTAAAAAAGATCCGATCAATTATGGAAGACTTCAAGGAGTTTACGATCTCCTTAAGGAATAAGCTGTACTGCCCGCTGTACTGCTGCATAGTTAATTAGGAGAAGCGCTTCTTTGTTGAGCAGCATGTTGCTACTCTCAAGCACAAGAAAGGCTTCGAAAAGACAAATATTGCTGGAACTTCGGATATACGACAAACGTTTATCAACCCTGGTAAACAAGAAAATTTTGCCACAAGGCTGGTTTAAGTTTTTGCATCAAGTGATATACCGTTGGTAAAATTATATCTCCCAGCGATTCAAAAGATTTTTTGGGGCAAAGCGTACCTTCCGAAACTCTGTGTCAGTTGAAAATCAAAGAACCGAGTGAACCAAATGATCAAACGCTGGCAGAAGATTTGAGCGAGAAGCCATTGTTTTTTGTTATAGATGAAACCAAATTAAGACGCAAAAACCTTTTGCACATAGTATGTGGTACGCCGGATAAAACAGATATCTGTTTTTTGGTTAAATGCTTTGTGATTGATGGCTCGCCCAATAGTCAAAAGCAGGGGCGGCCCGTGTATGGTATTGTGGAACTGCAGCACCCCCAGTCCCCACTCCATCTTATCGATGACATTCGATATAAATAATTTATCTTTTTTTTTCTTTATTTTTCTTATGCTTGTAGTTACATTATATAATACGTAAGGTTAATCTCAACAATCATCCTAAGTTTATGAAAAAAATACAACAATCTTTTCGCTTCAAAGCTCCTGCGATATGGCGTTTGAAATTAGCAGTAGATTGCAATGCAGCTGTAGAAAGAGAAGAGAACTGTCGCTCATACAATACCTAACCTTGGTGTGCTGGTGTAATAAGGTTTTTTTTGACGGACAACTGGCAAGCTGTGTGTGTGTGTAAAGCTGATAGATAGTGACAAAAATTAGGTCTATAGGGTGATTTTCTGAAGCACCCCCCATCAATTTTAGTTACGAGCCGCCCCTGGTCAAAAGATAATTCATGAACTGGATGATGTCATAAAGGAGTTCAGGGTAAAGAAGGACCACGTCAATTTGTTGAAATCTGATGCTGCAGCCTATATGTGCCGAGCAGGAAAAGTTTTGAAAGAAATATATCCAAATCTACTTCATGTTACCTGCTCTAAAAGTAAAAAGTTTTATAATGAAGTAGACAATTTAATTGCTACAGTAAAAACAAGTGTTGCCAAGAATATAAGTAGAGCCATTGATTTTGACGTCTGTGGAATACCTCAGCAACCAATAGCTAATTACTATGCTGAGAAACTTCCACAAATGCGATAAATCGTTAATTCATGGAATGGTGAAGGAGTGATTGTGAGAAAGGTAAAAAATATAGTGAATGATCAAAAGCCGACCAGTCAGTTGACAGAAATCAGCTAATGCTATAGAGGGCTGACAAATAAGGAATTCTCAAAATGAAGTGTTGTACATACACAGTACAAGAGGCCTTTGATGATATTAACTCTCTTGATTTGGGAAGTGGCCCTCTGCCACTGAGAAAGTACATTAAGAAGCGCTTAGAAAAAATGATATAAAAACAATTGAGGAGCTAGGCAGACCAAATATTTCTCCAGCACTGTATGCAAAATTATTAAAATGCCAGCTTAATTCAGCGTTCCGTGGAGCGATCATTTTCCTTTTGAAATCAATGCTTCGGGCAAACAGAAATTTTACAGATGTCTACATTGTGCACTACATAAAATTGTATGTGAAAGTTTACTGATTAGCTGCACAAGACATTAGAATTTTTGTAGTGATTTTCAAGTGAAACAAAAATGTTTTGTTAGTTGTTCGCTTGTGTTGTTTTTCAAAATACATGTAAACTTACACACGAGTTGTTAATTACGGAGATTAGCTTAAGTTTGATGCTCTAAGAATAAGTCTAATATTGTCATATATTTAAAAAAAAACTCATATTTTTTGATTTTCTAGGTCATAAAAAGTGGCCCTAGTGATGGCCAATTCAATGTTAGGAAGAAATGTGGAAACTAGGTCCATGGCAGATGTGCGTAAATAAAGAGAGTTACTTTTAGGATGGCAATGCGCTTTGTTTGTTCAAGATGTAGAGAATAATGAAAGGGACAGTGGATTTGATCAAGAAGTTGCGTGATGAGGTAGAGACAGTGAATAGATTTTGATATTTGGGAGACAGGCTGAATGCCAGTGGTGGCTGTGAAGCGGCAGTCACAGCAAGAGTAGGAATCGGTTGGGTAAGATTCAGGGAATGTGGAGAGTTATTGCTTGGAAATAGGCTTCCTCTGAAGATGAAAAGTAAAGTTTATCGTTGTTGCGTAAGATCAGCAATCCTATTGTACGGAAATGAGACATGGTGTTTAAGAAAAACAATATGATAGCAACTTTACGGAAAACAGTGAGCTACAACATATGGTGAGAGCCATGTTGAGTCGGAGAGTTACATACAAAAAGACTGGACAATTGGACATGATGGGGTCACAGGAAGCTGTAGATCGGCTGACAAGAGCAAATGGAATGAGATCGTACACACGTGTGCTGAGAAGAATGATGATAGTGTTCTCAGAGTTGCCCTAGATCTTGAAGTAAATTGCGAGAGAAAGCTAGGATGACCAAAAAAAAGCAAGTGGAAGAAGACACAGACAAGATTGGTTTAAAGATGGAGGATGTCCTGAATTTACGAAAGAGAGATGGAGAGAAAAGAACTGCGGAAGGAACAGGGTAAATCTGGCCAACTCCATCTAGGAAACAAAACCGGATAATTGAACTGAGAGCTTTCTTTTTTATGTTCAAAACATAACGTACCACGTTAACTCTACCCAACGTCTCACGTTGATCTCTGCTTGCTTGCAAAACCCACCTCGACTTTTCACATTCTCAGCAAGTAGTGTTCGGAAATCTGGCTTTATGAAATTTTTCTTGAGATTAATCCAGTTGTAGATCCCGGTAAGGAACCACTTTTGATCATAGCGCTTGCAGAACATGGCCACTCCGGGATCATGCTGCGAACAAAATTATCATCAAAGCTTTTTTTATGAAAATATGTCCTGTATGCAATCTAATTTTTACCGCAATTCTCCCTATCTGTACTTACGTACGTGCTTTAACTCCTCCGAAACTATTGGACGTACAAACATCAAACTTGGCATGACTGATCACCTCCTTGGGATGAGTGTCATAAGGGAGTTAGTGACGACATAATTAAAAAAAATTTTAATTTGGTTTTCTTGACACAGGAAAATCATTTATCACTCAAACAACAGTCAGCCCCCAACTTGTCAACTTGCAAAATTTTACCCCACTCGGGTCTAAGATACGTTACAGTTAACGCTTGATTGCTCAATATGTTGTCTGGCTTTTCTCAACAAGTACCAACTGCAGAGATGCCATTAAAAGCTTTTTCGGGAGGTATTAACAACATGGCGCTTTTGATAAATAAATACAGATTGTAGAACAGAGCCAGGCAAATGTTTCGAATATGAAGAAATCAACTCCAAAGCAGCAATAACTTTTCTCTATACACAGAGGTTGCATTGATTAGAAAATTTTGTTTATGCATAAAGTGGTCTTCATTACGCCAAATTAGAGGCTTTTGCGCAATATTTAAAAACCATAACTTCGCAGTAAAACTTTGAATAAGTAACTTTTACTAAAATGGAACCTTTTGGTAGTTTAGATATGTAAAAAAACCTTATAATTTAACACCAAATGGGGGCCATCCTAATGTATCGGTTCTACGTACAAGTGACTGTGATTTCAAGGTTGCAGTATTAACTCAACCATTTTTGGGGTCGAAATCTGTCACGTGTTGACACAGTGCCAATGTTTGGTGTTGAAATTCACAGTAATAATAGCTGGTTTGAAATTCTAAGATCATGCCCCGTTTCACAACACGTCATTAAATGCGATTAATTGCAATGATGGTGCAGATTTTCTTCCTTATAGAGTGCTTACCTGAAGCAAATCTTTTAGGTATGCTACCCTGTTACTATGGTAAACAAAACATTAGCGTAAATAGTAAAGCTGTCGGAAAATTTTTGCAAGTTGCTGGTAAGTAATTTATGCTATTGTTATGTTGTATATAGTTAATCTCTCTACACTGATTGTTAGATCATAACTTCATTCTGTTTCTGCTAAGTAAGCCAAAGCGAAAAAATTTTTCAAAAATAGAAAAGCATGTTTGAGTAACCAACTTATTACATTATTGATTCTATTTGCGCTAATTGCTCTCCGAACATCTTTAGTCGTGCACCCGTCAAAAAGCTCTTTCAAGGTATTCTTCATAAATTGGCAGTAAACATAACAATTTAGATAAGCCTCAATAAAACTTGCATAGCTTTACCAGCCGGCGTCGCCCCCAGAGCTCCCCTCGGTAACGTCGCGGTGAAAAATATCGATTCAGCCCGCCAAGTAGACTTTACTAAATGAATAGTTGTGAAACCAGCCTACAAAACGTTTATGTTTTTTGACATTGTCAAATCTCATTCCAAAACAATGGGATTGTTTTTTTGAAAGGCAGTCAATTAAAAAACATTGGGGTAGCGTATTAGCGCTACAGTTTCTTAAGGCTAAAGTTTCTTCTCAGCTGCAAAAAGAGTGCTGGACGATTTTCACGTCATTCGGATGTTAACAACTTAATTAAGAGAGGTCTGGAACCTGCACGCATCCCCACCGTTTTGGAGCCTCAAGGTGTGACACGAACAGATGGCAAAAGACCGGATGGAATGACTATCTTTCCGTGGAGTGTCGGAAAATGTCTAGTTTGAGATTTTACTTGTAGTGACACCCTTGCCGCAAACCATATTGCAGCTTCATCAGTCCAACCTGGAAAAGTTGCTTAGCGCGCTGAACAGACCAAATTGACAAAGTATGTGGAGTTGGAAAGAGATTTTCAAGTAGTCCCAGTTTGCGTTGAGACCATGGGCCCATGGGGTTTCCATGGTCTGAAGTTTATCCAAGAAGTCGGGAAACGGATAGCTGCTGAGTCTGGAGAGCCCAGATCCACAACTTTTTTAATGCAGTCCATTGGAAAGCAATTCAAAGAGGAAATGCTGCCAGTGTTGTTGGAACTGTTCCAAAAAGCAAACTTTTGGATGAGGTTTTTTATTTGTAATATACATGATCGCCTGATTCAAATTTGTTTAGGCAAGATTTAATGTAACAGTACCAGTTTATCATTTCTGCCATCTGCTCCCTTTTTTTTTCTTTTGTCTGCTGTTTAATTTTGGCTTTCAATTGCTGTTTTGAATTTCCATGATTTTATATTAAATTACTGTTTCTTAAGTCCCTGACCACATCTTATTTGCACTGTTTCCAACATAGGCGTCCTCAAAATTAATAGACTTTTATTCGTTAAATCGAGCAAGCGCTTGATGGCATATCAAATTTGTGAAAAGACACCAAAGTGATTCATATGTAATTAAGCATTTACACACGATTAATAAGGAAGCACCAGACCGGTTTCGCCATTATTCGTGCTCTTCAGTGATGCGTATCCGACCAGCAGGAAACCGAACCTTCAAGATCGACCACCTGACTAGATGCCACCATTGCTAATGTTATAGCTGCTTTTTGTTAGCGAATGGCGGAAAATCCGGTCACTCCTTCACAAAAGCCAGGAATTCGGTCTGATATTATAGCTGCTTTTGGCTCCGGTCACTCACTTACAAAAGCCAGAAATCCGGTCACTCACTTACAAAAAGCAGCCATAACATTAGCAATGGCGTCCAATCAGGTGGTCGAATGGTACTTGCCACAGATAGAACGTTTACATTATGAAGGTTCGGTTCCCTGCAAGTCGGATGTGCATCACTGAAGTGCTCTAATAATGGCGAAACCGGTCTGGTGCTTCCTTATTGTTTGTGTGTAACTACTTAGTTATGAAAATCCTCACTATCTCATTATGATTCTTCTTTCCGCCCCTCAATGTACTTGTATAGTGCGAAGTCTTAGTCGTGAGGTGTTGGAGCATAGTGGATTCTATGCACTTCACAAGTAGCAGAGCCAGGAATACGGCCACTCATTTACAAAAAGCAGCGACAACATCAGCCATGGCGTTGTAGCTATTTATTAAACAATTTAGAAAATCGGTTGAGAAATGAGTCCACATATCAGTTTTTTCTGTAAATTGACTTTGTAACAAGTTTGCAATTTTTGAAAGCAATTATCGCATGATGATCAGATAGAGAAAGATTGTATTGATGGTACCAGACAGCATTATGACATCATAGACTCTATGATGACATAATGCTATTTGGTACGATCAATACAATCTATGACATAGGCAAGTTTGAAGCCTGCAGGAAAAAGCGAAGAAGCACGCTGGTAAGAAAGCTTAAAATGCTCAAAAAAGAATTTGTAGTTGTATCATGATTTCAGCTTTAATTTTTGTAGAGTATTTTTATCGTAATCACCTTGTCAATATTTCCTCAAAAAGCTTTTAATGACGTTTCTACAATGAACAGTTTTAAGAAAATACAGAGAACAAATTGTGCAATCAATGGTTAACTGTGACGTCATTTTAAACCTCAAAGGGATAAAACTTTTTGTAAGATATTAAGTTGGGGGCTGGCTTTCGCATAAGAGAAAACGGTTTTCCTCTATCAAGAAATGCAAATTAAAAAAATTATCTTTGATTATGACGTCATAAACCCCTTATAACATTCACCACGGGGACGTGATCAATCGTGCCGACTTTGATGATGGTACGCCCAGTAATTTTGGAGAAGTTAAAACACACAGAAAGAATTGCTCTTCATAGTACTGCATAGGTTTAATAAATTTTTTTACCGCGAAAGGTGCCATTCTTTGACTTTGATATCCTGTTCTTAAGACGTAATCTGAAAATACAATGTAATGTTAAGCAATATCGTATCGAAAATTGCTCGAGTTAAAAGAATAGTAAACAACCAAGTTATCACCTTCAAAATTTAAATATTTTGGGAATTCTTTGCCAACAGGTAAATTTAACTATTTTTAGAACATATATTATCAGCAGGAATGAACAGTCATTTTGATCTAAATAATCAAAAGGAGCTACTTTTACCAATTTATAATAAAAAATGATGTATGATCCCATCTGTTAGAGTGTGATTTCAATACTCAGCGAAATCACTGTAGCACGTAGGAGATAGCCGGGCGTATATTTTAAATTGCAATAAGAATACCCAGGTTAAAACTCAAGCAACAGAGCAAGTTTTTTATTTGTGTTCTTTTTCAGTCACATAACCTCAGCAACACACAGTTCAAAAATTACGACAAAAATCACCAACTACTTATCAAACAAACCAAAGTAGACTACAAGGTTTTTCTTAAGCCTCCTTAGTATCACGACTTGTTTTTGTGCTGATGCAATTTATGCAAATAGAGTCAATCGACACGAAAGGAATTTAGTACTCATGTTCAGTGACCTCATGATTTTCGAAGTTGAAGCTGAAGAAGCAAAAATACGGTATATCTCACCAGAGATGGGTGTTAAAGCCTTTGTTCCATTGTACAAAATAAAGCATAACAATAGCACAAAGGTATTCCATGACCGAAAGGTAAAAATTAAAATCAACTAGGCCCGCAGGGCTCCACATCAGTAATGTCGAGGTTAAGAATATCAATTTATCCGGCCAAGCCGGGTTCCCCCAATGGATAGTTATAAAAACAGTAATATAACGTTTATCTTTTTTGACATTGCCAAATCTCATTCCGAAACAAAAAGATCGTTTTTTTGAAACGCAATTGATCAAAAATATTGTGGGGATTGCGCGTATCCACAACGTGTCTTCCAGCTTTCTAGAGTTCCCTGGCAACGTTTTGCTTGCACTGTTTTTAGTATAGGCGTCCTTAAAATTAATAGACTTTTATTCGTTAAATTGAGCAAGTGCTTGATAGCATATCAAAGTTGTCGAAAGACATCGAAGTGATTCATATGTATTTTCAGGAATAGCTTTTTAAATAACAGGACCACTACTTACGACTTTTTTGTAGTTAAATGCTTGTTTGTACGACCTAAAGCCTCTAGCTGCGCGCATGTTGCTTGGTTCTGGCATAAACGCATCCAGGCATAGAGCAGACTAACCCGAAGTGATGCACTTGTAGTTGAAGAAGTTATTACAATTGTAGCGCCCCCGTTAGCAATGTCGAGTTTGAGAATATGGGTAATTGTGTGAGAACAGAAACCAAAAGTTAATGTTTTGTTCACATAGTCAAATGTCGTTCCTAAATCAAAAGTAAAGTGTTTTTATTGGAAATCGAGTAGAAAAACAACATGAATGATAATACATAGCCGCAGTATTTTTACCAAATTTTTAAAGTCCCTGACAACGTCTTATTTGGTCTGTTTTCAGCATGTACTAAGAAAGTGGACTTACTGACAACTGAAACAGCCAATAATTTCACAAACTTTTATCCGTTTGTTTCACCACATGCATGAAAGCGTAAATGAATAGTCGTGGGGTATTGGGAGAGCGCCAAAGTGATTGTAGCAAAATTTTTGAAATAAGCGATTAAACATTTGGCGTACTATTTACAACTTTTCGTGATTATTTACCTATTTGTATGACCTAACTCCTCTGGCCCCATGTATATTGCTAGGTCTTGGCCAAATCGCAGCTAGGAAAAGTGCAAACCAACCCAAATTCAAGCACCTGCAGTTAAATGATTACAAAAGGTTAGATTATAGTTTAATAGTATAATCTATCGACCAGATTTTTGTAATAAAGATGCGGACAATTTATGTGATTCCTGTAAGATTTGACTTAAAAAAATCTGTTTACAGTTTTCTTTAACATTCTCAGCCCACAACTACTTCTTGTAAGTGAAGTTTTTCCATGTTGCGAAAACTGCTACCTAAGGACAGCCACTCTATGGCTGAAAATGTGAAACAATAAATGATTTTAGATTTCAGTTCTTGCAACTTGTGGTTACGGGATTGAGTGCTTATATAAAGCATGCCTATTGCAAATTCTGTTGAGGATTCGTGTGTTTTCGTTAATTGAATATTTGTTTTAATGTGAGAATTCAAGAAACATTAATTTATTAAGTCAAAATTTAGGTAGGCCATCAGAGTCAATTTCTTAAAATTTTTCGTCAAGTTGTTTTAGTTTTTAGGTGAATAGAAAACTTGCCTGTCAGTACTTGACTTTGTGATAATTTGCTTTTTCCCACGCTGCGGTTATGCCAGGATCAAGCAACATGCGCGCAGCTAGAGGTCTTATTTCGTAGAAATAAGGCCTGCAGTTACGAAAAAGTAGTAAGTAGGTTTGATGAGCCAAATATTGGATAGGTTATTGCTGACAGTACATATCAATCTCGTTTGCATTTTACCACAGCTTTTAAACTTTGCTTGCATGCATTCTATCAAACGAAAGAATAGATCTTTGTGAAATCGTTAGCTGTTTCAATTGAGGGCAAATCTGGTTTCCAAGTACGCGTATGCTGAAAACAAGGCAAGCAACACGAAGGTAGGGACTACAGAGTCCAAATACAAGTTTTTGTGTTACTGGCAACGCTCTAGTCACCGTCTAACTTTATAACGTTTGTTATATAGAAGAGCATGGTGGTTTCAAACAGGGACGTACATAGAAAGAATTTCTTTTTTGTGAGAGGGAGGGGCGTGGGCGGAGATTTAAATAAACTCAAGCAATCTTTAGCACAAATGAGCACTGTCTTGTTTGGGGGAGGGAAGAGCAGAACATTTAGGGACATAAACTTTTCAAAAGTGAGAATCTTGCCAATTTTGGTTTCCAATCAAGCTTGAATACCTTTTTCTTGAGGACAACGTTTTAAATGTAAGAACTTTGCCTATATTCGTGCCCAAACATACATGACGACTTTTTTTCTTGGAGATCACGTTTTAACGTCCTATCATATAGTTTGGGGGCATTGCCTTTTATTTCCTTCCTAATTGCACAAAGCGTAAACAAGATTTGAAAAGATTGATTACTTGTCTGGGGTGAATGTCATAAAAAGACTGGCGACCTCAGGATGATATCACAATAAAAAAATTTTTTAAATTTGCATCTCGCGACGGAGGAAAATGTTTTGTGCTTAAAAGAGCCAGCACCCAAATCACCAAATTTCAACAATTTCGTTTCTTTTAGTTGAGGATGACGTCACCATTGAAGATTGATTGTAAAAGCTGTTTTCGCCATTTTCTCAACAAAAACTGACCACAAGGACACGGTTGAAACCTTTTTTGAAAGATAAAATGATTGACTTAGTGAATTGCACCGGCTTCCATCAAAAAGTATGAAGCGTTTTGAGAAACCAATTGATTTACTATTTTACTCCTCGCTTACTATGTCACTTAGATTACCTCTTTACCTCCATTTAGTGTTTGGTTTTTGTGAGGAATAATTCATTCTAATTGTCTCAATCTTAAATGCATTATTAATTCAGCGTAAGAGCTGCACTTTGGCATAAAAAAGTTATTGGGTATTGTTAGTTCGATCGTCTTTCTATTGACTGACCTGGATTGTTACTTGGCTCAAAATCAAGTGCTTGGCAGTGTGACTGCGACATTTATTTTGTGCTGTAGATAGGACAACGCGATACATTTACCATTAGCAGTTGCCACGGAAGCGTGCCGCATAAGAAGCAAAAGGAAAGTCAGAACTAGCAGCATCAATTATGAAAATGATTCTTTTGTTTCTTCACTGATTATTTTTTCACAAGGGGCTGGCACCAAGTCGTGAAATAGATGCATGCCGGGTCATTCCATATCAGTTGATCCAAGCTATGACACCTACCATCTCGGGTTTTCGTGACAGTAGGCAAGGTGATGAATCTTTTTCCTTCTCATCTCAAATGACCAAAATTTTTCAAAAATGTTCAAGAATAGACAAAATTAAATCTTAAATTTTGTTCTACAGTCAGTAATAATTACCAGACAAATTTCTTTGTTGGTGCCTTTATTCAAGCTAACGTGTGGTCAGCAAGAATGGCCAAGATCATCAGAGCAAACTGGCAACCTATTCGCTATAGCAAGATACTAAATAAAATTTCAAAATGACATGGTGCACAAGTTAGGATTGTCCAAATATTTATCACGTAAGTGGTACCGTAGTAATTGAAAACACAAACGCTCTCTCGCGCTGGCTAAGTGGTGACTGTGATGGATTAGGCGTAGCGTGACATTACCATGTAAACACTCTGGGCGCTGGAACACTGGCACTAACCCAGATCTTGCCTTCACCACCGTCGGTCCTGATAGTCGCCTGCCTTATAGACGCGTTTTGGAGAAGTTTCCTAGGTCACAACATCGACTTTCGCTTATAACACCACCAAGGCTTTCCCTCCCAGTACCGGGAAGACCTGTAAAGCGATGGAACTTCCGCAAAGCCAACTGGACCCACTATAAGTCTTTGACAAACAAGCTTGCAAGGAATTTGCCATCACCTGATTCAACAAATATGGATCAGGCCTACCAGGATCTTTGCAATACCTTCAGCAAAGCAGCCAAGAAAGCTATCCCACGCGGTCGTCGTAACACCTACATACCATGTTGGGACGCTAAGTGTGAGGCCCTCTACCAAACGTTTCTGCAGTCTCCTGCTGGAGACCAGTCAAGCAGGGCTGCTACAGCCCTAATAACTTGGCTTGACAAGAAACGCAGAAACCGATGGTCTGAGGCAGTCCGAAACATCGCCGAAACAGCTTGCACCAACTCAAAATTCCCAAAGTCTGGAGAAGAGCACTTGTAGTTGCGATCCCAAAGCCAAAGAAACCTGTAGAGGACCCAAAGAGCTACCGCCCCATCTCCTTGCTAGGGTTGGGATCCCGGGAAATCCAAGATTCAGCGTTCGAATCGGTGAACGTCGCAATGACCACCTTGTACATCTTTTTGAATATCTCAAAAAATCATCGTACATTAATCAACCTGAAGATCATCTTGGACACAAAATATGTCGCCAAAAAATTGCTGCCATGGCTACAACTCTGATACAAAGGTTGTTTGGCAACAACGGATCTGACGAAGTTTCCTCCAACGACGAAGTGACAACAAGTAATACTAATGTCCAAGAAACTCAAACTCAAATGACTTTAGCTCAAGAACTGTATGCTTTCGTTGCAGATGACAAAAATGAAGAAGAACAATATAATAATGTGAGCTCTCGAGTTGTACAAAAAGAGATGATGCTCTATGAAATTACTAAAACGAGGCCAAATAATCTAGAAAAGTTATATGCAGCTCTAAAAACCATTAAACCCACATCAGTTGAAGCCGAGCGCGCATTTTCAGTTCTTGGCTATTTTGGAAGCAAAATCAGAAATCGTCTTAACGATGACACCATTGATGCTTTATTGTTTTTGCGCCATTACTACAGTAAATAAACTTTGTTTATTTTACAGTACAATCGTTTATTTTATTGCTTCGTCAATCCCGAGAAATCCCGGGATTATGTAATGGAAATCCCGGGAAAATCCCGAGCCCGGGATTTCTAATTTAGTCCCGAAATCCCATCCCTACTCCTTGCTCTGTGTCCCCTACAAGATCCTCGAACGACTGATCTACGCTCGTATTGAACCTATTGTCGACCCCCTGCTCCCAGGCGAGCAGGCTGGGTTTCGACATGGTAAATTGACAGTGGATCAAGTTGTCTTGCTAACATAAAACATCGAGGATTCTTTCGAGGCAAAAAAGAAGGCCGGTGCTGTGTTTGGAAATCTGACAGCTGCATATGACACTGTCTGGCATCGTGGCCTCACCTGCAAGCTGCTGAAACTCCTCCCGGATAAGCATATGGTCCGTATGATCATGGAATTTGTCCGGAATAGAAGTTTCACCCTTACTACCGGTGTCCCACAGGGATCGGTCTTGGCACCCCTCCTTTTCAATATCTATATGTACGATCTTCCTTCAACGGTCTCCAGAAGGTATGCTTATGCCGATGATCTGGCACTGTTATACTTTTCTGATGACTGGAAGGTCCTGGAGGGGGTCTAAAGCCAAGACATGACTACAATCTCAACATATCTCCAGACTTGAAGGCTACAGCTCAGCCACACTAAAACCGTGACGACGGTCTTCCACCTGAACAACAGAGAGGCCAAACGTGAGCTTAATGTCTATAACAACGGCAGTCCCTAGGGGAGACCGGGGAGAAATATTACAAGGGAGGGTTGTTACACTCCTTATTACTTCTTAAAAAAAATTTTTAAATCGCTGCAATTAATGTTATGCTATTGCTAACATCATTTTCTTTAGTTTAAAAGCATTTTTAATAAAAACTGCCAGGTAAAAAAAAGATAAGAGAGAAAAAGGATTTTTGTGTGTCAAAAGTAAATTTTGAAGATTTTATCCAAAACTAGCTGCTTTCAAGGTATTTTAGCGTATGTTTGAACGGACTGCATTTTTCAGAGGTTTGGTTACTGTAATTTCAAGCAGAAATAGAAGTAAAGTGAGTTTGGTCAAATATGCCAGAGAATATTTGGGTTTATTTATGTCACTGGGGATGGGGAGGCTTGATACACTGTGTAACAAGTCACCCCAATATTCCTACGTATATTTTTAGTTAGTTTATTTTTTCAGAGTATTTTATTACTTCTCATTTATTCACATTTAGAAGTATAGCAAGCTGGATGGCCATTCTATAGCCTAATAGATAGGTACCGGTACTGGTAGATAAAAATACTAATACTGATTCTGGTATCTTGGTATCTGTAAGTTGTAACAAAGTAATGCTCAGAATGCAATTGCACGTTTTTGTTCTAGTCAAGCAATACTGGCAGACTATTTACAATTAGCCAGTTTGGTAGCTAGGTGACGAATATATATCTATTTTCAGTAGATTTCTCTCATTGCTTTTCTTGGTAGATTTCTCTCATTTTTCAGTAGATTTCTCAAAGCTGCACCAAGGCAATCAAAATGCTCTTCAAAAAAGCGTCGCTTAGCAGTGATCACTGCAACTTCTGAGAAAAAGGCATTAGAGAAGTTAAATTCTATTAGACGCACTAAGTAAGTAAGAACACAGAAGAAAGCCAAAAAAAGATTTTGCTGTCATCATCATCATCAGCTTAGGAAGAGTGGTTCTGCATTGTGTGTAGTGGCAGTAACTCAAATTCAGCACCAGGTGAATCCTGGATTCAATGTTGCCAGTGTGAAGGATGGTCACATTATGTATGCAGCAGTGCTGACTTGGCCTATATTTGTGAAAACTGTTCTGAAAACAATTAAAATTGAGCAATACTTAATTGAGAGTAAAACATTGCACCACTTTTTAGAGTTTTATTTTCCATTGTTCTTCGGGTGTGCATCACTTTTTACATTTTTGTTTTTTTATTGATCTTTGTTTGTACAGCTTTGTTTTTTATTGCTCTTTATTTGTACAGCTTTGTTTTTTAGTTTTTTAGTGTTCTTTGCTTGTATGATTGTTTTCCAATATATTGCCATAACTTTCAAATAACTTGCAGGCAATTATTGTAGCAAATAAATTGAAGTTTGATGAAGCTCTAGGCCTAGTATGCATCTGGCCGTAATCCTCCTCCTCTTCTCTTCCTCCTCCCACCACTGTTCTTTTCCACCCATCCAATGGCCAATCAACCTCTCTATATTGCCAACGAAATTCCTTTTACCCTTTAATTCATTAATATTAAAGCGATTGATCTGTGTAATGTTACATCCATTACTATGTAATACATCACCCCGCTAGTGGGGTAAGTTGTTACATTCGACCTCTACTACAAAATCTGTAAATAGCTACTAGTCCCAAAGCGATAAAATTTTGTTAATAATGTCTTTGAGTAGGCTAGGAGTTTGGTTACTTACCATAAAAATATCAGATATTTTGCTCGTACTAAAAGGGGAATTTTCTACGTTTTTGTAAAAATCGTAACAATCCTCCCCGGTCTCCCCTACCTATCTTGGGGTTAAACTGGACAGATCACTCACGTTTCGTCACCATCTTGAGGCATTGCGCAAAAAACTAACAACGCGCGTTGCACTGATGAGACGACTTGCAGGCTCAGGTTGGGGCGCTGGAGCTAAAACATTGCGTAAAGCCGCCCTATCCCTGGTCTACTCTACTGCAGAGCACTGTGCACCAGTTTGGTGTCGCAGTGCACACTCTCGCCTCATCGATAGTGTTCTCAACGACGCATTGCGCATCGTCACTGGATGCCTGCATTCAACTCCAACAGACTATCTACCCGTCCTCGCAGGTGTCCAGCCGGCTGAGCTTCGCCGATCAGGAGCAACGCTCTCCCTGGCATATCGTGGCAGTTTGGACCCTGACCATATTCTCTATGAATTATTGGCTGGGTCCTCAGACGGCTACAGAGAGAGACTAAAATCTAGACGCCCCTTTGTGCCCGCTGCACGGAAGTTGCTGCACGATCTGACTGAATTGGATATTCGTGCAGCTCAATGGACAGACATTAAATGGAGCACGGAATACTCGGAGTGCTCATCTGATCTCCGTGCTTTCATTCCTAGGGCGAGCACTAGGCCAATGGAGATGGGCCTGCCCAGATCATCATGGGTCAGGCTCAACCGCTTGCGGGCTGGTGTTGGGTGCTTTCAGTCGTTCATGCACAAATGGGGCCTTGCTCCTACATCGAATTGCGAGTGTGGTGCTGCAGAACTGCAGAACACATCATTCTGACATGCCCCGTAAATCGGGCACCCACTGGAATACGTGGACTGACGGTTTTGGATGTCGACACACGATGCTGGCTGAGTACCATCACTGCCAGCATCTGATTTCGAAACAGTGGATAATTCAACAATTCAACAACATTGCTGTCTTGCTGCTGTTTTTTGACGTGGATGTGGATCCTTTCCAAAAGAAGAAGAAGACCATGTAAACATGCAACGTTTTGTTGATAAGCCAACTTTCTGCAAAAGGACGTTTCAAATTGTCGTTGTCAGTCTTCAAGATGGTGATTCGATTTCAATCTATTTTGAGATTGAAAGTAATGAAGTGTTCACAGAGAGTAGATTTCTCAGGTCTTTAGAATTTAATGGTCCTCTTCACTTGCTATCTGTTATACCAAGTTCCGTGTCATAACTTGCAGTCAGGTCATGGAACTTGGTATACTATCTGTTATTTCTCTTTCATAGAGGGGTCTTTGGGGAAGGAAGAAATTTTCCAATAGTTTAATGGGGTTTCCTAGCTACCTTTACTCCAATTTCATTATGAATACGTTTTATTTACTTGCTTGCCTTATATTCGTGGAACTTCTCGTTGCAACTCGAATTAATGGTACAACTTGCTGTAGCTTGTGGCTTGTGCTACGATTAGCTGTGGCTAAGTCGCCTCATCTGGCGATTAGCCTAGATACTGTACTGCGAACATGTGTACAGAAGTGATGAGAATTATCTACAATATGTGTTACTGCATTAAGAAGACTAATAACCATTATAACTCCCAACATATTAAACACAAGGCAGGAAGTGGGTTCGAACTTACATTCAACGTATATACCAACGAGTCGAACAATGTCACTGGCTTCTATCACAGACAACATTTATACAATGTCAAAGACTTATATTAGAAATAAAACCAGCAGAAAAATTAAGATTTTTCCAACCGCAGGCAGTAGCCAGTCATAAATTTTGATTAACTTTTCCTAAATTTGTCATCATTCAAGCACGGATTGAGGCTGTTGTTTGTATAAATCAATAATAAGTTGCAGTTAAAGCCAGTTTCATGTTATAAAAATGGTAAATTTTCCCTACAACTAAAAAAATGTGGATCAAAATATAATTTTGGCAAAGTTTTTTCTTCATCAAAACGACCACGTTAGAAAAAAAATTTAGTCCTCTTCAATTTTTTTGACTACTTCCTGGTTCATCAGAAATGCATCGCTCGTATTCAAATTTATCTTACGCCACTGCCTGTGTGGCTCATCGTTAGCGTAGGCTAATGAATTAGGACCTGCTCAAGATTAGACCCGCTCAAGATCATTCACACCAAAACCTCGCTTTCGTGTATGTTTATAAAATTTTCTCTGCTGAGCAAAAGCTTAACTTACGTTTATTAATTCGCAGGGGAAACAGTATCGAAGAAAAAAGCGCTAGCAAAATAATTCGCCTGGGAACGCATGTGGCGCAAATTATGCTTCACAGATAGCTCTTGAGATGGCTCCTAACAGATAACCATATCTAGGCAGCTCATTCAAATGTACGTCGGCACTAGCAATTAAACTAAAATAACAGTATAATCTTACTTAATCTAACCGACTAAATACTAATCTAAGAAAAGATTGAGACCTGTGTCTCTGTTTTACCGGTTTAAAGCAGTGAGGTTGCTTACCTAGCACTTTGCAAAAGACCGCTGTCAAGCACCAACCGATGGCACTACACCTTGTTGGTGGCAAGTCTAGCAACTGAAATTTGTATTCATGGCTGATTGGACAAGATCCACTGTTTTTTCCTAGTCTGATAGTGATTTAATTTCTGGTAATATTCTTAATGACTTACTTTTCGGTTTATTAGACGTAGTCAGGACAATTGAGAGGCTGTCCCGGACCCAATACCTAAGTTTTTAAGGGTGAAAAGTAGGGCCTTTATCAAGTTGAAAACTTTTGTTTGGAGATTAAATTCTTAAAAACGCATTTTTTCCTTTTTGTGGGAAGCCATTCCAGTAGCCCCCGGTTTAGTAGGCATCCCCCGAGCTCCTATGCTGTATTTGTCATAAAAAATAGCGATAAGTAACAATTGAGAATAAAAATTTTGGTGAATAGAAACTTTGTTCTTCTAAAGCGTTAAAATTCAGAGCAGCCTCTGTAAATTAAACATTTTTATAAAGTTTTAGGCATGTCATTGAGCAATAAGAGTGCCACGTGATAAGCCAAATAAGTTTGAATTTCAATAAAAATGTCAAACCTATCGAGGCCGCTATGCAGCCTGATGTCTTGAAAACAAAGAATAAAGCTCTTAAAAAAGAGCCTAGTGCGCCAGTATTACTTGCTTCAAATTAAAGCCACAGTGTGCTCGTACAACCTTTTTCTTGTCGTTCATCCGATGCAATCAGTGCAAATGCAGTGATTGCTCAACTGCGCAAACACAACAATCAACATCTTGAGCGTAGCCGCAAACTCCATCTTCACCTTTACTGCATCTAGTGACCTGCTTTTTGAATTACAATTTCTCTCCATTGGTTCAACTCCTCAACCGCCAAACCAAATTTTAATCAAAATATTACCTGTTAATTGCACCATCTCTGAACATCTACTTCGTAATTCCGAGCTGGTTGATGTTTGGCACAAAAGTTGTGAAAACGTCTGGTCAGCTTGCGTCACAAAAGATTGATAGTGACGCAACTTCCACTTTAAAGTTGGGTTCTTATTCGATGACCTGCCGATAATTTTCAACATAATCAAGTGCTTTGAAGACAGTTTGAGTATTCCCTACCCTTCGCCATTTGGAGAGTATCCTGCGATTATACACGCCGCTTTTTTAGGCAATGATTCATCAAAAGTATTTCTTTCAATTCTGCTAAGTTCACTGGGGAATCGGAACGTTTCCAAACTATTTGTCGAAAAACTTTCCTTTCCATTTAAACCACCCTTCAAAGTCTCCACACACGCAAAATTAATCGGTTTCCACGCATTTGCGCTTCCTGTTAAACTGTATGAAAATGAATTAAATGTACTCTCAGGCGGAACTACTTTGGATGGTCCGGTTTTGTTTTGTAAGATCGCGTCATCTTTTTCGATTTTCAACAGAGCAATATCAAATTGTGATAGTGATTGTAGTAATTTGATTGCTTTCAATTCATCATCAACATCGGCTTGAGTAGAATTGCTAGAGGTCATTGAGTTCTTCCTTTCGCTGCTGTATTTTGGATGGACAATCCATTTTACCACAGGCCAGGTAAACTGCAACTCCGTGATACTAGAAATCTGTGAACTAATTATGACGTATGAAAATCCTGCGGAGTCCACTTTTAATTGTTCTTCACTTTCAGTTTCTTCTTCTACAATGAATTCATCAAGCTCTGCAAAAACCAACTTTGATTGAAGACATGTAGCACAGTTGAGATTTCTGATAAAAAAATTTATCATAAAGTTCTTACCCACATCATCATTGACCTCGTTGCTCTCATCCTGTAAGTCATCGAAATAGCGCTGAACATATCGTTCGTACATTGACGAGTTTAGTATGCAGTGCGCAGGAACTACCAGCCAATTATCATGAATAAACACTGCGCTGCAGACAAACATGTGACTCAATTCCGTAGTTGAATTTGCTGCATTATCAGTTTCATCTTCAGCAGCGTTTACTTTTAAACGCGGCTTGACGATATAAAGACCAGCGACCCAAGGCCATATCTTTGTAGCAGTCTGCAAAATATAAGTGGCATTGCAGGCTCATCTATAACTTATCAATAAAAAAAATAAACAGTTAATTTTGCTCATGGACCATCTATAGTCATCATATTTAAGCCTAGGACGCCAATAAAGCACAGAAGAAAGGATTTTTCTGATACCTAAGATCGCAAATCTTTCTTATATAGCAGAATACTTACGGCATGATTTGAAACGTCATCCATTGATTGGTTTTTCAGGTTTCCACAAGCCGAAGATAGTACATCAAAACCCATACCAACCGCAGAGTTATTAGTTTGCCCACATTCTGACTCGTCATAGCCTCCAAAACAATCAACAACTCCGTCGCACACAATCTCACCAATCCGTCGAATTGAATCCGACCTCAGGCCGCATCCACTGATAATCTCATCCGAACACAGATGGGCGGCGGTCGAATTTATTTGTAACTCTGTTAAAAGTAAAATTATGTAGGCCTAATGCTATTGAGCATTTTGGTGAATAATTACTTATTCCGGTATTCGCACTCCAGCCTCTACCCAAAGATTACAATTCTTCTGAACGAGTAACATAAAAGGGACACGAAAAAGCACACAAAACCAAATTAATGGTTATCTCAAGGTGCTGCTCTTGAAGGAGAACACAAGGGTTACAACCGTACAGCAGCGACAGAAAAAAGTTAACGAATAGTTTTGATTTTAACACTACAGTCATCCAATCGTTTCTGCTGTGAGTAAGTAAAGTAGCATACTTGCTTTTTGCTGTAATTGCAACAGCGCAGAAAGTCAACAAACATGATAATATCGTAATAGTCTTATTACAATGAACTAAATTCCGAATTTATCTCACAAACCTGATGCGCACATATCGCGCATTCGCGAATCGCAGTAGACCTCATCTTCCCACGTCGAACAATCTTTTGTGCCATCGCATTTATTTTCGAATGGTATACAGTCATCTAGAAATTCAACGTTTGTGAATTAACGCTTCCAATAATTAATTGTAGCCCAAACCATAATGATTACATTAGCAGTTGGATTAATATCGTTTTATAATTTTAATAAATAAATGTTACACAAGAGATGCTAAGAGAACAATTCGCATCATCACTTTTATTTTGTTGACAAATGAGCGGCAATTTCAAAGCATCCAAAGGTGTTTTATTACCATTTGTTCAATTCCTATTCGTAAACCCTATTTTACTTTCATTTGTTTTCAGATACATATTATTACGGTAAGACAACAGTTGCAATGATTGTGGAGTAATGTTTGACCACTTGTTTTTTTCTTGTGTTTGTCTGCTTTGCTCACATTAAAGCATTCAATTCTACTTCATACATATAAAAATAAATAACTTATCACTATCCAGTCACCGAAAAATACATTGATAGCTTCAGAAAAGTCAAATTCCGTTGCAGCAAATTCCAGTAAAAGTTTGCAAAATTACAGTGTAGTCACTTGTAAGCAGTGCCATCGCTAAGAGGAGGCCGTGCACCATGACTACACTTATATCATGGGTGTGCAACTTGCGGCGTAGAATTTGATGACCTAATGTTGATGTCAAATATGTAAGTTCAAAAAATTGATCTCCCCTCTAAAAAAGTCTAATTGTTGAGTTTAGAACTTAAATATCTAAACTCTCTTTTCAAAAATATTGTTCTCCTTAAAAAAAAGACAGCATTCTTGGTGTGGATGAAAAAAGCGATCAGCTATTGCTTAATAGTACGTTTAAAAAGCGCTCTCACTTTTACAGCCTGAGCATTAGGGTGATCTTTATATGGGGTTAAAGTTTTTGGTGTTTTTTTAAGTCTCACTCTCCAATAGGGTTCCATTAGCCACAAAAACATCCTGCGTAAACTATTTTTCAAAACGATTAATGTTAAGAGGTTTCTCTAGGCCTTTGAAAATTTGTTTTTGCACTTGCGACATGTTTCCATAAGCTGTAGTTTTGGCAGAGTGATTGCAATTATACAAGGCATGTGTTCGGGATTGTTTTCATTAGCATTGCAATATGAATAATACTGAGCTACAAGCAGTGCAACATGTATTTGAAAATTGCAATAATTTGTCAATATATGTTGCAATAAAGTGTGTATCGATTCGATACACGCACAATTTGGCAGTTTACTGAAGAAAAAAGCTTAGGTGAGACTGGAATTAACTGAAGAAAAACTAACACGAGAATAGGGTTACAGAAAACTTTAAAGATGTACGTAACAAAACAAAGCTGAAACAAAAACCATTCGTTCTAGTTTGACTATACACCTTTTGAGCCGAAGAATTTTCAAACTGAAATCAATAAGTTAAGACTTCTAGATGAGTTATTTTCGTAGTTTCTTGATGTCATTGATCTCAAGTAAGCTACTATAGCAAAAGTAATTTCAACCTCAATAAAATATCAACATATTGAACAAGAAACTTCAAATCTAAAAATTATGTTATTCAAATTCATGAAAATATTATATTCAAAAACTATTAAAACAAAAAGTAATGAACAATTTCATTAGAAAAAATCTTTAGATACACACCTAAATTGGGTGATATTTTCTGTAAAAACAGCCAATTACGTTTCGCAATTTAGCACGTAAATAACTGTGCACACAAAACTAATTGCTAATTAATGTTGAAGGCTACCTTCCTCTTGTTTATTGATGTTGCTAAAGCACCGACTCCATCCTTCCTCATTAACGCACTTGTTGCTGCATGTTCCTTTAGCAATCACCACATTGTCAATGGCCATATCTGATGCGTAATTTGACCCGCGTACGCCTTCAAAGACTATCTAAAAAATCTTAGTATAGCTAGAAGTGCAATTAAAACTGATTTTACGTTATATTTCCTATGCCGTACGGAATTATTTGATACTGAGGCAGCTTTTGTATAGAGCTAACTGTTAACGGTTAGCCCACATCATTCCTCTTCTTCATCACATTAAAATAGTGAAGCTGCTTATCTACCATGTCAAAAGAGGCAGTATTTCAAAATCTACAAAAAACAGTCCGCCTTGTTGATAGTTGGGCAAACAATATGTATTTTGTATTTGACAATAAGTTCGAAATAAACTGCCGCTCTCCCATAGACTTTTTCTCGATCAGGTTTGCTATGTGATTCTTGAGTACCATTACATGCCGCACCTTCAACCATGAGAGAGGGGGTACACACAAACACATACACTTGCACTCACGGTTACGTTATAAATTATTTCTTACAGCTACCATTTCAACTGCCGATGCTCTTTATGATAAATTACTTGGTGGAGTTTACCCTTATAGCATGCGTGGGGGTCCTCTTTAATATACATGTAAATTTGATTCCAGAAAAACAACGCCTTTTCTAAACCATGGTCATGATGAGAGTGAGGGATTTTTTACAACAATTAAGTAGTCATACATGAACAATCAGGAAGCACCAGACCAATTTCGCCATCTTGTTGGGCGAAGTCTTTGTCGAGAGGTGCCGCTGTGGAGTTACAGCATAAAGGATTCTACGCACCCAGTGGCAAAGCTAGGAACCGGGTCACTCACAAAAGCAATTATAACATCAACAATGGCGTCCAGCTAGGTGGTCTAGTGGTACTTACCACAAATGAAAAGGTCAACATCTTAAAAGTCGATTTGCTGCTGGTCGAATACGCTTCACTGAACAGCCCGAATAATGGCAAAACCGGTCTGGTGCTTTCTGATTTTTCGGGTGTGATTACTTCATTAAACCATGGTCGAATCGAAAAAGATTTAAAACGCGTTTCCAAATCATATTTCATACAATTAACGAAAGCAAAGAAGCAAACTGGTCAAACAAAGCGTGCGGCTTTAGGCGTTATACTTTTCTTTCCTTTTATTAACGCTGTTCCTGCGTCCCTACCTTCTTCCGTCAGCTGTTCTCTTTATACTGACGACCCGGCCCTTCGGCCCTCCTATCCCTCGATGCCTGTTGCGGTAGAGGCTACACAAGAAGCTCTGATGCGACTGTATTGTTGATCTGATTACTGCTGTTTTCCTCTCAATCCGAGCAAACGTGAGGTCTCTATCTTCTCGATGGATTGCCATCAAGCTAACTTCCAGCTCCATCCTCTTTTGGTCATCTCCCCCCCCCCCTCCGTTTCAATTCCACTCCAACTTTTCATGGAGTCACCTTCAATTGCTCTCATTCCTTTTTTGAACATGTGTCTTCGCTGAAGGCCAAGTTTTTCCTCGTCTCAAGGTTTTACGATGTATCTCTGCTTCCTCACGAGGTTCTCTAAGGAATCCCTTTTTTTTCTGTGTAAAGCTTTTCTCGGGGCCCTTTTCACTTATGCTTTGATCGGATGGCTTCCTATTCTTGACGTTACCAACATTATCAAGTTGAAGGCTTTTACGGAGTGGCTAGTCGCGCCATCACCGCCTGTCTCTTGTGCTCTCCTATTCCACTTCTTCTCACTGAGCCGTCTCCACCTCACCTACGAGTAGCTCATTCTGACTCATTTCGATTTGTCATGTTATGAGCGGACCCTTCGTCTCCCAATTTCTTTTCTCATTTTATTTTTGGCCTGACGTGGAGTAAAAGCAAAGCTCTCCAGATCCTTCTGCAGAGCTTTTGGATCCACTTACATGTACTTGCTCATATTTTTTCCTATTCCTCCTAGGGAGGTTCTCTTTGCCTCCCCTCCCTCTACTCCTTAGAATTTGTCTTCCTTCACTGTGGATCTGACTCTTTTCTCTGCATGCTCCAGCTCTGACCCTCCTTTTTCTCGCCAAGGTGCGGCTCTCGTTCACCTCTACTCTCTCCCATCTCACGATCTGGTGATGTGGACAGATGGCTCTGTTTCTTTTTCCCTTTGGCAAAGACGGCTCTGGCGTATTAGCCAACTGCTCGCTTTGTGACGCTGAGACCACGCTTTCTGTTTCGGCAGGCAGGCCCACAGTTTGTTGAAGTTTTTCCGCTGAAGCTTGCGCCATTCTGTAAGCTGTCCGTTGATTTCGGCAACACCAACAAGTCTGCCATTTGTCATCTCTTCTCTACCTGTCAGACTCTCAATCTGTTCTCAACACACTGTTTTCTCCTCCATCTTTTCTTTTGCCCAAACCCTCTGTCAGGAGTTGTCTTTGCTCTCTCTCTTTCTTTCCTCCTGTACTATCAGGCTACAATGAATCCCCATACAGTTAATTTTTTCGGTGTACGACGCAGCTAATGAGCTAGCCTGGCGGGATGCGCTACTCCTGCCCTCTGCAGTCCCGTGTATTTTCTCTCCTCCTAACTTTTGTATCCATTCTTCTCTTTTATCGGACTGGAGGCGCACTGCCTCATCAAAATTCTTTGACACACGTGTCCCCTCGGTGTCCACTGAGGAACTTGTGTTTCCTTATCATGCTTGCTGTGTTTTCTGTCGTCTTTGCTGCAACGAACACTGCCTTCTGCTAAGGTCTTATTTCTCTAGAATCGGCAGAACCAAGAATGCTTCATGCAGAGCTTGTGGTCATGCGACTGAGGACACCTCTGATCTGATTCTGCACTGTCCAGCTACGGACTGTTTGCGCCGCTTGCTTTTTGGCTACTCTCTGTCTCTTTGCAACCTCTGGGACAGGCCCTAGAGAGTTTTCCGGCTTCTGGGTGTGCATGGTCTTCCACTATGCCCCATCCTTCGAAAGGGATCAGGTAACAACAACAACAGATATTTTTTTGTAACTTTGATGCCTCAGAAATACAACCACAATTTTGTACATATGACTGGGGGCAGTAGAGTAGCTGGAAAATAATTCTTGGGGAGTAAAACAAATTTTTTGCTGGTCGTGGTGATGGATTAGCTCTGTTGCAAATTGAAAATTGATGTTGGATGGTGACGACGACTCTTTTTCGCCTGGCTGCATTGTCAGACGGGATATAATATCGAAGTTTAACCAAAGAGGAAAAAGGAGACAAAAAATGAAGTTGGCTTCCTTGAGGGAAATATTTTGGAATCAAGTGAAGAAGCACCAGGCATCTATGTCTGAGAAAAGGTGGAGTGATTAAAAGTTACTTAAGGACAAGTTTTCGCAAGGTCTAAATGTAATCAATACGTTACAACTTGGAGCAATCACAGCCAATTAAATAAATATTTGTATTATAATTTTATTTATTACTAAGATAATAATTGGATCTGATTTCAGATCTATTTTAATCCAGGGATGTGAAAGCGGCTATTTCGTCAAACGTTTCCGCTTCCACACTTATCGCTTCCGTCCTTCCGCTTGCACTAACAAAAAACGAAAAAACGACCGTTGACGATTTTTTTAAACTTTTGTGGGTCTGTAACCTGCCTTCTCCTACACTTTATCATTTTGAGGAGACAAAAATCTATCCGTATATTGCTATTACTTTTCCTACTTTGCTCAAGCTTATTGTTCCGAACTACTCGGTGCTTCTTTTTCTTAGATATTAGAACTCGTGTTGAATGTAGGACAGTGCTTTTCAATCTTTTTGTCATCCCGGAACCCCTAATGTACTTTCGCGTTTGTCACGGAACCCCACTAACAAAAATTTAGAAATCACGAATTGCTTGCAAGAAAATCAAATGTTTCGTTACTACACTTGAAAAAACAATTAAACACTTTAACAACTGTTATTACAAGTTCCTTCACTACTTACAACCACTTTTACAACACTTAACCTAATGCTTCTCAGATCTAAACCGTAGGACTAGATATTACAGCTCTCGATAATAACCTGTCGTCACAACAATAAATTAGACGATATAGCGCTGATTTTCCCTCTCTATCCTCAAATAACTCCGACTTTGAGTTAACTTTAACTCTTATCATCAATGCGACTTTCTATTCGTCTCCAAAACGTGTATTAACTCTGGTATTTTTATATAATGAAGTGCGAAATTTCTGTCGTATATACAGTTTATTAAGCGAGCAAAATTGAACTGCACCAATCAACAGCCGTCTCAACGTGGTGGTGCGGTCCCCAAACCCGTTTGAATTGGGTCGAAATGGTTGTTGTCCTCCCCGAGAATCCCAGTTACCCCGGGTACCCCCTCACACAAACCATTTTTTCGCCGTTCTGCCCCCTAAACGACCGCAGAGGGGCAGCACACAGCCTCTTTAACATCGGCCTGTCTTCTCTCTTCTTCTATCTTTCACTTTCCCGTCTCCTCATTCTTCTCCTAATGAGCCTCAACGTTCATTCTAACCCTGGCCCCATCTTTTCCTGTTCAGTGTGCGCAGAAAATGTGACCTGGCGGGGTAGATCAGTGCAATGCTGCACCTGTTCCAAGTGGGTTTATTTAAAGTGCTCACTACTCTCCTTTTCTAGATTCAGAACTCTAGGCAGCTCTCATTTCTGGAGCTTCCCTCTCTGCTGCTTTCCTGCTTCTTCTGTAGATCCCACACCTACCGACACTGTGACTTCCTCCTCGTACTTATCAAGCTTGTATACCTCCACTGCTCAATCTGGCTCATCTGGCCTCCTCTGCTAATGCAGCACTCCCGCCCCACCCTCACCTTCAAACCCCTTATCCTTTTTCCGCCCACTTTGCATCTTCTCCCTTTGCACCCTCACCACCGCCTCATGCTCCTAGCTGTTTCTCTTTGCCTCTTGTTTCTTTTTCTCCTCCCTGACTCCCTTGGAGGTTTTCAATGGAATGCTGGGGATCTCCGAGTCAGGAGCACCGAACTTATACACTTTGTTTTGTCTCATCTCGTTGACCTTATTTGTATCCAGGAACCTAACCCTAACTTATCTTCCTCTTTCCAGATCCCTGGATTCTCAGCTGTGCGATCTAATTGCACCCACTCCCAGTCTGGTATTTTTTCTACTGATGTCACACACCCTAGCAGCGGCGTCATCATTTTCGTCGGGCAGAGCTTATCCTTCTCTGAACTTTCTACCTCCTCTCTCTCTTCGCTTGACCCCTACTATGAATATGTAGGGGTCAACATCTCTCTAAACAACTCCTCCTCGCTCTCATTCGTTAATGTTTATGCTCCCCTATTCGCTCTTCTCCGACGGATAGCAAAACCGACTCCTTTTCTCCCTCCACCCTTCCCTCTTCCAGAAATCTCTTTATTATGGAGAACTTCAATTGTCATCATCCCCCCTGGGACTCAAAAGGTACTTCGTAACCCTTTGGGGAGAAAGTATTCGATTGGGCCATCCTCTCTGACCTCCTCCCTTTAATGACTCCGACATACCTACTCTTCTCCATCGCTCCTCTGGCAGTCGCTCCTCCCCTCACATTTCCTTTGCTCCCTCCTCTATTGCCCTATCTTGCTCGTGGGAGGTGCTTCAGGACCTGGGTTCTGATCACTTACCAATTCTGCAACCCATCCCTCTTTCTCCGGTTTTTCTCCCCAACAAATGTCTCCCTTTCTTCAATTTTCAGAAAGCTCGCTAGGATGACTTTGTTTTTACTTTGACTCTCACTGTCCTTCTGCAGAGGAATACTCGTCTCTTTCTCTTTCCTCTGCTGCTGCTCTCTTTACATCTTTGACACTGAATTCCCTCCTTACAATTTGGTGCTCTGAACAGACGACTCTGTTCCTTTATTTTTTTGGCAAAAGCGGCTCTGGCGTACTTGTTAACTGCTGTCTCTGTGGCACTGAGGCCACCCTTTTTTTTCAAAAGGCCCAGTGTGCTCAAGTTTTTCCGTTGAAGCCTGCGCCATCCTGCAAGCTCTCCGCCGGTCTTGGAAGCACCAACAAGTCTGCCACTTCTCTTCTCTCCTCCTATCTGACTCTCGTTCTGTCCTCACCTCCGTCTTTCCTTTTACCTCAATCTCTCTGGTAGATCTGGCAGGAACTGTCTTCTCTCTCCTCCTGTTTTATCAGGCGACCGTGGGTCCTCGGACACTCGTTTCTCCCGGATAACGACGCGGCTGATGAGCTGGCCAGACGGGGGCGCTACTCGTAACCCTTGCAATCCCTTTCGCTCCTCTTATCTCTCGTATCCACTCTTCTCTTTTCTCGGACTGAGGGCGTACTGTATCATCTAAATTTTTCGACATGCAGGTTCCCTTGATTTCCACCGAGGAACTTGTGCTCCCTCGTCAGGCTTGGTGTGCCCTCTCTCGTCTTCATTGCAACGGACACAACTTACTGTCAAGCTTTTATTTCTCTAGGATTGGCAGAATCGAGAATTCTTCTTGCAGTGCGTACGGACACCCGTCCCAGGACAACTCTCATCTCATTCTGCACTGTCCAGCTACGGTCTCTTTGCGCCGTTCGTTCTTTGACAATTTTCTGTCTCTCTACGACGTCTGGTCGAGGCTCAAGGGAGTTGTCCAGATTCTGGGTTCCATGGTCTTCCACCATGCCCCCATCTCTCGAAAGGGGTCGGATAACAACAACGACAACAACAACAGCAAAATTCAAATTACCAGAAGCACTATTACGTAACAAAGGGAGTTAGCAAAATCAGATGTTCTTAAAGTTGTAAACAGAATTACCTCACAATCTGCAACTTGCTATCACAAGATTCCATTACTAACTATTTACATAAACGGAACACCACTGCATATAAGAAATCATTATACTGAAACAAGAAATAAACACTAGTAATAAACAAAAAACCTTCGCGGTCCCCTCATGGAACTCTTAAAACTCACGGAACACAAATACATGTTTTGCGAAACCCCTGTTGAAGAGTACTGATGTAGAATGATCAAATTGTTTCCGTCGTGAGTAGTTTCTTTTTCAACGTTTTCAACCCTCTAACCAAGGTTAATTAGGTTTAATCAAATCATCATTTCATTAGCAACGTTTCATTGTTCAAACTACCTTTTCCTTACCCGTAATCGATACAAAATGTGATGCTAGTTATACCTTTTCTTGTTCTCTCGCGCTACTGATATTGCACGTTCATTCACTTTTGTAGTGCAACTTCATCGTTTAATCCCCATCGGGAAATGGACAAAACGTTTTCGCCAAGCTACTCTCAAGTCAAATAACCTATGTGGTAGAAGTTGACTCTCAAGTCAAATAACCTAGAAGCGGTAGAATTTTCGTGTTTCCGCTTCCACAGAAAAAGGACCGCTTCCACTTCCACATCCCTGTTTGCATTCCTCAGTTTTAGAAAAATCGATCTACTTAAATAATAGAAGTTTGGTCGGTCTATAACATGAAAGCGAGAGGGATACTGTCTTTGAAATTCAAACATTAGAAAAATATTTGCAGCTTAACTGAAAAAGTGCCATTTTGGCCTTTAGCATTCGGGTGCTAAAAATTGTATTTGCACCCAGCAAGAAAGTTGAAATAGTAGCCAGTGTAGTATCATAAAACACGTAGGCGCTGATTCCGCAATTGCGTGATTACAAGTGCACGCTTGTAGCACGTTTGAGGTTTAGTACAACACCCTTACTTATACAACTACTGATCTATGTACGATAGTTTGCGCTGCTTGAAAAAGAAATTGTGCATTGAGTGCTCTTAGAGAGGAATACGCACGTCTACATTTATATGATCTTAAAAAATTTTCGATTTGGGTTCCCTGTCTAGGTTGCAGAAAGAAAATTTTTTCAATTTCTCATGGATTCTCTGTTGCGTGCAGGTGGAGCACGTGAAAATTTGCTCCTCTTACAAAGCTAGAATAGTAAAAATGGCGATTACAACATGTCTTTCATACAAGACTAGTTTTACGAGACAAATTATCTTCTTGTGCTCATAAATAGCTAGAACGAATGAGATGAGTATTGGGTTAGGCAGTGGTTTACGAAACGTTGGGCCTGCTGAACCAGAAATCAGGACAAAATGCAAGAATGAGCTCATGCATAAACGTTGTAACCGTAGGCTGCTGCAATCGCTACCCAGAATTCAACAATTAATTGCAAAAATTACAGGATGATGAGAGATATAAACGATACAGTAACCTAATTAATGCTGGTGAGTGGGGATTCAATGCAGGATTGGGATAGCCTGAGGCAAATACCATAGTGACTCGTTTACTCTAGAGTTGCTATATTTCCGGATTTTTTCCTTGGGTGTTTGTGATTTTAACATCAAACGCAAAAAATTTGTAAAGTTGTTGTAATATCCGGGATTTCACCAAGATCTCATAGAAAGTTGGTTCTAAAAATTGGGAAGTAGTGATGATTAATGATCTAACGTTCTATTATCGTTTTAATTAAAGGTAAAACATGATTATTTGGAGAACGCATCGGACATTTAGTGTAAAAATGGAAATTTACCACCAGCAAAACAGGTCGATAGAAACGAAATATCTTTTACCTTCTTTTTCTTGGAAAACTGGATTGAAACTAAAAATAATTATGTGGGACTGTATCACAATCAATGGAGTTCTGCATGACCCCGTATCTTCGTAGTCATAGGACTTCTGAGAGCAGCGCCTCTACCAATAGGGCTGCGGTTCAACAAACAACTTACGTTCTCCTCTCCCTTCAGGAAATCCTGGCGGTGCCATTAATAAGTTAAGGATGTAATTGCTTTTTGTTTTGTTTGAAAACAAAAGTTACAATGGTGCCGCTTCGGACCACTAATAGCAAGTGCTACCCATTGAGATAAGCCAACAGCACATCCCTAAATTAACACTTTTCCACAATCAACGTCATACTCAAAGCTGCATTTTAGCTTTCTTCAATTACAAAGTCAAGCACACCTACTTGAAAGTCATTGAAAGCATAAAAAGTTACGGATGCATTCTTCCACGATGATTCCGACATTGTTCGCTGTTCACCTGCTCTGCTCCACAGCAAATAGCGCTGACTTCTAATAATAAACATACATCGTGAACAGAACTTGCATTTTCTAGGTGACTAGTGGTAGGGGAACTAATTATCTCTTTGTACAAACAGACAGCCAGAACGGCTATCAACAAAGCGGTTGAAATCCGCGTCTGGAAAAACAACAGCCTGTAAGTGTTGGAAGATGTTTTCAAGATTATATGAAGTGACCCCAGTTCCCTCCAACGAGTAATCCTATCAAGTTGAAACGATATCCAGCTCATACGATTCTCGACGTGAAGACGCGCTGAGAAAATCTTATAAATCGAAACATGCCTATAGGTCTTTGCCGATAATTATATATCTGGGTGGACATGAAAAAACGTTTCCACAAAATAACGGTATTAAATCATATTTCATTTATTAATTAATTTAAGCGCTAAAGAAACGCTATTAAAGCTGCTAAGCGCCTTATTATAGTGTAACCTGCTTAAAGTTACGAAAAATTATTTACGTCGCAATCAAAATGCCTTATAGAATACGACACAATGATGTTACAATTTAAGATAATTTTTTAAATCCGCAACTTTCAATGGCAGAGAGCAATGAACATACAAAAAACTTTACCCCTGTAGGAGCAACATGACGTTATAACAAAGGCTTCTAAATAAAATTTGTTTTTTAATCAACAAAAATACGGAGCTTCTAAATGCGGTTAAAAGCTTTTGCGTGAGATATTAAAAAACTGCTTCCAATAAAAATTTTTAAAACAATATGAGCCTTATATGCGTCAAAATAACCGATCTTTTTATAGCTTACTTTTCCTTTCTATTGAGCGATCAAAATATAGCTTTGCGTCGTCACAATGCATTCTATCGATTCTAAAACTAGTCTGGCAAACTTTTCAGTGAGCTTTTATCAAACAACTATCGGGTAGAGTAAGAGCAAGCGTTTACAGCAATCACGCTAAGCAAATTCTGTGTAATGTTACACTTTGGCAAACGATGGCTTTTACTTTAACATATGAGTACACATGTCATTACACAAAATGTTAACTTTTTGTGCTAAGGAGGCGGATAAAATCCTGCAGCAGTTAACATTAAAACTACACATCTGTTCCGCTTTGCCACACGTAAACAAAAGGATCATTTCACTATTTTGCGAAAATGTAATGATCGAAGTAGTCAGTTTAGCTCTTTAGAAAATGTTTGCAGCAATTATGAAGTTCATTCCACGATGTTTTTTTTTCATGTAAATTTTTCATCCTAAGTTGCACGGAATGGTAATCACTGCAAGTTTTAGTTGATTTTATAAAAGCAAAAATAATATATCTGCGTATGTGCTCGTGAACATTCTTGCGTATCCGCTCGTGCTCTGTTTTCAAGTGTTTTGTGATACTATATCACTGCGAAGGATAGACAGCTTGGCCCTACCACCTGCCTGCCACATGAAGTCTTGGGTATGATTCAACAAGAAAATCAAAACCAAGTCTACTGACCGCCAAAAAAAGTGTTCAGTTTGAGCAGAAATTACAACGCAGCAATACTTCTGGCTTAATTCACCTACAGGAAGCAAATGCAAGAAATTCGGGGAGGTACGGCTTCTTCCGCAGCCTACCGCTATTTCTGTAATTGCATAAACTATTTTGGAGCCTACTTACAATTTTTACTTAGTTCTTTTGTGCTTATTGAAAGGAACAATAAAAGATTGCAAAATAATAGGTTGTTTGTGAGTGAAACCAGTCTAGATTTAAGGGTAAGAGAAACTGAATGTGAATTATAGTCCATGAAATCCAAACTTTGAAGATATCCTAAAGAAATCAATCACCCTGCGTAACATAGCACCAGAGGTAAATTTTTTGCTTAAAAATAGCATAATAGGCTCACCGAAATCGGTTACAAAACGTGTGAATGATCTATGGTTTCTCTCGCTCTATGCCGGCACCGGGAACATAGGCGCTGGCTCGAGGTAGAAATTATAATTCAAAAAGGAACGCACCAAGCCACTAAATAGCTTATTTTTGCAATCGCTAAAACGATCACTTTGTTGGCACCCGCTCCCAATTTTGACTTTTTCTGCTTCAACATGTTATAAGTAAAACTGCTTTTAAAG
Source organism: Trididemnum clinides (assembly GCA_963675345.1). NCBI lineage: Eukaryota > Metazoa > Chordata > Ascidiacea > Aplousobranchia > Didemnidae > Trididemnum > Trididemnum clinides. The sequence continues at coordinate 29,206,765 of OY776305.1, read as the reverse complement.
ATTATTTTGCAACTCCGATTCTCTTGAGAAACCATAGCCACCGACCAAATCCATCAAGTAGTCGAGTTCGAATAACAAATATTATTAAATCAGCTGCTACAGCAATTCAAAATCCACCTCGTAGAATAGCCCACGATGATATGTGTGAAACGTATGAGGAAAATGCAGCAGCTTTAGCTTAGGCAACATATTGTGTCTAAGCCAAGCTGTCCGACGAAAACGAAGAGATGTTTCAACATATTGGAAGTCCTAGCACATTAGGACGCAGACTTGGTGGTACCGTCTAATTTAAAATAAACAACGCCGATTTCTTCTTAATGACAACTGTCCTAATGATGGGAAACGAATCGTCGTTTTTTCAGCAGCTCAGCAATTCGCAACTCTATGTGCAGCGATACATTTAAAATCTCACCAAGGTTTTTTTCAAGTTCAAACCACTGTACAAATCTTACAAAGCAACAATTTGATGCCTAAAACTTTTGTATTACCACCAAATAAACCGCAAGCCAATATCGTGAATTGCGGACAAAAATAAAAAAACTGAATATTGATCACTTGCCAGATCAATGCAGATTGATTATGATTTGACAGCTAGAAAGAAAAAAACAAAATTTTCAACTGTGCACTTTTTAGGGGGTTGTTTTCACCACAAACATTTTCCCGTTCTAACAAGTATCTTTGCTGAAGATGAACTTTTCCTTTATCCTAAGTCCTTACGCTCCATCTCTACTTCCTAAAGTGGCCCAATTAGGGCGCTTTTTTTCCTCCATTAAAATTTTATAGGTCTTTTTTATTTATAATTCACCCAAACGATTTCCTTTTCTCTGCGTTATTAACATTACCAAGTTGTAACGCCTTTACGTTGTTGTTGTTACCTGACCCCTTCTGAGAGATGGGATCATAACGGACGGCCATGCACACCCAGAAGCCGGGAAACTCCCAAGGGCTTGTGACGCTGGATCAGCGGTCCTACAGAGACAAAGACTTGCCTAAAAGCAAGCGGCGCAAACAGTCCGTAGCTGGACAGTGCAGAATCAGATCAGAGGTGTCCTCAGTCGCATGATCACAAGCTCTGCATGAAGCATTCTTGGTTCTGCCGATTCTAGAGAAATAAGACCTTAGCAGAAGGCAGTGTCCGTTGCAGCAAAGACGACAGAAAACACAGCAAGCATGATAAGGAAACACAAGTTCCTCAGTGGACACCGAGGGGACACGTGTGTCAAAGAATTTTGATGAGGCAGTGCGCCTCCAGTCCGATAAAAGAGAAGAATGGATACAAAAGTTAGGAGGAGAGAAAATACACGGGACTGCAGAGGGCAGGAGTAGCGCATCCCGCCAGGCTAGCTCATTAGCTGCGTCGTACACCGAAAAATTTAACTGTATGGGGATTCATTGTAGCCTGATAGTACAGGAGGAAAGAAAGAGAGAGAGCAAAGACAACTCCTGACAGAGGGTTTGGGCAAAAGAAAAGATGGAGGAGAAAACAGTGTGTTGAGAACAGATTGAGAGTCTGACAGATAGAGAAGAGATGACAAATGGCAGACTTGTTGGTGTTGCCGAAATCAACGGACAGCTTACAGAATGGCGCAAGCTTCAGCGGAAAAACTTCAACAAACTGTGGGCCTGCCTGCCGAAACAGAAAGCGTGGTCTCAGCGTCACAAAGCGAGCAGTTGGCTAATACGCCAGAGCCGTCTTTGCCAAAGGGAAAAAGAAACAGAGCCATCTGTCCACATCACCAGATCGTGAGATGGGAGAGAGTAGAGGTGAACGAGAGCCGCACCTTGGCGAGAAAAAGGAGGGTCAGAGCTGGAGCATGCAGAGAAAAGAGTCAGATCCACAGTGAAGGAAGACAAATTCTAAGGAGTAGAGGGAGGGGAGGCAAAGAGAACCTCCCTAGGAGGAATAGGAAAAAATATGAGCAAGTACATGTAAGTGGATCCAAAAGCTCTGCAGAAGGATCTGGAGAGCTTTGCTTTTACTCCACGTCAGGCCAAAAATAAAATGAGAAAAGAAATTGGGAGACGAAGGGTCCGCTCATAACATGACAAATCGAAATGAGTCAGGGTGAGCTACTCGTAGGTGAGGTAGAGACGGCTCAGTGAGAAGAAGTGGAATAGGAGAGCACAAGAGACAGGCGGTGATGGCGCGACTAGCCACTCCGTAAAAGCCTTCAACTTGATAATGTTGGTAACGTCAAGAATAGGAAGCCATCCGATCAAAGCATAAGTGAAAAGGGCCCCGAGAAAAGCTTTACACAGAAAAAAAAGGGATTCCTTAGAGAACCTCGTGAGGAAGCAGAGATACATCGTAAAACCTTGAGACGAGGAAAAACTTGGCCTTCAGCGAAGACACATGTTCAAAAAAGGAATGAGAGCAATTGAAGTTGACTCCATGAAAAGTTGGAGTGGAATTGAAACGGAGGGGGGGGGGGAGATGACCAAAAGAGGATGGAGCTGGAAGTTAGCTTGATGGCGATCCATCGAGAAGATAGAGACCTCACGTTTGCTCGGATTGAGAGGAAAACAGCAGTAATCAGATCAACAATCCAGTCGCATCAGAGCTTCTTGTGTAGTCTCTACCGCAACAGGCATCGAGGGATAGAAGGGCCAAAGGGCCGGGTCGTCAGCATAAAGAGAACAGCTGACGGAAGAAGGTAGGGACGCAGGAAGATCATTGATGGAAAGAAATAAAAGTACAGGGCTACGAACGGATGCTTGCCGAACACATCAACGGATTCGAAAGGAGAGACTTGCGTGATTTTGATAAACCACGCAAGTGCGCATATCAGAAAGAAATGATTGATTCCAACGAGCAAGCCAAGGAAATGGGCCAGCCGAAATAAGTTCTTAAAAGAGAGTGGGATGCCAGACAGAGTCGAAAGCCTTGGAGAAGTCGATCGTAGCAAGATTAGTTCGAGAACCCCGCTTGGGTTTGTTAAACCCATTGGAAATGGACTGAGAAAGATAAAAAATTTGATCAATGATAGACGGTGCAGGGCGGAAACCGGCCTGTCAGGGAGAGAAAATAGTGTTAGACTCCAGAAAGAAGAGTAGGCGAGATAGAATCATTCGTTCAAAAAGCTTTGAGATGCAGGAAGTGACAGAGATAGGCCGAAAGGAAGAAAGAGAGTTGAGAGGCTTTCCTATCTTATGGATGGGAATTAGAGAAGTCGTCTCCCAGATGGAAGGAAAGAAATGCAAAGACCAGGAAAGACTGAAAATGTCAAAAAGAAAATCCATGCCAGTGCGAAGAAGGTGCTTTAGCAAGGGATAGACCACTGTGTATGGGCCAGTAAGATTGGACGAGTAGAGATCTGTAGCAGCCGTGAGAAATTCAGCGGAGCAGAAGAGAAAGCAAAAAGACGAATGAGACTCCTTGTTGCTCGTGATCCGTTGGTGCTCGGACAGGTATCCTTTGGCTCTGCTGCGCAAGGTCTTTTGGCTGGGAAACAAAAAAGTAGGATCTCAGGTAGCCGGCGTAGACCGATGTTGACTCTCTGGGAGAAGAACAGTTGAGGAAGTTAAGAGAGGAAGAAGATGAGGAAAATGAGCCAGCAACAGAACGGAAGAGAAAATAGACTGACTTAGGGTCAGATTTGGGAGAGAGAGAGAAAGACGACCATGTCGCCTGCCATACTTCAGCCTTGGCTTTGGCGATGACGGATGAGGCATATCGAGAGGCAGAGATGTAAGCCTGACGATCTTCATCACTTCTATGAGCGGTAGCAAAAGCCTTACGTCTTTCGTTAACCGCATCTTCCACTTCAGGAAACCACCAGGCTTGAGATTGGCGTTTGACGCAGCCAAAAGGAATAAAAAATTTGGCCGCATTCAATACCAGATAAGTAAAGCAGCAGCAGAGCAAAAAAAAATAGACGAGTATTCCTTTTCAGAAGGACAGTGAGAGTCGAAGTGAAAGGAAAATTTATCCCAACGGATTTTCTGAAAATTGTGGGAAGGGGACCGTTCGTTAGGGCGGAAGACCGGAGAAAGAGGAACAGTAAGTAGGATTGGTAAGTGATCAAAACTCAAGTCCTGAAGTACCTTCCAGAAGCAATAAAGAAAATGAGAGGAGGGAGAAAAGGAGATGTTAGGAGAGGAGCAACAGACCCGAGGAGGCAATGAAAAAGGGTTGGTGTGTCAGGGTCATTGAGAGGAAGGGGTGCGGAAAGATAAAACATTTGAATACTTCCTCCCCGCGGGGTTCTGAAGTACCTTTTGAGTCTCAGAGGCGGTGATGGCAGTTGAAACGTCCCACAATAAGGAGAGTTTTGAAGAAGGTAAAAATGGAAGAAGAGAAGGAGTCGGTTCAGCTATCCGTCAAAGAAGAGCCAAAAGTGGGAGCATAACCATTGAGAAAAGAGCGAGAAGGAATGATTTAGTGATTTGTTGAATCCTACTTAATCAGAAAGGGGGTCAAGCGAAAACAGAGACGAAGTATAAAGTTCAGAGAAGGATAGTCCTAGCCTGATGAAAATGATGACGTCACCGCTAGCGTGCGGATCACCAGGAGAAAGAATGCCAGATCGGTTGCAAGTGCAATCAAATCGCATACCAGAGTATCCAGAAATTTGGAAAGAGGAAGATGAGTTAAGGTTGGATTCTTGGATAAAGGTAAGATCCTCGGGATGGAGAGAGATAAAGTGGAGAAGTTTAGCGTTCCTTGAAAACCTCGAACATACCATTGAAGAACCCTGAACAAGTCAGCGGAGTAAGAGGAAGGAGGAGGAATAGGATAATAGCAAGAAACTTAATGTGGTGGGGAAGGTTCAGAGGGAGAAGATAAAAAGTGGGTAGAAGGGGGTAGGAGGTTTGAAGACGAGGGTGGAATGAAAGCGCTGCATTGGAAGAGGGGGATTACATGTACTAGGTTGAACAGTGGAGGTATACAAGCTGAAGGAGTTCGAAGAGGTAGACACAGTATTGGATGGTTGGGAACCTCCAAAAGAAGCAGAAACACTGCAAAAGAGGACAGCTCCAGAAATGAGAGCTGCCTAGAGTTTTGAATCTAGAGAAGGAGAAAAGTGAGCACCTTAAATGGACCCATTTGGAGCAGCTGCTGCATTGCACGGATCTACTTCTTCAGGTCACATTTCCAGCGCACACTGAACAGGGAAGACGAGGCCATGATTAGGATGAACGATGCCGCTTATCAGAAGAAAAAATAGAATAAAAAGACGGGCAAAAGAAAGGCAGGAGAAGAAAGAAAATAGTCGACCAAATTCAGAGAAGCTGCGTGCTGCACTTCTGCAATCGTTTAGAGGGCAGCACGGCAAAAAATGATTTGTGGGATGGGAGTGCCCGGGGTGACTGGGACCCTTGGGAAGGTCAATAGCAATTTCGATCCAACCAAGAAGACATTGTCACGTAATTGGTGCAGGAACGCCTTTATCGAGCGGCCGGTCGCGCCTTTGCCAGCTGTCTTTAATTCTCACTTATCCCTATTTTTCTTTTGGAGGCTTCTCTACCACCCCTGCGATTCACCCGGATCTTCTCTCAAAGGTTTCTTTATCTATCATCCGCTTTTCTTTCACACAAAGTAAAACCAATGCTTTTTAGATTCTTCTGGAGAGATATTGTATCCATTCACCGCTCATACTCTCTCCTTCCTCTTCCAAGAAGGTTTCAACACTTGGTATTTTCTTCACCCTGGATTGTTCGTTTCTTCAGCAAGGAGCTCACCTTCACAAACCAAGATCTCGCTCTGACCCCCTTTTTCTCGTTTGGATGCTGTTCTTGTCGACCTTGGCTTTCTTCCAAATCACGATGACTCCGCCACTTTTCTTTTTGGCAATGAAAGTTTCGACGTTCTTTGCGTAAAGAAGAAATTACAAAGCCATTAGTCATTACTCAGCATTCTTCGTCGCATTCAATTGCTTGCTTTAGACCCTGAAGTTGCCTTTCCTATTCAGCAGGTCTAGCTGCTTAAGTTTTTCTATTGAAACTGCTGCTATTTTGCATGTCTGCCACTTCTTTTTCTGTGCTTGCTCTTACGCAATCGATCTGTTGTTGTCATGCTTTTCTCTTATCTGTTTGTTTTTTTCTGACACTCCCTGGTGCATTTAGCTGGAAATTTCTACCGTCTCCTCTTCTACGATGCTCAAAGGGAGGATCATATCTTCCGCGTAATAACACGATCGATGATCTGGCCAAAGAGATGCACTGCTTTAGCCATCATCGGTTACTTGTAGCCTCTGGATTTTTACCTCTCGTACTCACTCATGTCTTCTTTTGAACTGGAGGAGTACTATCTCATCAAATAATTTGATACATAGGTACCCTCCGTCTCCACTTAAAAACCTGTGTTTTTTCGTTGTGCTTATTGCGTTTTCTCTTGTCTTCGCTGCTACGGACAAACCCTTATTTTAAATGCTTTTCTCACCAGAATCTGGAATTTTTTTGTGAAGCGCCCTGGTCGACTCAGAGTGAGATAAGATGTGTTTCGACTCAAAACACATCTCATCTCACTCTGTTCTGCAATAGACTCTTTGGTGACACTCTCTATCTTTGCAAACTCCGGTCTAGGCTGTGAATAGTTGGCTCGCACGTTAGGTTTTATGGTCTTTTGCCTTACCCCCATTCCAAAGAAAAGGCTAGGTAAAAACAACATGCCTGTGACATTATAAAAACTGTTGAGCAGCAAAACTGCAAAGCACTTACGTTATGTTTTGAGGTTTATCCGCCGCTCCAGATCCAACTCCCAAACCATACATATAAACGAGAGAAATTGAAGTATCTTTGTCGGCGTTGATGTAATTGTGATTGTTCTTCAATGAAATGTTGACATAAACATTGAGAATGCCCATCGACTTTCCGTACATGTCATAGGCAAAGTGAAGACATACAGGGCCGTCCGATTTTGATTTAATAACTGGTGTCACCATTCGAGCAATATCTCCAGGTTGACTCGGTTTCGACGCTTCAAGGTAAACATACCAACCTTGATAAATAACATCAGAATTGCTGATAAAACTTTGTTGTATATCACTTTTGTACAACAGCGGCAGCCTATTTCAAAAAAGTTTCTCATACTAAGTGTTTATAACTAATCGAAAATTCGTATTACCCCACGCAATATTACGTAGTCCACGCCAGTAGTGCCCAAAGATTTTACGGTTGGGGTCACATTTTACAAATCTGAAATCTTGAAGCCGCAAAAAGGCCATTTTTTACCGTTTAACGGGTCTAGGTAAAGACATTTTTTTCGGAGACCAACTTTCTAAAGGCATTATCTGTTCTTAGTTATTATTATTATTATTACGCGTATGAGCTCATGCTCTGTTTGCATGTCTTTCGTCAGACTGGGCCACCACGACGGGTAGACTGCCCGGCCCCACCATCTGTCTGCCACATAAAGACGGAGGCGTCCGGTTAAGTGCCTTGCCCAAGGACACAACAAGCAAGCTTGCCGGCTTGTTCTCCACACTATCCCTTAAGTGCTGAGCGCCAAGCAGGGAAGCTGTGAATACCATTTTTTAAAGTCTTTTGGTATGACTCGACAAGGGAAATGAACCCCAGGTCTACCGACTGCGAAGCGGACGCTCTAACCACTACACCATCGCGCCTGTTCTTAGTTGATCAACATTCTATCTCAAATTTTGTTTACGACAGTTGCCCCTCTTCGCGCGGGAAGCACTTTGGACACTTTTGGTCTACACTGTTATAAGATGTTAGAAAATCTACAATGTATTTGACGTCTAACTCTCAAGCCACCAGCAGTCAAACCAAAAATATTTCAGAAGCACTCTTTCAGGCAAAAGTAAGGGTCAATAATCTATGGAATAACAATATATGGTAGTAGACCTTGAGAGTTGCTCGAAGCGTCACCGTTTGGACCCGTCAGATCAGAATGCGTTGATCCAGTTGATCTTATCCAAGTAAAATCCGGAGAAATAATCTCATCAGAAAAACCACATGATGACGATGAGAAATCGCATTGGAACAGAACTGCATTCTTTTCTTCATTTTTTTCTTCTGCAGCAATTCGGGAGCTGACGATTGCTCGAAACCCTATGCAAGTTCTAGTAGTAACGTTACATCAAAAGTAATATCAGCATATTCACACGTAAGTTTAAACGTGAGCTTCATATTCTTAAATCATTGCAGGGCTGCTTCATTCGGCCATGGGCCCGTTCTCAAGCTTTGTTCACATTTCGCAAGCTCAGAAAAATTCCAAGCCCTTTGGAACCGACGTCAAAGTAAACATGTGAATTAGCTGCTGGTAACTGTAGCTTGCAATACAACTTCATAATAAATAAAATTCTTCGGAGTTAGAATTATTCAGTAAAGACAACCTAAGCTTCAAGCTTGTAAAAACAAATTGATGCAAACTCAGATAGTAGTTGAAGAAGGTCTATGTAGCATCAACAATTCATTGTGGGATTTAAGTGACTTCCAATATCCAATCTGCTCAATTTGTTATTACTTTCTGTGCATACCTTTGTAAGTTAAATATATCATGTAATTTTGCCTTCACGTATTGATCTCCTGACAAATTATATCTATCATTTGAACTACATATTTTTGTTCTCCAGTTATGGGATATATTTTGTCGGTTGTAGAAGAACATCTTTATGTTCAAACTCGCTACGGAGTTACCTGGACTGCTGACACAGTTCATTTCTATCACAAAAGTCCTTTCCATGCGATCAAGTCAGTCTGGCACAGTGTCAATATTTGTTTCTACAACTAACTGTTTTAGTAAGAAGAAGTGAATTTAGTTTAGTCAAATATAAAGCATGAGATAAACCTATAAATAATATAAGATTGCTCATTTTTACCAAATTCTTTCTAAGCCTGCTATTAGCACTGAGCAAAGTTGCCTAAAGGTGAACAGCTTTGCCTATAAAAACTACCTCGATGATTGGTGGTGGAGTCAGATTTAAACAAAACTGACATATATTGACCGGTGACCACTTGTGGCGGGCTGGAGCAAAATGTTCCCACTTGTTGCGCTAACACATTGATTCCGTTATATATTGTGATATTGTCGGAAGCACATAAAGAATGTGGTTGCAGTTCCACTTCAACGAAATCGATTACCAGCTGCAATGTAAAAGGTTAAATCACATCTCTTACATTTTTGTGTTGAATTATAAGTTTTCTAAGCTGGTGATGAAAACAAACAACTAGCAAAAAATAAAAGACACCTTTTTGTGAACAGCAGAGGAAGCAATAACGTAAAAACATCATTATGTTGAACCACTTTAACGATAAACAAAATATGGAAAAACAAATGTTAAAGAAAATAACATTACAAGCGATTTCAAAAACAATTTTGGCAAATCACATGAAGAAGAATGCAGCAAATCATCCGGTTCCATTTGGGCGCGCCAACAGGATTCTTGTAGGCTGGTAACCAAAACTATAACTCAAGTGGATGTGTGGCTCTAAAAATGGTAACGGCTAAGCAGAGGTCCTCTCCATGGTTGCGTTTGTGGCTTTAACGTTACCTGGAAACCTGAGCTTGTGGAAAATGTCCAAACACAGGTAGTCCCCGATGGATAATTTTCCGGAAAGTTTGGAGAAGTAATTATCCAATCACCATGTGAATCATTCAAGATCTCGGTAGTTTGTGAGCAGGTGTAGTTTACGGCGATGGAGCCTCTTTCAGGATGATGATTCATTGACAACCACGTTCCATCAGAAAAATTGTTAATGTAGCCTGCACCAAAAAGCTTTTAGTGGACTATTAAATCAAGTATTTAAATTAGAAACTCGACATAGGAAGCATGTGACGCACATTTGATAAAATGCTGAGTGTTTGAAGTAATTGGTTGGCGTAGTTTGAGGCAGGGGTTACATGCATCATTGCAACAATGCCCAACTTAAGTGAGATTATACAATCCGAAATTAATGGTATTGAAGTATTATTAAAAAAAGTGTTTCATTTTTTAAGAATAAGATGCCATTGAATACTTAGCATCTTTAAAAAAGTATTTAAAAACATTTTCATAGATTGTCGGTTTGCTGTCGGCATGAATTTCAGGTGTAAAGCTGCTCTGGCCTTGAAAAAACATTTTCCCTGTTTTAGTTTGGTGAAACTAGTAAAATGGGCAGCGCTTCCAATGCCGGAAATTTCAAAAAGGATCTGCACAACAACTTATTCTACAAAAATAGAATATACAACCGTGTCCATGATTATAATCAGCAAAAAAATTGGTGTGGGCCCATTTCAATACTACAAGTTTCCGTGAACATTTAGTCTCAAGTTCTAAACGAAGTAAAAAGCGCTTTAGAAAAGCTTCAACCAATAAAATTACATCGCTATTTAAGTGTCAGTTTAAAGTTATTCTAGGTATTTTCAAGTCGCTTCTCAGCAACGTGGCGCAATGAATTGGTTGCTGTCGTTGTTACCTGGCCCTTCTGAGGGATGAGGCGTGGCGGAAGAACATGCACACCCAGAAGCCGGGAAACTCCCAAGGGCTTGTGACGCTGAACCAGTGGTCGTATAGAGACAAAGACTTGCCTAAAAGCAAGCGGCGCAAACAGTCCGTAGCTGGACAGTGCAGAATCAGATCAGAGGTGTCCTCAGTCGCATGATCACAGGCTCTGTATGAAGCATTCTCGGTTCTGCCGATTCTAGAGAAATAAGACCTTAGCAGAAGGCAGTGTCCGTTGCAGCAAAGACGACAGAAAACACAGCAAGCATGATAAGGAAACACAAGTTCCTCAGTGGACACCGAGGGGACCTGTGTGTCAAAGAATTTTGATGAGGCAGTGCACCTCCATTCTGAGAAAAAAAGAATGGATACGAATGGATACTTTCATACCTCTGCGGACTACAGAGGGCAGGAGTAGCGCATCCCGCCAGGCTAGCTCATTAGCTGCGTCGTACACCGAAAAAATTGACTGTGTGGGGATTCATTGTAGCCTGATAGTACAGGAGGAAAGAAAGAGAGAGAGCAAAGACAACTCCTGACAGAGGGTTTGGGCAAAAGAAAAGATGGAGGAGAAAACAGTGTGTTGAGAACAGATTGAGAGTCTGACAGGTAGAGAAGAGATGACAAATGGCAGACTTGTTGGTGTTGCCGAAATCAACGGACAGCTTACAGAATGGCGCAAGCTTCAGCGGAAAAACTTCAACAAACTGTGGGCCTGCCTGCCGAAACAGAAAGCGTGGTCTCAGCGTCACAAAGCGAGCAGTTGGCTAATACGCCAGAGCCGTCTTTGCCAAAGGGAAAAAGAAACAGAGCCATCTGTCCACATCACCAGATCGTGAGATGGGAGAGAGTAGAGGTGAACGAGAGCCGCACCTTGGCGAGAAAAAGGAGGGTCAGAGCTGGAGCATGCAGAGGAAAGAGTCAGATCCACAGTGAAGGAAGACAAATTCTAAGGAGTAGAGGGAGGGGAGGCAAAGAGAACCTCCCTAGGAGGAATAGGAAAAAATATGAGCAAGTACATCTAAGTGGATCCAAAAGCTCTGCAGAAGGATCTGGAGAGCTTTGCTTTTACTCCACGTCAGGCCAAAAATGAAATAATAGAGGAAGTTGGAAGACGAAGGGTCCGCTCATAACCAGATGTCAGCAGAATATTCAAAAAGTAACTAATACCATGATAAAAAAGTAACAAATCAATTAAAAATGAAAAAAAATTACGAAATAAAGTCAATATGATGATATAATCAATAAAAAACATGTATTTGATGGCGAAAAAAGAGGTGTCCAAAAAAGAACGTTATGTTAAAAAGTAACAGTTAATTTTGTAAATATTTGATCGCGAGAGACGTAATGACCTTTTTTGGAGGCCACCACTAACGTAGATATTGAATTTTGGGCTTTTTTTCGGGGATCAACATTTTTTCTTGCTATTTAAAAAAAAAAAGTGGTGTCGATGAAGAAACCCAATTTAATTTACAATTTTATAAATAATTTTTGCTCTGTATAGTTTAAAATTTATCGTTTAACTCTGAATTTTTTAAACTAAAATATAGGTTAAAAATCAAGTGAAATACCAACAACTTTTGGTAGCGTTGTAACAAAAGTAACTAATTTCAAACTTGCAAGCAAAAGATAACAATTTGTTACCAAAAGTAGCAACTCTGGCAACCCTGCTCATAACATGACTCTGAAATGATTCGGGGTGAGCTACTCGTAGGTAAGGTAGAGACGCCTCAAAGAGGACAAGTGGAATAGGAGAGCACAAGAGACAGGCGGTGATGGCGCGACTAGGCACTTCGTAAAAGCCTTCCAACTTGATAATGTTGGTAACGCCAAGAATAGGAAGCCATCCGATCAAAGCATAAGTGAAAAGAGGCCGAAGAAAAGCTTTATACAACAGAGAGAGGAATTCCTTAGAGAGCCCTCGTGAGGAAGCAGAGATACAGCGTAAGGCCTTGATACGAGGAAAAAACTTGGCCTTCAGCGAAGATACCTGTTCAAAAAAGAAAAGAGTTTGGTCAAAGGTGACTCCATGAAAAGTTGGAGTGGAATTGAAACGGAGAGGGGAGATGACCAAAAGGAGGTGAAGCTGGAAGTTAGCTTGATGGCGATCCACCGAGAAGATAGAGACCTCACATTTGCTCGGATTGAGAGGAAAACAATGGCAATCAGATCAACGATCCAGTCGAATCAGAACTCCTTGTGTAGATAGGAGAGGGATAGAAGCTGGTAAAGGATAGGAGGATAAGAAAGAAGAGAAAAAAGGAAAGAAAGGAAACAAAAAAAGAAAAGAATAGGAAAAAAGAAAGGAAAAAGGATAAAGGATAAAGATAGGAGAAAAAAAGAAAGAAAGGAGAGATAGGAGGGCCAAAGGGCCAGGTCGTCAGCATAAAGAGAACAGCTGACGGAAGAAGGTAGGGACGCAGGAAGATCATTGATGGAAAGAAATAAAAGTACAGGGCTACGAACGGATGCTTGCCGAACACATCAACGGATTCGAAAGGAGAGACTTGCGTGATTTTGATAAACCACGCAAGTGCGCATATCAGAAAGAAATGATTGATTCCAACGAGCAAGCCAAGGAAATGGGCCAGCCGAAATAAGTTCTTAAAAGAGAGTGGGATGCCAGACAGAGTCGAAAGCCTTGGAGAAGTCGATCGTAGCAAGATTAGTTCGAGAACCCCGCTTGGGTTTGTTAAACCCATTGGAAATGGACTGAGAAAGATAAAAAATTTGATCAATGATAGACGGTGCAGGGCGGAAACCGGCCTGTCAGGGAGAGAAAATAGTGTTAGACTCCAGAAAGAAGAGTAGGCGAGATAGAATCATTCGTTCAAAAAGCTTTGAGATGCAGGAAGTGACAGAGATAGGCCGAAAGGAAGAAAGAGAGTTGAGAGGCTTTCCTATCTTATGGATGGGAATTAGAGAAGTCGTCTCCCAGATGGAAGGAAAGAAATGCAAAGACCAGGAAAGACTGAAAATGTCAAAAAGAAAATCCATGCCAGTGCGAAGAAGGTGCTTTAGCAAGGGATAGACCACTGTGTATGGGCCAGTAAGATTGGACGAGTAGAGATCTGTAGCAGCCGTGAGAAATTCAGCGGAGCAGAAGAGAAAGCAAAAAGACGAATGAGACTCCTTGTTGCTCGTGATCCGTTGGTGCTCGGACAGGTATCCTTTGGCTCTGCTGCGCAAGGTCTTTTGGCTGGGAAACAAAAAAGTAGGATCTCAGGTAGCCGGCGTAGACCGATGTTGACTCTCTGGGAGAAGAACAGTTGAGGAAGTTAAGAGAGGAAGAAGATGAGGAAAATGAGCCAGCAACAGAACGGAAGAGAAAATAGACTGACTTAGGGTCAGATTTGGGAGAGAGAGAGAAAGACGACCATGTCGCCTGCCATACTTCAGCCTTGGCTTTGGCGATGACGGATGAGGCATATCGAGAGGCAGAGATGTAAGCCTGACGATCTTCATCACTTCTATGAGCGGTAGCAAAAGCCTTACGTCTTTCGTTAACCGCATCTTCCACTTCAGGAAACCACCAGGCTTGAGATTGGCGTTTGACGCAGCCAAAAGGAATAAAAAATTTGGCCGCATTCAATACCAGATAAGTAAAGCAGCAGCAGAGCAAAAAAAAATAGACGAGTATTCCTTTTCAGAAGGACAGTGAGAGTCGAAGTGAAAGGAAAATTTATCCCAACGGATTTTCTGAAAATTGTGGGAAGGGGACCGTTCGTTAGGGCGGAAGACCGGAGAAAGAGGAACAGTAAGTAGGATTGGTAAGTGATCAAAACTCAAGTCCTGAAGTACCTTCCAGAAGCAATAAAGAAAATGAGAGGAGGGAGAAAAGGAGATGTTAGGAGAGGAGCAACAGACCCGAGGAGGCAATGAAAAAGGGTTGGTGTGTCAGGGTCATTGAGAGGAAGGGGTGCGGAAAGATAAAACATTTGAATACTTCCTCCCCGCGGGGTTCTGAAGTACCTTTTGAGTCTCAGAGGCGGTGATGGCAGTTGAAACGTCCCACAATAAGGAGAGTTTTGAAGAAGGTAAAAATGGAAGAAGAGAAGGAGTCGGTTCAGCTATTCATCGAAGAAGAGCGAATAGGGAGAGCATAACCATTGAGAAAAGAGAGCGAGAAAGAGTTATTTAGTGATTTGTTGACCTCTAAGTGGTCAGAGAAGGGGTCAAGCAAAGAGAGAGACGAGGTAGAAAGTTCAGAGAAGGATAGGCCTGCATGAGCAAAATGATGACGCCACTGCTAGCGTGCGGATCACCAGGAAAAAGAATGCCAGACCAAAAGTGAGTGCATTCAGATCGTAGAGCAGAGTATCCAGTAATCCGAAAAGAGGAAAACGAGTTGAAGTTGGATTTATGGATACAGATGAGGATACAGGATGGACCGAGATAAAGTGGAGAAATTCAGCGCTTCTAAGTAGAATGCCTTCGTCATTCCATTAAAGAGCCCTGAGCGAGTCAGTGGAAAAAGAAGAAGCCGGAGATTTTGAAGAAAAGCCAGAAACATGATGAGATGGGGAAAGTGCAGAGAGAGCAGTTACTAAGTGAGAGGAAGGAGGTTAGCATGTTTGTATGCGAGAATGGTGTGAGGGTGCTGTAATGGCTGAGGGGGCGCAATGGCAGATTGAACAGTGGGGGCATACGTACTGAGGGGCCCTGAAAAAGGATGTCATAGGGATGAATGGTTGGGGATCCCCCAGCAGGAGCACAGACGCAGCAAGAAGGGAAGCTCGACGCGTGGAAGCTGCCTAGAGCATTTAGAGGAAAGTAGTTAGCACCTTAGATGTTCCCATTTGGAGCAGCTGCATCATTGCACCGACCTACAAGGTGTTCCAAAAGTCTTGGGCACATTTCAAGTCCTCATTTCTGCTGATCTATGAATGATAGTTGAATGAAACTGTTGTTATTTTAATGCTAAATTCATTGAGTTTTTTTGTCATGTTGATAATTTTTTCATATATTTTCATGTAGCTTAAATAATTAAAATAACCTAGATCCACCAATGGCTTTCACTCAACCAGAAAAAGCGTTTTGTGTCCTTGAACTTTCAAAAACTGATTCAACGACACTTGATAATAGCGTTCTCTTGCCCCGATATGCTAGGTCTCCAGATGTCACACCCTGCGACTTCTTTTTATGGGTTTCGTGAAACCACTGGTCTATGCGCCTCCCCTTTCCAAAAGATGTAGCTGATCTCAAGGCCGAATAACGGAAGTTGTTGCAACTTGTAACCATAGACAACACAATGATGGAACGCATTTTAGCAGGAATTTGACTATCGGCTTGATGTGTGGCGTATGACTAACGGTGTTCACATTGAACATCTTTGAACATTCTATAAAAAACTTGAGACTGCAAGCTTTCAGAATATATCAGATGCATTGTTATTTCCTTAATAGTTTTTGACATATTCAACGTCAAAATGTGCCAAAGACTTTTGGAACACCCTGTATTTCTTCAGGTTACATTACCAGCGCACACTTCATAGAGTAAGACGGGGCCAGGGTTAAAATGAACATTGCTGCTCGTCAGAAGGAGAAGGAGAATAAGAATACGGGCAAGGAAGAGGTAGGAGAAAAGAAGGAACAAGCGACCGATTTTAAAGAGACAGGGTGCTTTACTTTTGTGGTCGCTCAGAGGGCAGCACAGTGAAAAAAGATTGAATGTGGGGAGTGCCCGAGGTAACTGAGATCATCGGGAAGATCAACGACCAATTCGACCTACCCCAAGCGGGATTGGGGATTGAATCACAAGGTTGAAGCGGTTGTTGATTGCTGAACCAACGAATTGTTTGGTTGGTTGGTTGCTTTACCTCTTTTCTTCCTAGGGATGGAGGTAAACCAGGTTCACGACGCCAACCTAATTGAATTATTCACGAGTGGTTCGAAATCGGCTGCCACTTTTCCCCTAGCCTAGCCCCCTAGCCAACGAATTGGTCGTTGTACTTGTTGTTCACTTGCAAGTCAAGCGTTCAGAGCATTTCGTAGCACGCGATGAGGCCAAAAGGAAGCTTGCGTTGACAGTAACAAAACAACAAGATGAAAGACAACTTGAAAAGAGCAAGGTGACTTCGCGTTCTACTAAACTTCTCGTTCAACTTGCGCTCAGTGAGCACAACAAGTTTTTGTGTGACTTAGCCTTAAAGTTTTTTGACCGGAGGATAATCACTTTAGCTTTACTGGTACCAATACCACTCGAGAACGCACACAGAAAATATTTGGTGCCTTAAAATTTTGAGTGCTTTCTTACAATTGAGGAAGCCTAATGCTACGCCTAACTATAAATGTTTACGTTTCAAATAATGCTTTCAAGCTTTGTTGTAAAAATACTTTCTGAAGTAAGAAAAAATTGAAAATAAATTCCTATAAAAAAACAAATTAAAACTCCACCTCGATACCTGCATTGGAATAAGAACTGTTACTTTGAATGTTGCGATCAGGCGATGGATAAAGATTGCCTTGTACACTCCTAACGGGACGAGCTGAGGCTCTTGCTGCAAACAAAGATTGTTGAGTTAGCTGAAGCAAGACATCAACTCGTGCCACAGACTGCTAATAATTTATTTCAATAAGTTTCACCTAAAATCTGGAAATCTTTTAAACAAGCTGAAGTTTTATTAAAGATGATGAAACCAACTTTATCATAAAATGTTAATATCGTGTACGAGTGGAATAATTGTATTGGCAAAAACAATTATTGCTACGACGCTTGGTTCAAAAACAAAAATTGCTAGTTCAGTAGTGGAACCAAGAATATCAGCACAGGAGGTTGGAAGGTGTTTCAAGAAAAAATTAAAACCCAAGAAGAAATTAAAACGCATCATCTGATGCCAGCATTTTTCTGGTATCTCATGGTTGAACTTAACTTTGACAATGGACATATCACGAGTGAAACATAGAGCTGACAATCTCTGGGGAAATATTAGGAAGTGTGGAAAACACTTTGCACACTGTAAATAGGCCTCTGGAGGGATATATAAAACGATCGTAATATCAAACTTGGAGTCCAAAACATCAAATACTACTAATGCTTCCTAAACCATTTAAAGTGGCATGTCTTCTCAGCTCTGCTGTGCTCTAGCACAATGAAAATTGATTTTCAGCAATAGCTGGGCTGGAGAGTAAGTTGGTACGATCTGCTTGAAGGAGTGTCACTGCATGACGTCGACATTTTTTTAAAAACAACTCCCCAAAACTGCGTGTAGTAACCTAGAAAGTCAAAATTCAAGTTGCAAAACTCAAATGCTTGTTCCAACATTAATTGCAAAAAAATCGCTGAATGTGCTTTTGCAAAGGTTTACGTGTGCAATGTATGAATGCAAAATCTTGATTTTCAAACATTTTGCAACACATTGATTTTCTAAACTAGCAATCGAAACTGAGGTAGAATACAAAAATAGGGCGAAGAACCAGATTTATTATTGTGCAAATCAGCATTTGAAAGACCGAGTAAGATCAAGCTTTTCAAGCCAGAGAGCTTCTTTGTCACACAAATACAGGTAATTAAATTATCAGTGGTAACTAAGTCGAATCTCAACTTTAATTTAAGCCATAGTAGCAAAATTTAACGTCACTGTTGAGAGTTTTCAAGTTTTTTGTTCAAACCGCTTGAGTAGAGTCTTTTCTACAGTGACTTGAATCAACTCCAACGTCATCAGCACTGCCTGATGTATAATTTTTTGCTATGACTTACATAATGATGTAAACACTGTTGTACTTTGTAAAGGGCAATGAGTATTTTTCCAAATGCATGAAACGCTAGATTATATAAGACGCTGTGAACATTATTGCTAACATTTTTGACATGAATTGATCTCTACTACAAAGCGCAATTCTTTCTGTCTGTATGTGTGTGTTTTAACTCCTCCAATACTATTAGGCATACACGTATGAAGCTTGCCACGATTGATCGCCTCTCTAGGGTGAGTGTCATGACGGGGTTTAAGGCGTCATAATAAAAGATTTTTTTTCATTTCTTCGCAGAAAAAACGTTTTTCGCTCAAACAAAAGCCAGCCCACAGTTTATCAACTAGCAAAAATTTTATCGCTTTGAGGTCTGAGATGGCGCCGCACCTAACGCTTGGTTGCACAATATTTTCTATTTATTTCCTCAAAAACTACTGACGGTAGTGTCTCGATCAAAGCTTTTTCGAAAGATATTAACAAGGTGCTTTTGATAAATAATAATCTACAACAATTTAAGTCAAATGGACGATGCGACTAGGCATCCGCGTGGCTCAGTGGACGAATTATAGATGGATCACGGAGTATTCTAAAAGCACATCCATATTCTGTGTTTTTATTCCCTGGGCCAGTTTAGGCCTCATGGAACAAGCTTGCCCAGAACATTTTGGGTTTAGCTCAATCGCCTGCGGACTGGTGTTGGGCGTTTTCCTTCGTCCATGTACAAATGGGGTCTCGCTCCCTCGTCGAATTTGTAAGCCACTGAACAAACCGCAGACCACGTTATTTCAGCATGACTCGTACTTCGGGCACCTTGAGGGGTTGCTGGTTTGACAGTTTTGGACGGCGATACCCGACACTGGCTTAACACCACCACAGCCAGCATCTCATTCTATCGGTAAAGGGATGCCCCCACACGCGAAGAAAAAGATGATGCCACAACATATTCTTTTTTATTTGGGCATTCCAAGTATGCATCTCTTTTTATTGAACGTTTCAAACTTGCTCTATGACATCATAATGCTGTCTGGTACGTACCATTATAGTAAAAAAAGCATGAGGTAGCAGCTACGCGTAAAGATTCTATTCACAGTTATTTTGAAAGTAATCATGTGATATGCAACCTGCTGAAGACGAATAATGCATTACAGCATAAACGTAGTAGTAGATCAACAAATTTTTTTTATAATTGCAATGGCAAGTTGTAATGCTTTCTTACAGTTATGTCGCAAGCCTGACAGATTTTAACCTTCAAGACTTAATAATCAAATGTAGCAATGCCAAACATATTGACAATTTTTCGTGTCAAATCTTACAGTAAACACATTCATTTTCCGCATCTTTACCACGAAAACCTAAGTCGATGGATTATACCGTCAAACCATAATTTAAATTATTGTCACTACTTAACTGCAGGTGCTTGACTTTGGGTTAGTTTGCACTTCCCCTAGCCGCGACTATGCCAGTATCTAGCAATGTGCATTCAGCCAGAAGATTAAGGTCAAACAAATAGACTTACAATAAAAAAAAGTCATAAGTAGTAAGCCAAATATTTAATAGCTTATTTCAGAAATTATGCAACAATCACTTTGGCGCCCCCTACCCACCTCATTACCCCACAACATTACATTAATTCTTCCACGCAAGTCGTGAAATAAACCGATAAAAGTTGGTGTAAGTGATGCCTGTTTTAACTGGGGCAAGTCCAGATTCTGATCGCATAAAAGCTTGTCTAATCTTCGGCGGTTTCAATTGAGAGCAAGTCCAGCTCGTAAGTAATGCTGGAAACAAGGCAAGCAAGACATAGTCAAAGGCTCCATAATCATTGGGAAAATATAGTGGTTATGCGCAACGCCTACAATGTTTTTAATCGATTTGATTTTGAAGCGAGAACTGGCTTCGTCAAAAAACAATGACTTTTTATTACTGTTCTCACAAATAGTAATAGGATGAAGCCGGCGCAGCCGTCTGATCCGATATTCTTAACCTCGATATTAATGATGGTTGGTCTGCAATTGCAATAACTTAACTGCGAGTGCTTCACTTCGGGTAAATGTCCTCTTCCCTAGTTGCGTTCATGCCAAGTCGAAGCAACATACCCGCAGGCAGAGGCTTTTGTTCGAACAAAATTTATCTAAAGTGATCACTAACAAATCAGCTACAGTATATTAAAAAAGGGGCATTTAATTTGATGAAAGCGTATATTTTTCGGTCGGCTTCCACAAAAAACTAAATTTGAACGACTGGTAATGTAGAACGCCATGGTTTGTACCCTGCTGTAGCCAAACAAAGTATGTGATTGTAGAGTAAAATTTTGTAACATCCTAATTTGATTGAGAGGTACTGGTTGCTAACAGCCTGATGGCAACGGAATACCTGCAAGCTGAAAGAACTAACTGCGAACAATTTAGTATTGTTTGGTCAGATTGTAAAATTTCGGTTGCTCAGAGTACCCAATTTTTAATTAAACCTTACAAAAATACTTGGGTAAACTAGGAAATACCGGAATTTAAAAACACGGTAAAATCCTTGTAAATTCTCGTAAAAAGTAGAGTATTATGGCTGCTTTTTCAATTGTGCCTACGCCGGCTACTTTCTAATAAACTAGGGATAATTTATTGCTAAGAGCAAATTGAAAGTAACTTTGTGAATTTTGTTTCATGGTGTGTGTAAAAAATTCCACGTATTTAGCTAGTAGTTTTTAAATCCGGTATTATTTTTATATTTTGGTTTTTGACCCAGCGAAATTCTGAACCCATTTCCTGCTGTCTAGTCTGCATATTTTTGTCGGAACATTAGCTGCTTGCCTCATTTGATTGTCTTTGACAAGTCGGTTACACACTTTTAATTGTTGGAGGCAAGTCGGTTACATACGTTTAATTGTTGGAGGCAAGTCGGTTACATACGTTTAATTGTTGGAGGCAAGTCGGTTACATACGTTTAATTGATGAACGCTAACTGGCTGCTAGGGACGGTGTAGACTGATGACGCCCTCTTTTGGCGTCAGTCTTTGTTTTGGTGTCGACGCGTTGACTGTTTTTATCCCAACAAAAATCTTGAAATCCCCTCAGAAAACCAAATTAGTAGTACTTTTTGAAAAAAAATTTTTCCATTGTGTTTCTGTGTAAATTTGACTCCTGTATTCTTCTTCTTCTTTCGGCTTTTACCGATTAGGGGCCGCCACAGCAGATAATCTGCATTTTTATGACATGGCATTTTTGTTTTAACGGTCGGATGCCCTTCCTGCCACCAACCCTCACTTCAGAGAGAAAACTGGGCCACCCTGTCTTCCACATAAAGGTGGTGGCGTCCCGTTAAATGCCTTGCCCCAGGACACAGCAAGCGAACTTGCCGGCTTGTTCTCCACAACCTCTCCCAAATGCTGAGGGTCAAGCAGGGAAGCTGTGAATACCATTTTTTAAAGTCTTTTGGTATGACTCGACAGGGGGAATGAAACCAAGGTCTACCGACTGCGAAGCGGACGCTCTAACCACTACAACATCGCGCCGGTAAATTTGTTTCCTGTATATAGCTATATAATTGCTTGCTTTTTTATAAAAAGTAGAAAGCAGATACTTTAATGTCAATCCGATGTTGTGGTAGTAACTAATTTTTGATATTGAAATACCAGTTTCAATTTTGTGGTAGGCCAACGGCTTTATCGGCTTAAATAGTTTCTCTGCTAAAACTTAAACGGCATCAAGAGATTTTATGTGACCTTTTAAATTATTTTCGTATAGTTGTCAGCAGAGGTGGTGAGCGACAAAGAAGTTCTACTTAAGTAAACTACCTAAGTAGGCTTTTCAGTGAAGAGCTACTTACTTGATTTGTTTGATTTTTTTATACATCTACTTTTACTTGAGTAAATTTGATGAGAAGTAACGCTACTTAAATAGTCAAAACTTTTTCTTGAGATGTTTAGAACTCAATATCTGTCAAATTTGAATCCAGTGAACTACCATAAAAAACTGCTTAAATTCAAAATATTTTTAGAAATTGAACTGTTGAAACGGGTTCAAATTTCAAAGACTAACTGGTGTCACTGTTCAATGCCAACTAGGCAAAATGCAGTGAGTTATTGCTAGTGAGACGAGTTGTCATGAGGCATTTAATAGGTTTTCAAGTGTTTTAAGCATCAGAAGTAAAATAAAACATTGTACAGAGCTTAATTTTTTGTAGGGTGTTTCATATTTCCAAGCATATACTGATTAATTCAAAAAAGCCAAGACACAAAGTAGCATTTCCCCCCGACTCTTAGGATTCATAAATTATTCGTTTTTGGTCGAGTTATTGATGTCTTTTAACAAAGGAATTACGTAAGCTTAACCTCAATAAACATGGCTAAGTTTTGCTGACACCCCTGACTCTAAATTCTGTGGTGCTTCTAAAATCTAGGACGTCGAGCCGATTAAAATTAACTCCGGCTCGGCTTCAGCAAAATTTATTTCTATCAGTTCACTTCAGGTTCCGGCTCAACCCTTTATAAAAGTAGTGCTTGAGCTGCGGTTCGTGTTTAAAAATAATAAGAATATATATCTTTGTTTTGGGTCAAACTTTTTTGCCTGATTTTATGCTCCGCCGGCGTCGCCCAGCAGGATTACCAGTCAGTTATTTCCAGTTAGCAACATCGGTTCTATGTCCCTAGTCCGGATCTTCTCGTTGCTTCTTGCGCGGCACGCTTCCAAGGGAATTGCTGGTGTTGGATATTAGGACCACAACTTACTACTTTTTCGTAATGGTATACCTGTTTGTACCATCTAAAGCCTCTGGCTGGGCACATGTTTCTTGGTGCAGGCATAAACGCGGCCAGGGAAAGAACAAGCTAACCCAAAGAGATGGATGCAATTACCATTGCAGCACTCCCATCAGTAATGTTGAAGTTACGAACATGAGTAATTGCGAGAGCAGAAATGAAAAGTTAACTTTCTTTGATGTAGTTAATTCTCGTTAATAACGTTCTTTGATATAGTTAAAATGAAAAATATCGCTTTTTAAAGAAAATCCATCAAGCCTAAAATCATTATTCGGGGTTGCACATAGCTGCTCTATTTCTTCCCCAGTTTATGGAGTTCCTGGCTAAGTCTTGCTGGCTCCGTTAGATACTTAGGAAGTGGGCTTGCTTACTAGAAACAGCCAACGATTTAAATAGTTTTGTTGGTTTATTTTATAAAGTGTAAAGAAGTATAATTTAAATATGGACTAGGGGGCGATTTACAAGAATCTTTTTGAAAGTTTTGATATATAATGCCAACGAACCATGCTTTTGAGGAAGAACAGTCAAAATGTTCCAAAGGACTTAGGTTTTTGTAAAAATTGCAATTTTGTGAGGCCAAGTCACCAAAATTTTGGGTGTTTTTGACCGGTAGGCTATATTTTAAATTTTTAGAGACTTCATTTTATGATGAATCTATTTGAAAATTTAGACAAATAATGGCGAAGAAACATGCTTTAGATAGAAAGTAGTCAAAATATTCCAAAGAATGAACGTTTTCTAAAAATTGCTTGTTACTTAGGTATATTAATAAAATTTTTTAACTAAAAATGAAAAATCATGAATGGCAACCAATTTTTGATCAGCCATTATGAACTATTCGTTAGCTTTAACTAATTAGGGTTATTGTCTACTGCCATCCATTTCTCGAAGTCGGTTTGCGTTATGCCACTTGGTTTTTTAGCAACAAGGTCCTCTAGTATATTTTGCTTTTGTCACCAGGCATCTTTTAACTTCTCAATATAGCTCTTGTGGTGTAATTGAATGTTAAAATGATCTATATTTAGATTTTAGATTTAAAATCTACATAAAATTCATAAAAACTCAACGTTTCGAAAAACTAAAATCAGTTTTTCTTCGTCAGGAGTGACTAAAGTTCAAAGTTCAAACACAGACCAAGACCAAACACAGTCTGTGTTTGAAGTTTGGTCATTCCTGACGAAGAAAAAATGCTTTTAGTTTTTCGAAACGTTGAGTTTTTATGAATTTTATGTAGATTTTAAATCTAAATAAAGATCATTTTAACTTTCAATTACACCAGAAGAGCTATATTGAGAAGTTAAAAGGTCCTCTAGTGTTGCAGTGGAAAAGACAAAAGAAAAACCACCTTTCTTGAAACAGTTTGTGGTGTAATTACGCAATTAATTGTCTGCTTTACCAGAAAAAAAGATCAGAATTCTTAGAGGAGCAAACATGTCATTGATAACTTATGCTAAAAGTAGACAAAAATGTCCCCAAGTTTGGAAACTTTTTGATGACAGTAACTGATGTACTGATTACAATAAGCAGCATATTTGCAATGTAGTTTGTACGTTCGAACGGAGATCAGGAATTCTGACAATACTAACTGATTGATAACATTATCCGTGATTACATTAAGCGGCGTCCACTGTATTATTGGAATTGCCTTAAAATACCCTTTAATTTATTAAAAAAGTTTGAAAATCGGTTGAGAAATGAGATCACAAATCAGTTTTTGAAAAGACTTCTTCTTCTTCTTCTTCTTTCGGCTTATTCCCGATTAGGGGCCGCCACAGCAGATATCTGCATTTTTGTGACATGGCATTTGTTTTACGGTCGGATGCCCTTCCTGCCACCAACCCTCACTTCAGAGAGAAAACTGGGCCACCTGTCTTCCACATGAAGATGAGGGCTTCCCGTCAAGTTTCTTGCCCAAGGACACAGCAAGCGAACTTGCCGGCGTGTTCTCCACAACCTCCACCGAGCGCCAAGCAGGGAAGCTGTGAATACCATTTTTTAAAGTCTTTTGGTATGACTCGACAAGGGAAATGAGCCCTAAGTCTACCGACTGCGAAGCGGACGCTCTAACCACTACACCATCGCGTCGGTTTTTGAAGTTTTTGAAGTCAGTTTTTGAAGAGACTGATTTTGTAAAAATGTTGCAATTTTTAAAAAATCATCATATCGTAATCTGCGTTGGAAAAACACTGTGCTGATCGCACCAGATGTATCATGACGTTATAGAGCGAGTTTGAAGCGAACAGAAAAAAGTGAAGAAGCATGCTTAGAAAGCCTGAAATGCTCAAATAAAAATTTATTGTTGCACTGTCAACTGAGCTTAAATTGTTGTAAAGTGTTTTTTATCAAAAACACCTTGTTTTTATCTCACAAACACCATTTAATCGCGTTTCTACGATAAGTAGTTTTTGAGTAAATTAAGAAAACATATTTTCCAACAATTGTTAATTATGACGTCATGTAAAATGCTAAAAAAGCGAAATTTGTTGAAGTTAGAAAGTTGGGTATTGGCTTTTGTTTAAATCAAAAACCGCGTTCCTCGGTTAAAAAATGAGATTAAAAAAATTATCTTCAATTGTGACGTTAGAAAGTCCTTTATGACACTCATGACGTCATGAAACCCTTATTACGTCAGGAAATGTAGATTTTTCACTGTTATAATAGACTTGACAACTTTGCGTGTCACCAAAAAAATTCGATTTTAATGACTTTGACTGGCCCTAATAATTTAGGTTTAAAAATACACCAGCAGTTTTAAATGGTTTTATTTAAATAACAAAAAATTCGCTAACATGAAACTAAGAGGTACAACAAGTTTTTTCAATAAAATCAATCCTTTGGTAGCAAGCTGGAGTGGCGTGGTTTTTTGTAAGAGTTCTAGAAATAGAGAGTAACTTTTATATTCTTAATTCGGTATGTCAATAAAATAAAATTTTTCACCGTTGGGCCAATTTTATTTTTAGGGTAATAAAGTTAATTTTTGTAATTAACACTTTTAGTCAAAGTTTTTCTTTCGTATTGGTGAGAACTGTGATAGCGTGGTAAATAGGGCAAGTTTTTGTTGACCAAAAGACTAAACGAAATTGACGTAAAATCTCAAAAAAATTGACTTAACTGACCTAACAAATTTTTGACTCAATAAATTAATGTTTTTTGAGTTCTGATATCATAACGAACATTTAATTAACGAAAACACATGAATCCTCAACAAAACTTGCAATATGCACTCGTTATAAAAGTACCCAACTTCGCTATCACTACGTGCAAGAAATAAAATGCAAAATCATTTACTGTTTTACAATTTCAACCTTAAAGTTTTGTTCTTCGCTAACAGTTTTTGCAGAAAAAAAAACTTTTCTGCAGAAGCAATTGTGGAATGAGAATGTTGAGGTAAACTCTAAGCAGCCGGTGAAATGTCAGATCTTTGATGTTCATTATTTTAGAAATTTTGTTGTTTTGCAATCTTGTTTGAACGTAACTGTTAATGAAGCAAGTTTTTTCTCCGTAGTCAAGTTTTTGGATTGGTTGCACTTATGGTTTCCAATTTCCCGGTTCTGAAAAAAAATCTGGAAATTCGGGTAATGTCTGACCTAATCCCGGGATTACGGGAAAAAACTGGGATTGCATAAAATACAAACAACAAAACGTAAATGCATCAAGTTTGCTTTAATTATTTTTCATATAATGACTGCGTAAAAAAATTAGTGCACTAACAGATTTGTCACTTAGTCGTGACCATAGTTTTGTGGCAAACAATCTTGCAGCATAAAATGCTCGTTCTGCTTCAAATGACGTTGGTGGGATGGTCAATAAGGCTTTGAATAACTGCTCCAATTTGCTTGGTCTTTTTCCGATAGTTTCTAGTAGTATCATTTTGTGCTTGATTACAGTTTGAAGTTGGCTGATTTGACGTCTATCATCAACAAATGTCTCCAACTGGGTCGGAGTGTAGTTTGTGAAATGTTTAATGTGTATCTGAAGTCTTTGGAAAAAACTTTTATGTTCCTGATTTTTGTTAGTATTGTTAGCCAACTTTACATTTTCGTTCTCATTCTGACCTTTCCCTTCATTACTGTCATTTTCCCAAAATAGACTGTTTTCACCAGGCCTGTAAGATGTTGCCGACTATTTTGAAAATAATTTTTAAAGACGATTAATGCAAAAAGTAACACGATGACAGTCACGTTTTTGGATGACTCTGTGGTATATGCATGAGCTCGTAAATGGTGAATTACTCGGCACAAACAATGCAATTAAAGGTTTTTTAATCTAATAATAAAATGCAATTCTGTCTGTACGTGCGCTTCAACTCCTCCGAAACTACTGGACGTACAAACATTAAGCTTGGTGCGATTGTTCACCCCCTCGGGGTGAGTGTCATAAAGGAGTTCGTGACATTATGATGACGTCATAATCAAGATAATTTTTTAATTTTCATTTTTTGACATAGGGTAACCGTTTTTTGCTTAAACGAAGGCCAGTCCTCAACTGGATACTTTGCAAAAAATTTCATATTTTCAAGGTCTAAGATGACATCACAATCAACGCTTGATTGGACAATTACTTCCCTGCTTTTTCTCAAAAACTACTGATCGTAGAAAGGCAATTAAACGCTTTTTTGAGAGATATTAATAAGGTGCTTTTAAAAAAGGAAACCATACGACAATTTAAGCTGATTTGACGATGCAACGAGCAATTCTTTATTTAAGCATTTTAAACCTTCCAAGCGTGCTTCTCTTTTTCTCTTGCACGCTTAAAACTGGCTCTACAGTGCCATGGTGCTGCCTGGTACAACTAACGCAGTCTTTCGCTACCACAGATTATCATGTGATGATTTTTCAAAAATTACAACATATTAAATCAGTTTATTTAAAAACTGATTTGTCACCTTATTTCTCAATTGATTTTCAAAATTGTTTTAACGAATTAAAGTTATTTCAAGGCAATTCCAATAATATGTGACATGTATCTTTAGCATTTGTTTTTATAGAAAAAAATTGGACTTTAAGATCTTTAGTGTAACTTTTTAATCCTCTAAATAGTGGTCAGCTGAGAAAAAACAGGAAATTTTAATACAAAAAGTTTATAAGGCACAAACAAGTAGTGTCGTGGGAAAGCTTAGGAAATTTGCTTTTCAACAACATGCAACTCTAGTTAGTTAGGGCTAAGGATTAGTTTGTAATGGCTGATCAAAAATTGTTTGCCACACATCATGTTTCAGTTTTAGGTGAACAATTTTCTTACTAGACCTAACAAACTTGATATTGTTAGACAAAGTTAGTTTTATGGTACATTTTGAAGACTTTTTCTTACAAGCATAGTTCTTTGGAATTATCTATTTAAATTATCATTTTTTGATGAATCATTTAAAAAATTTAAATAGATAATATTATTCCGAAGTCTTTAAACATTTTTGAAATGTAGCCTACTAGTTACAAACACACAAAATTTTGGAGCGTGCACTTCACAAACTTGCAATTTCTAGAAAACCTAAGTCCTTTAGTACATTTTGACTTGTCTTTCTCGATAGCAAAATTCTTTGGCGTTATCTATCAAAATTTTAAAAAGATTTATCAAAAAAATAAGTCTCTAAAAATTTTGAAATATAGCTTACTCCAAGCACAAGAGATGGTAATCCTCTAATCTCCTTCGAAAGAGGACGAAATAAAGATGGTCCTGTTTTGTCTTTTGCAACAAAATATTAGTGTCGAGCAACACGTCATCTAAATGTTGAAGGAATTTACTTTGCAATTAGATGAGGCCAGCCCAGTCGACTCATTTGATGTTCTTAACCTCGACAATATTGGTGGAGGCCACGCTATTGCAATAACTGTGAGAGATTCAGTTGGGGCTAGTTTGCTCTTTGCATGGCTGGGTTTATGCCAGGGCCGAGCAACATGCAGAAAGCTAGAGCCGTTAGCTTATGTAACTGAATGTAGAGTTTAAAAAAAGTTGTAAAAGGCGGTCCTAATATTAAATAGATCAACCCTGAAAATACAACTCAATTACTTCGGCGCCCTACCACAACTTTGATATGATTTCAAGCACTTGCTGAATTTAACCGATAACATTTGTTTATTTTAAGAATGTCTGTGGTGAAAACTGGCCGAATATGACGCTGCCAGGGATTCGATAAACTTGGGAGAAATGAAGTGGTTATGCGTAACCGCTCACAAATTTTTGTTAATTGCTTGCGTTTCAAGAAACGTTAATCTTTCCTAAGAGTAATTCTGTAACATCTAACGCTGTATCAAAGCGCAACAAGCAATTTTTCGTTTACGTGTTTTTAAGTATGCCGTTTCTTTCTGTCTTAAATCATTTTAGAAGCGCTGTTGCGTCATAATTTTAGATGACATTACAATGCTTGCCATTATATAGTGATAGCAGCAGCAGGCAGAAAAATTATCCACTATCATGTTGATAGCAAACATAAATGGCAAACCCCATTATTGGTATTATTTGTAATTGATAGGCTCTTTGTTTTGGTACGAAACTCTAATCTCCATTTAAGAGTAGGAAGGTATGAACTAAGGGAAAATTTAAATGTAGCAAATTCCCAACTTTAAAATAAAGCAATAATAGCGTCAATTTGTAAAACTGGATTAAGAGGGAATGTTTTTGCTTGAAAATAGCTTAATCAGCGTCTGCTGAAATAGGATATATGACTTCGAGAAAAGGCATGGCCCCCATCTCGCTCTGGCCAAATTGAAGCAAACAGCGCAGCCAAAGAACTTAATTACACAAATATAAATAGGAAAGGGGCCGAACCAAATCGTAAAACAGGCCTACCACTTAGTAGTTTGTTTTTATACTTGTGAAAACGATCACCACTCGTGCGCCACCATTATATTTTATTGTTTTTCAATTCTCCTACCATGTTGAAAAGTATTAGTAATAATTTGTGACAACATTTTTTTTCGTAAGCATTGCCAGTCTTGATTAATAGGCTAATATGATCACCATTACGTGTACAGAAATTATAGAAAAAGCAAAAGCATTACGTTGCTGTTCACTCACGTGCGCGGTGGGTATGGCCGGCTGAACCGATATTCTCAAAACCCACGTTACTGATCGGGGGCATTGCAAGCGACGTCGGCAGAGCCGGCTAGTGATCTATAACTGGTCATATTCTACATCTATAACCACATCATCTAAACATTTGACGATTTCACAAGGTTGCAAAAAGAGCAATCACTTGCTGAAGTGTTAAGTCATTCGCTAGCTCCAACACATGGCAAATACCTACCATGTGTCGAGCAATCTTATCCATTGCACAGGGTAGAAACATAACTTACTACTAGCGTGGTATTTCGCACGATTTGAAATTACGGAATTACTTTCAGAAACTGTTTACGCGTAAGCGATTGCAATAAACTTTTAAAGATTCTGAAGCAAGAAGCCGGAATTAATCCGGTGAGGAATTGACCTGAACGGGAAAATGACCTGGGGAAAAATTGTCACAGGAGAAATAATCGGGCGGTAAGTGTCCTGGAGGGGAATTTTAGTTTAGTAGATTTTAATGTTATAAGAGTAGGGTTGTAATCTTGTGTTGAATTACATAGCTAGAGATTGTGACGCAGTTGTTCGATTTCATTCTTCTACTCTAGCACAAAACAGAAGAGGTTGTGGTTGTGCCCTTGAAGTTGGGCATAGGCTGAGGCGAGCTAGGGGTATGGTGGAAGTGATTGTGGTAGGTAAGGCTTACTGTGTGATAAAGGTTTTGCGTGGTGCATTTAACGTTTAGGGATGTATTGTATACGCGTAGTGCTTTTCTTCTCTGTCTTTACCTCAATGGGTGTGTTGTAGTAAACTTTTGGTGGTTTGGCGATTCCATTGTTTTGTGCCGCTCTTATTATGATTGCAAAAAATGCCAATCTGCTTATTATAAATTATTGTTTTTAATTTTTTCACCTCCGAAGGTGTTATTTTAGTGAAATGCATTTGTTTTATTGCACTGCATTTCAAATTTTTAATGCAAATTAAGCAGCTTTGGTTTTGTTCAATTGCATGCAAGGGGAATTATAGGAAGAGAAATGGGAGGATATTTTTGAATTTATTTGGAAGAGACCTTCAACTTGGCGTGTTTTTCGTCATTACTTTGTAAGAGTTCAAAACATGCAAAATGTGTTTATTGCATAAATAAAATTTGTTTCATCTGTCCCTCTTCATGGATTACATACTATATTTTTTTACACAGTACAATGCTTAAAGGTAAAAAAACAGTGTAAACAGTGTTATCTTTACTTTAGATGCAAAAATGTTCTTGCGGCTCCCAGTGCTTTGCTTTCCACAAAATCGGGTCCAAATGGCTCTTTCGATGTTAAAGGTCAACCACCTCAGTCCTAAACGTGGAGAGAGAACGAAGGACCTCGGTGTTACTCCCCCAAATTATCATTGAACAAATCCCTGCTTATAGTACACTTGGTTTTGAAACGGGAAGTAGCTGTGTTAAAGCTACCAATTTATGACAATTTTTTGTTTATGTTCCACAACTGCTCTTTAGGTTGATTTGATGCAGCCTGATAAACTGTTAATGTTTACTCGGACGTCACTAAGTGGGGTTGTGCGAGCGGCGCCGGTGGAATACATAAAGTACACAGGCAAACAATTGGTAAAATAGACTAAGTAAAACTACATTGTACATCAAACTTTGTTTGCGTGAACAAACATTAATTCAAATAAACATTGCATATTTACTTTCACCAATTTCAATCACGTTGTAGAGGCTTTGGTTAAACTCCGGCCGATTCAGCCTAGTGTAAACGGAATAGCGGATCAAAAAACCGGTTTGAGGAGCAAGATTCTGAGTGGAGTGATAAGATAGAAGAATTCCGTTTTGAGATGTATCTGTGGGTTCAGAATATTGGCAGCGATTATAAAACAACTGTTTGTTTACTTTAAGGTAGCAGTCGGCCTACAACTTAACAGCACTTTACAAAAAAAGTAGATAGAATAACTATGGCATGGCCCCCTGGAACTTTTTTCTCAGCGTTTTGCAACAAGTAATGATCGATTTCAACTTTACACAAATAACCGATGACCAAGGGATTTATCTGAAGTTATGAGTTATTTTGATGAAATTTTTCCAATTACTCAAATTTTTTTCGGAACATTTTGTGTATTCACTTCAATTTAGAAGAAGGACAACGGTTACTGTCTCGAGATTTCCAGGGCCGACTAGCTACACTCTTGCTTCAGTATACATCGTCAAAATGCAGACAATACATAAAAGTATACCTTTATAAATCAGTAAGAGTGTTTTGTTTTCTTTCTTGTCGCTTTTAAGTGAAGTTTCTTCCGTTTCAGTTGTGACTGTATCTAAAACAAACCAATTGAAATCCTGTAAAGTATGTTGTACTTATTGGTATAAACATGAGCCCACCGGAGATTTGATCCTTTAACGTTCTAATTTATTAACTTGTTATTCCTAATGTTTCGTGGTTTTGTACCGCGTAAAATCAGCATCTGCTGTGTTTTGAAAGCATGGTCGTATCAAGCCAGCAGTCAAGCACTTATTATTGTGCTTCAAAACTGCACCGCGTTATTGCGTTTTTATTTTGCACTGATTGCGTCACCAATCCAAGAGGTCTTGTATTGTAACTTGTTAGCTGACTCAGAGTGCTGTTCAATCAGTCATGCCTGCGCAATGAGCTGGAAAATTTGAAGAAGTTTTGAATGAAAGGTTTTATTGAGATCTGTTGTAAGATATTTCAACCACCACTGATAATGATGAAGCATTGCACACATTAATGCATCTTTTTTTTCAGCACTAGAAGTTGCATACTATCACGTGCTGGTCAAAGTATTAATTCGGGCTCAATAACAGAAAATTTTCATGGCTAAGCTTTCAACCTAAAGTAACTTTTTTGCTTTTTAACTCTGCATTATTTTTAGAAACCGTTTATCTATGCGTTGTATGCTGAAAAAAATTATCTACGGGATCTCATTGAAGTGGTTAATAATTGAAACTGCCAGGTGGTCGACGAGAGAAGAAACGCATGACATTCTGCAGTATGCCTGGCCCAACTGCGACAAACAAACGTGGCACTCCGTTATTTCGGGTTAAAATTTTTTGAATAATCCTGGTTGCAAGCAAAAGTTTTTCCTTGCGATTTTGTAGAAAACTTTCATTGCTGTCTCGTACAAATCATTTTCTTCGAACTCCGTTTGATTTCGGCCAAACAAACCCATTTTATACCATAAAATCAATATTTGACAGTATAAAAAAGACCCAGACTTTAACTTTTATCTATACTTGAAGTGAATGCTAACTTGCTTTTTTAAACAAATGATAAGCAAAGCTTTTTGATAAAATTTAGCTAGCCGTGGACCACAAAAAAATTTGCTTGCCATACTTTGGTCACCTTTGGTGCAAGTCTATCTACATTACCACGATACAGGACAATGGAACTGCTATCCTATAAATTCACTTCAAATGTTGCCGGAACAATTT
The DNA here is from genome assembly GCA_963675345.1 of Trididemnum clinides. Classification (NCBI taxonomy): domain Eukaryota; kingdom Metazoa; phylum Chordata; class Ascidiacea; order Aplousobranchia; family Didemnidae; genus Trididemnum; species Trididemnum clinides. The sequence continues at coordinate 29,173,492 of OY776305.1, read as the reverse complement.
AAAAAAACACGAACCTGCATTTATCAAAGATTCGATTGTGACTCCGCAATGACTGCTTAGAGCTTGACGCAACGCTGTTTGGTCGCTGGTTTGAACCAACAACAACTGTGAGCTTAAACTGCACCACAAATCAGGATCACATCTAGATTTTTAAGAATAAAAATAAATATAAGGAGCAGCCAAATAATCAAAAACTAACATTTGTACTTAACTTTTACTGCATGAAGTGGCACTAAAAAGCATCCTGCGATGACTAATCTCTAAATTGCGTAAAACAAACTTTTGACTGGATTAGAAAAATTTCTGGTTATTTTAGACTTTTAACCTGCTACCGCTTGATATGCATGTAATTCACAGTTTTTTCAGAGATTTCGTTCACTTCTAACATAAAAACTTTGAAATAGCGACATATCATCTACGTTATGATTACTTTTACTCAGTATATTGATGTTTGTTTCATATTTAACAAGACGTTAAAAATAAAACTTTAAAATGACAGACGTTGTTGTTGTTGTTACCCGACCCCTTCCAAAAACGGGGCATACTCAGAGACTAAGGAGTCCCAAAATGCAGGCAACTCTCAAAGGTCCGAACACAAGTCATAGAGAGAAAAGGAGTTGCCAAAAAGCGAGCAGCCCAAAGAGTTCGTTGCAAGACAGTGCAAGAAAGCGCGTGCGAATGAGCGGGTGAGCAGAAAAGAAGGAGAAAGCATGAGCGGACAAGTGGACGCAAAGAGGCAAGAAAGCATGTGCGAATAAGCAAAGTGCAAGAAAGCGTTTACGAATGAGCGGGGGAGAAGGAGAAAGCGTAAGCAGACGAGTGGTCGCAAAGACTCTCCAGGAGGATTTGTTGAGTCTAGGATTCACTTTAAATCTGGCATACCTGAAATAGAAAAGAAGGTTGGAAGACGAAGGGGCCGTTCACAAGATGATAAAGCCAAATGAGTCAGGGTGACTCGTAGTGGAGGTACGGACGCATCAGAGAAATGACAGGAATAGGGAAGAACGAGAGGCAGCCGGTGATGGTGCAACTGGCCGCTCGGTCAAAGTGTTCCAACTGGGCAACGTTGGAAATGCTAAGAAAAAGAAATCATCCGGATGAAACATAAGAGCGAATGAGCCAAAGAAACGCTTTGTAAAGAAAAGCATGCGACTCCTTGAAGGGATTTAGGAGGAAGCAGAGATACAGCGTAAGGCCTTGAAATGAGGGAAAAACTTGATCTTAAGCGAAGATACAGGTGAAGAAAAAGAAAAACTGCGGTTAAAGGTAACCCGAAGAAAAGTAAGAGTGGAATTAAAGTGGAGAGGGAAATCAAATAAGATGAGGTGGGAATAGGTATTGGCTTGATGGATATCCACCAAAAAGAAAGAGGTCTCACATTCGCTTGCATCGAGGGGAAGACACCAGCGCTCTGATCAGCACTCCAGTTGAATCATAGCTCGATGCGTGGTCTCCGCAGCAGCAGCAACAGCAGCAGGTACCGAGGGGAAGGAGGACCAGATGGCCAGGTCATCAGCATAGAAAGAGCAGCTGACAGAAGCAGATAGATACGTAGCGAGATTGTTGATCAAAAAAGAAAAAGAGAACCGGCCAAGAACGGATTCTTGCGGAACACCTCGGTGAACTCGAAAAGAGCGACTTGCTTGATTTTTGATAAACCACGCGAGTGCGCTTGTCAGAGAGGAAAGATTGAGTCCAATAAAAAAACAAGAATGGTGGCTAGCAGTTGTAAGGGTGTGGAAGAGATCGGGATGTCAGACAGCGCCAAAACTTTTCTAGTAGCAAGACTCATCCGAGAACCCGGATTGGGTATGTTAAATCTATTTGAAATGGACTGAGATTTGCATTTGATCAAGAGTAGACCGACCGTCCTGGCAGGTGAAAAAATAATTCGACTCCAGGAAGAAAAGTAGACTAGGTAGAATGATGCGACCAAACAGCTTTGGGACGCAGCAGGTTAGAGATAAGTCACAAGGAATCAGGTGAATCAAGAGGTTTACCCATCTTGTGGATGGGAATAATAAACGAAGACTTTCAGATGGAAGGAAAGGAATGTAAAGATCATAATAGATTGAAGATCCGTTCCAGAGCAAGGGAGGTGCTTCAATTTTGGGTAGGAGACTTTCTCTGGGTCGGTTGCGGTGGAAAAGGAGAGGTTGGCAGCAGCCACAAAAAATTCTCTAAAGGTGAACGTAAATTAGGAAGAGGAATGAGACTCCTCGGGGCAGGATGCCCGCTGGTGCTCAGACAACTAGCTTCTGGCTCTACTGCGCAAGGCCTTCGGCTGTGAGGCAGAAAAGTGAGTTCTCAGGTAGTTGGCATAGACCAATGCTGACTCTCTGGCAAAGTTAGGGGAGGAGGAGAGAAAAGAAGCAGGTATAGAAACGGAGCGAAGGATAGAATAGACTGATTTAGGAGAGAGACACACGAGCATGTCTCGTGCCATGCCTCAGCCTTAGCTTTGGCATTGTCGCACGGCGCATGCCGAGAGGCTGAGATGTAAGCCTGAGAGCGGAAGCAAAATATTTGCGTTTTTTACAGTTTCTTCTATTTTAGAAGACCACCAAGCTTCTGGTTGGCGTTGAAGGCGGCCGAAAGAAACCAAAGATTTGGCCGCATTCAATGCCAAGGAAGTTAAGAGCGTAGTAGCAAAAGAAATAGAAAAAGAGAAGTTTTTCTCTGCAGAAGGACAGTGTCAGTTGATATAGAGAGCAAGTCATCCCAACGCGCTTTTTGAAAATTGAATGACGGAGGACGCTCATGGGAATGGGAAAGTGGGAAAAGAAAACGGTAACAAGAATCGAGAGGTGATCAAAACCCAAGTCCTGAAGCACCTCCAAGGAGCAGGAGAGTCCGAGAGAGGTGGTAACGAAAAAGATGTCAGGAGAGGAGCGACTGCCGTAGGCATAGTAAAGAGCTGGGGTTCACGGCCATTGAGAGGAAGGAGATCGGAGGAGATTGGCTAATCGAACACTTCTTTTCCACGTGGGTCTAAAGTTCCTTTTGAGCCCCAGAAAGAGTGATGACAGTTGGAGTCTCCTAGAACGAAGAGATTTCTGAAGGAGGGTAGTGCAGAGGAAGAAAAAAGTTAATTCTGTTATCCCCCAAAGAAGAGCAAATAAGGGGGCTTAGATGTTTAAGAAAAAGGGAAGAAGTTTTGCAGCAAAATGTTGAACAGTCAGAAAATGGGTCAAGCGAAGAAATAGTGGAAGTTGATAGTTGGATTACAGACATCGTTCTCTTGTGAAGTTGTGAACAAATTGATGATGCTCTCTGGCTACCAAGAGAAATAAAACGTAAATTTTTTAAATATATTCCTTAAACAATACCTCTGAATTGTTGATAGAATTTGAGCTACATTGATTAATTAATTCTTACCGTGAAAGGAGAGGACAACTAAATAGCATTTGAGAAGCGTTTGCTCGAGCAAAAGTAATCATAAGTGGAAAAAAGCACTGGCTGCTGAAAAATGAATCAAACGCCCCCCTGCACAATAATAAATAAATTGTAAACGTTATGCCTTTTTATGAGCATTAGGGCCGGTGGTAGACAATCAGAGAGTTTAAGCATGCATATGGGTGTTTTCATTATACTTTATGTCTTCTCACGACAGTTCCTTGTTTTTTGTATCTAGCTATCCAGGGCTATAGACAAAGTTGCTCGCAGTAAAGAAAAGAGCGACTTCATTTAAAATTAAGAGTCCACTGTTCAGCTAAAAGTGACGCAAGAATGTTCGATGGGCCACATGATGCTTACTAGCCTCAGTTTGCACATTCCTGATGTAAAAATCACATATTGCAGCAAACTTACTGAGACCAATGCATCAGTATCCCATAATGAAGGTTTAGTAAAATTTGTTTTGGAATTGTTGCTTGTAATTGAAGCATTCGATGGAGCAAAACACAATGCAATATACCTCCTGAAAGTGCCTAAGCTGCATTAGGGAGGATGCAATTAATTTATTCGAAACGCCGAAAAATAAAACAATATATTGCAATTTTACAAAAATTCTGCCAATTTGCTGTTAAATCTGTTTTTTTGTGCGATAAAATTAAAAAGCAATATTAATATGCATACTGTTAGTATAGGACAAAAAGCAATCAGACTCACAAGCAATTGGTGATTAAAGAGTTTATATCTGCAGGAGAGATATTGAAAGCTGACAAAAAATCTCCAAAAGACCTCTCAGATTCATTTTCTTCTGTTTCTTCTTCTTCTGATGATGACTCTTGTTTTGCTGAATATATCTGCTTTAATTCCGTGGCCCCAAACTGTTGATCGGACCCCAAGTGTTATTTTCTGGCAATCGTCTGTTTTTTTTCTGGAAATCGTAAGTGGTTTTCAGAAACTTGATCTCCGAAAAAAGGGTCTTCACTTTTGATTGGAAAAAATATAGCGAGAAAGACACTTTGAAAAATTTGATTTGATTTTCAAGTTTGTTCAAAACCTAAAATAGCACACTTAGGGCAACGAATAGTTGCAGAGTAACACTTAGGGCAACGAATAGTTGTAGAGTAACACTTAGGGCAACGAATAGTTGCAGAGTAACACTTAGGGCAACGAATAGTTGCAGAGTAACACTTAGGGCAACGAGTAGTTGCAGAGTAACACTTAGGGCAACGAATAGTTGCAGAGTAACACTTAGGGCAACGAATAGTTGCAGAGTAACACTTAGGGCAACGAATAGTTGCAGAGTAACACTTAGGGCAATGAATAGTTGCAGAGTAACACTTAGGGCAACGAATAGTTGCAGAGTAACACTTAGGGCAACACTTAGGGCAATGAATAGTTGCAGAGTAACACTTAGGGCAACGAATAGTTGCAGAGTAACACTTAGGGCAACGAATAGTTGCAGAGTAACACTTAGGGCAACGAATAGTTGCAGAGTAACACTTAGGGCAACGAATAGTTGCAGAGTAACACTTAGGGCAACACGTAGGGCAATGAATAGTTGTAGAGTAACACTTAGGGCAACGAATAGTTGCAGAGTAACACTTAGGGCAACGAATAGTTGCAGAGTAACACTTAGGGCAACGAATAGTTGCAGAGTAACACTTAGGGCAACGAGTAGTTGCAGAGTAACACTTAGGGCAACGAATAGTTGCAGAGTAACACTTAGGGCAACGAATAGTTGCAGAGTAACACTTAGGGCAACGAATAGTTGCAGAGTAACACTTAGGGCAATGAATAGTTGCAGAGTAACACTTAGGGCAACGAATAGTTGCAGAGTAACACTTAGGGCAACACTTAGGGCAATGAATAGTTGCAGAGTAACACTTAGGGCAACGAATAGTTGCAGAGTAACACTTAGGGCAACGAATAGTTGTAGAGTAACACTTAGGGCAACGAATAGTTGCAGAGTAACACTTAGGGCAACGAATAGTTGCAGAGTAACACTTAGGGCAACGAGTAGTTGCAGAGTAACACTTAGGGCAACGAATAGTTGCAGAGTAACACTTAGGGCAACGAATAGTTGCAGAGTAACACTTAGGGCAACGAGTAGTTGCAGAGTAACACTTAGGGCAACGAATAGTTGCAGAGTAACACTTAGGGCAACGAATAGTTGCAGAGTAACACTTAGGGCAACGAATAGTTGCAGAGTAACACTTAGGGCAACGAATAGTTGCAGAGTAACACTTAGGGCAACGAATAGTTGCAGAGTAACACTTAGGGCAACGAATAGTTGCAGAGTAACACTTAGGGCAACACTTAGGGCAACGAATAGTTGCAGAGTAAGATTTTTTGTTGAAGTCCCTCGCCTGAAACAAAGGATTGCTTTTTATTCTTGGTCAACGTTATATAGCGTCCAGTGTTTCTTTAGATGGGGCACAAATTTAGTAGGGGAGCTGGAATTTTGATGGATCGTACATGTTGATCAAACTGACTCTCAAAAGATTATAGCAATCGCCTATAAGGTTGATTGGAGAAGTAAATCTCCGTGAGTAACGAGAGTTTTGATCTTTGAAATTCCATGTGAATGGTCCTATTGATAATTGCCCGGATTCTTTCTTAGAATTATGAATATTAAAATTATGACTTTAAGAAGATTATTTGTAATACTAAATATCACGACAATGTATATCCCTACAGAGTTAAAACATAGCTGTAGTCAGGAGCAGATTAAGTGAGGAGGACAGTTCTAAAGTCCGGGGCCCCGCAAAGTTTAGGGAGAAAGCAAGTTGTCTTGGCTTATTTTTGTACATCAAAGCGTTGAATGTTTGATGGAACGATTTTTGAGGGTGCCACAAGCACACTATTACACAAGCAACTCTACGATCGATTTACTCATAATAATAACCATAATAGTGGCAAAAAACTGTGGCATGCAGGAGCCTGGTAATGGTAGAAGCAAAAATGGTTTACGGTTTAGGAGTAAATAACCAACTGGGATGTGCCAGCCTACAGCTGTGCAACCTAGGCCAAGGTATAGATAAGGAAGATCACAAAAGGTCAAAGCCACTTAATGTTTTTGAAAACATCAAGGTATGACGGCTTTGCGACAACAAAAAACATCGATTTAAAAACAGATTATCATACAAATTTGAGACAAAGATTGACAAAATTGAAGGTTGCGAGATCGACGTCTAAAATAAAAATAAATCGTTGATGTCATGAGAAAGGTCATTCAACAAAAATAAAAAAGTCGCAAAATATGCTTTGATCCATTCTCCCTCCAAAAATTTTTTTCAAACTACGCGAATTGCAAATAACAGTAGCATTTTTTAATAATAGAACGCCCAAGGTAATCTTTTTGACTACTTTTGAAATTTACAAAGCTCTTGCTTCCATGGCTTTGTATTTCAAAGAAAGTTTTTTGCGACTTTGAATGGTTGTTGAGGTTGTACGCGTGAAGATATCCTTTTCGCTAAATATTAAATCATTCCATGTCGTAAAATTTACCTTGGATGCCCAAAGTAGTCATTTTGACTACTCAATTTTTTTCAAAAGTGAAACGTGATAATTAGAAAATATAGGGGTTGTCCTACTGTTACAAACAACTTAAATTAGCTCATGCTCAATCACTGCCGTTGCCAGAAAATGTAGGCAACGTTGTTTGTAGGGTCATCACATAACAATTGAGATCGTGATGCAGCGTTGAAAAAAAGTTGAGTAAAAAAAGCTTCATATGAAATAGACATTGCATTGAGAAACATTTATACAATTGTCGGACCAATGGCTCAAAGTAGGTGTTTGGTCCGCAAGAAATTATAGCCAGATTGTGCGACAACTCAATGATATAACCAACAATGAAAGCGAAAAGATTTTCAAAGAAAAAACTGATGACGAATTCGTTTATTCTTAATCAAGCTCTTCTCACAGCGAATCTAACAATTTTGAAGAGTCTGCAAGAACCTACTGATAGTTTGAATAACATTTCAAACTTTTTGTTCCAACCTCACTCATATGCCTGGATAGCATCGTGGTGATTGTGGTTTCGAGCTCCAAATCCTTACTCGGACCAGCAGCAGTCCGATTAGATTGGTTTTGTTATTCATAAGAACCAAAGAAATTTGTAACTACGAACACAATGAAGTCTTAGAACTATGAATTGCATGACTTCTATCCTTCAGAAGCATATACTACGAATACTTCTGGGCCAAATAGGCCCGATTCTATAGGGTGCGGCAGAAGCAACGCCCTTTTTGTTATTTGAGTTTTCTAGTTTCTGCTTGATTTCCTCTTTATTTTAGAAATACACCGTTTTTCTATCTAAGTTTGCCGATTTATAGTTGTTTCTTTTTTAGTTTAGAAATTGTTTATTTGTAAATAAATAATTTCATACTTAAGAAATACAAAAATGGTCTTACGTTTACTGCTCCCTGTATTACAATGATAACTAGAAAAATTATAATAACTGATCTGCAGATGAATTCTCTTCAAAATACCTCAACAATACCGTCATGTGGCAGGCCTGATTACTCTTAAATGCAAAGACATTTTTATAACGTGTGGCAAAGACTAACGAAATATCGAGTTTTATGCAGGTACCAAGGACCATACTGGCAGCCAGTCAGAGGTTTTAAGTTATACAGGCTACGGCAAAAGTAACGCTCTTTTTGCATTTCTTAAGTATTAAATTATTTATTTATAAATAAACATTTCTAAAATAAAAACGAAACAATTATTAATTAGAAAACTTAGATAGAAAAACGTTGTATTTCTAAAATAAAGAGGAAATCAAGCGAAAACTAGAAAACTCAAATAACAAAAAGGGCGTTACTTCTGCCACACCCTGTATTTGATCAGCTCAGTTGGTTTGGCTCTTCTTCAGTGTTGAGGTAGTCGTGACTTCTAATTTCTAACTACGCAAGACTTTGTCAACCGAAAACCGTTGAGAGTAGAACTGATATTATGCAAGAAGGCTATAGTCAAGAGTTTCAACTCTTGTTACATTGTTGTTTTAGCACGGGTACGTAGCTAGCTTTTCGGAACAGAGGAGTCCAAACTGAAAGACAACAAATACCAAACTAGACAATAAGGCTCAAAAGGTTTGGCAAAAAATCTAAATTGAGGAAATAAAATTTAAAGTGGCGCCCGATCCAAGTCTTCCGCCTGGCTATGTGACTAACCTCCAAAATTTGTCGCTACTAAAGTGGGAGTTGTTCACTTTTGAGTTGATTTTGTACTTTTAACGGAGTTGACCGCAATCACCCCCCACCATTCCTTACGTGATTGTTCGCACTCTGTCCAGCAACATCGCTGGATTAAAGGTATCATTTCCCTCTCCTCCTCCACTTACGCCAATATTCTCTGGGTTCTTCTTTATTCCTTCATTTAATTCAGAATATCATGATTATCTAGAGGGTAGAATTGCTGACATTTAGTTGTTTCTTCTTAATACCAAAAAAATGTGCATTTTAGTTTAACAATTACGCCGTAATGCATCTGCTGCATACAACAGAACATCTTAGCGGCGACATAAAGGCAGAAGGCCACGTGCTAGTGACGAAGGATACACCTAGAATTTGCACAGTCGATGAAGAAGAGCAAAATGAGGCACTTCCACAACAGTCACAGCATTTGACTCTACAGGGTCTCCACAAAAACTGGGTACATGGAGGATTTTACTATCTGTTTATTTTATTTATATTATTTTTCCTAATCAGAATCAAGAAGGCTCTATTTAAAGTGGCCCCTCGTTTACCAAATTTTTCTCCCCTTGACTTTTTTTCTTGGGTGTGCTAAAAGAAAAAGTCTACTAAACGATATGTACAACTTTTAACCACATGAGAGAACGCATTACCAACCAGTCTGCTGAAATCGATGGCAATGCAGACCTATTTCATCGAGTTCACCTGAATTTTTCAAAGCCCATCAAATTATGCGTTGAAAATCATGGAAATCGTTAAAAATATTATTTATCAACATTACAATTGAATAAAATTGTTTTTTTTAAGAGCATATGTTTTTTACCGTGTACCCAGACTTTGTGGACACCTTGTGCAAACACATCGGTGGGAAGTAGAGATGCGGCAGAAAAACCTACCATATTTGAAACGCTGAAAAACAAACCCAAAATATCTCCAATCAAAACATTTATTGCAAAATTCCAAAGACTTAAAGCTGCTATTTATTGTTTGTAATATTTTCAAAATCACATAGGACGTTGCTTAGCAATCTTCTAGGTGGCGCATACGGGACGTGATGTTTGTTGTAGGCAATTTCTGAAGTTTTCCATTACTCAAATATGGGTCATTTCTTGCGGTATTTGTTCCACTGTTTGGTGAATAGCAGCTTTTAGTTCATCAGTACTTGTTGGTCGATGCTTGTAGTCCTCAGACTTTACGTAATCCCAGAGAAAGTAGTCGCCGGGAAAAAAATCTGGCAAACATGCTGGCCACCTAACGTTGAAACGCAAAGAGATTACATTAGAGGAAACACATCTCCATCTTAACATTCATTGACTTTCTTGCTGTGCGTGCAGTTTCTCGGTCCTGTTACAACCAAACTTCCGTTTTATTTCTTGATTCTTCAAGTTTTTTCTTCAGAAAGTCATGCAACAGGTGTACTTATCGATCCGACATCGCTGACACCGCTTTGTCATCTTCCTCAAAGAAATAAGGCCTCTAAACACCAAAGTTTGAAACTGCACATCACAGTTACTCGTTCATTGTAAAGAGATCTTGCGTGAAGATCTTTTGGGCTGTTTTCATACCAGTAGCAAAAATACACAACCAGACAAATGGAAGTGAGCTTCATCACTTGCAATTAAAACTACATTTGCAAAAACATCTCAAAGGATGCCCTCACAGCAGGAGACACGGGTCGTTAGTCACGCTCATGCAGTTCTTGAACAATCATCATTTTGTATCGATGAAACTTTAAGACTAGATGCAAAATTTGTCTAACCGTTTGATCGAAAAGTGTGATAGTTTTCAAACCCAGTTAATCAAAAAAACACCAGCTCTTTGTTTGCTGTTGTCTTTATGCAAGTGTTGTACAATTCGCCTGTGGCGGAAAGCAAATTCCGAGCGTACAATTTTCTTCATGCCATTACTAGGCTCCGCTATAGTTCTTAATCAGTAACTGAGTTTGAAGTGTTATTTTTGTCTGTGATAGTTCAGTGCTAGCTTCTTCTTCTTCTCTTCTTTTGTTTGCTTCACTTACTCTAAGTTTGAGTAAGTAAGTGCTGGCTAAGATATCTACTCTTTCAAATATGTTTGTCATATACGTGTTTTTTCAACTTTCTGTTGTTTAGAATGTAGTTTAATATCAAATATTATTAAAAGCAATTGTTTGTTATACTTTATGGTTATGATAGAAAGCCTTAATGCAGAGGCATGCTTGCAGGTTGAACGCCTAAACGATTTCAATATAGACTACGTTACAGCTTGAATGTTTTCTAGAGTTCAAACACTTCGCGGTCTTCCAGGAGGCTTCCGCTTCAGGGCTGACTCTGTAGCCCTAAAGTTATTGTCCCACAGCATCGTAGACTTTTAAGTGGGCACATGATCATGTCTGCTTAGTCTATAATAATTCTTAAAATTTTTTACAGAGGCAGCGTAAGATTCTCCATTGTTTAAAAAATCTTCATCACTAGATGCGCGGTGTTCGCCAGTCCCTGACACTTTGAATATCGATTACTAAATTTACTATTTTGAATTTGAACGCCAATTACAAACCATACGATCTTGCATCAAACAGGTATTTTTAAACTCTGAATCTAAAAACACAAATGGCAAGTTTACCAGCTACAAAATTTCATTTCAACCACTAGTGTAGGCCACAGTAACTACAACACTCTTGTCACAGTAACAATGTCAAATGTGGTAGGTTTTTTTTGTCGGACTCTGTACTTCTTGGACGTAACAAACCGAGTAGATTACAATACCTGCTGGTACAGCATCAAGAGGGTGGATGATGCAGAATATTTTAAGAGAATGTTCCCATCCAACTGACTATGCTCGCGTAAAAATTTATATTGAGAGTTCAGCAAGCGCCAACGATTTGATTTTCAACAATTTCATTCTTGAGCATATTAGAAAGTACACGATGAAAAAAGCTTATTGCCAAACAGGAAAAAGACTTTATTCTTGCCATTGAAGATTTAGAAAGTTTTCTTGCTATCGTGTATCCTAGAAGAGTCTCGAGAAAAAGTAACCCGCCTGTGCATGAGATTGGGGATTTACCCTTAGTCAGAATTAAGCCATGACAAGAAATCGGTTTAATGAAATGCTGCGACTTTTTCGCTTTGACCACAAATCAGAACGATATGCATATTTGAAAACTGATAAACTTTCACTGTTTTTGGTTGCGTGGAACACGTTTATCGAAAATAGCATAGCGTGCTACAATCCTGGTAGTTTCTTGCACCGTCGATGAACAGCTTTTTCAAACCAAGAGTAGGTGCCCTTTTATTCAATATAGGTCACCAAAGCCAGATAGAAGCGGACAAAACAGTTGATAGGCAGTCGCTATGGTCAGGAAGTATGTTGCAAATGGGTTTATGTACATCGGCAAAGATAAATCCCGCGTAACTGATGAGTGCATTGCTGACCAGATGGCGATAATTTTCTCAAAGGAGAAATACAATTATGTGGGAAATGACAGCAAAGTAGAAGAAAAATTTCAACTGCCATCAAAAACATGAAAGAAGCAATGTACACCACCAAATTGTGCAATAATACTAGTTTTCTGTTTACCAGGGAAGAAACCTTAAGATAGCTTTGAAAAAGCTGTTTTAACCATAAGCTTTTCATGACGCTCTCTTCACTGGCGGTATCGCGTCAGAAAGAAAGATCTAGAGTGAGTAAGTGTTTTGTGTGGTTAATTTGGACGTTAGGCAATCAAGACGAGCTAATGACATCGTAAAGCGCGCCAAAGAAAAAGATTTCGCAATAGCGAAAGCTAGAGCAAGCACAGCAAGGGGCCAAATAGGAACGTCGCGATTGTCGAAAGAGTTTGAGAGCGTAAACAAACTCTTTCTGTCTGCATAACACCGGGTGCTGAGTCATGATGCTAACAGCCTCCAAGAGATTAAGGTGGAAAGAGCTGCGCGCTGTTGCGAGGATTGAAAACCGCTTGTTGTCATAGTCAAGAAATCAAAACGTAGTATTTCTAAGCCATCTACATCCTATGTTGATTAGGATTATAACACTTTACAACCTCATGCCCCTGTATGGTCATTTGATAAACGTTTGTCTAAATACAAAAAAAATAACTTTGTCCCAAGGAATTTTCAAAAAAATCACCCCGAAATAAAAAATTTTATTTTCCACATTGCTATAGTTGATCACAGAACGAAAAACGTTTGAGACACCAAGCATGCCAAAAATAACTGCATAACAAAACAAGACCCGTCTTTAGAATAAAATACAAAATACTAAATATCTCCTTTGCTTTGTATTTCTAGGTGATATACTTGCTGGTCTCCTGATATCAAAAACCACAGTCATATTCTTTTACATCATCAAAAAGCACGTCTAAAACATCGTGTCTTCCTGTTCTGACACTTTTGTCATTAACTTCCATTAACTTTTTAAGCTATGACTAAATAATCTGATCTGACACGTGATAAAAATAAAATTTGTTCTCTCACAATTTTGTAGCCTCTTTTCAAATTTTAGGTGTACTGTCCTTCCTACCTTTTATTTTGTCCTCAAGATGTTGATACCCTCCAATAATTTGTATCTTTCACAACATTATATATTCTTTTTCTGAAGTCCCTTCCAAGAAGTACTGCTCCTCGTTTTTGCTGTGCTAGCTGAAACTTGTCTGCCCAAATCAGTAGTGGTTTATATGCGGTTGGGATGGAGCGAGTGCTTCACGCCACTTAAAAATTTATCGTCAGAGAGAAAACGAAATAGCCTGACTTTGAACATTACATGCCAAAATCAATTGGTTTACATTATGTTATTTTATCATGTTGTAAACAAATTTATACATAATTCTGTCACTAACTGGTTGATCTACAGCATTGTCCAACTTAATTGACTCAGTAGGATTTTTTCACTATTCTTTTTGTGGCGACAAAGTATCACTCTTAAATCTAACAACAGAATCATGGAATGCCATGTCACTGCTGAATGATGTCATAACTTCCATTTGATGAAGAATAATTCTTTTTACGATGTCATAATTGCCTTTTATTGATTAAAAAGCAATTTTTTATTATCCATTCTTTTTAACTGGATAACTAATTTCATGTTGGGTGATACAATCCCTAAGAAGCGCAAAAGCGTCCTTACTTTCCACAATCATAGCCAGAATCCGTCGAGGGACTTTACAGGTATTTTTGACGTAAGTCAGTCAACTGTTTCCAGAATTATTCGGCAGTTTAAAGATACTGGGACAACCTCTCTCAAACGAAAAGCAAAATGTGGCCGAAAGTCTAAAACTTCTGCTAAAGATAATTAGACGCTTTGTTGGCTCAGTGTCGCTGATCCCCGAAAGACTGGCTGAAACTTAAAAAGAGAGATGATGGCCTATGGTGTTCATTTAAGCGATTCCTTATTTGAAACCAATTATCAAAAATGGAAGAGTTGGCCAAATACCAAAGACAAAGCAGCTGCTAACAAAAAAAATGAAAGCAAACGACATACCGGGCAAAAAATACAAAAAATATACTTTAGCTGACTGGAAAAAAGTATTACTTTCAGAAGAATACCATTTATTTGTCGGAGGTTAGCATTCTCACTGTGTGAGGAGTGTAGGAGAAAGTGTGAAACTAAGCCACATCAAACAACAGATAAACAGCCCCAAAATAGATGTTTTTCGGGGAGTTTTAGCTCTGAAGGTGCTGGGTTATCTTTTCCTGTTTAGAGAATAATAAAAAGTAAACAGTATGTAGAAAGTCTGCAACAAAGAGTGATCCCAAATATGCAGAAGCAATTTTTCACGAGTGGGGGCATTTTCCAGCAAGATTTGGACCCCTTGCCATTATTCGAAAAAGTCAACAACATTACAGTTTTAGAATGGCCTGGTAAGTCACTGGAACTTAATACAGTCGAATGTTTTCGGGCTATAATCAAAAGGCGTCTTGAGGAACAAGACTGTACCACCACAACCAAGCTGATTGAGACCATCATTTCTGTGTGGTACAAGAACGAAAAAATCATCAAATTTGTAAAAAATTGGTGGAATCCATTCGTATTGTTATCAAACTCCCTCTTAATGTTTTTTGCAGCAACTGTTATTTTTACTCTAGGTTGCTGGTTTAAATCTAGATCTAGAAACCAAAAAATTTCGTAAAAATGGTGTTTGTATCTGAGTAACAGTGTGGAGAAAAGGCTGGCCTATTCAAGGAGTGGGTATGCAATTGGTAGAGGCACTTTAAGCTGATTCCTCCATCTTGACAAAGTGGACAGATGGCGAGGCCCTATAGTTAACCCATGATGCTTGCTCCATTCACTATACCAAATACGCAACATTTGATCATATGTAATTGTTCGTCAAATTTATTGATGGGCTGCTTCTGCACTCTTAATTTCAGTTCAAAATCAAATGCGAATGTGGCATGAAGCTGTGCTTTTCTCCCTTGATTTTATTTTGAGCTATTGAGTTTGTGTCCTGAGATACCGGAAACTGACAAAAAATTATTGTGTTTTCAAATTTTGGTTCTGCTACACATCAGACCAAGGTTTAAAATTATATTGAATAACATTTGATTGGGATTAAATAGTCAAAGATTTCCCAGTTTTTATCATAACGGTGCATTAATCGTGCCGAGATTGTAGATAAAACTCAGAAAGCTTGACCCTCTTAAACCTCTTGCTCCATTCCCCCCTTTGGAAAGACCACTACTGGTCTAAATATCGTTGTTTTCTTAAAATCTCTGTCCCTTTTTTTATTGGACATGCTACATTGTTTGAAACAACTGTTAAGTAAAATGGTTAGCTAACGATACAAATTTGGTAGCATGCAACGGAGAATTTTCGTATACTTGTAGCTTAATTACGGCCTAGCCGTAATGTTGGAAAAATAGAGAAAATGTTACATGCAGTCTTGCACTGTGATTGTTTGTGACAAAATCAACGACACACAGTATGTTATTATGATCTAATAATCCTCCTACTTTTGGATTGACAATCATCAATTTTATTGAGCTACAAATTTATTACAATTTCAATTTTTCATAGCAAGGAGACCTTGTCTAAACGCTGTTGGGAATTAGGTTCTTTTGCATTATTTTTACACACAAGTTCATCAATTTATGAAACTGGAAATATTTTACAGTAATCCCCGCTTACTGAACCAACGGTTAATAAGCCCACGGGCTCAATAAGCTCAAAATCGTCCGGTCCGTATTCCTGTAATAAATTATAGAGGTTGCTAGTTGCTAGGTAGCAATTTTCAAGCCGATCTCCTATTAAGAGGGATCTGCTTCCAGCACCAGACTAAGGTATAACAGAAAATTTTGCTCAAAAATGATTTCCAACATCATAAGGTACCATACAGCAATCTATTACGTCATGCCAATAACCGGTTCAACTTTATTGTGACTCATTTTATTATTGAGAGTTTTTACACCTGCCTGATGAGACCAAATAAAGTCAAAACCAGTTGCAAATTATTGACATGATGTAATAGATTTCTGTATGGTATCGTATGATGTTGGAGATCATTTTTGAGCAAAATTTTTTATTTTACCTTAGCGAAATGCTGGAGGCAGATCTCTCTTTATAGGAGATTTCGAACACATTTGATTAAAATTGGGTAAAAGAGCGTCCCAACTCACACTTCGTTACGCTGCTGACCTAGTTTTTAATTCAACTGTTTTGTCACAAATTGTTTATTTACGTCGTAATCGATTGGCAAGGCAACAGGTGTTTTACAGATTTTACTGCAAGAGAACTGAAGGCGTAACCTTGCCTAAGAAAGTTTAGTTTCAAGATTGATTGATCATTATTCAATAGATCGTTATCTATAACTGTAGTGTGCAGTGCCAATAAATTTAACTACTTTTAGCCATAGTGCAGTTGGCCTTGGTCATTTATACGCATGAAACTGGCGAAAATTGGTCCCCCAGCTAATAAGGTCACCCGCTTAATAAGCCCAAAATTTTCCGGTCCGAAAAGGAGCTTAACAAGCGGGGACTACTGTGTATAAAAAAGATACCAAATATCATAACCCTAATGTTCATATCGCGGAAAACCACAAGACTGCAAATAACATTAAAAGAACCCACTGAAGAAGTGAAACAAAGAAAATTCTGCCCTATCAAAGCAGAATGCAGTAACAATTGGCGGATTGGTGTGTGCTGTAACTGCAAAAAAATGTTATGCGGTAAATTTACTTTAAATATTAGGCTTAGAAGCACAAAACCTTTCTAAATAAACAAAATTTCCTTTACTTTACTTGACTGTTGACCTATTTTTAGCGATCAAACTTTTGGTAACGAAAATTTTGAAGTCCCGTGCTATCAGACACCTGTAAATAATCGTCCCTAACAATTTTCTGGATAGCACTGAAAAAATTGCGGTAAAACGAAGATAGTTGTCCAAATGGATTATGGATAAAAATATCTCTAAATTACCTTGCATATTATCATGTGTGATGTAGGCACAAAAAACAAGGCTTATGCAATAAATTCAAACCAAAACGCAAATGTAGCCAAACTGACTACTTCGGGCATTATAGGTGATGTCAAAAGATGGGCATTCTAGAGTTAATAATAAAATAGGACTTTGGTTGGGCTCTTTGGCTAACTTGTTAAAAAGTCGTGCTTTACCGAGTTAGTGAGTGTTACATTATTGGTTGATCAAATGAACATAAGTGCATGGCCTTGAAACCTGGCCAACCACAAAGAACTTCTTAGCAGAACTGATAGTTTTGATAGCAAAAACTTTTAAAGTTTTAGAAAACATTAAGTGGCTCCAGGACATCCCTAATACAATCGTTACGAAAAAACTAGCGAGACTTGTGCTGGACTCTTGCAGCTCGCCTGGATATTAGTGTTACCCAACGCCTTCCAAGGGATGGGAGCACAGTAGAAGACATGAAATCTGGAGCCCTAGAACAAGAAACCTGGAGTCCCCGAAGCCGGAAACTAACCAAGGCCTGGACCATAGGTCGTAGGGAGAGAAAGAGTTGCCAAAGAGCAAGCAGCGCAAAGAGTCTGTTCCAAGACATTGCAGGATGAGGTAAAAAGTGCCCTGGGTCGGATGATCACATGCACTGTACGAAGGACTTTCAATTCTGGAGAGATAAGAGTTAAACAGAAGGCTATGACCGTTTCACCGAAGACGAGATAGAAGTATAGAACACAACGAGCGTGACGAGCAGCACAAATTCCTCAGTGGATACTAGGCGGACCGGTGGGCGAAAAAATTTTGATCAGACAGTACGCCATCAGTTCGGGAGAAGAGTGGATACGAGAGGTAAGAGGAGAGAGGCTACATGAGACTGTAGATGGATGGATCAGCGCACCTCGCCCGGTCAACTCATCGGCTGTGTCATTTCCCGGAAGAAATGAGTGACGGGGAGCCCATTGTAGCGTGATGGTAGAGAAAGGATAATTCCTGCCAGCTATGCCAGAGAGTGTGAGATAGAAGAAGGGCAAAAGAAATATAAGTGTAGCAAGGATAGAGCAAGAGTCTGAGAGAAGGGGAAGGAACGAATGTGGCAGACTTCTTGGTGCTGCCGAGGCCATCGAAGAGCTTGCGTAATGGCATAGGCTTCAGCAGAAAATCTTGAACACACTGGGCCGGCCGAAAAGAAAAGGGTGGCCTCAGCGCCGCAAAGTGAGCAGTTGGCAAAGACACCTTTGCCAAAAGGAAAAAAGGACAAGCCATCCGTTCAAATCACAAGATCGCGAAATGAGAAAGAGTGAAGGTTAGTAAGAGCCGCACCTTGACGAAAAAGATACGGGTAAGAGCGAGAGCATGGAGTAAAAAAAGTGAACTTCACGCGATGGAAGTTGGGTTTCAACGAGAATAGGGAGAACAAGTAGAAAGAGAGCCTCCCAGGAGGAAAAAAAGGAAAAAGCATGAGCGGACGATGGGACGCAAAGACCCTCCAGGTGAATCTGGAGAGTATAGGATTCACTCTAAATCTGACATAACCTGAAATGAAAAAGGAGGTTGAAAGACGAAGGGCCTGCTCGTAACATAGCACAGCAAAATGAGTCAGGGTGACTCGTAGTGGAGATACAGACGTCTCAGGAGAATATTAGGAATAGGGGAGAACAAGAGGCAGCTGGTGATTGTACAACTGGCCGCTCGGTCAAGACGTTCCAACTAGGTGACGTTAATAGTCATAAGAAAAAACATCCAGGTGAAACATAAAAGCGAATGGGCCGAAGAAACGCTTTGTAAAGAAGAGCATGCGACTCCTTGAAGGAATCCAGAAAGAAGCAGAGATACATCGTAAAGCCTTGAGACGAGGGAAGAACTTAGCCTTAAGCGAAGATAAAGGAAAAAGAAAGGTCACTAATAGATGAAGACTTCCAGATGGAAGAAAAGAAATGTAAAAACCAAAATAGATTGAAGACGTGACGGAGAAGATCCATTACAGAGCAAGGGAGGTGCTTCAACATAGTTTGGATAATTATGAGAATTGAAACCTTCACCTTATGTGATTTATTTGTATTTTGTGAAATCATTGTGTCCTGATTAGTATATTTTCTTAAGTTTTATGCGTCCCGAAAAATTTATTGCGCTAAAGAGTCCCCGCAACTAAATTCGCCCGTGATCCTACAAACTGCTAATCGAATCCTGGTGATGGCAGCGCTAAACCTTGGACAGAAATCATCCAAACCTGCTACACAGTTTCCAAGTCTCAACATTTCGCTTGCCTTGCTTAATATTACATTCATTAAATTTATTGCTTGTTAGAATCTTTCAAGAAGAGGAAGTCTTTGTAAACTGTCTTTCAAAATCGCAACTACACAGTCACAGTGTAGTTTGACCACGTGACCATTCAATCATTGGGTAGAAACGGCGATCCATCTTACTGGGTCATTCTGCTGTTAAATGGGCTCGAAAGCCGTTTGGTTATTGTTTCCCATATTAAAAATAAAAAATTTTGAGCTAAAAATAACGTAGGGTCTGAACTCAACTTTTCCGTTTTCAGTATCTCACACACTAACAATGCAGTGTGTGTGTGTGTGTGTTTACCCCTCCTCTTCCTTGGGATGGAGGTACGGCATGAACGGTAATTCAGGTTCATGCCGTCAACCTAATTGATATTAGGCTAGGGGAAGATGGCAGCCCATTTTGAACCAGTCTTGAGTGACTGGTAGCCCCACCACCAACAAGGCGGACTGCCACTGGTGGGTACCCAAGAGTCATCTGACATGCTGGGTTAGCAACTTCACAATTATAATCCGGTGAAGTACGGGTGGGGCCACCTGTCTGCCACATAAAGGTGGAGGCGTCCCGTTAAGTGCCTTGCCCAAGGACACAACAAGCAAGCTTGCCGGCTTGTTCTCCACACTATCCCTTTTTTATGCTGAGCGCCAAGCAGGGAAGCTGTGAATACCATTTTTTAAAGTCTTTTGGTATGACTCGACTTAGGAAATGAACCCGAGGTCTACCGACTACAATGTGGACGCTCTAACCACTGCACCATCGCGCCGGTGTCGTTGTTGTTGTTGTTGTGGGACTTCAAAATATGGCCAGTGGTTTATAGTAAATATGCAATACCCGTTATCCTGATATCCTGCGGTTATACCATCAGCCCTCCATCACAAAGTTAGTAAAAAGAAAATCAATAAAAACTTTTTACCCCTCCTATCAGTCGGCATCAATTTGAAGCAGCAAATTGGCTTTGGATAAGAAGCTGCATGTAAAATATAGCATTTTTATACTTAGTAAAGTAAGTAACTACTGCAGATTGCGGGAAAAATATTTTTAGTCGATTAGCAGGTAAATCTTTCTAGACTCAAAATATCTGCTGAACTGAAAATAAAATGTCAATTAAACGAAACTTCATATACAGGGTCCGGCAAAATGATCTGACACATTTGTAGGTTTAATAAAATCCAAATAAAATAAAGAAACAAAAAAGTGTTTTCAAGTTTTGAAAAGTACAGATAATACCATTTTGTTTCATATAATCGTTTAGCATTTAAATGCGCCCAGGCTCTTAGGCTTTCCAAAAAAGTTTGTGAAGAATTCTTCACAAGGATCTGAAAATGCATCCATACAAAATGATGTTGTCAAAAGAACTCTGCAAAAGAGACATTGAAACTCGCAGAGCATTGTGTTTGGAAGTTCAACAACATGTCCCCCATGCAACAGCTGTGTTGTTCAGTGACGAGGCACATTTTCACCTGTGTGGCACAGTGAATAAGCAAAACTTCAGATTAGAAAACAGCCCTCGTGAGTTGCATGAAGGCCCTTTCCATTGTCCTCAGGTGACTGTATGGAGTGCAGTGGCAGAATTCGGTATATGGGGTCCATAATTCTTCGAAGAAGATGTTACAGTGACTGTGAACTCTGATCGATATTGTGAGATGCTACAGACATTTCTCAGACCAAAATTGAATATGCTCCACAATATGGACAATGCTTGGTTTCAACAGGATGGGGCAACAGCCCACACTTTTCAACGTGCAATGGGGATATTGAGGGAGATGTTCCCTGGTCATTTGATCTCATTGCGTGGTGACATCAGTTGGTCCATCCATTCCCCTGATTTAAATCCGTGCGATTTTTTCCTCTGGGGATACCTCAAGTCAAAGGTGTACATTAATCGCCCTTGCTCTATTGAACAACTTAAAGATGCAATTTGTCAAGAAATTACTGCCATTCCACATGAAATGACCCACCAAGTTATAGACTACTTTCATGAACACCTTCGGCAGTGTGTGGACAATAATGGATCCCATTTGACTGGCTAAATTTTTAAAACCTAATGAAACAAAATGGCATTATATATACTTTTCGAAAATGAAAATACTTTTTTGTTTCTTTATTTTATTTGGCTTTTATTAAACCTACAAATGTGTCAGATCATTTTGCCGGACCCTGTATAAAGTAATCAGCAAAAACATTGCGGTTATTGCCATCATAAGTTTAGCATAAAGTATAGCTGTATTAAGTTTTCTTCATTTGAGCAAAAATAATGCCAAATAATAACAAAAGTTTTCACGCGAATGCAGTATAACTTACTATTAGTAGAGGTGGAGGATAAAGTGTATACTGAATTAGTTCGATTTCTCTCGTATATTTTTAGTTCTCCGCTTGTGTTAAAATATTTGACTTTCAACACAATCCACCGAGGAAAAGCAGCTGTCTTATTACGAGCCGGGTTTAACACCCATCGACATGTTGCATTTGACTGCGAATGAGTGATTTCGCCGATCTCATTAGTGAGGTTGAAGGAACATGAAGGAGCTGATTCCGGTTGAGGTGTAGTAGTTATTACACTTTCAGAATCTGCAAGGTTAAATTAATGTTAACATACAATATACTGTAGTTGAAACTTACAAGTCACCACCTCAACATTGGCTTGCAACTTAACCTCAAGAAACAAAAAACCGTAACTTTCAATAGGACTTTTAAAATAAGTACTTGTTGTGACACCAGTACAACTAGAATAAGGTGAAGCTCTATTGCATCGGAAACTGCTTCAAAAAAGCACCAAATTCATCTAAGTGTGCCCAGCGGTTCTGAAGGACGCAGAGTGACAGAAAGGAATATAAGCACATATTTATGTTAATTTGCGCATCCCGATGTCACGAGCAAAGAGATGTTGAAAAATAAGTTCATCAATTCAAACCGCAATATTCTACACTCATGACCGAAAAGATCTTATCTGCCTGATATGCAATTTATTGCTTTTTCCATATCACTTATGAATTCTAGGCGTAATGAGGACTTGATGCAAAAGGAGGTTGAAGAAAACGTTTGTAACAATTAAGTTTTACCGAGTTTTCAAATGCATGTTATTAGGAAGAAGGAGGAAGGGGTAATGAATATGATTTTGAAAAAAATGGCCATGGGACGTTAGAAATAAAAAGATAAAGAGCCAAAAAAATCCAAGGTGACAACCAGCACACATACACGGGCACAATGTATTTCAACACAAGAGATCAGTTGGTGGAGAAAAGATGTTCGTGTTCCTTACTTCATATTTAATCCACTTGTACTTATGCTTGGTGAAAACATCAATGAATCCTTCAAGAACACTCATCTTGTGATGCTAATTTACCAAACCAAGTATAATCTCAATAATTGTGAAGATGTAAAAGAGATAGGAATCAGAGTTTTCGACGTTTGCACAAATGGATTAAAAATGAAATTTCTCAACAAATGAGAATAAAACATAAAATCTGTTGTGTTTACTGTTCACACAAAATAGGTGAGCCTAATTTCATTTAAAGAAATAATTTAATACCTCCTTCTGAAGTAATTGAAAAGTCGACAAAAAATATTTTTCCATTTTCGAGAGACAAAATCCACATCGAATTAATCTTATCAGGAGTCACTGAACTATCGTAGGAATATAGCAGAATGTCGGAACCTGTCACAAGCAGCAAGCAGATAATTGCTAAAAAAGTGCTTGTGTGAAGGCATCTTGATATTCACTATGATCAAGACGTAGAGCTATTTCAATCGAAATTAACTGTATAGTGCCTTATGGTTTCCTACACTTGTTTCCACTTATGTTACAAATAAGACTGAGAAGATTTTATATTAACCAACTTACAGCATCACAGCCGTTAAACCACCAGAGCAAATCAGAATTAAGTCCAGGAAGTTGATTTCATTGCAAAGATATAAAAATACTGGACAGGTTGGTCTGGATTGATCAAAAAATCAAAGTCAAGAGTGTGAAATGCACAATTTCAAAAGGTACGTTTTTTTGAATTTTCCGGTCAGAATTGTGCTAACAACACTGCATTTTCATCCAAAAGCCTCGAACATGTTCACCCACTCTGATAGACCAATCTCTGGTTTAACAAGCCGACTATTTTTCAGGCGATCAAATTTTTCCTTTTGATATAAGTTCGTTTACTTCTGACATTTATTTATCACAACAATTTCTGTAAACATGATTAAACAAAACGCTTTGACTAAGCGAAATTGCTATTTTCAAGATTTTTCTTTACCGCCATCATCGATTAATTAAGTGCAGGTTTTTTAAGAAAAAATATTTTAATATTTTCGCTGCATGAGTTCTTACCAAGAATAATGAATAGACTACCTATATGCAAGTAATTACCATCCTAGTCTGCTTCGTCATCACCAGACAAAAGTAAATTATGCGCAATAAAATCAAAACTAACTCATAAAAATTCAAATATTGCCTGACACGTCAGACAACACAAACATTTACTCTGAACAAATTCGCTTCTTGCGCTCTTGAGTAAGGCACTTAACCGGATTTCTTCATTTTTACGTGACAGAAACATGATGGGGCAGAATAGATCACCCATCGTGGTGACTCAGTGCGATTAAAAAGTAGGAAAAAGAGCATTAGCACTTGGGCATAAATAAATGACTAACTTGTACTGTTGATCATCCACGATCCGTTATTTTCGTTGTAATACATTACATGCCTGACGATTGTTTCGTTGTTGACAGTTCGCTCCTAACAAAGCAGCCAAAACAAATAAATTACTAAAATTCCGACTATAGACTATAGGAATTCCGACTATTTACATCAAGAGAGTTCGAGTTACTTTCGACATGAAGGAGAAGGGGCTTAAAAAGTCATCCAGGATCTATGAAAAAAGGTTAGCGCATTTCACTGAGATTTAAAATAACTGCAGGATCGTTATAAAATTATCAACCAGAAAACTGGGACCCCGAGGAAGAAAAAATGAGTAAATGGCTTTGTTGCCTTTCCTTGAAATACAGCGTTACGCTTAGAGCAGTGAGTTTGTTTAATCGCATGCGGTTGAAGATTTGATAAGATATAACAAAGCTGTGTTGGTTTGTTGCGCCAAGAAATGGTATGAACAAAAAGTAGTCCAGATTAAAAACCGCCATCAAAGTGGTGTTTCCTTGAATTGGCTGAAAATGATGACAAGTTTGACCTCATTGACAGCATCGATAAACTTTTACATAACAGAATAGTATTGCATTATATTCATTTGATTTAGGTTATTCACTTTAGTTTCCATTTACTTTATTTTATACATGTTAGTTTACTATTTTATTTAGATGCTCCAATTTTAGTCGTTTAAATTTAAACAAAACAGGAATTGCCATTGCAACAGAGAACAAAAAAGATATTCTGTAATTAATTTTTGCCGAGTATAAACAACAAACTTAGCCGAAAATAACTTTCTAGAGATAATAGCTTTTTTGCTCTTGTTTGCTTTTGCCCCTTTTTTTGGGTTGGAAACACGCCATCAAACGTTAATTGAGGTTCACGCCACAACGCTATTCAAAATTAGGCTAGGGGAAAGCACAATCTACTTTGAACCAGTCACAAACATAAAATACGGTCTGATAGCTTCAGCACCTACAAACAATAGATGCCAAAAGTCGCCCCTACATTAAGCAAGCACTTTTTTACTATTCTAACCTATTGAAGCACTGTTAACTTAGTCCATGCTGATACTAGTTGGGTTGTGAAAACAGGTCATCAAACAATAGATGTTTAAACTCACAGCATTGGTGACCAGAAACTAGAAACATCAAACAATCAGAACAACAACGACACTGAAAAAATTTTTCTGACTAATCTTCCAAAATTGAACTTCCTAGTTCTTATCCTTTCAAATAAGGCGCGGTGGTGTAGCGGGCGCGATGGTGTAGCGGGCGCGGTGGTGTAGCGGGCGCGATGGTGTAGCAGGCGCGGTGGTGTAGCCGGCGCGGTGGTGTAGCGGGCGCGGTGGTGTAGCGGGCGCGGTGGTGTAGCGGGCGCGGTGGTGTAGCGGGCGCGGTGGTGTAGCGGGCGCGGTGGTGTAGCCGGCGCGATGGTGTAGCGGGCGCGGTGGTGTAGCGGGCGCGGTGGTGTAGCGGGCGCGGTGGTGTAGCGGGCGCGGTGGTGTAGCGGGCGCGGTGGTGTAGCGGGCGCGATGGTGTAGCGGGCGCGATGGTGTAGCGGGCGCGATGGTGTAGCGGCTGGAGCGTCTGCTTTGCAGTTGATAGACTTGATTTAATTTTCTTGTGGAGTGCTACCGAAGACTGTAAAAAGCAATTTTCACGGCTTTCTTGCTTGAGGCTCAGAGCGAAAGAGATAGTAAAAGAAAAAGCTTGCAATTTGCTCGTTGTTTTTCTTTGAATTCGGCACTTTACAGGATACCTCCCTTAGGTGGCAAAGTAGTAGTGGGTCATGCAACCTTCCCCTTCGCGGTGGGCACTACGACAACACTTGACAACTGAGCGTCAGCTCATAAGCATTTTTTTTATTTGCCATATTTATCCTCCATTCACGAGAAAGCGAATTGCATCGCTATATTTTGGACTGGACGTCCGTACTCGCTTGGGAGTTGTCATGTTTGGGGTGTCTGGGCCACTTGTCTTCCACATGAAGGCGGGGGGCGTCCCGTTAAATGCCTTGCCCAAGGTCACAACAAGCGAACTTGCCAGCTTGTTCTCCACAACATTCCCTAAATGCCGAGCGCCAAGCAGGGAAGCTGTGGTTACCATTTTTTAAAGTCTTTTGGTATGACTCGATAAGGGCATTGAACTCCAGGTCTACCGACTCCGAAGCGGACGCTCTAACCACTAGCATGAGTTAATGAATTCTTTTAAATTATTATGTTTAATTGCACATCTGTAATTGCCTGTCGGTCGCAGTTCGTAGTTAATTGTTCTACATGCTTTAATACTCTCAGCTCGCCTTGTGAAATAAGATTTACCTTTGCATAAATAAGTCTGGCACCTTGTACAGGAGTTACAGGGAGGTAAATTCCTTTGAACGGTTCAAGAAGAGATAAAACAGATTCATTATTGGCATGTGCGGCGGTGATTTCAATTGAATTTAAAGATCCTAAACAAGATATGCTGTAAACTTACTTGTACCAATTCAATTGCTAGCGTAAATATGATATATTAGTTTCTACTGTAAATCATGTAACATAGCCCAGCAATGTTGAATAGCTGAGAACATGAGCAAATTATATATCTTTTAAAGCTAATTGGATCGCAATCAAAATTTTTCTTTTTATTACGTGCATTCTGATTTAACTTTTCGTCGGCATAAGTCTATCGAAAATTATTCTCTTACTACAACTGATGTGTGTTGTATAGTAAAGAGCCAAGACCGCCATTTTTAGAAAGGATCAAAACAAGCATTGGGCGCTGCAAGCGCCCGAAGAGTTATGAGAGTAGCTGGGGTTAGAACAGCAGAAACATTTTCGAGCACAAATCTGTCAAAGAGAAAACTAGTTTTGGTCAGCTTATGAAAAAGCTAAATCGGAGTTGCGACCGAAGCAAAACTTGCTGTGAATTTCGGGTCACGAAATAGAGCTTGGCTGGTATTTTTTGCCCGAGCAGCCGGTAATCTTCGTTTCTGTTGTTAAAGCTAGAAACTATCCCTAGTCGGAGTACCGGCAATTAAAATTACCAGCGTGAAGAGTTGAGTATTACCAGAAGAGATATACTGTAAGTCAGCGTTTCCCAAACTTTTGATGGTTTGGAGCCCTTGAAGAGGTCAAACATTGATTGTGGAGCCCACAAAAAATTATATAGAGATTACATTAACATTAATCAATTGTCATTTAATGGCTGGAATGCATGCTCTATTTGGTACTTGAAAATATTTAAATATCTCAAAATCGAGCAGAAAAAAAAGAAGGAAATCTACGTAAAAAGCACTTGAGAACGCGTTATATTGCCCGAAATTGGGGTGGTCTCCAAAAAAAAGGTCATCGCCTCTCTCGCTCTCGTAATTTATGCTTTTCGAGATCAATTTGATTGGATCGAAGTAGCTCTGTAAGCACTGAGCCGGACAAAAAGCCTCTTGTTTGTACTCTTCGTTTGCAGAGCCCCTGAGCTTCTCTTGTGGAACCCTGGGGCTCCATACGAAGCACTTTGGGAAACCCTGCTGTAAGTGGCATAATTACGTCAGCGTTGCATTAGATCAGTGGTTTTCAAAATTTTTTCGATGCGACCCAATTGAAAAAAACGTGCTCGCCTTGCGACGCCCTAAATAGCATCCTATAAGGTTTTAGTTCCCTTTCTGAATGATAATTTTTACTCAAAATCTAAATAAATATTGTTATACTTCCGAGTTTTAAGTTGTCATTTTCAATTGTAAAATTGCGCCGTTTTGAGATTGTAATTCATCTTCCTGTTTTTGTCCACTTTACAACAGACTGTTTCAATCTTTAATTATTTTGCATCAATTTGAGTTAAAATTGGGTAAATTGATACTTAAGTAACCAGCTAATAATGACAATAGTGGGTAAACAACACTGTTGTAAAAATGCAACTGATTGATTGCTTGTTTTTAGAAGAGATAGAAGGGAGTATATATTTAGAGCTTTTTTGACGGAATAAAAGTGAGATATCTTGGCAAAAAACAAACTATCGTGCCTTGAAAAATCAAAACGACGCACCAAGGCGTCGCGACGCACAGTTTGAGAAGCTGTGCTTTAGATGCTGATGATGTGATAGCCAGACACATCTGTGCACATCCCACTTAATCTCGAACCCAGGTGGCGATTAGTAGCCTTCTAGTTTGTCCCATTGAATGTGCCTGGGAAGAGTTTTTCGCGTAGGACTAATCTCTCTCTGATGAAAAGTTTAGTATTGTCAACTTGACTGATGAAAAACTGTTGTCTTCTGTGAGACCTTCCACGTTTCGTTGCAACACGGCGAACCGTCCATACTTTTTGACAAAAAATCTTAGCCCAGTTAAAATATTTTTTCTTTCTTTTTTTCCACTAGAATTGAACAATTAGGGATGAAGATGATGCTCTATTTAGACAAAGCGGTTTCATATGACTGTGTATACGATAGATGCTACTGACATAATCACCTAAATTAGCTTGTCTTTCTCTACAACTTAATTAGCAACCTCTCTATTCCAGCCAGCCGAAATATACCTTAAAGAGATCGCCATTGAGCTTAGCCTACCCATCGAGCCTCAGAGCAGAAGCGGACACTCTACAACAAGCTTGATGCTTCACGTACCAAACACCTCAAACGGCCTAAATTACAGAGCTTCTTGTGCACGCTGCTCATGGCCTGATCAACCAAGTTAAACACCAAGATGTCGAAGTACACCAGTGGAAGGGGTAGTGCCACAACAACGCCTCTTTCGACAATTTTATTCCAAAACCGGACATGGAGAGGCAGGTCAGTGCAATGCTGCATTTGCTCAAAATGGTTACATATCAGGTGAACCTCTTCCACGGAGTTTAACTTCTTCTACAGTTTTCACTCATGAACCTGCCTCCCTGCAGCATCTCGGCTTCTCACTTCTGGTGGCCACAAGTCCATCAACACTGTGTTATCTTCTGTGGGGGCCCTCAAGCTCAAATACCGCCGCTGTTCATCACTAACCACTTATTAATCCTCTGCCATCACTTGCACACTTCCTATTATTCCTCTGCCTTGTCACTAACCTCCACCTCTGTCTCCTTTCCATCTTCCTAATCTTAAATTCTTTCACGTCTTCCACTTCATCTTTCTCTTCTAAATCGCTTAGGGTATTTTAGTTGAACGCAGGAGATCTTCGTGAGAGAGGTGTTAACGTTTTTCAATTTTTTTTGCACTTTCTTTTCGATCTTTTCTGTATTTAGGAGTCCAACCTAAACTCTTCTTTAATTTTCACAATCCCAGGATACTCTACGATCTGATCGCACTCACTCTTGGTTGACTCTGATTTACCTGATTACTCGCACGCTGGCGGCGAGGTGGTCATCTCCCTCAGACAGGGCCCATCCTTTTCTGGACTCTCAATCTCCTCTCTTTCTTTGATTGACCCCTACTCTGACTACATGGGAGTCAACATTTCGCCGGAAAACTCGTTTTTTTCTTGTTCTTAAACGTCTATGCTCCTCCTATTTGCTCTTCTTTGGCAGATAAAAGAACCGATTCCTTTTCTTCGTTTGCGCTTCTTTCTCTAGAAGTCTCTTTGTTTTATGAGACTTTAACTGTCATCACTCTCCTGGGTTCAAAAAGAACTTCAGATTCACGTAGGAAAGAAGTGTTCGATTAGCCAATCTCCTCCGATCTCGTTCCTGCCCATGAGATCCCTGCTTTTTAGTGTGCCAACGGCAGTCGCTCCTCTCCTGACATCTCCTTCGCTACCACCTTTCTTGGTCTCTCCTGCTCCTGGGAGGTGCTTCAGGACTTAATCTCTGATCACCTCTCAATTCCCGTTAACGTTTTCTGTTCCCACTTTCCCATTCCCATGAGCGTCCTCCGTCATTCAATTTTCAGAAAGCGCGTTGGGATGACTTGCTCTCTATATCAATTGACACTGTCCTTCTGCAGAGAAAAGCTTCTCTCTTTCTATTTCTTCTGCTACTGCGCTCTTAACTTCTTCGGCATTGAATGCGGCCAAATCTTTGGTTTCTTTCGGCCACGTCTAACACCAACCGAAAGCTTAGAGTGGTGGTCTTCTAAAATGGAAGAAGCTGTAAAAAACA
Organism: Trididemnum clinides; assembly: GCA_963675345.1. NCBI lineage: Eukaryota > Metazoa > Chordata > Ascidiacea > Aplousobranchia > Didemnidae > Trididemnum > Trididemnum clinides. Next base: position 29,143,548 of record OY776305.1, on the reverse strand, counting down.
AGCTCGGCCTTTCGATATGCCTCTTTTTTCATTGCCAAAACCAAGGTTGAGGCATGGCACGAGACATGCTTGTCTCTCTCTCTCTCTTTTTTAAATCTGAACTTACCTCTCCTCTTCCACTGCAACCGGCCCCGAAAGAGTGGTCTTCCCCATGTTGAAGCCCCTTTCTTGATCTGGAATGGATCTTTTCCGTCACCTTCTGGGTCACTTCTCTTCCATCTGTCTTAATCTTTACATTTCTTTCATTCCATCTGGAAGTCTTCATCTGTTATTTCCATCCACAACATGGGTAAACCTCTTGACCCACCTGCTTCCTTTTGACTTATCTTTCACCTGTTGCGTCCCAATGCTGTTTGATGGGATCGTTCTATCCTGTCTACTCTTCTCTGTGGAATCGAATGATAATTTCTCTGCCCGCCAGGCCGGTTCCCGCCCTGATCAGTCTACTCTTGATCAAATTCAAGAGTAGACCGACCAATCTACCTTCTTCCATCAGCTGCTCTTTCTATGCTGATGACCTGGCCATCTGGTCCTCCTTCCCCTTGGTATCTGCTGCTGCTGCTGCTGCGGAGACCACGCATCGAGCTATGATTCAACTGGAGTGCTGATCAGAGCGCTGGTGTGTTCCCCTCGATGCGAGCGAATGTGAGACCTCTTTCTTTTTGGTGGATATCCATCCAGCCAATATCCATCCCCATGCCTTTTTATTTTCTCCTAATCTCCTTTTTCTTGGGGTTGCCTTAACAGCGACCTTTCTTTTTCCTTTATCTTCGCTTAAGGCCAAGTTCTTCCCTCGTCTCAAGGCTTTACGATGTATCTCTGCTTCTTTCTGGATTCCTTCAAGGAGTCGCATGCTCTTCTTTACAAAGCGTTTCTTCGGCCCATTCGCTTTTATGTTTCACCCGGATGTTTTTTTCTTATGACTATTAACGTCACCTAGTTGGAACGTCTTGACCGAGCGGCCAGTTGTACAATCACCAGCTGCCTCTTGTTCTCCCCTATTCCTAATATTCCTCTGAGACGTCCGTATCTCCACTACGAGTCACCCTGACTCATTTTGCTGTGCTATGTTACGAGCAGGCCCTTCGTCTTTCAACCTCCTTTTTCATTTCAGGTTATGTCAGATTTAGAGTGAATCCTATACTCTCCAGATTCACCTGGAGGGTCTTTGCGTCCCATCGTCCGCTCATGCTTTTTCCTTTTTTTCCTCCTGGGAGGCTCTCTTTCTACTTGTTCTCCCTATTCTCGTTGAAACCCAACTTCCATCGCGTGAAGTTCACTTTTTTTACTCCATGCTCTCGCTCTTACCCGTATCTTTTTCGTCAAGGTGCGGCTCTTACTAACCTTCACTCTTTCTCATTTCGCGATCTTGTGATTTGAACGGATGGCTTGTCCTTTTTTCCTTTTGGCAAAGGTGTCTTTGCCAACTGCTCACTTTGCGGCGCTGAGGCCACCCTTTTCTTTTCGGCCGGCCCAGTGTGTTCAAGATTTTCTGCTGAAGCCTATGTCATTACGCAAGCTCTTCGATGGCCTCGGCAGCACCAAGAAGTCTGCCACATTCGTTCCTTCCCCTTCTCTCAGACTCTTGCTCTATCTTTGCTACACTTATATTTCTTTTGCCCTTCTTCTATCTCACACTCTCTGGCATAGCTGGCAGGAATTATCCTTTCTCTACCATCACGCTACAATGGGCTCCCCATCACTCATTTCTTCCGGGAAATGACACAGCCGATGAGTTGACCGGGCGAGGTGCGCTGATCCATCCATCTACAGTCTCATGTAGCCTCTCTCCTCTTACCTATCGTATCCACTCTTCTCCCGAACTGATGGCGTACTGTCTGATCAAAATTTTTTCGCCCACCGGTCCGCCTAGTATCCACTGAGGAATTTGTGCTGCTCGTCACGCTCGTTGTGTTCTATACTTCTATCTCGTCTTGGGTGAAACGGTCATAGCCTTCTGTTTAACTCTTATCTCTCCAGAATTGGCAGAATTGAAAGTCCTTCGTACAGGCCTTGGTGAGTTGTACGACCTATGCTCCAGATTTCCTGTCTTCTGCGGTGCCCTCATCCCTCGGAAGGCGTTGGGTAACAACAACAACAAACGGTATAATTGTGTATAAGTACGCACTTTGAAACAACAGCCAGGGTTCATCCTAGCTGTCTTCAAAATGTTGTCAGAAGTTTCCACAATACTAAGTTGAAATAGAAATTGGGACCATTTCGCAGTTGAGAACAAATCACATAAAGTCGAGCCTCAAGTCTAGTTGGGTCTTTTTGAACCAAAAATCGAGTCGACTCATTGACTCAAGTCTCCCCAGCACTGACATCTTCACTCTGTAGGTATGGCTTGGAGGAGCAAAGCGTGCACCATGACATCTTTACGTATCCAGCCATTCATGAACCAGATGTTCTTTTGACTATAAAACCTAATCTGGTCCTCTGTAATATTAATACATCAATGTTAATATGAAACAAAAAAGTCTAAGACGGCAATCATTGGCATGACTAAATTTTGCATTTCTTTTGCTTTACAATACAGCAAGAAACATCTGTTTTGGAAGCTTAATTTAGTTTGTTTACTGTAGTTTAGTTTATATTGGCGGAACAAATTTTTATGGGCAACGTATACTTGAACCATTTTTACCCAAACACCGTACTGGCAGAAATTCATGCACCAAAAAGCAGTTTAGTGTCTTCACTGTTCTTTAATTTTTGGGCTAGTTACGTTTTTACTGGGATCATTAAGGTGTTATAAATTAGTTCATTAGCAAAATGGATAAGTCCTGTAACAAAACAAAACTAGATTTTTTCATGTAAGCATTCACATATTCCATCTTTAAAGAACGAGAATTGAAGAAAAAACAAATCTATTTTATGCTCTTCTTTTGAAGTTGAAAATTTATAAGGCCAATTTTTTTGCTCTGCTTTTTTGTGCCTCTTCAACTACCTGTGTAATTTCTTTTTTTTCCGGTAATTGTCCATTTCGCATGAAAACCGGGATAATTGGAATGCGACGGGAAGAATGCTATCTCCACAGTTTGATCGGAAACTTCAATAACTAGGCCTGAAAACATTTCAAAAAATAATTATTGCAAAGTCAAGAAAAACATTAAGATTGTTTAAAATCAAAAAATAAAATCAAGCACACTTTTATTTGGGGAATTTTTATCAGATTTTAACTACACACTGGATTTTTGCATTGTATGTGCTCGAATATCCGCTCCCACACACAACATTATCTCATGTAAAGCACACATCAACAAACTGCCAAGGTTTGTTATTGCACTTGCCCGAATGAAGACCGGAATATGTTCCATATAAGTTTCCTCTATTGAAACCAGTGTGATAAACTTCGATGTAATCTTCATTAGGTTTAATTTCTAAAGTTTCAAATTCGATTCTCACCGTCAGTCCTGTACCTCCGAGAAAGCGATAGACGCATCTAGAAGAGTTGAAAAACAATTTTAAAAAGGTAGTTCGCGTTTAATAACAACAAACTCTAATGGCAGCATCGCTTGCATAGCACCAACACTTAAAGCTTGGAAATCATGATTGTGTGTGCAATATGCTATACGATTTGCGAAATATTTGTTTAATAAATTAAAAAGGTACTTAGGTCTATTGTTAGTTACGTATCATCAGTTGAATAACTATCTGGCCATCCTGGTGACGAGAAGCTTCCTGCTCTTCCAGAATAAGTCCCACCGCAAGTACCACTTTTAACGTGGTCAGGAATAGAAATATCTATAAAATATTAGGTGTGTAGCAAAGTCAAATAATATCGCGTTTTTGATGTAATTTTGACATAAGCTATTGCTCTTACTCATTTTAGTATGTTCAGCAATCCATTCCAGAAAGAATTGGACGTCCGCGTAGACATCTGGTTTTTCCCTCTCCGCACAACCGATACTCCAACTCACAACCCCGGTAAGCACAAATTTTCCATTATCTTCGCAGAGTAAAGGTCCACCGCTATCTCCCTTCACACGAAAAAATGAGTAATTCTGAAGCAGAGTTTTTCTACACACTTTTGACCCTCTTGGGCAAAGTTTGAATCAAGGCTGGCAACAGCCGTGACGATTAGCTAAAGTCGACAGCTCACCATCTCAAATTATCAAAAATTAATGAAACTGAAAGCGTAAGGAAAATATAAAACGATGAACTAGGGAAAAATTGCACAGTAGTTGTAAAAATGTATTTTTCACCAAGATTTTGGCGCATTCCTGCTTGCGCCAATTCCTGGGCCAAAAGACATTCCTGCATCTGAAAAGATGTGTAATCTTGTGAATAGCAAGGCAAGGCGTTGGAGAGTAGCGTTCCAAGAAAAGGGGAGCCCCATCTGGTATTGATCTACAAAATCTTATCAAAGTAGTATTTTTTCAAGCCACATAATGTATTAAACAGCATTTTTTAAGGCCACAAATTTTATAATAGAGAGCTTCTTTTGTTTTTTTTTGTTATTTTTAACTTAAAAATATTTTAGCATGATTTTGCCCTAATAAACTAATGCTCTTATTAAAGAAGTTTGGAGTCTTCTTTCTCAATATTTCGTAGGTTTTTAAAAGTCAAGTAAGTCTCTTAAAAAGCACACATGTCCAGATTGTGCTTGAAATTTTCGTTTTATTGATACATAACAAAAAGGGTTTATAAGTTTTAAAAAGTAAAAAATTATACGTGAAAGTCAAAATTGAACAAAAATTTTAATGGTCGTACAACCTGTGACAGCAAATTTACTTTTGTTACCTTTTTTATGGTAAAGTTGGATAAATTTTGTGAAATTCCTGAAAAGCTTAACGGCAAAATACATTGGGATGCAAAATAACTGTCTGTTAGTAAACAGCTGTTAGAGCCGCAGCATGACATACAAAGTCCACATAGGAAAATGATTGCTGGCATATAAACTCCTCATGGGGAAATGATTGCTGAATCGCTTACAATTTGCACAATTCTGTAACTAAGTCAAAGCACAATTATGGGAAGAAAAATATGCAATGGTTTGAAGCGTTTTTCGATAAATCGTAAAGTAGTTCCAAACCTCTCAATAATTTTTGGAACAGATCTTACCAAAAGTTGATCGTTGCTTTAGTTCCACAGGAGTTTGAAACAAAAATCTACAGTTTAGTTTTTAGGATGTCGGAGTTTTTTTTTACAAAACTAATAGAGTTGATTGGTGGTACAAAACTTGAATATTGCGGAAAGTAATACATTCATTTTCTCGAAGCTTTTCGTCTGACTCGTCTTCAGGAGAAATACGTCAGAATGAAAAAGATAGAAGTGTTGCTCGCTTATATAGAGGAATACTCGATAGTGATTGGTCGATGGGTCGACCAATGAAAAGAGAGGAAACTAATGTGAAATTTTTAAGCTGTATACGAATTCTTTTTGCTTACACAAATTTGGTTTAGATGTTTTGATATAAGTAGCTTCAAGAGTTAAAAGATGGAAAGCTGTTCGGCCATGTGCAAGTATGGAGAATTTATCATCTGAATAGTTTTGTGCGCATAATTGGTTATGTAGGAGATGTTGTCCAATCGCTGATGAAGAAATTTCGGTGTTGAGGGATTTGATTGGTTTACAGGAACGGCTCCCCGTTCCTGTAAACCAATCAAATCCCTCAACACCGAAATTTCTTCATCAGCGATTGGACAACATCTCCTACATAACCAATTATGCGCACAAAACTATTCAGATGATAAATTCTCCATACTTGCACATGGCCGAACAGCTTTCCATCTTTTAACTCTTGAAGCTACTTATATCAAAACATCTAAACCAAATTTGTGTAAGCAAAAAGAATTCGTATACAGCTTAAAAATTTCACATTAGTTTCCTCTCTTTTCATTGGTCGACCCATCGACCAATCACTATCGAGTATTCCTCTATATAAGCGAGCAACACTTCTATCTTTTTCATTCTGACGTATTTCTCCTGAAGACGAGTCAGACGAAAAGCTTCGAGAAAATGAATGTAAAACTAATAGAATTGATTTAACATTGCGACAATCGTTAAGGTGGATGTACGCAGCAAACATTTTTGTACCTTTTTGCCTGGCTTTGTACGTTTTGCTTCATACATTTTTGTCAGGAAATTTTTTACCGCTTAAATAGTTATGCGGTTGTTGTGAGTTTCGAAGAAAAGGTTTTGCAATTACGTAGACTGTATTTTTGTTGCTGAGTAATTATTGCTTTTATCTAATTGTGTTGATTTGCGCAATCAGTTACCGCCGCTGTTATGAGCTATTCACAGTCATCGTTGTAACAAGAGGTAGTTGTCTCAAAGAGTAGGCTGTGATGTTGAGAAGTTAATTTAAGTTGGTTGCTTCATAGTTCTGTTTCATTTATTCTGAGTGCAATAGCAGAGTTTGCAGAGCGTAGTAAGAGATAATTTAAGCTGACTGATGTCCATAACAACCTTAAAGACTATTTTTAGTATTTATGATGGTGATGGCTAACATACTGGTAGGTTTAAAATATTTTTAGGTAGGTTTAAAATCTGACAAATTATGTATTGACCCAAATGCAGCATCAAGAGAAAACAATTGGCAGATCTGGCTCATAACCTTTACAAACTTCATAAATGCTATGCCGGCAAGCGAAAATGTTACGAGTAAAGTAAAAGTGCCAACCGCACATCTAACAGCGCCAATATAATACAAATTGATACCAGAAGAAACTACTTACAAAGGTGCTACAGGAACATTGCAAAGTCTCTATGTTGAACCAAAGAACAAGATAAAAGCCAAGTACCTGTTTGCGACGACACAGTAGCAACATGGAAAATCGGTTGATGAATTTGTTTTGTGTATAAACAAACTCAGCTAGCAAACTGCAGACAGTGACACTGTTTGGACCTATCCAGTCTCTTCAGTGCAGTTGGTGACCGACAAGAAGCTAGAGGCTTTTAGTAAAGCATAGCTTAGATCAGTAATTCTTAACCACTGTGCCACAGCACTTTTGTGTGCCGCCAAATTTTAAATATATAATTTTAGATATATTTCGCATTAAAAGTATTCTTATTATTACCTTGTATTTAATCCTTTAATAAACGTACTGTTATTTTTGTAGTACATATTATTTTATTTCGCATACTTAAAATTATTATCATAAACTATTTTACGCAGTGTGTTATAGGTAAGTAAATAATTTTTAACTTATCTTTTTCTAAGTGTGCCGACAAATTTTGAAATCGTTAAAAGTGTGCGGCAACAAAAAAAAGGTTGAGAATTACTGGCTTAGACCATCACACTTGTGGGACCTATACTAGGTCCGTGTTACTTCAAGAAACTCAGTTAGGTCTACATCTTTAGTACAGTGACTACTTAACAGTCAACAATACAAATAAGCGATAAAAATTGATTCGTTTATTTGCGGTATTACCTCAGATTTGATAAGACAGAGATTGCTAAAAAACAGAACGCTTTTCACGGAAGCATACAAAAAATCTCGAATGCTGGAACTGGCAACACTCACATTTTGCGGTAAATTATTTTGAATTTGAGTTGGGTATGTACTGCTAACGAAAAGTCTCCAGGTACAACTATTACTGAAACTGTTAAATAAAGCGGTTGTGCTTTAGGCCTACACAACCAAACAAGAAAAACACACAAAGACTTGTGTATTAATTTTTTGGTGGTACAAAGTGGCATCACAAAAGCGTTCGTCTGGCTAGAAATGGATGTGGTGTTTTAGTGGTAAAATCAAACATTACGCGAAGATTTGCTAAAAATGTACAGAATTTTTTAACTCGAGTGAAGAAATTTTACTGGCTTTAACAACAACTATGCAATGGAGTTTTTTTAATGAAGTTCTTGCTGAAATAAACGCAACAAAACTAGTGCCCTCGCCTTAATTTACACCAATGGCACTAACAGTTATGTGAGCAAAGACTTTGCTGATTGTCACCATTTGACTTACAAAAACAGAAAATTTGTTGTTAGCATGGTCAGTTTCTTACTGACAAACAAGATTAGTGGAATAATGTAAGCTTTCCCGAACATACTAATGAAAATTTCAAGTTTGACGTAATGTTGAAGCTGACTGAAAATGTAATTATCCAGAACCTATAATAATAGCACATAAGTATTGCGTTCAAATTTGAAAGCAAACGCTCTGAGCTTACTGTTTCGACTATAATGCCAACTGCCAGCATACCCTATTTACAGCTGCTTGGCAATATTACGAATAAACCTATTGCTACAAAGATCCGAAAATTTTCATCCAAAGATCAAGCAATTACAAGAGGAGAAACTAAAACGCTATCACTTAAAGATGGGCTGCAAAAGCATTTCTTCCGGGAAAGCACAACCCCTCGTTGTTGACAATAAATAAGGGAAAAAGCGGATATGGCTCGAGTACACCCAGACAATTAATTCATTTACCGAATTAGATGCGTATCCTTTGCCCGCCATCGATTCAATTGTAAACGAGGTCGCTAAGAGGAAATTTTGATTTGGAATCTGCGTACCGTACCAAACGTACCAAATACGAATTCCACCAAATGACCACCAGTACACTACTTTTCAATCTGCTTTGGAGTAGTTCCAATGAAAGGTGATTCCTTTTGGACTTGCTCATGCTGTCCCGGCGTTTCAGCGAGTAACGAATGAATTTTATAGGGTGTCAGCGTTTTTATAGACAAGCTCACAGTGGATGGTATGAACCAAATTTCACATGATCGTAAGTTGAAAGTAAAGTTGCCAGAGATGATAAGTTTACATTCAACGAAGACAAATGTCAGTATGATTGCACACATCCTTATATAGGACACCTGGTGGGCAATGGCATAATTAAGCCTGATCCAGAACAAAATTGCTGCTTAGAAAAACCTACAACAAAGAATGAATTGTGAAAAATTTTTTTTAACTGTTAGGCAAAATGGGTGCCGATTTACTCAAAAATTATCAGGCCTCTCCAACCAAGCTTATTTTTTACCGTTTTTAAAAGATGCGTCAAATGTCTTGCGTTTAATGAAAAATCAACTTGCCAATGCCACTTTATAGTAAGCCAAATGTAGAGTTCGAGGTAATGCAAATTTACTGTGATTACGACACATCAAACTGCAACAAAAGCACTTTTTCTTTTCAAAGACATATGATATAGCAATGAAATTCTTGTTATTTTCCGAAACAAATCATACTGCAACGAAAATAACGTGAAGTGGCATTTGCAAAAAAACGCTGCTTGCAGAAGAGTGCAACTTTGCAAGCAGCAATCTGCAAAACGTGTTCGGAAACGTTCGTGGGAATTCCGAAGCAAAAGGTTTCGGTTTACTGTAAAATGTGATGGTTGCTTAAAAGTAGGCCCAAGATTTGCGACGCAGTCAACTGATTCTCGCATCTTCCGAAAAACCACGAACGTTTTCAAGCATGTATTTCACCATTTTGCAAGTAGCGTTATTTTACAAAAGGTACTTCACCATGTTTTCGCTGCAGTGTGGTTCGTCTTTCGAAAGTAATAATGGTTTCGTTGCTATATGACTATGATTTGTTTTTGGGAAGGGAAAATGTTTTCGTTGCAACATAATGTCTTTGGAACGGAAAAATGTTTTCGTTGCCGTATTCCTATTCACCATAAAATTTTACATTACCACTTTTTCATTGGCACCCCATACCACTTAACAACCAACTGATGAAACTATGTCGTTTATCATAATTGGAAAACTTACAAACTCAATTTGTTTGTACGAATACCCTTGTTGCGCTTATAATGACCAACTGTGTAATTTTGTGTCGTAAGAGTCAAAATCTTGGTATATTTATCTTTTGATGGTACATAGTAGAGGCATATCTTCAAGCAAATCAACTAATTATAAGCGAAGTAGCAATTCACAAGTAGAACGTTTTAATGGTATAATTTTGCAAACTGTACTGTATTGTTAACCTTGCGTTTAAAAGATCTGCCCATAAATCACTGGGAGTTAGTTTTGCGAAAATTTTGCATTCAATACGTTTATTATTGGGCACAGCAACCAATTGTACGCCGCACAAACGCATGCTCTATAGCATAAGAAAGTCTTTTAATGTTGTTTCATTATCAACTGGCTTGGTATAATTGTGATTTGTCTATCCTGCCTGGGTATAATTGTGATCTGTCTATCCTGGCTGGGTATAACTGTGATCTGTCTATCCTGGCTGGGTATAATCTTGATCTGTCTATCCTGGCTGGATAAAATCGTGATCTATCTATCCTGGCTAGGTATAATCGTGATCTGTATTTGTCAAGCGTCATAATCGTAGCAAGACTGGTTTGATTGTTGAAGATGTTAATTAATTTGAAAACTACTTTTACAATGCCCAAATAAGGTTTGGGTACGGAGAGGAAATCACCGTTTTTTTGCGAGACTGTGCTCCCAACCTTAGTTTGTCACATGCAGAAGCATGTGCTGGAAAATGAGGATGATTGTTGAAAAATGACAGCGGGAAAATAACACTGTTGACACTAATGTACCAGGTTCGAAAATTAATGCCAACAAAAGTACTAAAAATTTTGTTAGTGGTAGTCATTATAAGATCAGCGATCAAAGTATTGATGCAGCAGCAATCCCACCAGAAGGCTTGCGGTAACGTCGGTTTCGCATGCTCATCGACGTTCTAAACGATGTGATTGTAACATTTATTCTTGATTTTAGTTTCGTAAATATAAGTTTGACGGAGCGATTGTTGTGAGCTTCAAAACAAAGGTTTCGAAATTACGTAGACCGTATTTTTGTTGCTCAGGAATCATTGCCTTATCTAATTGTGTTGATTTGCGCTTGATTTGTTTAATCAGTTATCACGGCTTTGCAAATTCGGCCCGATAGCGTAGTGTTTAGAGCGTCTGCGTCGCAGTCGGTAGACCTGGGGTTCATTTATCTAGTCGAGTCATATCAAAAGACTTTAAATAATGGTTCTATGCTTGGCGCTCAGTACAACAGGCATAGTGTGGTAAACAAGCCGGCAAGCTCGCTAGTTATGGTGTCCTTGGGCAAGACGCTAAACAGGATGCCTCCATCTTTATGTGGCAGACAGATGATGGGGCAAAGCAGTCCACCAATCGTGGTGACCTGGTCTAACTGAAGTAGCAAAAAAGGGCCAATGAGAAGTTCGTAATCTGGGACGCTTTTCCAAAAAAAGAAAGATCTTGTTCAGAAAAAACAGCATTGTTTGGTAACATGAAATAGCCATTTCGATATTTGCAGACTATAGGGTTGTAACGTCGATTTAAGTTAGTCATTACATTTTTGTTTTATATATTTGAAATGCGACAAAATAGTTTTTAAGAGTCTAAAAAAAATAATTCAAATTGACAGATGCTTATGACAATGGTGTTACCCAGTATACGATGTTGCTCGAAAATCCGGTTTTGTCGGCAAAGTACAAACCAAAGTCTTTTGCACGTTTTTATCAGCAAAATCAAATCAGCTTTTGGTACATACTTTGTGGACAAACTAGCTGTTTTGAATGAGAACACATACTGCAGAATACCATACAAATATTCAAGCCAAGGAATTTCCAATAAAAATCCAAGAGAAAAAAGACGTACAAAAGCCAGAAAAAACGTACGATAAATGTATGCTGTGTATATTTATCTTTTGATGGTTTGCAACTTCCGTTCATTGCAGGAAGAAAAGTTGATGTCACCCAGTATTACAGTGTTGCCTCGCTTATCGCGGTGCGTTCCAGACCCCACGGCGATAAGTGAAACTGCGAAGTGGCGGTACTATAGAATTCCCGGCGCCTTTGAGCTAATACAGGTATACAGTACATAAACGCTTACTTTTCGACACATATTCATGCACACCAGTATTCATGAACGCTTACTCTTCTGAAAACTGAAGGATAAAGAACACGGAAAATTAAAAATGTTTTCTGTTTTGTTTATTCTGAACACAGTTCGATACTGTCATTGTAAGGGTTAACAGTACAGTTGTGCAATCACAAATAATATACTGTACAACACTTGCAACCCTAAGATACACGAGACACTGTTAACAAGGTGAATGAGAATGGCGTGATTATGCGCAGGTAATCAGCGCAGACAATCAGCGATGTGATACGCAGCTCATAAAAAAAATTTTTTTTTAAAAATACCGCGATGCACTGAAGCAGCGAAACTTGAACCGCGAAGTAGCGAGGGAACACTATACTTGTTTTATCTTATATAAAAAAGTTATCAATTGGAAACATATTATAAAACTTACATGGCAAAACCCATATCCTCCAGTGCTTAGATATCCGGAACATAACATCCTCCTGGTGATGCGATTAGTGTAAATTCCTACTTCACATTGCTTTTGTGTCAGAAGTGGAGTTTGAACATCGTATAATCTGTTTCGGGTCGGAATATAACTTCCATGGTCGCCGTACCCAACCACATGGCATTTACGACCTGCAATGACAAATCAATTTCACATAATTAAATTATTCAAAAATGACGAAAAATCGCATCAATAAATTGCTTCAGAGTTTAAAAAAGCAATAGTTTGAAAAACTGTGCTCATGATGTTGGCATTGAGAGTAGAGCAGAGTTTAACTGGGACTACCATATGTCCTCCTTTTTGGAGAACGTGTCTCCCGCTAGCAAGAAAAAATAAATGCTACGCGAGGACATCAAACAATGTCCAGATGTTTCATTTTGCTAGTAATCGAACGACAGAAGCCCACAAAATGGTTATAAAATCAGAATTGTTGACCAAGATTGGTAAAAACTTGCTTTCAAATAGACTATCTCAAAAACTCAAACAAAGAGATCAGCGCGACCAAATTGGACGAGAAATCGCTAGCGAATGCATGATCCAAAAAAAGATCTTTTGGTAGAATAGCAAACGAAAATGCTCGCGGATTACGATCCCAAAATGTTGTGTCTTATTTGCTGGTTGAAAACGTGGTAGTTGGAGTTTTAACTATCTAGTACAGTGATTTTCAACCAGGAAAGTCAATCTCTTTCGGGGAGGTTAAATCAGGTTTTAGAAAAGATATGCAAAGACTTGCAAAAAAAATCACTTTTAAGAAATTTATCTTCAAAAAAAAGGTATTCATGTGTCTCCTGGGACAAAAACGAGAAAATCGCCACATTCAAAAAGTTGATCTCCAAAAGGAGGGCTTCAAAGTTGTTTTGGGGAAGAGAAAAATTTTCCCTTTTAAAAAGTTATAATACCAAAAATTATTTTTTTGCAATTTGGGTATGTTGAGGGGAATAAACTCAATGTAGGAAAGATGAAAAATAAGTTCAGATGGTATGGGAGAGGCAGTGCACTAAAAAAGTTGGACACCATTGATCAAAGATATCTATAATCTAACATACCTAGATTGCGAGTTTAACGCTTGGATGATTGATGCATTAATGTGCACTTGGAAATAGCATTTGATAGCTACTTTTCTCATTTGTCTGGTGGTGGTAGAATGCCATTACACGAAAGTGCTGGCAACTCTGTAGCTACTCCGAACAACCATTCAACGTCAATGAACGTTTTATCAGTAGGTGTTGTGGCTTTCGATCCAATTAAGTTATTTCCAATTCTTTACTTTGGTAGTTGACTATTGTTACTTGAAGAAAGATTTTGACGATAGATGACAACTGATATCGAGTGTCAGGGAGTCTTACGCATATAGAAGTCGTAAAAGCTCTTTAAAATATTTGGCAATAATAAGACTTGATTTGTGAAGTAGAATATGAACCAATGCTTCTCACTTTCCCCAAACAAAAGTAAAAATATCAGAGGCAGGCAAATGGAGATATGTGTGAACAAAAGGCGTTAGAGCCTAAAAAATATATTGTCGCACATCACTAGTATTTAGATTTTAAAGCGGCATATTTTTTAAATAAAACCGTTTTTTCGCTTTGAAACATTGTAGAATTACCATTGTAGAATTTATCTCTAACATGAATCAAAAACATGAACGCAAAGATAATTCAGCAATAAGCATTTACTTCAAGCAAGATGCTTTTTTTTCTAAAAATGAAAATAAATGAAATTTGTGGAAGTTTCTGTAGCGAAACCACACTTCCTTCGGTCAAAGCATATATGAAAAATAAAATGTTATACAATTACATCTTACATATAACAATGTGGGGTAATTGAATGATGTTATATTATTGGCGTACATTACGTCTTGGAAGAAAGGCTGATTTAGCTCCAACAACGTTGTTGAAATTTTCTTTTTAGGTTTGAAAGACATCTTGTTTGGGTTGAGTAAATTCGTTCACTTCGTTTATGATTTTTTGAAAACAACTTAATTCTTGTTTAGTGCAGAGCAAATCTTGAATCACTGACACATGGTGTTCCTAAAGTTATAAAATCTAAAGCTATTTTTTTATGACCTTTAGATCAATAATTCTCGGTAAAGGCATACACCCAACTGGATTGAGATATGATAGAATCGGTTATGAACAGCAAAGGCATCTTTTCAGACAATCTTTTTAAATTTATGGGTAGCTTTTTTTACTTTATGCTAGTGGAAAGAAGTTTGCTTCTCCTGGGAGGGTCGTTACATTCTTATCCAAGGAGGGCCAGTTTTGTTTGTGAATGAGAATGAGAGCACAGCTATTTTTGCTGGAGTGCAAGTCCACCTCTACACACTTTCTGAAAGGCTACTAATCAAATACTCAAACAGAATAATTATCAAAACAGTTGATATGTTTGCAATAAAATCACCGTTTCACCTGCTTTAAAGCGAATGTTTTCCTGCGGTAAACAAGCTGGATAAATAACAGGAGAAAAAGTAACATCGCTTTCCAATTCCACCAAAGCAATATCGTAATCTGGGATGCTGGTTTTGCGGTTGTATTTGCTAAATAAAATGCGCCAGATAAAACTTGCGCTAAATGAGACTTGCACACTATTCTTTAAAAACTTTTCAGTTTTTCTATTTGAAACACTAGCTATGCTAGCACTGGTACTTACGGGTAAAGAATGGCTCTTTTCATGCGGTAGCGTCTGTAACCGGTATCAAGATGTTTAACATTATTTGTCCCCAAGAAAATGTCATAACTTTCTCGGGCATCAAAGCAGTGAGCGGCGGTTACAATAAACCTGGAGGAAATGAGGGTTCCGCCACACCAGTGTATGTTGTATTCCTAGATCATAAGCATTGTTACCAAATTTTTTTAATTTGTTAACACTTTAAAAAGAAGTTGACAAACAACTATGTAAAACTACAAAAAATTTTTAAAACAATGTAATGGTGAAATTTCACTCGTAATTACCTGCAGTGAAGCAATCCACGGCCAGTTTCCCCGTCGGGAAGGTTCTCCACCTACTATGCGTAATACGGGTTGGGCATAATCAGTGTAAGTTCGAATCCCACATTGGTACGGTATGCAGTTAGCCAGCCATGCTTGAGTAGAACAGGTGGTGTCTGAAATGGAGAGAAATGATTGTCGCGTTTCAATAAAAATTTTTTGATTCTATTTCAATTTTAATTTACTTCTTAAAATTGAGGCGATGTATAGTATCGCACGAATAATTAAGTCTGGTTGCAACTAAATAGCTAGGAAAAGATTGGCGTCCACTAAGATACTTTAACCCACGTACTTGTCTATCATGAACAGAACAAATATATTTACAAACTTCTTTAAAACTTCGAATTCCTTCGCTTGTCAAATACAGAAACTAAAGCACTTTGCTATATAAATATCAGATTAACCAAAACTAAAACCACCAAAATAATCGCTTGATTCTTGTCACAAAAATCACCACAAAACAACGCCTTTTTATTACACTCTACTATCTCTGCTGAACTACACTCTCCCTGAAAAAAAATCTTGCTGCCTTGGATATACGACTGAAAAATAATCTAGAAATTGCTAGAACATCACATGATGCAGGAAAAACACCGTTAATAAATTACGTAATTGGTAATACTAAAAAAAGAAAAATCTTCGAGAAGAAACAAGAATGACTAGAATATATTGGAACTTGGTCACGTACTCAACCATTGTGACATCAGAAAAGGCGTGTGAGTTACAAATCTATTAATAAATACGAAAGTAAAAAGGTCTTTTTTTGAAAACAGTTTAGCAAGTTTTGGGCTTCAGACAATTCAGATTTACAAATAACATGATCACTGCAAAATAAGACAACAAATTACAACAACTACACATATATAAAAACTATTCTTTCAACGCAAATTTATTTGTGACAATGATGTTGAACAGCAAACATTTTTGATAATGGAGCTGTTGATTCCAAGCTTACGATATACTGTGCAACAAATGGGAAAAATAAACGTCCGCCACCAAGTCGTTTATCATGTGCAATATATATTCGTAACAAACGCACAGCACCGGTTTTAAAGGGTGTGCTTCATCTTCCGGAAGGTATATCTAATCTTTCAACATACTGTAGCCTTGATGCTACAAGTAGCAGGTACTGAATTAGCGCATTTACGAATTTTTTTCAATATTAATCTTAAGCCTATGGAACATTATTTTGAAATAACTTATTTTTCTGGTTTACTTGCCTAATTTGTCAATACAATAAATTAAACTAGTGTCTAGCTGACTGAACCGAAACTTGATTCTCAAGATAACGTAGCATCATGATGCAAAATCATAACCGTGACAAAGTTTCGGAAAACTAAAATCACGTGACTTATAAAGATGTTTAACACCCTTAATTTTCAATATGATAGAAACTAAAAAGTATGAAACCGAGACATTGTTTTTTATTTCTATTTGATGTTTTGTCATCCATTCGAATTTGTTTTAATTTTTTTTTAAGACAGCAAAAGCATATTCGTGGCTAAAAAAACAAATTTTGAACTTGGTTTGAATAGTATACGTGCGGCATGTTTTCTGAGAAAATTTATTGATTAAAGCAAACCTACCAATAAGCCTACATAGGTCTGCAAATCACCATCTGCAAATTTACATAACATCGTATAAGCAAATGTCGTATAGGTCTGCCAGTTAGTGGCTGAAGAGGTTAGGTTTTCTCCTTTCATGTCAAAGCTGTCGACACCGCGATTGCTTTGTCTTGCTCGAGTGCGCGCAATAGCAGTGCGAAAATTGTTGTTATAGACCAGGGCTACTCAACTAATTTTAATGAAGGTCCAGTCGGAGAAATTCGGTATTTCCTGAGGTCCAGTAGAAATTTTGATTTGCAATGATAACATGAAACTATCATTACCACTACATACAGAAAAATAGTTGGATTTTCTCATAGTCTGCAGTCATTATGGCAGCGAACCCTACCTCAATGATGATTCCAGCCGAAGATGTGACACAAAACGGGCAGCCAAACAGTTGATGACCTTTTTTTTTTGGAGATCACCCCCACCGTAGGCGGGACAGCGCCTAAATGCAGCCGATGTGAAGCTGATCCCGTCGCCCATAATTAAAAAAAGGTCTCGAACTGAATTTGAGCGTCCCGTTTTTGATTAAAAAAATTTGATAAGCCCAAATATTTAGTCTTGTGAAAAGTGGCCATCCATTATCCCGATTTTTGCTTTTCCAAATATGGTAACCCTACCGTTAGTCAACGCTAATAATGTGCAGTTGCGCCGACGCTTGAAAATTTTTTGATATTTAGTTTGAAAATAACTTATTGAGAATTAAGTCCACAAAGTTTGGTAAAAAAGGCAAGGGCTTTTTCGCGATCTGTGGCTGCTCTTACTGTTACTCATCCTGAAGCTTGAGGTCCAGCTTTAACACTTGAAAGGTCCGGATTCGGACCGCGGTCCGCCGGTTGAGTAGTCCTGTTATAGACAACAGTATGACGCGAACCGTCAAATGCTTTGGCTTAAATGACATCACAGTAGATAGTCAATTTCTACAGTTGACATTGAAAATAAAAAAAATTCTTGCGGCAAGTCCAATCCTGTTTACAGGTAACCGGAGAAGAGGCCGAATGAATTGAAGCACCGTTCGCAGTGCGAATGATTATGAATTTGAACTGCACGATGACTGCCTTGTTGTGCACTCAGTAAAGACACTTGATATGACAATTTTCCCGCTTGTGATCGAAATGCAATGCGTTGGCGGAACAGACAAATCCGAAGCCGGTCTTAGCACAACAATGCTCTGGCAAATCCGGTAACAGATTTTCCATGGCCGGAGGATAAAAAAATATGACAAACAAGTTTATAATCTTTTAATAACAGGTACAGCCCAGAAATTTAGCCTATCTTTGGACTATGCCTATATTGTTTGGCCTATACCCAAATTGGCATAAGAAAACGTCATAATAAAAGGACAGTAATGGAATCATTTTAAGAGGATCTAAATTACTGATCATGACAACTCGCGATTTGGTATTTCCACGTAATTCTAACTTTTATACAGCTGGTACATTCTTGAAGAATAATATTTTGTGTATTTCTTAAGTGTAGTAAAAAACGATAGATCTTTTGAAGTAACAATCAAAAATCAAGCAAAAAAATAACGATTACTTTTCCATTTAATTATAGACATGTGTTATTATGTAGATCTACAAACGCAAATCATTGTCAAAAAGCATACTATTGCATCTGCACATTTTGAACAGAACAATCATTCAAACACATTTCAGTGTGCCAACTAAGGTTTCTTTTTTTCTTCCGCTCCACTTGTTAGGTCACAATTAGAACACTATGTTCTCATAATCGCTATATCGCAGTTCAGTAACTAAACAGTCTATTGTTGATGTACTACATTGATAGGCTACTAGCTAGCATTAGGTTAAATGTGTGACACTTTTTGAGTTTATCTTGTAAATCACCGTTCAGATAATGATTAATTGGATCCATTTTAAATATCAATTAAAAAAATTGTGCACCCCCAGGTCTCTATCCCCCACCCTGTACACTCCCTTTCAGTGTACACTGCCCCGTACATTTACATACCAGGCCTGCCCCTTCAGTGTACACTGCCTTTCTTTTAATGCCCTGCCAGCTGAGATTCTAATGTTCTTAAGAATAAACTTGATAACTAACTGGGGAAAATTTTGCACTTGTTCCTGAACCGTTCAGCGAAATGTTGGGTAGGGTTATGACATGACTTTAGATTAGTGCTATTCAACCCTTTCGGCGTGGTGAAATCCCAGCTACATTTTTTACAAATCTCATAGAACCTCATCACTTCAAATTCATTCGAACTGAAAAGACTCTGGTTTCTTGCGTAAAAACGTTAATTCCGGGTTTTTCAAACTGGGGTATGCCAGAGAAATTTTGGGGATGGTCAAGCCAATTTCTCGTATAGGTACATCAACGATTTTTGAATACAGCCCATACTTATTTGTTACTTCCGCCTGTTCTCTACTTGAAGACCTTTTTTGTTTATTTGGAGATAAACTTTACGAAATCAATCATTTTACCCATTTTTGTCACGAAAAACAATATGTTTTCTGGTATTTTATTGCTTACGCTCTTTCTTAACTCAAAAACCTTTTTTTGTAATAAACTTTAGGCAATCAAATTTTGCCTATGCCATATTCTTTCTTTGGGGTACGCCTTGCATTTTTGTTCAGCTAGAAAGTATGTAGCTCACAAAATTTTGAGAATTTATCTTTGTTTCACGTCAATTTTTAGTTAGAATACGTGCATTACGATTGGTTGCGGAAGTGAACAACTAGTTGTATTGTCAGAGCTTTCATACCGTCCTTATTTTGAAGGACCACGTCTTCGAAAATAATGTTGTTTTTAATTCTTAAAAATGCCGTGATTTTTGACATATCTTTCTTATTTCGTTTTGTTTTCTGCAATTTGCAATCGTATGCGTCTATTTTAATGTAAACTTTTATTCTCATGCTAAATTGAGATTTACAATAAGGATTTAACCAATCAATTTGGCTGGCTCATCTGAAATTTCAGGCAAACTATTTTGAAACCTCTTAAAAAAGTAATTGATTTCATTTTGTACACATAAATGTTCGCATTTTACAAAAATTCTGATTGATCTAAACAAAAGTAATAGAAAAAAATAGTTGTTTACGGTTATACTTGATTTTGGTTCCAGATTTATGGAAGCTCTACGTATCGTAATCTGTCGCCATTTGGCAAAATCCAGATACTGCTTTTTATACTTTTCAAGAAAATCAACTTTTTTCTTTGCGGTGTATTTGTGACGCAATAGCACAAAATGAAGTTGGTGCGCCTAAAATCAAACAAAATGCACAATAATGGAAATTGTTTCATCACACATTAACACTAAATTTGTTAAGTTTTACCAAATTGTTTTCGAAAAATCAAACAAAACATTTTATTTTGCCAAATGAAAACAAAGGAGAAGGAATTCTTGCGGGACCCTCAAAGCTCAAGGAATCCCTTTAGCAGTTCTGCGGAACATTTGTGTTTCGCAGAACCCTGTTTAAAGAACGCTGTTTTAGATGTTAGCTGATGTTATTGCTTTTTTCTTGTTTCAAAAAACTTTGAGCAACCAGCCATTCTGAGCAGAGTAATGTAGGTTAGGGGAGGAACGTTTTGTTTCGTTAGTTAACTAATTTTTTATGTCATTACCTGCTAGTTCGTAACGCGAGCGGTATGTTATTGTGCAATTTATTTTTCTGTTGTTCTGAGTACCTAGTTATTTGAAATAGATTTCTGTTGACTGACTTTGGCTTGACCCATTCACTACGAAAGAAAGTAAAACGCGGAAATCCGCAGAAAGTGTTCCACAATTCTACTAAAACAAGGAAATCCTCAGCGCAGCTCAGTGTTTAGAGCCGGGTTAAGGTTTGGTTAAGAGTTAGAATTAACTTTGGTTTGAATTGGATATAGCGTTAGACTTAGGATTACAATTGGAGTTATGGATAATTTCTGGAATTCCGCGTTTTAGTGACATCCATTTACTACAGTGATAGGAAAGTCATAGACAGCATTACAGAAGTTACTGCGACAAATTCTGGAAAATCAGGTGTTTGGAATGAAATAGGAGTAGCTGCTAAAAAACAAGGACTGGGAAAACGTTGCCTTACCTATTTTAAAAAGTGCTACAAATGCTTTTAAGTATAAGTCATACAACACTCGAAGTTTTCATTTATTTTCACTCAGCTATTAGCTTAGAAATATCTGCATCCTATAAATATGAAAAAGTATAGGTTCTATAATTCAAAAAAGGTTCACGCAGTAGGTTCAATGGATTACGACACCTATTCGTCAGGCTTGTAGACATTATTTGATATCTTAATCTAGTTCCTGGTGGTAGCAAATATCAGTATGTTTTTATTTGACTCTACCACCTTTAGAAAGTTTCAGGTTCTAATGATTTTCCTTATTTAGATAGTGCTTGTTACAAAAGCAATGGAGCAACAAAACTTATGAATAAAAGTTGGCTATGGTGGCTGCAAGTTTTGGGCAACACTGAGATACCAAATTGACGGAACTTCATATTAAAATAATTAATTACTGAATCAAGAATATTCATACTGAAAAATAAAATTATGGAAATATTGAATTATATTCTAAAACAAAGAATTATTGCATTATGGAAAAAATAGAAAAATTTCAATTGAAGAAGTAGGCCGGCAGAATTTGCAGAAATACAGAAATTTACGAAAGTCAATAAAACTAAGAATGTAACCACTCAATTGGGTGAGCTTAAATAATTGAATGGAATTAAACTGTAGATTTCCATAAATTCTATATTTCTGCGATTTTTGCAATTCAGTTAATGCTTTCTTCCTGTTTTCCAAAAAATGTTTTCTAGTTCCATACTTTAGGGTTAACCCATTGTTCTTTAGATACAACGCAACAAACCTTGTTCAAATATGTTCATCAAAGTGTAACAGCTGTTGTTTACTGAATATAATCTTCATCACAAAGTGCTGATAAATTGCGGTGCATTGCGTGGGGGCAACTTGTAAGCTATGGTGAAAATTTACCGTGTGGTGCAGCTGGCGGGCAAGCTGTTGCGGTGCAATGCGTGCATTTTTTTCTGCAGCACCGTCTCTAGTTTCTATACACATCAACGTGGAGGTTCATGACGATATTCTGTACATACTTACCGTTAGCTTCATCACTGTTCGAGTATTCCGATTGGACGATGAAAGCTTGCAAATAATCTGTACAATAGCACAATTTTTGTTACACCCCAATACGCGATTTTTTTATGCGGTTTGACCACGTTCGGAAAATACTTTTTTACATTTTACAAAGCAAAAATTGTTCATACAAATGATTTAATGCTAGACAGTCATGATATTTTAAAATTTACGTCAATACAAATCACTATTTGACCCTTCTATTGCCTTTCAAGTGGGATCTCTCAGAATCTGCGGCTAGTGTCTGTGATGCAGAGGAACAAATTGCAGTTGAAACCAGAGTGGAGTACATACCTGAGCAATGCCAGTGCTGGAAAAAGTATCAAATTCTTCCATAACAACAGAAAATTAGCCTGTCGGTTTGTACGTAAGCGTGGCTGAGGGTTGATTAACCACTGGCAATATTCATCATAAAGAATGTACAAGAGAATTATAGGTAACTTTAAGAAGGTTTTCTGCAACCTTGGCTGCGAAGGTTTTTTGCATTATTTCTACTACTTACTTTTTGTGTCCATGTTATACAGTACTTGCGGATTGACTATCATTTATATTGGTATGAAAGGACATAAAAATTTTGTTCGTGGTACAAAATTTTAACATAGTTTTGAAAAAAGTTGTTTTAGCCATAAGCTTTTTGCGACGCTCTCATCAGTGGCGGTATCGTGTCAAAAAGGAAAAGCTAGAGTAAAAGGAAAAGTTGTTTCATCTCATTGATTTGGACCATAGGCAATCAGGACCAGCCAATGATAGCCCTATAATAGTAGTACGCCAAAGAAAGATTTTGCAATAGCGAAGTGCTAGAGAAAGTGCAGTAAGAGGCCAAATAAGAACGCCGTAATTATCGAAAGAGTTTGAGAGTGTAAACAAATTCATTCTGTCTGCATAACACCGGGCGCTGAGTCTTCATATGGAAAGAGCTGCATTCTGTGGTGAGGATTGAAAGCCGCTTGTTGTCATAGTTTAATGCGCATTGTTTACTTTCTAAAAAGATGTTGACCAATGGCCGAGCCACAGTCCAGTTTAGTGTCATTTCGTTTGCACAATCTCTCTGGTTGAGATCGGCATGGACGAGTCAATTGTTGTCTTAAGCATTTAGGAACAGGTTGCGTGATGCGAGTCTGCAGTTGTCGAGATGTTCGCCCTACGTACCGACTATCACAGTGGCACTTGTCTTCATATATGACAAAGCTTTTCTGAGTGTTGGGTAGAACAACCTTGCGGGCTACTGGCAGCATACGCTTTGACCTAAAAACCAAGCGGGTTCTGACGGAACCACAGCAGCTTTTCACGACTGTTTGGACTTCTTTTTCCAAGTTTGTGAAAGGCTTACCTATTTAAGCGACCTTCAAGTGCACAGAGCACTTTTCAGGGCCAAATTGCTTAAGGGTGGAGAAATGAGCAATTTTCTTGACCACCTGAGCGTTGACAACGTTCTTAGGATGGCAATTGTCCAGTAATATTTTCTTGATCCGTTTTATTTCTCCATTGAGTTTACGTTTGGTTCAAATCATTAGGGATCGATGCACTAATGTGGATATTAAGACTTATTTTACGTATATGGGGACTAAAGGACTCGCAACGTAAATACTGGCTAGTGAAAGTGGGTTTCCGGTATGCAGTGGTTTCAAAACCAATATCTGTTCTTTTGAAATAGACATCAAGAAACGGTAGACATTTGTCTTTCTCTTTCAAAAGTGATTTTGAGGGATGGATGAAGGCAGTTAAGTGTGATCAAGAATTCATATGATTCAGCTTCGTGATCGAAGATGGCAAACGTGTCGTCAACATATCTGAAGTATACTCGGAGGTTTTCATGTTTCAGAAAATAACTTTTCTTCATAACATCCAATAAAGTTATTAGCCAAAGCCGGACCAAGTGGTGATGCCATAGCTACCACCATAGCGGTTTTAAACAATGTGGTGAGAATCATCATCACTTGGTCCGGCTTTGGCTAATAACTTTATTGGATGTTATGAAGAAAAGTTATTTTCTGAAACATGAAAACCTCCGAGTATACTTCAGATATGTTGACGACACGTTTGCCATCTTCGATCACGAAGCTGAATCATATGAATTCTTGATCACACTTAACTGCCTTCATCCATCCCTCAAAATCACTTTTGAAAGAGAAAGACAAATGTCTACCGTTTCTTGATGTCTATTTCAAAAGAACAGATATTGGTTTTGAAACCACTGCATACCGGAAACCCACTTTCACTAGCCAGTATTTACGTTGCGAGTCCTTAGTCCCCATATACGTAAAATAAGTCTTAATATCCACATTAGTGCATCGATCCCTAATGATTTGAACCAAACGTAAACTCAATGGAGAAATAAAACGGATCAAGAAAATATTACTGGACAATTGCCATCCTAAGAACGTTGTCAACGCTCAGGTGGTCAAGAAAATTGCTCATTTCTCCACCCTTAAGCAATTTGGCCCTGAAAAGTGCTCTGTGCACTTGAAGGTCGCTTAAATAGGTAAGCCTTTCACAAACTTGGAAAAAGAAGTCCAAACAGTCGTGAAAAGCTGCTGTGGTTCCCGTCAGAACCCGCTTGGTTTTTAGGTCAAAGCGTATGCTTGCCAGTAGCCCGCAAGGTTGTTCTACCCAACACTCAGAAAAGCTTTGTCATATATGAAGACAAGTGCCACTGTGATAGTCGGTACGTAGGCGAACATCTCGACAACTGGACTCGCATCACGCAACCCTGTTCCTAAATGCTTAAGACAACAATTGACTCGTCCATGCCGATCTCAACCGAGAGATATGTGCAAACGAAATGACACTAAACTGACTGTGGCTCGCCATTGGTCAACACATCTTTTAGAAAGTAAACAATGCGCATTAAACTATGACAACAAGCGGCTTTCAATCCTCACCACAGAATGCAGCTCTTTCCATATGAAGACTCAGCGCCCGGTGTTATGCAGACAGAATGAATTTGTTTTACACACTCTCAAACTCTTTCGATAATTACGTGCGTTCTTATTTGGCCTCTTACTGCACTTTCCTCTAGCACTTCGCTATTGCAAAATCTTTCTTTGGCGTACTACTATTATAGGGGCTATCATTGGCTGGTCCTGATTGCCTATGGTCCAAATCAATGAGATGAAACAACTTTTCCTTTTACTCTAGCTTTTCCTTTTTGACACGATACCGCCACTGATGAGAGCGTCGCAAAAAGCTTATGGCTAAAACAACTTTTTCAAAACTATGTCAAAACAACTGGTATAAAGGACATGCATTCTCATGCATATCCATCAGTCTACCTACCTATATCTGTATGTCCCATTTTGCTAGTGTAAGTCCCCCCCCCCCCCCTTCCCCCCCCCCCCCCCCCCCCTAAGTCCCCCCCCAGATACATGCCTATATGATCTTGTTGATTTGTTTGAAGTCGATGAAAGCGGTGGAAGCCAGCGCTGATGGGAACAAAGGTTGAAAGAGTTTCCGCCCTTGCAAAACCAACTGCCGACATGCAGCAATCAGCAATCGAAGCAGTTACGTTATCAGCACATAGGGGGCAAATCTTCCTTTGGAGTCGCTAATTCAAAGACCCTAAAATATATAGAACAAAAAACAAAACTGTTTAAATCGACACATCGCCAATCCAAATCGATTTTGGACAAAACAAGTTCAGTCATTTGCACAACATTTAACACTTCACGTTTTGATAAACTTTGTAATCACAAAATTACTTTAGCGAGTGCTTTTTTGGAAATTTGTGGATCAAATAGACTTAATCAGGTGGAGCGTGTGTCGCACCTGCATTTACAATGACTATTCACTAATGGTGACTGATTGAAGAGCCTATTAATAATATAAATTTTATCAACATAAAATGCCAGCACTCGAAGCCGTATTCAGCAGTACACCAATTTCGTGCTTCTAGAAGCTGAGAAGCAATAAGCTATCATCACGTAGAATATATGATTGAGATACACGTAAAAAATTGTTCACACATTGTTTTTTAAACAAACTTGATTCAAGTTCATAAATGTGGCCTAAATTTAATCTGAGGTGTTACGATCATCTCGTTTTTACTATGTCAAAGCCAATTTATTGAATACAATCTTTTTATTTAGGCTATTGCTTTGTAAAAGGTTTTCAAAAACAAAGTTTTCTAATATGAAATACTGTACTGCTCTGCATAAATAAAGACTTCGGAAGCCTCGCCTTTCAAGAAAATATCAAACAGCCAAGGCAGTGCAGGGCACTTTTTTCCCATAGAAGAAGAAGGGCTGAAGGTATTTTTGACTCAAAACCAAGAGAAGACCACTTATTTGTAAAATCAAGTTTTAAGATTGCCTTTTTTACTATTTTCAGCTCTAACACAAATGATGAAAACTTTTCTCTTATTTTGGAGATCAATTTCTACAGAGTAACTTTTGCCATATTTTTTGCCCGTTTTGGGGCTGAAAAAACTCTAGAAAGCTTTGGTCTTGCCTACTTTTACACCTATGATCCAAGGGAGCAGGCACAAAAAGTAATAAAACTGTAGTTTTGTCTTGACCGCAGACTTTGTATAAGCCTGAAATCAGAAGTATCATTAGTAATGAATTAACACGAATAAATTAGCTTTAGGATTGTAAATGCAAGCCTGCCTTTGCAAGCTGTGATCAAACACTTGGTGGGAAAAAACCGAAATGAAATCAAAATTGCAAAGCATTAGCGTAAATGCAATGCAATTTCGAATACCAGGTGTTTGTTCGGCCATTACGCCTTGATGCTTCATGCACGGCTTCCGCAAAAGGTAGCGTAGGGCTTAGTAGCTGGGTTATGGGTTTTGCCAAAATTCACCTCGCATTAATTTCCACCGTGCATTTCCGGTGGGCGAATTCATTCATGATTTCCTTATTGATTATTTCCGTTCGTTTTAACTTTTTGGCACATGAATTTCCCAAGTTTCCCAAAAGTATTTGCTTTTGTTATTGCTATTTGATTCTGTCCCAGCGATGGGTAGGAGAGAGTATCCAAAACAAGTGCTGCAAAGAGTCTAGCAAGACAGGACAAAATGAATAAAAAGTTAAATGAAGTAATCGACTCTATGTCAAAATACGTGTTTGAAAGTTATGTACGTTGCAAAGAAAAAAAAGAGCACAGTGAATAGAGAGAGCACAGTGAATAGAGAGAGATTAACTTGGGTGCTGGAACTTGACACTGAAAATAACTGGCTTTTGAGGTGACAGCAAAGGCTTCTGTACGAGACAAAATATAAGATGAGCATGAATGATCGAGGTAAGGAGAAAGAGATTGCGAAGAATTGTGGATGGGTGTTGTAGCACACCCTGCCTAGCAAAGCCGCCTGCTCTGTAGCTTGCGGAGAGGAAAAATTTTGCTGTTTTGGTTTTGAAACTAAATGGTTGCCTTCACCAAAGAGGAAGGCTGTGCTCGCCATCATTTGGCCTGGTCAAGGATTTAGCATCGATTCGGTAGCGATGCAGGTGTAACTAAGCATGAAAAAAGGTTAAAGAACTCCAAGAACTGCTGCCCAGTCACGCAATTTTCTTATTCTTTGACAAGAAAAATTTTATACTTTTTGCATATAACGCCATGCATTGGATTGATTAAACGTGATTTAGTGTTGGCTAAGCTGATCCGTGTTTCAGCAACCACTAGCCTACCAAGTGTTTTTGAAAAAGTTGAAATAGACGAATGGACTAGATATTCTACATATCCGTCGGTTGGAAGAACACACTAAATTATTTTGCATTTATTACATAAAAATAACATAATTACGTTGTATCCTGAAGAAGAGTTTATTCGAACGCAATTGTATTCGTCACTTCCATCGGGGCATCCAACTATTCCGTCACAAGGCGTATTTCCAGTGAGGCAGTAATTGTCATCACAAACAAACGCACAAAAATCGTCATCAACAAGTGAAGCGGCAATGGTGACGTCTGAAATGTTGGGAAATCTAAAATAAAATGATGATAACATTACACATGGCTGCCATGGCTGTTGCAGCAGGTGGAAAGTGTGCCAGTGTGATACAAGATGGTAAACTGACGAGTTCTATCTGCTGAAAGCGGGTTCCTAGTTTCATGGAGTTCAATCTTTTCGTCAACATATTCGGAGCAAATATTTCCAATACGGAAAGCACCATGCTCCTTACCTACAAATGCGGTCGCGAATTGCGAGTGCCTACATCCATTCATAAAAACAAAGACATTATTTGCTTTGTGGCATTTTACTAACTCTATTGTGATGACTAAATAATTATACTTTTTTGCCATATTTATCCTCCATTTACAAAAAAGCGATGTATCGCTATGTTTTGGACGGTAAGTCCTCACTCGCTTGGAAGTTGGTATTTCCGGGTCACCTGTCTTCCACATAAAGGTGGGGCGTCCCGTTAAGTGCCTTGCCCAAGGACACAACAAGCGAACTTGCCGGCTTGTTCTCCACAACCTCCCATTAATGCCGAGCGCCAAGCAAGGAAGCTATAGATACCATTTTTAAAGTCTTTTGGCATAACTCGACAAGGGGAATGAACCCCAGGTCTACCGACTGCGAAGCAGACGCTCTAACCACTACGCCATCGCGTCGGTATTGACGAATATGAAGGCCTAATTCTTGTCATAAAACTAACCCTGACAAGTTGAGCACTATAGTCGCGTTATTAGTATCGGCAACAAACAACGACTGGTTGGAAAACCTCCCGATCGATATTATCTTCTGATTACTTGCAAAAGAAGAAACCACTTTGTCAGTTCGATGGAAATCCCCTGCAAATCCTCGATAAACCATGAGCTGTAAAAAGAAAAGCTTAATTGCCAGTATCAAGAAGAGTCAAGAATCAATCACTCTAGCATATGTCAAACCTGCAGTAAAAATTCTGTTTTCAGAGTACCCGGAAGGAGAGGTGCTATCACTATTTAGAAGAGTGCAAAAATATGCTAGACCTGATTTACTTATAGCACTAAAAATCAATAGTTGCCGCTAAGTAAGTAGAAAGCGTCAAAAGCTGTGCGATTGTCAACCCAGCTACTCCCTAAGTGCACGCTAGGTTCATTTATCTATACTATGGCCAACTTGCTTCACTTTACAGCCATATACGATGAAACCCGAATTGGAAGGAGTCACAGTGAAATTTGCCCTTATAAACCGGTGACATTTTCCGATAAATATTTTCAAAGCCTGAATTGACTATTTTTCAACCAAATTAAAGATGAAGACCTATTTTTGGTGATGAATATTTTCAAAAGATGAAATGACATCAACCTCCGGGCGGAAGTCTTATCCTACATCCTTCCGAGGGCACAAAATTTGACATGTGGGCCGCAGCTTTGACACCGATGGGCTTCATTACTGTTAATGAAAACATCACAGGGCAAAAGAGCCACATTCAAAGACTCAAAGAACTGCATGCCGCGATTTCGCCACCAGGGCGTTCAAATGCACAACTTGGCACAATTGATCACTGCTGTTGAGTGAGTGTTATAAAGGTGTTGGTGGCGCCATGATAACGTCACAAATGAGATACATTTTTGACAACTAGCATTTCTTGACGGAGGAAAGGGTTGTTTTTCTTAAACAAAAGCCAGTGCTGAACTTACCAAGTTGCAAAATTTTACCCTTGTAGAGAGTAAAATGACGTCTTAATTGACAATTGATTGTAGAAACTGTTGTTTTCATTTTCTCAAAAAATGCTGACAGTAAAAGTGTCGTTTAAAATTTTTTGAGAGATATTAACAAGGTGCTTCCATCAAAAAATTCAACAATCATTTGACTTTTATGGGCAATGCAACATGTGATTAGGCATTTTTTAAGTATGCATTTTCGTTTTTTCCAAAACGGTTCGAAAAACTTTTGTTTTGTCATAATTGCAAGGGTCATCATCACGCCGTCTGGCGCTGAACAGCTGTACTTATTATGAATTATTATTTTAAAAGCAAACGTAATTAGCTAAGCCTATTACCAATATGGTGCCTGTTAAAGTAGAATGATACATTGCAGTAATATCACACTGGTGAAAACCTGTTATATTAACTGAACTGTAAATGGACGGCAGGTCATAATACCTTTGTACGGTCGTGTTGCGCGCGAGGCTAATCATGATCTTTAACCTGTAAAGCGTCACTTATGTAGAAGCAGGTGCATTCCAAAACGTCACATTTTTTTTGGAGAAAATCAACTTTTTTGTAAAATTTATTTTTGATTGCTTTTTGTGATTTTTTACTGACTATTTATATTATGAATTGCTAAATATATAGTAAATAGTAATTTAAGACAATAATATCTCATTTTTACTTACACTTATGTAGAGTGCCAATCACGAAAACAAGGAACAACACACAAAGCACTGAAACAAATCGTTTTGCCAAGGAATATTTTTCATCAAAATATTCCTTGGCAAAACGATTTGTTTCAGTGCATAAATATTCAAAAACCTCATCATCAAAAAACTTTTCAAAGAACTCTAACGGTTCTTCACTATTATGTACGGTAAACTGTACACCACTTTGGCCACTAAAATTGAATGGATCTCTTTCACGCCCTTGCGTAGACCAATCAGAAGGCAACGCAATTGCGTCATCATCACTAGACACATCACAGCTCTCCAATGATTCTGAACTGTCATTATCAGAGTCATCAATTTCACTAACACTATCAGTTTCACTCAAATCATTCAAAACAGAAATCATTTCTTCATCATTTAGCTTTCGTTTTTTTGGCACACTCATTTTGGATAAGGGTTCACAAAAATTGATGTACTGTATTCCTCACAAGCTTTGTTATAACTGCCTCCACTAATCAGTAACACGTGTTTTTAGCATCTTATGCGAGTCAAATAGTTGCAAAGTGTCGCTAATAACATAATTTATAAATGCAAGCGACATATGTTGCTTGAAGCAGACGCAAATAATGATTAAGTTTGCAAAACGACATATGTCGTAGCTGTCATTTGAGGTGAAACATTTAAAAACGCCATATGTCGTTGCTGACGCTCTACAGGTTAAGAAAGAAATCAGAAAACTGTGAGTCCGGGTCAAATTTCTGAACCTTTGAGAAGACCATACAGCATGCAGTTGCACATAGCGTGGTGTGTAAACATGAAGGGCGTTAGATTTAAAAATTAAACAATGTATAAAGTTAATCTTCCAAAAAATCATTCTCTTGAAAAAAGCATATAAGTTGCAACAAAAATTGGTTATCCACTTGAATACAGAGTAAAATATAACTATTAAAAAAAAATTTTGTCTCATCAAAAAAATTAATTCTCAAAAATTTAATTGCCAAAAAAAAACTTTAACACTAGGATTACCAAGCGCATCAATTGACGTTTTTCATTTTCAAAGCCTTGTTACTTGAAGCGTACGCTGTAATTATTATTTAAACTTTTTGACTTTTATTTTTCTGTTAAAGTTTGAGAAAGTTTTTGTCATCCGTCACAGAAATAAACTCGCATCTACCTACAATTACCACGCGCCCCCATTGACGCTGCAGGCAGTCTAATGCCGAGAAGTGTAAAACACGTTGTTGTTTTGAAATTATTTTGGCGAATTACCCTAGATAACCTTTTGTTTTGTTTGACTAGGCTCTTACGGTCTTACTGTGAAATGATGGCATCATTTTGATTACATTCAAAAAGTGTAGCTCTTTGCCAGTGTATGGAAGCTATGTAATTTTATAGCACGTGTACGGTACTGCAGATGGAGGGATGCGGTTTGTTCAAATAGAAATAGATTTGTGTTTTGTTGAATTTTAGTTGATGATCACAGCTTTTCAATAGCATTTATAAGATAATTGTTTGATAGCTTATGTTGCTTTGTTTTTCAGGGAAAAAATGTTGCATAGACTTGTCGCTACTCGAGCTTCAGAATTGCTGTGAGATATTTTTTCAGAATAATCAGACAAGAAACAATCTGATGATCATATGAATGATGGAGAAAATAAGATAGTACAAGCAGCTTTGTCAGAGGAGGCACCCTCTAATTCAGACAATGAGGATGCATTTGATTCTAGAGCCGCTATTTCTCCAAATAACGTGAACACTGAAGCTAAGGAAGAAGATGATGAGCAGATCTTTTGGGGTAAAGACGGATGATGTTGGCAGGCTATAGGGGCGAATCAGGCCGTTAGTGTGCGCTTACAGCAGCAAAATATAACGAGAATTCGACCAGGTCGTACTGCGTATGCTGCCTCTTGCATTATTTCTGATAGTCTTTTCTCATCGCTCTTGATTCTTTTCAACGAGCCTATGCTAAGAAACATCCAGAAATGTGCTGTTGTTGAAAAGCTCATCGAGTTACGAGTGATCCTTAACTGGAGGATATCTTTGGATGAGTTGAAAAAGTTCTTGGTCTTTTTATTGTCCAAGGAGTTATTGGTGGTCACATATTAGGCGTCCTCAGTATGTGAAATAAGTTGTGGGAATGCGCCTTGTTTGGCGAGACTATGCCTCGTCATAGATTTCTTGAGATTATGAAATACCTACGATTCGATTTGAAATCTGAAAGAAGAAATCTAGAAAAGGAAAATTTTGTTTAGCTTTGTCTTTTTGGAATTATTACATTGAAAATTCTCAAAAGGCATTCAGGCCTAATGCTAATATTACCGTTGATAAGGAGCTACTCCCGTGTAAGGCACGGTGCAAGTTTATACAACACATGGCCAACAAATCGGATATATTTGGAATAAAATTCTGGATGGCCGTTGGTGATGAAACTAAATTCGCTACCGGCCACACATTTCATTTCCAGGGATCGCAGTCGTAAAACAAGCCTTCAACTGGCTTCTGTAATCGTCCATCCCCAACTTTGAGTTCTTGCCCCGACACTTATTGAAGAAACGGATAGAATTTGTGAAACAGTAGTAAGTTTGCGAGACAGACCAGGCGTAATTCCAGCGTATAGGATTATCGGAATTAGAGGCATAGTGGTGATGTCTCCGTTTAAACAGCTTTTTGATGCCGGCATAGCCGGATATACCGATGTAGATAACCTTCACAACTGACCTCGTGATAATCCTGCCGGGCGATGCCGGCTAGTTATGTATAACACTAGTCAAAAAAGAGCAAACAGAGCAACCACAAAAAAGGGCGGTAAACGTCAACTAACCGTAAATCGCTTTTCGTAGGCATGTTCCTGGCTCACTTCAATGATCACTTTTTTTCCTTTTTCGCCATGGATTCTCCAAACGCAATTCTCTGCTTTGTAAAAATGATTCAAAGAAGAGTCGATTAAAATGTTTTGGCCAAAAAACAAGTCAGCCACATTTCCACAATGAGAAGTACAACCAATTTCATCAAACCTAAAAAGCTCAGTGGTACAAATTATTGCAGATAAAACTGTTTTATAACAAGAAGATTGACAGGAGGTTTTGCGCTTCCAGAATGCATAAAAAGATTTTCAAAGCAACAAATCATCCAAGTATTAGCACTTTGTAATTTTTAATAACTATTTTTCTCACGATGGGTAAATTAAGTTTACAATATGCCTTCAGTCATTATTAAATCATCAGAGGGATACTAATCATAAAAATAACTAACTTCAATCTTTTTTTGTAGAGGAGGGGAGGAAATTTCCCTCCTATTGACGAGCAGAAGAGGGCTACAAAACTCAGAAAATCCAAGGTTTATAAAATGGTTCGTACAGAAGATGTAACTGCCTAAATATGATGATAGGCTATATGTGGTTTCGCAAACGCACCATCTCTGTTCACCACTATTTTTATTTAAAAAATTCTTATTGTCACTAGCCCAACTTGCAACACACCAGTCACCACAATCGTTAAATCCATCGCATAATTGTTGAGGGCTGATACAGGCAGCTACACCACAGAATATTCCGTTGTTGCAAAATCCATCATCGACAGTGGGACAAGTTCGTGTTTCAAGTGATATTGAATCCATATTGACGTAGGCAAGACCATGGAATTCTGCGGTTTACAGCAACAAGTCAATTAATGAAATCTTTTTTATCAAAGTCGACAATACAATGCCTAGTACACAAATGTAATTGAGTGGCTTTCAATCTTACCAATCAGGCTAAAAGACTTATTGATCAACTCTACTGCTTTCTAGAAATAGACAAATTGTCAATTTTGTATGGCAGTGGGGTTTCAATAATTCTTAAAAATTGCTTACTTTTTTCTTTACATCACTCCCATTTTTTCATTTAATCTCTGGTATTTGTGTTTTAAATTGTTAAGAAAAAACGGTACCTTATTTACCGTTTTCTCTTTTTCCTAAAGCTATCAGCACTCCCCCTTCTCTCAGCAATACAAATTTTTGATCTGGATAATTTGTACAAGTGCAAATATAACTTACAATATAAATAATAGTCTGCAATGAAAAAATTTTTAATGCAATTCAAATAGTTTCATAAACAGAAAAAAACGAAATGAATTATTTGAAAGTAGAAAGTTTTTTGATTACGCTACATTTCTCTTGTCCGGAATCTATTCGAGGTTTGCCTTTTCGTTGGCATCAATCTGTCAGAAAGGATATAAAGTTTGCTTAGTGTTATTATCTTTTAGATTTACTTGACAGCGACAGTTGCGCTCAGTGTAGAGTGAGCTGTGTAAACCCACTTCGGAGGTTTGTATTCGTTTTGACTAATGGGTGTTACTTGTAATGAATTTACTGCCCGTCAGAATCCGTCTAACAAAGGAAATCGTAGCAAAGTATCTCTTTACAAAAATATATCAATAAAGCTATGTCGAGGTTTGAACACCCGATCATTCAGTCATCATAGTGATCTAAATGAGTCCTACCAAGCTCAAAGAAACCACGGTAAGCAAGAGGAACAGACATGTTGATTTCAGTTTTCATGGTCAGCCACGGATTGTGAAAGGCAGTTGGACCCAGCTGATAGTATGATAGAGTTTGTTCTTCTCTAGTAGAATAACTACGTATGTTGACACTAAGATCTCCGTTACTGAATTTTTGCCTAAAGTTAAAATATTGGTATTAACAAATATCTTTGAGAAACTAACATATGCTGCAGTAATGACAAATAGAACAGTTATTACCAAAAATTGATTTAATGATATTGCAGCAATCTAATCACTTGTTTGAAATCTCTGATGATGCCTGAACGAAATTAACTGTACATCTTACTATCATTAATATTACTGTTCCCATTTAAATAACAAAAGAAAAAAATAACTCATGAAAGTACAACGAACAACTCCAAGCACAATTTGAAATAGAAATTTAATCTGACTGTTGCACAAATCCACAGTCACGTAATTACAAATAATATTACCAAACAGTGTAAGAGTTCAATTGCTTAAACATCCAGCCACGAAGCTTTGGAGAAATTGAGGATTCTTTTAGATTCCTTTCTAAGAAGACTTCTTTTTTTACTTTCAAACAGCGCACAATTACAACTTTAAGGTTTTGTACAGATGATAACTTTATAGAAATAATGAAAATAGAGCTCAACTCGTATTAAAAAATTATTACCCAAATTCAAAAATAGTAGCCATACAAACCTTTTATTCTAAGCGAACAATACTGAGTTCCAACCAGGCTTAAACTTATAAACTTCTCAGATACATAGAAGAAAAAATCTTGCTGAGACCGCGCAAATAAACATTGTATCGTAATTTCATGTTGTCAACATTAGTTCAGGTCTATGAGGGAGCAGTTCAAGAATTGTTTAGATTTCCATATTGTTATTTTTTTTAAAAAAGTGGCATTTTGCTGCCTGGCTACTGCGTTTGTGTTAAATACAATCCCAATTCTCAACTCTACAGCAGATGAACAAAAATTGCTCCAAGTGTGTCCTATTCAGGAAGAGCTTGGTATTGCACGTACCTAGCTATAAACGGTATCAGTGACTAATAGATAAGATTACATAATCTGTATGTACATGTAACAAACTTATTAGAAATAAAAAATAAGAGCTGAAATTTTTATTTCTAACAAACTAACTTTGAATCGTACATTGATCATCAGCTAGATGGACTGCTGCGGTTTAGATCTCAACTCCGACATTTCAACACGGCAGTAACAAGCCAACTTATCAGAAATAAAAAATTTTAGCTAATCTTCTGCTTTTTGGTGTAGAATACTTATTCTAGTAAGACATGCACTAACCTATAAACCACGGATAAACAAAGGGCGGGATAAAAGTAAGTAAGAGCAGGGAGAGGAGCACTTCTTATTACTGGGAGTTCATCTGCAAAAACCTCCCCAGTAAAATTGAGGACGACTGCTGGCCGAAGAAAGTTTTCAAGAATCAATGGATCAAACATCTGTCTTTCAAATAAATGTTCCATGTGAACATAATAAATGAACTCTGAAATTAACAACTTTGTTAAATAAAAAGTGCTTAACAGAAGGGAGGTAAACTCGAGGTTGGCCAACGTGGACTGCTTGTTATGTACATGTAGACTACACAAGGGCACCGACCAAGACAACGCATTACCCGCACGTCTGTTGTCGCAGAGTATTGTTTTTCTCCTACATTTGATAGGATAGGCTGCAAAAATTAAAAAAACCATTTGTGCCAACCAGGTATGTAAAAGTTTGAAGCAGAAGTGCATTTGTGGTTTTAAAAGTAGCTCAACCAATGCACAAAAAAGTAGGCAACCGCTGTTTGCAGTGTAAAGTATAATTTCTTTTGACATAGTCAGGGGCCCATCCAGCTAGTAATGTGAGGGAAACCTATTAATAGCCTATGCTATTATTTTTGAACAGCAAAAGACTGAAAAAGGTATTAAACTACAAACAATTGTTGAAAATAGAAACAGAGTGTCAAAACAACATAGGCCTACCTTAATACGTATTGCGATCGCTCGCTGTGTCCGACAAAAAAGCGATACTGATGATAACATTTACAAAAAAAAGCGTAGCCAACTTTAAAAAACTATGCTTTCCAAACACAACCTGCCCTTTTACTTTCCGTAAAAATCCAAACTTTTTGAACATTTGCGTAGTATCATTTTGTTGATTTTCAATGCACGACCAACCTACTGAACATGAGCTACCTGCTCTAGCATGCAGTAGTGTTCACCTGGGGTCCAGGGGGCAACCTACGCACCTACAACCTTATTGGGGCTTGGTACTTTGCTGTTGTGCTCTCCAAAAAGCGAAAAAGGTCTTTAACTGAGCAAAAGGTAATATGGACATTGATTTGAAGAAATTGATTTCCAAAAGAGTATCTGACACAAAAACGGGCAACACAATCATTCTCAAAAAGATGATCTGCTCAACTTAATAGAAGCAAAATGAGCCCAACAGGTCTTCCAACTGTGGTACCGGGTCTGGGTTAACCTCTCAACGGCTCTACCAGCATATTTACAAAGATATTGTGCCACGCCTTCCCCTTTTGGTCTTGAGCAAAGCAAAAATGAGCTTAATTAGCTTCAGTAAGAGAGATAATGTATATGTCACCTTCCAGTTGTGACAAAAGAAAGAACAACAGAATTGATCCATAAAGCGAACAGTAAATCATTTCCAATATGGCAAACGGCAAAATTGGTTTAAGACTTGTTCAGAATTGATTTCAATATGTTGTCTTCTAATTCGCACAAATTCAGTGTGTGTTGACTTTCTTTAGTTATGGATGCAGCGATCCCCTCCTTGGATCCCTCACTGCAGGTAGTTCGGTCGCGTGTCATAACTAACAGTATAAATCTTTGCTTGAGCAAATGACCAGTAACTGGGTTGTAGGAAATTACACTCTACAAGTACATAATCAGCTATAAAACGCTGAGCTTAAAAAACTGCAACTAGTGCTGGAATGCGACAAGAGAAACAAACTAGTATTTTTTTTGGTATACATGTTTTCGCTTACCTGATTCCATAGAAAACAAGCATTCCTCCTTGATGTGGGAGTCAAACTCGCATGTATAACTTGGAGGAGGAGAGCATGGCTGTTGCTTTATACTAACGTCATCAACAGAGCTGCTTCCATCACTTCCGTTTTTACCGCTAGCGACAAAGTAAAGTCGATACCTGCAATTTTCAAAAACAGTGAATATAGGCTAAAGCTGAAACATGTAGTTAAATACGCATACAATAAAAGGGTTAGGCGAAGTATATGCTCAGAGAGCCACTTCTTTTCAAATAACTTATTTCCTATGAAAACTACTTTTTGGTCCATGATGCCATGAAGGCAAATTCCGCCGTAATCGTATAAGCGTTAAGTGGTTGTACGTGAGAAAGTATGTACCAGACCAGTATTTTTCAACCTTTTTAGGCATGTGACCCATTTTTAAAATACACCAAGGTCTGTGACCCAGTTGCGGTATATTTTTTCCATTTCAGTGGTGTTCTCCTTATTGGTTGATATTAAAATAAGAAGCCGTGACCAACCCGACTTACGCGCTGTGGCCCACCGGTTGAGAACCACTGTACTAGATAGTACGGCAGAACGCTTTGAGGCAAATTTAAATTATACACACTGTAAGTCACAACCGGAGTCACAAATATTTTACATTTTTTTAAAGACTTAAAAGCTTAACCAAGGTGGATTAATCTTTCAAAAAAAACAACAAAATATAGGCCTTGTTTAAAGCTGAATTTGCGCGAGCAAATTTAGAAACTCTTACTTTCTTGCCACATCAAAACCTTTCTCTGCTCTTATAATTTATGAGATGGGAAAAACTGTTTGACTTTAAAAACTAATAAAAAACAAAAAGTAATCAAAATCTACTAAAAACATAAAACTTGTCTGGGATTCCTCCAGGTCGCTCAATAAACCACTTTACATTGGTCTATTGTAGCTGAATGATATAAAAGTTCTTATAAGTTGGAACAAGATGGGCTATTATATTATCGGAGTTTAAAACAAATATTGTTTGCAGAAGCTAAACTAAGCTTTAGTCGGCCTTAATCTGGAACAAGCCAGAAGCTTCTCGAAAAAAAAAACAGCCACCCATCGCGGTGAAATAAGTTCCTTTACTAAATCAATTAATGCTTACGCAATTGCTGGTGCAGGAATAGTTACCATGGCAAACCTCCATTCAGATCCTTGATCTCCTTCCACAGACCAAATTGTTATGTTTTTCAAAATTTTGACATCTAAACCTCCTACGTTTTTTCCACTGAGACGATACCTGGAAAATATGAATTTTTACAATATGAATGAGAGGAGTGAATAACCTATCACGTTGCACAATGTACAAACGGTTGGTAAGCTTATCAGAAGTGGTAACATAAAAGGAATAGGGAAATATACCACACAAATCAATCTCTTAAGATTTAAATTTCCATTTGACACGGTCAGTCGGATAGACGTATAATTTTTTGGAGAACAAAATCATATAAATATTTTCCACTTTTATTGCTTTACGAAAATGAGATGGCTATTTCAAAAAGAACTAACGAAGCAGCAATGAGGGCAATGTATGTTGTTGACACGTTCAGTGTCAAGCTGACAATTGTCGTCATTTGCAAGATTTTATGCAGTGACGAAATCACACCAATTAGAGTAAGTATTTATGCACAGAGTCCCCATTTGAGCTGATAATTGCAGCTTTCTTTTTCTCACATCTGGCTGCAATTATTGACACAAAAGAACCTCAATGTAACTCTCTTTAAAATCAAAGCATTGCTTGCTCACAAGCTGTGACAAAAATATGCAAGCAGTTGTTTCATTTCGTTAGTGCAACAACTGTTTGGTTATTGGCCAAAACTAATGTTTCTTGCTGCATAATGACGTCAGCATGATGACATCATCACAGTGACATTACAATTTTTAATAATTTGATCGTTGGTGTATGGTCAAACAATTTTATACACATAATTTATGCACCATGAGAGATTTTAAAGAGAAATATCCAAACACACCCAGCACTACCACGCAACTCTAAAATATAAAACTTTTTAAAACTCCAAAACTGCATTTACACTAAAGTTAATTCTCAATGACTGTAAAACCGAAAAATACAATTAAAGCTTTTTTTCTATTTATGATTTTGTCCAAATAAGTAAAAGGCAAATTTTTATTAGGGTATCTTGCTTTTAGAAGTTGTTTTAGAAAATCAAAAATTGGCAATTTTCCTGTATTTAAAGCATTCAGCGCATCTTTCCGCATTTTTTTTGGGCACCGGACGTGTTAATTGATAAAATAGTCAAAAATTGATAGATACTCCGGGTTTAAAAAGACCTAAACATAAACTAGCTAAAGCAAATGAAGTGCGATAGTAAGGAAGAATGTTATTGAGGTCAACTTATGGAGTGCGTGGTTTAATTTTATAGATTAGATTACTGCGTCAGAAATTCGTACAAGTTGGGAATCTCTGGTATAGAGTTGCCGCATCTGAAGAGAAACAATTCCAGACACATTTATCTCGGTCACGTTCACACTTTTAAGCGCTGGCGGGTAATTTTTCACTTGCCCATTTAGGTGTCAAAACTTACAAAATCCTGACCCATGGCAACCCTACACTAGATGCGTGCATAAGAACACTTTTAAAAATTATTTCCGTTATAGATTCAACATTGAAGCTAGGAACATATCCCAAAACGTTTGGTTGCATGAAAACCCTAATATTGCGCCAAGCGTCAAGGTCAATGTCGAAATGTTTAAACTTCGCTCTTGACACTTAAAACTAAATAAATTCGTAATTTTAAACGTTTATTCACCTTTGACAATTTCTCTGGGGACAACTAATCTTTCACACTCGCCCTCAAAAGGTTCAACCTTTCCCACAGCATTGCCTGTGTAAACTGAACATTAGTTTTTCGAAACAATGAAAATTTAAATCGGATCAGTATTTCAAACACATTGTACTTTCTAATTAATTTTTCAATTTACCTGAAATTTAGACACCAATATTTAAATTTGGGAGGTCTGATTTCATCGATTGAGTTTGGGAAGAAGTTCGATGAAAAGAGATTTTTGTGAGTGGCGGACGCAGTAGCATTATGGCTTGTTCTTTTTCTCTCCACGTACACGGGGATGGTTAAAATAGCAAACTGTCCTTTGTGCAACTGATCGGCGGTGACATAAAGGTAACGATCTGGTGAGTTCAGACCTGGTGCGCTATCCATCACAGATTGAGAAAATTTGACTCCACATACATAGTAAGAAGGAGATAAAACAGCCGATCGAGGATTGCCAAAAGAGCCAAGCTGTAAAGGTTCGTTCCATCTTCTACGGGTATATGCGATGTCTCCTGAATTAATTTACAAAGGAAAAATTTATGTAGAAGTTGATCAACGTAAGAACAAATTCTAAGAAAAGCTTTAGGCGAGAAAAAATTGCACTCGTTTGTAAAATAGTTTTTGCATTCCGGGGTATGAAAGAAAAGGAATTTAAATTTTCATCAAACATCTTACCGACATATCAGTTTGACGTTCTTTAAGGATTAAGGCTTTCTGGCTAGAACATATGTTTAACTGAAGTTAAGCGGTTTCTGCTAACTTCAGACTACAGATCTAGTTTGGTGGAAAGCAAAATTATTTTATATTTCTTATTTCGTTTTGGCAAAAGGCATTGCTTTGAGATGATTTCACTTTGCCTGATTTTACTCTCACTGAAATAGCAATGTGCTTTTTTCATAAAAGCAGCCTTTAACTTATCTTTTTATGAAAAAAAGCAAAAAGCAACTTTCGCTTGGTTTCAGAAAGTATCAATCAGTGTTATTTTTCAAGACAACAGGATTTTTAGGTCATTACCCACATCCAAACGTGGATCGTACAGTGGCACACTTTATCAACAACATGCATCACAACAAGTTGTAGTTTTGAGTTACAGCTTCATTCTGTGGTAGCGTTTCATCTGGGAATCGAATACAAAGCATTTTGTTTCATCTTTTGTTGTTTTAGTTTTTAAGAAATAAGACTTTTATTTGTTTTTTTACTTTTAAAATTAGATTATAGTACAAATGCAATTATAGATCAACTACTTTTTGGATGACATGTCATGTTAAATCTACAAGAATCAGAGACTCAAATGATATGAGTCTGATTGCATTTTAGAGTAAGGCGGAGGCTGACTAACTAGCCAACTTTTTGAAAAAAATACCTGAACAAGCATCGAATTCGCCTAATTTTTCAGCCAGATTATTTGCTCCAATGAACTCACAATGATCATCTCCCTTTCCCCCCCCATCGGCAATGTTACGAAACAATTTCCGAATGCCTTCAGACAAGTAGATTTTGTAACTAAAAAAAAAAAAATATGTCGCAAACTTTTTAGAGGTGAAAAGTAATCATAACTTACCGAGTAGCGTTGCAAAGTACCACTCCGGCAAACCTTGGACTTTTGTCGGTATTTAGTGTTCGTACAAGCCGCGTGCCATTGCACACACTGCAACCAGGAATATCATCAAAGCGGAAATTGAAATAAAACCACTCTGGTCCCAAAGCATCAAGCGGATTCTGTCAAATAATTTTACTTAATATCAAAGTCTTCTCCTCAACTCAACTCTGTTGTTCATTGCAGCTGAGATGTTACTAGCATTAGTACCATTCAGAAAAAAATATCATTCCAAATCATGATACAGATTATACTTGTATCAAGTGTACAACCACACTCGTCGTCATCGATTGAGAAAAGTGTAATTTTGATTTCACACATTGGGTCAGCCATCGCCAAGCTGCCATTGCACCGATTCGTCGTCGAGCTTTCTCAGATCTAGTGTTTCATGTGAGGCTCGGAAGGCCCAGCTGTCAAGAACAACATAGTCTATGGTATACTCATCTGCACCGCACTAGCAAATAGCTGAAGCAGCCAGGTAGCATTTGCATTAGCCGAGCGGATACCATCCATGCTAGTTAGAGTTGGGCCAAGCCTGAATTAGGAGTCTTTCCCAGCTCCAGCCTGCAGTTGGGTGGAGATATGGCATGAGAAATAAAATGAGGTACTTCCTCGTTTCTCTCTATTGATGACCACAATGACATTAGGATACTTCTTTAGAAGATCTTGTGCGGCTAGTCTAGTAAAAAGACGTATCTCGATTTAAACGCCGACTTATTTTGCCAGCATGGGGTCCACAAAGTTTTGAAAGAGCAGATGGGACAATTCGAAAGCTAGGCAGGAAAAACTGTATTTCTCTTTGGTGATAACGCCAAGTTGGATGCCTGCAAGGGTGAGTAAGTTGTCCGTTATAGTGCGGGATGGAGGCATTGGGTTACATTACACAATGCATGGTTGATGTTTCTATCGATGCGACAGATGTGAGTACGGCAACAGCAGACATGTGCACAATATTCAGTGGTAGACTGTACTGCACAGTGCCAGAATAGCCATAGGAAAAGTGAAAGCGGCAACAACCTTGCATGGACCAACCTGTCGCTGAATTTGAGCAACACAAAATGTTGGCTGTTGCGTAGAGTCTTCAGGTATCGGCAATAGTGAGTGACCTGCTTAATGCCATATTCAGATAATTAAGATCGGCACATTAAGGTAAAGTTATGCTGTGTAGGCTGATATTTATCTCACGTATGTCTTTCCTGTTGTTCAAGTAGATGGCTTTTGCCAATGTTTTTGCAGCGCTAAGTTTCAGGTTCTATTTCCGAAGATGGGCCGAGAGAGCGGTAATGCTTTGGCTCTGAAACCTCTCTCTAGAAGTGTTTGCCAATCTCCACCAGAGTACAAAATTTCCGAATGATCAGCATAAGCATACTTTTTTGAAAGTAAAAGCCGAACATCGTAAATATAAGTTTTCGATGGAAAAGGGGTTGGGGCCGAATGTGGAAAAACAATTTTTGAGGCGTTGCAACCTGCTTCGATCCCTAGAACTGGTGGAAACTGTAAAGCTACAATTCCAGAAAAAGGAAAATATTTACCCATACACACGTTTGCATTGAACGAGCATTAGAAAATTGCATGTGAGGTTGCGGTGCCAGACAGTATCGTAGGTTGAAGTAAGATCAGTTAACTCAAAAACGCAGCTTCAAACTACTACCCGCGCAAGATTGAACAACAAAACACAACCCAGAAACACAAGTGCATTTTGTCTACATGCAGGGATATAATCGTTGCTTAGAGATATTTAATTGTAATCTAAAGCTAAACGTTTTCGACCAGAAGAAGTAAACTTGGAAGTAATCTTTATATCAAGAATGCATCTCAATTAGGCCAATGACAAAAAACATGCAAAGGAATAAATCAAACATTCATTTCTTGATAAGCCACCAAAATATTACATATTTATAGAGTAACCCATGATCAGTACTAGGAACTTTGTCACCATCGCATAATCCGCAAGGGAACGCCACATTGTTTGGTACAAAGATAACGCTGACCCGTCTTTGTTATCTGTAAATCGCAACGTGAAGAGATTGGAGAAAAAAACCAGCGTAGTCCCCCAATCATTGCTCATGCACAGTATTTGGGTATTCGACTAGTTTCTTTCCTATCATTTTGATACTAGTTCTTGAGTTTGCAGTCATGAAGTTTCCATCACAGCAGCATGCAGCGATGATGTTGCGACCGAAAGTTCACGCTCCAACTATTAACCACCGCCTCAACGTGGTGGTGCGGTCTCCAAACCCTCCCTGGATGGCTGTTGGCCTTCCTGAGAATTCCAGTTACCCCGGCCACTCCCCACATCCAATCATCTTTTCGCTGTGCTACCCCCTGAACGAACGCAGAAGACAGCACTCAATCTCTTTGAATTTGATTGCCTGTCTCTTGCTCTCTTTCTCCGCCTTTTTTTTCCGTATTCTTATTCTCCTTCTCCTCCTGATGAGCGGCAACGTTTATCTCAACCATTGCCTCGTCTTTCTTTGCTCACTGTACGCTGGAAATGTGACCTGGAGGAGTAGGTCGGTGCAATGCTGCACCTGCTCTACATGGGTCCATCTACGATGCTCACCACTCTTCTTCTCCAAGTTCAATCCTCTAGGCTGCTCTTACTACTCGAGCTGTTTTCCTTGATACGTCTATGCTTCTCCTGGGGTCCCCGATCATCTAACTGTGAGTCACTTTTTCTTCTTCGAGGCCCCATCACGTATACTTCCACTGTTCAATCTGACCCATCCGGATCTCCTCTGCCAATGTAGCTCCCCCACTCCAT
The DNA here is from genome assembly GCA_963675345.1 of Trididemnum clinides. Classification (NCBI taxonomy): domain Eukaryota; kingdom Metazoa; phylum Chordata; class Ascidiacea; order Aplousobranchia; family Didemnidae; genus Trididemnum; species Trididemnum clinides. The sequence goes on along the minus strand of OY776305.1, from coordinate 29,098,683 downwards.
CCTCGTCCACAAACATTTTACCCTCCTTCCGTCCACTTCGTAACTCCTTTCTCTGCATCTTCCCCATTCTCCTATGTTTTTGGCTGTTTTTCTACACCTCCAGCTTTCTCTTCCTCCCCTAACTCACTCAGGGCTCTTCAATGGAATGTCGGAGATATTTGAGCCAGAAGCGTTGAACTTCTCCACCTTACCTCGCTTCATCCTGTAGACGATCTCTGTATCTAGGAATCCAACCTCAACTCGCCTTCCTCTGGCCGGATCCCTGGATACTCTGCTAGGCGATCTGATCGCACACGCTACCGCTCTGGCATTCTTTCTCCTGATGACCCGCACTGCAGCGGTGGCGTCATCATTTTCGTCAGGCAGAGCCTAACCCTCTCTGAACTCTCTACGTGCTCTCTCTCTCTCTTTGCTGAATCCCTACTCTGACTATGTAAGAATCATCATCATCTCACTAAACAACTCTTCGTCGCTCTCTTTCCTTAATGTTTGCGTTGCGCCTATCGGCTCTTCTTCGACGTGTACAGAACCGACTTCTTCTTCCCCGCCGTCCTTCCTTCCTTCATAAACCTCTTTATGATGGGCAATTTCAATTGCCATCACACAATCTCAAAAGGTACTTCTGAACCCAGTGGAAAGGAATTATTCGATTGGTTCATCTGTTCGGGCCTCCTTCTCCCTCAATGAGCCTGGCATTCCTACCCTTCTCCATTGCTCCTCTGGCAGTCGCTCCTCTCCTGACGTCTCCTTTGCTCCTTCCTTTCCTGTAAGTTGGAGGTGCTTCAGAACTTGGGTGTTGATTACCAATCGATTCTACTAATTGTCGCTTTTCCTCCGCTCTTCCGCCCCAACAAACGCCCACCTTCCTTCAGTTTTCAGAAAGCTCGTTAGAACGGCGTTGCCTTTTACTTGGATTCCCACTGGCCTTCTCGAAAGCAATACTTCTATTTTTCTCTTTCTTTTTCAGCTGCTCTCTTCACTTGTCTGGCATTAAATGCATCCAAATTTTCCATTCCTTCGGCCACGTCAAGCGCGAACCTGAAGTCTTGACGACTCCTGAAGTGGAAGATGCGATAAGCGAAAGAGGTAAGGCTTTTGGTACCGGTCATAGAAGTGATATAGATCGTCAGGGATGTATCTCTGCCTCCGAACATGCTTTGTTTGTCATTGCTAGTTTTTTTCTTAATCTTTCTCTTCCCCTAACTTTCCAAACTGTTCTTTGCCCACGGAGCCGGTATTGGTCTAGGCCAACTACCTGAGATCCCACTTTTCTGTTTCTTTGCGTAGCAGCGCCGATGGCTGCTCTCTCGAGCTCACGCCACATGCCTTGAGGAGTCTCATTCTTCCTTTTTCTCTCCCATTTCTTTCACTGAATTTCTCGTGGCTACTGCAAACCTCTCCTCGTTCACTGCCAGTGGCCCAGATAAAGTCGCCTATCTCATGCTAAACCACCTTCCTCAATTTGGAATAGATTTTTCTTTTTAATGCATTCAATCTTTCGTGGTCTTTACATTCCTTTTCTTCCATCTGGAGGACATCTTCCATTATTTCCATCCATAAGATGGGAAAGCCTCTCGACTCTCCTACTTCCTTCTGGCCTATCTCTCTCACCTCCTGCGTCTCAAAGCTTTTTGAACGCATCATTCTATCGCGCCTACTCTTCTTTTTGGAATCTAACAACATTCTCTCTCCTCGCCCAGCCGGTTTCCATCCTGGACTGTCTGCTCTCAATCAAATTCCTTATCTTTTTCAGTCAATTACGGTTGCGTTTAACAAACCCAAGCGTGGCTCTCGGACGACTCTTGCTACGATTGACTTTTCCAAGGCTTTTGACTTTTCCTGGCATTCCGGACTTTTTCATAAACTTATTTCGGCTGGCCCACCTTCCTGCTATGCTCCTTGGACTCAATCATTCTTTTCTGACAGATGTTCTAGCGTGCTTTTTCAAAAATCACAAAAGTCGCTCCTTTTGAGTCCGTCGATGTGTTTCAGCAAGGATCTTATGGTACATCAGCTGCTCTCTTTACGCTAATGACCTGGACATTTGGTGCTTCTACCACTCGGTGCCTGCTGCGGTGAAGGCTACACAAGGATCTCTGATTTGACTGGAGCGCTGGTCTGAGTACTGGTATCTTCCTCTCAATCTGAGCAAATGTGAGGCCTCTTTCTTCTCAGTGGAAGCAAACTTCCAGCACCACCTGCTCTTTTTCAACTTCTGCCTCCGTTTCAATCCCACTCCAACTTTTTTTGGGATCACCATCGACCACACTCCTTCCTTTTCTAAACATGTGTCTTTGGTGAAGGCCACGTTTTTTCCTCGTCTCAAGGCCCTACGCTGTATCTCTGCTTCCTCATGGGGCCCCCTCTAAGGAGTCATTCTATCGGATGCACAACGTTTTTTCAGTCCCTTCTCACTTATGCTTCACCCGGATGGTTTTCTTTCCTTAGCGTTACCAACGGTACCAAGTGGGAACGCCTCACCGAGTGACTAGTCGCGCCATGATCGTCTGTCTCTCGTTCTCCCCCATCACACTTCTCCTCACTGAGGTGTCTCTACCTCCCCTGCGAGTCACCCTAACTCATTTCACTCTGTCTTAAGAGCAGGCCCATGGTTTCCCAACTTCCTTTTATCTTTTGCCATGTTGCAATTCTCGCTCACCTTTACTCTCTCCCTTTTAGTTGGCAAAGGCGGCTCTGGCGTCCTTGCTAATTGTTCACTTTGTTGCGCTGAGGCCACCCTTTCTTTTTGGGCTGGCCCAGTTTGTTTAAGTTTTTTCACTGAAGCTTCCACATTCTGCAAGTTCTCCACTGGTCTTGGCCACACCAACAGCTTTACCATTTCCCTTCTCCTCTCAGACTCTCACTCTCTTCTCGCAACACTGTTCTCTCCTCTGTCTTCCCTTTTTCCTCAAACTTTCTGGCACATCTGGTAGAAACTGTCTTCTCTTTTCTCTTATACTATCAAGCTGCGATGGGTCCCCGGACACTCGTTTTTTCAGGACAACAGCAAGGCTGATGAGTTGGCCTGGCGGGTGCGCTACTCATGCTCTCTGCAGTCTCCTGTAGTCACTCTCCTCTTACCTTTCATATCCACTCTTCTCCTTTTTTGGACAGGAGGGGTACTGTGCTATCTAAATTCTTTGATACTTAGGTTCTCTTTGTGTTCACTGAAGAAATTGGGTACCCTCGTCACGCTCGCTGTGTCCTCTCTCGTCTTCGCTGCCATGGACACTGCCTTCTATTACACTCTTCCTTCTCTAAAATTGGCAGAATTGAGAACTCCTGCAGTTATCCATCACAGGACACCTCTCATCTCATTCTGCATTGTTCAGCTACGAACTCTTGTGCCCTTGCTCTTTTGCGATTCTTTGCGTCTCAACAACCTCTGCTTCTAGGGCTCCATAGTCTTCCACCATGCCCTGATTTCTCGGAAGGGGTAAGGGTAACAACAACAACTACAACAACAGCCACATCAATAACAAAGTTAACGAGCTCTTTCCCTGCATGGGTCTGTGTTGTTGCACCACTTTTTTCGATTCCACTCCGCTTTTTTTAGCACTTTCAATGCGCCATTAACTCGCAGATAGTAACATTTAATGTAGTACATTTAGAAGGTATTTCAATTACTAGCATTTACGGATCTTCGGGAAAATCAAAACTAAATAAGAAAGTGCTTTACATTGAACACGATGATATAGAGAACAACGTTTTAGGGTAACTGTTGCCACTGCAGGTGTATCACAACGGGGGCAATGGACCGAGCACCGAAGTTTGTTCAACACTCAGAGCGCTGTTGCATACGGCATGGTAGAGTGGAAACGTCGCTAGCATTCAAGCTGTCATTCCTCAGGTGTAAGCTACTGCAAGGCACAAGCTGCCACAAAGAAAACTAACTGAAAGGCAAAGCAATACAGATTAACATACACTTATTAGTTACTGACATGCAGTACATTTTGTGGTTGATTATTTATTGCTGTAAGGAACTCACCTTCAACGAAGGCAAGATATTAAAAATCGAAGTATTTTGTTTTGACATGAGCGAGGAGTTAGGAAACGAAGACGAGTTGAAACCAAGTATCCATGATGCCGAATGTTGAATATCTGAATATTGAAATTAAAATTGATCTTTGTTAGGCAAAGAACGAAACTTTTACTTTTTGCTGAAAAAATTACAGGATGCGGCAGAAGTAACGCCATTTTTGTTATTTGAGTTTTCTAGTTTCTGCTTGATTTCTTCTTTATTTTAGAAATACATCTTTTTTTGAATCTGAGTTTTCCAATTAATAACTATTAAGAAATACAAAAATGGCGTTACTTTTGCCGCGGCCTGTATAACTTAAAACCTCTGACTGGCTGCGAGTATGGTCCTTGGTACCTGCATAAAACTCGATATTTCGTTAGTCTTTGCCACACGTTATAAAAATGTCTTTGCATTTAAGAGTAATCAGGCCAGCCACATGACGGTATTGTTGAGGTATTTTAAAGAGAGTTCATCTGCAGATCAGTTGTTAAAATTTTTCTAGTTATTATTGTAATACAGGGAGCAGTAAAAGTAACGCGCTTTTTGTATTTCTTAAGTATGAAATTATTTATTTATAATTAAACAATTTTTAAATTAAAAAAGAAACAATTATTAATTGGAAAACTCAGATACAAAACCAGTGCATTTTTCAAATAAACAGAAAATCAAGCAGAAACTAGAAAACTCAAATAACAAAAAGGGCGTTACTTCTTCAGCATCCTGTTTTCTAATTCCTCATTCTAAGCCGACTTGTCACCAATATTTTACGGCTTCCTTATAATCCTTTGTAACAATTATACGAGGGTGAGTTAAAAAGTAACGCAATTTTTGTTACAGGAGGCGCATTTTTTGATAAAATTTGGTATGAATGTTAAGGCACATACAGTCATGAGATTCAGCTGTTTAATTGTGTTTTTTCGGATAGATGTAGGGATATATGTTTAGCTGATCGTTCTGCACAATGGCAACCCCGCCAGAAGTCCGCCTGAAGCAAAGAGCAGTAATCGAATTCCTTGTTGCTGAAGGCGAGACTACTGTTAACATTCACAAGAGATTGCAAACTGTTTACAAAGATAAAACCTCAGACTATAGCAATGTGTGGAAATGGGCCCACCGCCTGATGACAAATTCAGAAAATTCTGAGTCCCAAGAATTGGGAAATGCAAGCTTTAAGAGACAAGCCTTGTGCTGGCCGCCCATCAACTTCTGTTGACCCTGCCAACAAAACAAAAGTGGACACTTTGATAAGAGCTGATAGGCGCATAACCATTGATGAGTTGGCGTCAGTGCTTGGGGTGAGCCATGGTAGTGCTCACAGCATTGTTGAGTCACTTGAGTATTCAAAAGTGTGTGCCCGCTGGGTTCCAAGACAGCTTACAGATGAACACAAAGCTGAAAGGGTTAACTGCTGCACTGAACTCCGTGAACTTAGTGAACGAGATAACGAATTCTTTGGAAGACTCATAACTGGTGATAAAACTTGGATATATCATTATGAACCAGAATCCAAAAGGCGATCAATGCAATGGCGTCATCCAACATCTCCAAAACCAAAAAAGTTTAAGTCACAGAAGTCAGCGGCAAAAATCATGGTCACTGTATTCTGGAATGCCCAAGGACTTATTTTAGTTGATTTCATGCCAAGAGGAGAAACTATCAACTCCGAAGCATATATTGAGACCCTTAAAAACTTAAAGCAAGAATTAGACGGGTAAGACCCAATTTGGAGATGAATAAAGTTCTTATTCAACATGACAATGCCCGACCTCACGCAAGCATCAGAACAAGGGAAGCAATCACTTCTTTTCGGTGTACAACTCTGCCACATCCTCCATACTCACCTGATTTAGCACCTTTAGACTACCATCTCTTTGGTGCAATGAAAGAGTCACTGAGAGGCAAACATTATGAAAATGATGAAGAAGTGAAAACTTTTGTTAGGAAGTGGCTTTGTGAGCAATCACCTGAGTTTTACGAAGCTGGAATACATGCCCTCATTCGAAGATTGAACAGTGGTATTGAAAGAGGTGGTGACTATGTTGAGAAGTAGGGATGAAATCCTCTGAAGTATAGCTTAATGTTAATACATGATTAGTTTTGTTGTGTTTTCTATTTTTCATGTAATAAAAAAAATTGCGTTTCGTTTTGACTCACCCTCCTACAAACTTTGGTTATACCACATAGAACGGGAGATCAGCAGATTCAACGTGTCTGCAGTCTGCTTGACTGATCAAAGCTATTGTTGTCATTACCATCTCGTTTAGCGTTTATTACACTTGTGTGATTTTTATGACGACTCAATGGCGAAACATACATTTAAGACTTTCTACTTGAAACAAAAGGCGACGGAAATACGTTTGCGTCGATGGCGTCTATGTAACGATTAAAATCCCATAAAACTGAAAACTCTGTAGCCACTTTACTCCACCCTTCCGGAGTCCTTGGCAACTTGTCACTTCAACTAAATATCATGATATGATCGCATGGCAAACTTCTGGAACAATTAAGCTGAGGTTTCTGCAGGCGCTCTTTAAATTCACACAAGTGTAAAGTGGCTGAACTTTTCGTGCAGCGACAAAACTAAATATAAATAATTAGTGAAACGTGATGTAACGGAGCTTGTTGGCTGATTTTCATAAGGCATCGTCACTGCATCATTCAACATATTTAATACACATTGTACACAAAAATCTTGATGGTGGTACAGAATTTTAATATAGCATCGAAAAAAGCTGTTTTAGCCATAAGCTTTTCGTGACGCTCTCGTCACTGGCGGTATTGAGTTAGAAGGAAAAATCTAGAGTGAGTAAGTGCTTTATGTGATTAATTTCGACGTTAGGTAATCAAGACAAGCCAATAACAGCTCTAGTATTGTAAAGCGTGCCAAAGAAAAAGATTTTGCAAAGGCAAAATGCTAGAGGAAAAGCAGCAAGAGGCCAAATAAGAACGCCGCGATTATCGAAAGAGTTTGAGAGTGTAAACAAACTCTTTCTGCCTGCATAATACCGGGCGCTGTGTCTTGATATAAGTAGAGCGAACATCTCAATATATTACATAGGGCGAACATCTCAACGACTACAAGATTGCATCAAGCAACATGTTCCCCAATGGTTAAGACAACAATTGACCCGTCCACGCTGATCTCAACCACACAGATTGTGTAAACGAAACGACACCAAATCTGACTGTGACTCTGCCATTGGTCAGCATCTTTTAGACTAGGGGTCTCAAACTCAAATTGTTCTGAGGGCCAAATGAAAACTTGCAAGTTAACTCGCGGGCCGCAATACACAATTAAAGGTAAATAAACAAAACACTCATTAAAAACCCAATAAACAAAAATAAGTAGTGAGTAACGAAAATTTACTTGGCATTACAGTTATATTTGGTTCTGGCTACTTAGCTGGCAGCGTTTCGCATCAGCAAGGAGCCTAATATTAGGTTTGAATTCATTAGAGGTGCCACTCTCAACGTTGCCTGTAAAATGTTCATCAGTGAGCCGTGATCTTATTACAGACTTGTTAGCCTTCATGGACGAGAAAAATTGTTCACATACATATGTGCTTCCAAACATTGCAACAATTCTTGCAGTAGCAGAGAGTAATCTCGGAAACCTTTCTCGAGAAAGAAATGAGTAGAATTTTGGAATCCCTACATCTGCATGTTTTTGTTTCAAAATAGTATCGCTCTGAAGTTCTGCTGACTCCATTTATAATTCCTCTGCAACATCGTCAATTTGAACCGCAAACGACATTGAAAAAAGTTGATATTGGGGTTGTAGTACTTTAAACTCTGCAAAGCGTACGAGCGTATATCAAACTGTTGAATTAAAGTTGACAACAAATCAGCATATTCTTTCAAGCATTTGCGTTCAACTTTTCCTAATGACTTCAAAGTTGAGAAATGAATCATATTTCCCTCATGTAACTGCTTTATCCATAAGCCAAGTTTAACTTTAAACGAATTCATATGATCGTACATTTGCGTGATAATCTGGTTTCTACCTTGAAGTTTCACGTTCAATTCATTCACATGATGTGTAATATCTGTTAGAAAAGCAAGGCTGCAATGGAAAGTAGAATCATCCAACAAAGGAATAGCTTTATTTTTCATTTTTATGAATAAAGATATTTCATTTCTAAGTGCAAAGAAACGCTTCAAAACGTTTCCACAAGTCAGCCATCTTACTTCAGTATAATAAAGAAGCTCACCATATTCAGAGTCCATATCTACCAGAAAAGATTTGAATTGCCGATAATTCAGCCCGTGAGATCTTATAAAGTTGACTGTTTTAACTACTAAATCCATCACTTCCTTCATTTGTAGACTTTTACTGCAAAGAGCTTCTTGATGTAAAATGGAGTGAACATTAATGAAGTTAATTTCATTTGCTTCAAGACTGTTTAGTTTCTTTTTCACTAATCCAACAACGCCTACATTACTGGAACACATTGCTGGTGCACCGTCAGTGGCCAAACATACAAGCTTATCCCATGGCAAGCCATGTTTTTTCATGCAGTTTTCTAAGGCAAGATAAAGCATGCTAGCATGTCGATATTGCGAAATCTTTTTCTTTGGCACGCTTTACAACACTATCGCTATTGTTGGCTTGTCTTGATTACATAACGTCCAAATTTATCACATAAACAACTTACTCACACTAGATCTTTCCTTTTGACGCGATACCGCCACTAATGAGAGCATCACGAAAAGCTTATGGCTAAAACAGCTTTTTTCAAAGCTATATTATAAATACACATTGTCCCAAAACTTACCGTTTTTTTCGTATCCACACATCGATTCATCATCACGATCGAATGTACAATGGCGACTGGTTGGACACAAACCGTCGTGGATTGTAATGTCATCAAGAGCTATGTCACTCTGATAGTCATTACCTCTGACAGCAACAAACAGCAACTGCGACAAAATTCATTGTGACCACTTAATTCTGCATAAAATGTCTGGTTCATCATATTTTGAAGAACGCGTATATATTAAGCAAATAAGCTGTGCTTTACGACGAAGAAGCGGTAAAATAATAATTATTTGGCCTAAATCCCGACTTTCCCCTATTTTGACATCAGTTTGGGTTTCTTAGTTTCGTTTTAGTATGGTCCAACAAAATATATCTTTGGTAAACTATTCATAAGATAAAAATTTAGGCAGAGATATATTCTCTTTGTACCACAAAATTACCAAAATAAGCAGACAAAATATTTGAACATTTTATATTAAATCAAATCGTTTTCTGCAGATCGTCCCAAAAAAATGCTACAATGGGACAAAATATTTGTTTAATACAAAATGTTTATTATCTTTCGACTGCTGATTTTAGAAAATTTGTAAGCTATTGGTGACAAACTGATAATACAACTGCTAGCATATTACTAGCCGGCTCCTCCGGCGTGGCCCGGCAGAACAGCCCATCAATAACGTCGGGGCTAAAAATATCGGTTCAGCCGCCTGCGCCAGCTTCCCCAATCGTGCACGTTTGTGAACAGACACAACAAAATGTGTTTTTTGTGCACACGCATAATTCTTGTACTCGTAATGGTGATAATCTTATTCTCTTAATCAAGACGGATAATGATCACAAAAAAGAATGTCGCTGCAAACCATCATTAAAGCTTTTAGAAAGTGTAAGGGGGAGGGATTGCAACACAGTCGAAAATGATGATGGCGGCCAAATGTTGGTTGCTTTCACAGTTACAGAAACAAACAATTTAGTGGTGAGCCTATTGTGCGATTTGGTGCGGTCCGTTTCGTATTTATATTTGCGATATTAAGTTCTTTGGCTGCGCTATTTGGCTTTGTTTCCGACGTAGCGACAAAAGCGGCTACGGCTCCATCAAAATTATTCACCATATTCTGGTAGGCGCTCATCAGGCCAAGTTTATTTTCAAACAAATGTTTTCTCTAAATTCAGTTTTACAAATTGTTAAGTTTATGGTTTTGTTTTGATTTTTTCTTTTAAACTTGGGATGTTGTTATATTGCTTTTTAGTATAGATATACTGAACAGGCAGTATATTTGTAAAAGAAGAAATTCTTGCTTTGTAGTATAAGTCGGCGTCGCCGGCAGGGCTCCTATCAGTAACGTCGCGATTGAAAAGTCGGTTCTGCCAGCCAAGCCTGTTTTAACCATCGGGCACTTGAGTAAACAGTAACGAAAATTTAATGTTTCTTCTGCATATAAAATTTTCACGACTTGGTGCGTTCCTTTTCCTAATAGAATTTCTGATTTCAAGGTCGTGGCTATGCTTTAGGTCTACATGCTCTGTTCATTGCCTACGTGAACCCAAGGGGGCCTTGGTGTTTCTCTTAGTTTGGAAGTAGGGAGCACATTTAAGATACTGAGGTATTTTGAAGCAAAATAGCAAAAATGTCCTTTCATTTGGTGCGATTTCACACAGGGATGTTGTTTTCTCTTGATTTCTCTTTAAATTTTCTCAAGTCCCAGCTGGCCACGCATTATGTTGCATGTTTTCATCTTTCTGCTTGGCGTGCCGAGGGGAGTTAAAAAGTCCTTATGTTTCCCAAATTTTTAGGTTTGATCCAGGCAGCTCTATAAAGCTATTATAAAGCAAACTATCAATAACATCTTCTATGTGGTGCAATTTGACACAGGGACGTTGTTTTCTTTTGATTTACTCTCAAACCTTCTGTTCTTGCTGGCTACGCATTATGTTGCATGTTCGTTTTTCCTTGCTTTGGTGTGTTCAGAGAAGTTAAAAGAGCCCTTGCTTTTCCCAAAATTTATAGCTTTGATCTCGGTAGCTCTATAAAGGTATTATCAAGCAAAACAGAAAAAATATTTCCCCTAATTATGGTGCGATTTGACGCCGACACGACATGCCATCACTTATGCCGAGTTAGAACGCATCAAGTAAGGAAACTGCGCCGGCTTCACCGTACAAACATCTGTGAAAGCAGCAACGAAAAGTTGTAAAAAATATAGGCCATAGTTCCTGTACACGTAATGGTGATCATGTTGGTCCATTAACTATTAATCAAGACTGGTAGTAATAAAAAAAAAAGAATGATGTCCCAAACTATCATTCGTACTTTTTTAAGTTGTAGGGAGGTGGAGCGAAACATAGTCAAAAATGATGGTAGTCAAAAATGATGGCCCAATTGGTGGTTGTTTTGATAATTAAAGAAATGAGCTAATTAGTGGTAAGCCTACTTGACGATTTGGTGCGGCCCTTTTTCGTATTTGTAAACATTCTTCTCTCCACTTGTTTAACATGTGACGATTGGTGTTTCTCTTTGTTGGTATCAATAAGGCGTGGTTAACAATCTTTTTGTCTCGCTAATTTAGCGTTAAAAAAGGCACCTGTTGAGAGCCAAAGCATTCGCAGTAATATTTTTTTGACAAGCAGTGAAATTGACTTAGCTCTTACAGCTTAAATAGTTCTCGTTGACGTAGTTGCCCTGAAGAGATCTTATAGGTTTAAACAGGCTTGTTGGCATCTGTCATGTTTTTAACAAGTTGCTTGAGTAGGCGGACAATGACATTTTGGTGGAGAAGCAATGATTTTGAGCTAAATCCAAACACTCTCGAGGTAATGACCTGTTCAGAGGACTGTAAAAAAGGACCTTCGTAATTTTACCTTTTGCCACCTCCGCCCTGGCTTGTTGTTGTTGTTGGTTACCCGACACCTTCCGAGAGATGGGGGCATGGCGGAAGACCATGGAGCCCCAGAAGCCGGGCAACTCCCCAGGGTCTGGACCAGAGGTCGTACAGAGACAGAGAGTCGCCAAAGAGTGAGTGGCGCAAAGAGTCCGTAGCTGGACAGTGCAGAATGAGATGAGAGATGTCATGGGACGGGTTCCACAGGCGCTGCAGGAAGGGTTCTCAATTCTGCTAATCCTAGAGAGGTAAGAACCTAAAAGAAGGCTGTGTCCATTGCAGCGTAGACGAGAGAGGACACAGCGAGCATGACGAGGGAGCACAAGTTCCTCAGTGGAAATCGAGGGAACCTGTGTGTCAAAATATTTGGAAGAGACAGTACGCCTCCAGTCCGAGAAAAGGTGAGAGTGGATACGAGAGATAAGAGGAGAGAGACAAGGGATTGCGGAGGGCGCAAGTAGCGCTCCCTGTCTGGCAAGCTCGTCGGCCGTGTCGTTCCCCGGTAGAAACGAGTGTCCGGGGACCCATTGTAGCCTGATAGAACAGGAGGAGAAAAAGGACAGTTCCTGCCAGATCTGCCACAGAGTTTGAGATAAGAGAAAAGATGGAGGAGAGGACAGGGTGGCGAAGACAGAACGAGAGTCAGATAGTAGGAGAACAGAAGAAAAATGGCAGACTTGTTGGTGTTGCCGAGACCAGCAAAGAGCGTGCAGAATGGCGCAGGCTTCAGCGGAAAAACTGGAACATACTGGGCCTGCCGAAAAGGAAAGAGTGGCCTCAGTGCCACAGAGAGAGCAGTTGGCAAGAACGCAGGAGCCGGCCTTACCAAAAAGAAAAGGAACAGAGCCGTCTGTCCAGAGTACCAGATCACAAGGGGGGAGAGAGTCAAGATGGGTGAGAGCCGCACCTTGGCGAGAAAGAGGGGGATCAGAGCGAGAGCATGGGGTGGAAAGGGTGGACTCCACCGTGAACGAAGGAAGATTCCAAAGAGGACAGGGAGGGCAAGCAAGAAAAGCCTCCCTAGAACAAGTAGAAGGAAGCGTGAGCGGGTAAGTGGACGCAAGAGCTCTCCAGGACGATCTGCAGAGTCTTGGTTTCACTCCAAGTCTGGCCAAACCTGAAATAGGAAAGGAGGTTGGGAGACGAAGGGCCCGCTCATAAGAAAACAGAGTAAACTGAGTCAGAGTGACTCGTAGGGGAGGTAAAGAAGCCTCGGTGAGTAGTAGAGGGATAGGGGAGGACGAGAGGCAGCCGGTGATGGCGCGACTGACCGCTCGGTGGAGGCGTTCCAATTTGGTGATATTGGTAGCGCTTAGGAAAGGAAACCATCCGGGTGAAGCGTAAGTGAGAAGGGACCGAAGAAAAGATTTGTACAGAACAGAGAGGGACTCCTTAGAGGGGCCCCAAGAAGAAGCAGAGATACAACGTTAGGCCTTGAGACGTGGGAAAAACTTGGCCTTCAGCGAAGATACATGTTTAGTAAAGGAAAGAGTGCGGTCGAAGGTGACCCCGAGAAAAGTTGGAGTGGGATTAAAACGGAGGCGGGAGCCGAGTAGGAGGAGATTGGGCTGGAGGTTAGCTTGGTGGGGACCCACTGAGAAGAAAGAGGCCTCACATTTGCTCGGATTGAGAGGAAGACACCAGTACTCAGACCAGCGCTCCAATCGAAACAGAGCTCCTTGTGTGGCCTCCACCGCAGCAGGGACCGAGGGGGAGGAGGACCAAATGGCCAGATCGTCAGCGTAAAGAGAGCAGCTGACGGAAGAAGGCAGAGAAGCTGGAAGATCATTAATGAAGAGAGAGAAAAGTGCAGGGCCAAGAACGGATCCTTGCGGAACACCTCGACGGACTCGAAAGGAGCGGCTTTTGTGATTTTGAAAAACCACACAAGCGCGCCTATCAGAAAGGAAAGATTGAGTCCAACGAGCAAAGCAAGGAGGGAGGCCAGCCGAAATGAGTTTACGAAAAAGGGCGGGATGCCAGACAGAGTCAAAAGCTTTAGAGAAATCGATAGTAGAGAGAATCGTCCGAAAGCCCGGCCTGGGTTTGTTAAACCTATCCAAAATGGACTGAGAAAGAGACAAAATTTGATCGAGTGTAGATCGACCAGGGCGGAAACCGGCCTGGCGGGGAGAGAGAATGGAATTAGATTCCAGAAAGAAGAGAAGACGGGATAGAATGATGCGTTCAAACAGTTTTGATACGCAGGAGGTGAGAGAGATAGGCCGGAAGGAAGCAAGAGAGTCGAGAGGCTTTCCCATCTCGTGGATGGGAATAATGGAAGATGTCTTCCAGATGGAAAGAAAGAAATGTGAAGACCAGGAAAGATTGAAGATGTAAAGAAGTAAATCCATGATGCCAGAGCAAGGAAGGTGCTTTAGCATGGGATAGGCAACTTTGTCTGGGCCAGTGGCAGTGGATGGGGTAAGATTGGAGGCAGCCGCATGAAATTCAGCGGGAGAGAAAGGAGAGCAAAAGGACGAGTGAGACTCCACAGAGCACGTCGCTCGGCGGAGCTCAGTGAGGTAGCCTCTGGCTCTGCTGCGCAGGGCCTTTGGCTGAGAAACGGAAAAGTGCGATCTCAGGTAAGCGGCATAAACCGAAGCCAATTCCCTGGGAGAGGAACAGTTTGGAAAGTTAGGAGAGGAGGAAGACGAGGAAGGAGAGCCAGCGATAGAGCGAAGAAGAGAGTGTACAGATTTAGGGTTAGACCTAGGTGAGAGAGAAGAGCAAGTCGTCTGCCATGCCTCAGTCTTGGCCTTGGCAATGACTGACGAGGCGCGTCGAGAAGCGGAGATGTAAGCCTGTCGATCTTCATCACTTCTGTGAGCGGCAGCAAAAGCCTTGCGTCTATCACTAACCGCTTCTTCCACCTCAGCAGACCACCAAGCTTTAGGAGGGCGTTTGATGCAGCCGAAAGGAATGGAAAATTTGGCCGCATTCAAAGTCAAAGAGGTAAAGAGAGCAGCTGCAGAGGATAGAGAAAGAGACGAGTATTCCTCTGCTGAAGGACAGTGAGAGTCAAAGTAAGAGGCAAAGCCATCCCAGCGAGCTTTTTGAAAATTGAAGGAAGGGGGGCGCTCGTTGGGGCGAAAGACCGGAGAGAGAGGAATAGATAGAAGAATTGGTAGGTGGTCAGAACCCAGGTCCTGAAGCACCTCCCAGGAGCAAGAAAAAGCAAGAGTAGAAGGAGCAAAGGAGATGTCAGAAGAGGAGTGACTGCCAGAGGAGCGATGGAGAAGAGTGGGTGTGTCAGGGTCATTGAGGGGGAGGAGGTCAGAAGAGATGACCCAGTCAAATACTTCCTCCCCGCGGGGGTCAGAAGTACCTCTTGAGTCCCAGAGGGGTGATGGCAATTAAAGTCCCCCCAAATGAAGAGATTTCTGGAGGAGGGAAGAATGGAGGGAGAGAAGGAATCGGTTCTGCCATCCGTTGGGGAGGAGCGAATAGGGGGGCGTACACATTAAGAAATGACACCGAGGAGGAGTTTTTAAGAGAGATGTTGACATAATCAGAGTAGGGATCAAGCGAAGAAAGAGAGGAGGTAGAAAGTTCAGAAAAGGATAGGCCCTGCCTGACGAAAATGATGACGCCGTCGCTGGCGTGCGTGGTATCAGGAGAGAGAATGCCAGACCGGGAGTGGGTGCGATCAGAACGCAGAACAGAGAATCCAAGAATCCGGAAAGAGGAAGATGAGTTAAGATTGGATTCCTGGATGCAGATAAGATCGACTGGATGGGACGATAGAAAATGAAGTAGTTCAGTGCTCCTGGTTCGAAGACCTCCAGCATTCCATTGAAGAACCCTGAGAGAGTCAGGGGGAGGAGAGGAGGCAGGAGGCATAGAAAAATGGCCAGGAGCAAGGGTCGGTGGTGAAGGAGCAGAGGAAGGAGATATAGAATGGGCAGATGGGGGATAGGAGGTTTGGAGACGGGGGTGACGCGAGAGTGCAGCATCAGTAGAGGGGGGGCCAGATTGTACAGTGGAGGTATACGTGTCGGAGGAGTTCGAGGAGGGAGTCACAGTGTTACGGCAGGGGAGGCAGCTCCAGGAGTGAGAGCTGCCTAGAGCTCTGAATTTAGACAGGGAAAGTTGTGAGCACCTTAGATGGACCCATTTGGAGCAGGTGCAGCATTGCACTGACTTGCCCCGCCAGGCCACATTTCCAGCGCACACAGAGCAAGGAAAGATGGGGCCGGGGTTAGGATGAACGTTACCGCTCATCAAGAGAAGAAGAAGAATGAGGAGATGAAGGAGGGCAAGAGTAGGGCAGGAGAGAGGAAAAAGTGAAAACAGGCGACCGATTTTGTAGATGCTGTGTGCTGCCCTCCTGCGGTCATTCAGGGGGCAGCATAGCGAAAAAATGTAGGGGAGTGTCCGGGGTAACTGGGACCCTCGGGAAGACCAACAGCCATTTCGACCCAACCCAAACGGGGTCGGGGACCCCACCACCACGTTTAGGCGGCTGTTGATTGGTGCAGCCGCCCTGGCTTCGCTCTGTAACATCTTCAGCCACTCTCGATAAGTTTCATCTCCGAAACAAACATGACTACCTGCTTAAGGTGCAATTGTCTCGCAATTGTTCAGTGAATACTTACAAATATTTTTATCCTTGGTTTGTTGAGGCATTCGCAAACCTAACAAAGTAAATTCTTTACCTGAAATGGATTGTGCCAGTTAACCGATATCTGAGTATGTTTCCAATGCAAGCCTTGATTTCCGTTCTTCTTCCAAACTTCCTTTGTATTATTTTCATTCAATGTCTTATATTGCAGAGAAAGAGAACCAACATTTGCACCAAACATATGATAATAAAAGCTGTAGAAAAAACGCCAGCAGTTACAAAGAAAGAAATGCTAGGATGCTAATCGTATTGCTTACTCCACACAAACCGGTCGCGTAAGCCAAACGGATACGAGTCTTGCCACTGATCCAGCATCTTGTGGGGTAGCTTCCGCGTATACGTAAGAACCTGAAATTGATTGAAGTTGTATCTTTTAAACAGCTGTTTAGTGATATAAAATTTCAAAACAGCTTTGAAAAAAGCTTATGGAAAAAGATTCACAGAAGTCGTTTAAATAATCAATGAAAATTTGAACGTTTTTGTCTGGCTCTCATTAAAGTACAGCAGTGAAGAGAAGCGTCGCTACTCATAGTCAACGGGGCTGTTAAAATAGTTGCCATCGTCCGAAATCAAAGCGCCGGTGGACCAATTGCAGCGTGTAGATAAATTCTTTTTGGCGGCAAAGTACTGGTTGTTTATTTTTGATGAAAGTAACTTTGAGGGTAGCTAGATGGAAGGAAGATTTAGCAATTTCCAACACTGTAAATTGATTTGCATTGCAGGCGGTGGCAAAGTCCTGACTTTCAGGTAAATGTTATCCGATTGTCGAGTCACAGTGAGGAGAGAAGAAGTTAGCCTGCGTTTTCGCAAAGGTACTTGTCTTTCTTTTTTCATGTCGAGTCTGATTGATTTTGGTAAATGTTGGTTGATTCTGTCCAGCAGTCTTTGGGATGAGTGTAATTTTTGAGAAAACACACATATCCTGAATTAGGTTTTAATTAGCTGTAGCGAGGCAAACCGGCTAACTCTAGCTCAGCTATTATGAAAATAAACATGGGAAACAAAGGGTCTCGGATAACGGAACAGGACAACAGGCAGACGTAATGAGCGGATAAATAGGAGTTACGCAATTCTGCAATCCGCCTGGTCAAAAATGTGAGAAGATGTAAGAAAATATAGTAAGTAGAAAAAACATAGTAGACTAGCGCGGTTTCGCTAAAGTAACTTGAAGAGACAAATACCACAATAAATTAACAGTAAAG
The DNA here is from genome assembly GCA_963675345.1 of Trididemnum clinides. NCBI lineage: Eukaryota > Metazoa > Chordata > Ascidiacea > Aplousobranchia > Didemnidae > Trididemnum > Trididemnum clinides. The sequence continues at coordinate 29,081,201 of OY776305.1, read as the reverse complement.
TACACCGGCTCACAGTACATTAATACGGGTTTTCAAATTTTATTTCATTGTCAAAGTTTAAAAGGCGAGTTTTGTGGAGGTATTCGCTTTTCTGTGATAGATTCCTAAGCATAACTAGTCGATTGCTCGTCAATTTTAGGTTCCGCAAGCACTTTATCGCTGAGCGAGTCAGATGACTCTTGTTGAAGTTCGCTATTAGCGTTGTGATCGCTTTGCACAGCTGTTTCGTGATGGTATAAACAGTATTATGTTCAGGTAGATCTGAAGGCATTGACGTATTGAAATGCAAGGTTTCCAATGAGATATTAAGAGCTCGACCATTTGGTAACCGCACTGCGCCATGAGCTGGGTTTATTTTCATGAGTTCGGCTTCATCTACCGGAGGGCCGTACATGTTTCTCACGTAATATTTGACGAGTATGAGAACAGATTTAAGCCAAGAAATGGAGTAGCCAGCAAAAGAGTTTCCAAAATTCATGAGAAATACTGTAGTTAGCAGTGCACAGCAGTGATCTTTGAGTATGAAGGGCGGCCAGAAGTACGCTCTACCAGTGGCTCTGAGATAATTTATGACACTGGAAAATTGCATTGATGCTTTGCCAAAGCACCCCCTTGTAGAGATCTCTCTGGGCATTTCCACGTAGGTTGTACCGATTGGTGCGGCTGGTTGTAATATCGTGTTTGTGCAGAAATAGTTAAAGTTCTGATATTAGAGACGGGCCTTGATTGCTATGAACGTAGTCTGGAAGACCAATGTTGAAAAAATTTGCCCAAAGCAGTTGACGTTAAAACGGTGCTTGATTCCATATTGCGACAAGCAAAACCCCACAAAAAACGATTACATTCACCAACGACGATGAAAAAGTAGCGATTGTGAGTTACAGATGACAAAAAGCCTTTAAAATTAATACTTAAACGATCTAGACGTGCAACGTTTTAATAAAACGGTGGATTCTTGATCGCTTGGTAAAAAAATGAGGTTTCACATCAACAGATTTGCTATATGTGGACATTACTGTTTTCATAGTGTCGATTGAAAATAGAAGATTTTCACTTCAACGAAATGGCACTCGCGATTGATTCCTAGGTGAAATAGATCAAATGCAATTTACGCAGTTTATTTACGTCTGGAGCGGAACAACAAAAAACACTAGCACAAAAAGCTCTCGAGAGTGCGTCGGCACCTTTGTTTTCACTCCCAAAACGATAAACGACGTTATAATTAAACACAAACAATTCTGCCCGCCAACCAGCCAGCTTATCGTTTTTGATTTTGCTCGAGTGCTCCTCGTCAAAAATAAGACGGTATGGTAATGGTACAATGGTAAAACGACTACCAGTAAATTTTTCCACTTCCTTACTGTGTCCACGATTGCAAGCGCTTCTTTTTCGACAGAATGAAGCCACTTATCACTGTCACTAAAGGTGCGTGAACAAAAGGCAACAGATTTACCATATTGATTTAGAACGTCCGACAATGTAACATCACTAGCGTCAGTTTTTACAACAAATGGTGCATTTTTATCAATTGGGTGTAAGGAGACTTTATCAAGGTTACTTTTCAATTTCTTTAATTAGAAGTTGTAGGAAAGGTAGTACAGTCAATCAGTGGCCCTAGTCGGTCTAAAGAGTTCACAAGCCATTTTACATAACAGGCGAAGATGTCGATTACTCTTTGTAAGGTTTTTTTATTAACAGACAACGTTATGTCGAGCAACGCTTTTACCCATTCAGGATCTGCTTTGATGGAGCCGCTGCCTACGATATGACCACGAAGGAGTATTTTATGTTGCTTACAAATATACTTCAAGACAAGTCGTTCAAGATAAGATGGAGGAAAAGCAATATAAAGATCATGAAAGATTGAAATGTGAAGGAAAACATCCGTTCCAGAGCAAGGTAGGTGCTTCAACGTAGGGTAGGCAACTCTCTCTGGGCCGGTTGCGGTAAAAAAGGAGAGATTGGCGGCAGCCGCAAGAAATTCACTGGCGGTGAACGAAAGCAGAGGGATGAGCCTCCTCAGGCCAGGCGGTGCTCAGAAAAGTAGCCTTCGGTTATGCTATGCCAGGCCTTTGGCTGAAAGACAGAAAAGTGAGATCTCAGGCAGTTGGAATAGATTGGCACAGACAGATGCCAACTCCCTGAAAAAAGAGCAATTTGGAAAGTTTGGGGAGGAAAAGAAGACAACCAGTAACAGAGCAAAGGATAGAATAGACTGATTTAGGTTCAGGTTTAGGAGAGAGGCAGACTAGCATGTCTCGTGCCATGCCCTATCCTTGGTTTTGGCAATGACGGAAAAGGCATGCCAAGAGGCGGAGATGTAAGTCTGTAAGCGGAAGCAAAAGCTTTGCGTTTTTTCCGTACAGCTTCTTCCATTTTTGGAGCCTACCAAGCTTTAGATTGGCATTGGACGCGGCAGAAAGGAACTGAATATTTGAATGCATTCAAGGGTAAAGAAGTAAAAAGCGCAACGGCAGCAGAAGAAGAAACAGAAAGAGAGGAGTATTCCTCTGCAAAAGGACGGTGTGAATCGACATAGAGGGCAAAGCCATCCTTGCGCGCTTTCTAAAAATTGAAAGAGAGAAAACGCTTGTTGGGGCTGGAAAGTGGAGAAAAAGAAACGGTAGGAAAAATTGAGAGGTGATCAGTACACAGGCCCTGAAGAACCTCCCAGGAACAGGAGAGAGCAAGAGAGGAAGGAGAAAAGGAGATGTCAGTAGTGAAGCGGGTGCCGGAAGAACGGTGAATAACAGAAGGGGAGTCAGCGTCATTGATAGAAAGGAGGTTGGAGGAGATGGCCCAATCAAATACTTCTACCCTACGGGGTCTGAAGTTGCTCTTGAGTCCCAAAGAGAGTGATGACAGTTGAAGCCCCCCAGAATGAAGAGATTTCTGGAGAAAGCGAGTGCAGAGGGGAGAAAAGGAGTCGGTTCTACTATCCGCCGAAAAAGAGTGCACAGGAGGAGCGAAGATGTTTAAGAAAAAGGAAAAGAGCTTTTCAGCGAAATTTTGACACCCACCTAGTTAGAGTAGGGAGCAAGCAAAGAATGAGTGAAGATTAAGAGTTCAAAAAACGATAAGCCCTGTCTTACAAAAAAACTATATCGTCGCCAGCATGCGAGTCGTTAGGTGAAAGAGAGCCAGACCAGCTTTAAGGTGAGGAAGATGGATAAGATACAGAAGTGGAGGTTGGCGGCAAGGCAGAAGAAGAGTAGGAGATCTGTCAGCGAGGGTAAGGGGGGAAGAGCTGCGATGGCAGAGGGGAATTGAGTGGTTAGTGGTGAACTGCGGAGATATTCGTGCTAGAGAGCCTCAGAGAAGATGACGCTGTGCTGATGGACTGCTGACCCCAGGAAGCCAAGATGCTGCAGGGAGAACAGCTCCTTGGAGTGAGAGCTGTATAGGGAGTTAAACTCCATGGAAGAGGTGCACCTTAAACTTAACCATTTAGAGCAGATGCAGCTTTGCACTGATCTGCCCCCTCCAGCTCATTGTGCCGGCGCACACAGAACTGAGGAAATAGGGCGAGGAGTAGGATAAACATTGTCACTCATCAGAAGCAGAAAAAGAATTAGAAGGCGAGGATGAAAAGACAGGTGATCGATTTCAAAAAGAGTGGGTGCTGCTTTTCTGTTGTCGTTTAGAGGGCAACACCGCCTTAGATTTTGGATTCGGGGAAAGCCTCGGGTATCTGGGACCCTCGCTAAGACCAACAGGTACTTCGACCCCACCAGACAATGTTGGGGATAGCACCACCACATTAAGGCGCCTGTTGATTGATGCGTGGTGTTCCCAGGTGGTGGTAATCTCGTTCGTTTGAACGTTTGTGTGTGCTTGCTTCATCAAAAACGATTGATTTGAAATTATATAAAGGACGATTAGATTGACATCCTTCCTCGTATCAAGCAATCTTCTTTGATTTTTGTTGCTTTGCTTTGTGTCTTAAATATCAAGCTTTTTTCGATTGCAGTGTTTACCAAGCTTACACTTGAGTAAAAATGATCAAGCACAGATCCAAGATTGGAAATTCAAACCTATATTCTGCACTACAGATTAAATTAGTTCTCTGCAGGAGAAGGAAAAAAAAGAAAAACAATATGAAACCACTCTTTTTTTGCATTGAATTATTGTTCTGGACATAAAATAGGATCTTTTTAATATCTCAGTGAAATGGATAATAGCTAAAGTAAATCAACCAAGACGGTTTTTTTCTGGTTCTGCTATTTTTTGTTGAAAGTTTCAAGAATAAAATCTAAATCTTACTGTTTATATCGATTAATGTATGATCCAGGGCAGGACCAGTAAAGTTTGAAGGAGTACGACCATGACGCCGAACCCAATCAAAGCTGCGATCGGAGTCTTGATTCCAAAGACACAAATCATCTTCAAAATCGCAAAATTGTTCTTGAAATGGGCAGCCATCCTCGTCAGTTCTGCGTACATAACGGAAGATCAATTGCGCAGCATATCTTAACATAGAAGGCTATCTTAAATCCATGAACTATAACTAAGATTGCAAAATTGCTACTCACTCCATAAGTCACACATAAGTTATGAAGTCTTACCCATCTCTGCAATCATTCCTTCCGTTGCATACATTTTGATACGGTATCACTTTTCCACCATGCTTGCATTGAAACATGATCTTAGAGTCGGTGGTTTCAGTTTGGTTATTGATGCCACAGAAAGCGGGTGACTCGTCTTCTGCTGCAGGACAATCTGGTTCTCCGTCACATATTAGCATCTTGTTCACGCAAGAATACGGGCTGAACAAGGGGCTGAAATAAGACAAGTTCGAACAACAGAATTAACAATCTTCATCAAGCTGGAGCACCAGTAAAGGCAACGTGATAGATTTCAAATCTCTTCCGAGTGCTTCCCTAACTGGCAATTGATGAGCCAACCAAGCAGCATACCACTTCAATTATCAACACATGAGCACTCTAAAATATATAGATAAATAGCATTTTTTAAAATTCTGTGATATCACCGTCAGCGTACTTCAACGATGGGGTAGTTAAAGCTGCGTTTCATTTAAATTTATGAGCTAAGTTACGGCAACAACCAATTAGTACATGATTACAGCAATGACAGCAAAAGAATGATCAAAATTTTTACTTTGACAAAATTTACTTAGTTTTACAATCACTAATTATTTTTAAAGCTCTTTAATTTTAAAACTGTGAGGCAGTTAAAAATGTAGGCAAAAAACGTTTCTGCATCAAGCGTAGTATAATAGATTGCTGAGTAGTTTATATCATGAAAATTCTTAATGACGAGTTTTTAAAAACACAAAGCACGATGCGGCTCACTTTTGGTCGCAAACCACCTCCCAAGGTTGACACTTTCCAGTGCAGACGTACTCATCGTTCGATACCGAGATGCAAACTTCTTCGCAATTGCTTCTGCCCCGAAAACACGGATCGGTCACTTTATTGAAATCCTCCACAAGCGCTGAGAATTAATTAAAAAAAGTTTATTCTAATTAGTGTAATTACTTTTCAGTTCTATTCACCTACTCATACTTGCGAGAAATTTTTTGTGATTTGCTCCGTTGCTTTGAATTAAAGTGTTATGATCAGTCGTTAGATTTCAGTAACTCACGGTTCATAACTTGTAAAAAAAGCTTTATTTGGGGCCGCCTTTGAGTACCTGTAAGTTCTGCAATTCACCGTTTTGCTTCAATAGTTGTAACTTTGGTCCAACAACTCTGCATACTTTTTGATAAACTTTATCTTAATACCAAACGCAAGATGGTTTTAAGTTCCAACGTTAACCAACACAAATTTACCTCTATCGTACGACGATTGATCGATAGCACGTAAGGCATAGATTGCTGGCAAATTTGTGAGGTTTTTTTCAGCTATGAAAATGACTGAAGGAGTACGAGATGTAAAGACGGAGATTGGGGGGAGAGCGTTTTTACTAACATTCAACTTGTCCAAAAGCGTTATCGTTGATCTTAATGCGTTTATTAAAATCAAATTCGTTTGAAACGTTGCCATGTAGTTGACGGGGCTGCTGGTAGATAATCCTGCTTGATACAGTGTTGTTCTTTGACCTCCATTTCTAAAAATATTTTGTTATACTATAGTTAATATTCTTTAGTAGTAATGTCTAACATGCTGCGTAAGTATCCTGCAACGAATAATTCTGAACAGAAACATAAACTTATGATTTTATAGGGATTACAAACTGTAGATAGAGAACAGTTTGCAACAACAGAAAAGCCATGCCGAATCTAGGAATGTCCTCTCAGGAAGTTGATATCTTTAATGCTGAAAGGTGTTGCCAATATCACGGAGGTCGGGTGTGGATAAACAACTACCTTCTCTTTCTTCGTTATGGGCGAGGTTGATCAAGATTTCATAAATCGCATCTCGACCGAGAATTGGATCAGCAGCGTTTGTCATTCAGGCAAAAATAAATGTGTAAAAATTTGCTAAACTTGTTTCTTTTTCAAAAAAAAGAAATCTGCAGAAATGTTTGAGGAAACAGCCGTGGACGTCCACTGAAATATTTCTAGAGATATCAAAAAACATAGACCAAGAAAAAAATCGGAAATGCTTTCAAACGATTTTTAGTGATATCAAAAGAAATGTAGATGTCTAAAAATCTACCTTAAATACCAATAACAAAAAACACTTGTCCAACAACACATTATTAAGCTCAAGTTTAGCAATAGCCGCGGTTGTATGAAGTCGATTTTTGTCCATCAACTCTTGATATGAGGAAAGGGGTTGTTGAGCCAGACTGCAGTCTTTTCATCCAAAACTGAGAAGCCATCTGTCTAATTTGGTGGATGATGATTGTAAACAGGCTACAAAATACCTCGATATTACAGCATGGGTAAATCCTAATTAATTCACTCGTAAGAATGGGGATAGGGCAATGCGCGCGTGAAAAAAGTCTTTGAGCAATGGCCATTATGTACTGTATGAAGGTATGGGCGTATACGACTTATACAGTTAAAGGTAAATGAGCAAAAAACTAAAAAAATGACAAAAGAGTTAGAGCAGGCAATAATACATCCACATTTCCCATGTCACTACAGTAATAAAGTATCATATAAATAATTTATCCCTTGCAGACTCATCTGAAATTTACAAAACTTTGAAAAAAAATATATATCAATATCTATATTGTTTAGAAAAACATTCCTACATTTTTCAAACCGCAAATAATTAATCATAAAGTTAGGAGCAAAGAAGGGAGTGGAGGAAAATATATTCATAAAGCGTTTTGGGATTTTCTATAATTTTAGCTACATTTTTGGTTGAGATATGCCGTTGAAATTTCGAGCTTTGTAGGTATGACGTGGGTGAAATAAAATTGCAGAGCACTAGAGTAGAGATTCACCTAATCACAGAGAAATGAAGTTATCAGGCATAAACGTAAAACCTAGTTCTTAGCATTACTGCTTTTGAAATTATTATGCAAAGCACATTTATTTTTCAGATAGCTGTCCGCTCTCGCTGCTTCAATTCTTATAACTGCATACGACTGGGAATTTAATTTGTTTGTCACTTCTTGGATAATTTTATTTCTGCAATTAAAATTTTTACGTACCGACAGTTGTAAAAGTAATTTTAAGGAAGTTTTACTTAATGTGCTTAGTTGTCACAAAAAGCCACGAAGAGCAAGTGCCCCATTTGCCCCAAGAGGACCCCCTTCGAAGCAACTAAATATCAGGGAAAGCTCAAAGCTTGCTCATAAATCTCCTGCAATGCCATTCACTTAAGCCAAATAGCAAGTGGATGCAAGAACATCATAGTAGAAAATACTCTACGTTTCCAAAATGATTGTGATTTGATTTACTTCAGCAAGCAAGTCATACGGCTCCATTCTAGCGTTAAAAGTATTGGGAAGCAAATAGAATAATTGTATAAAAAAGTGCATTACAAAATGAGCAAGCAGGAAATCGTCTCCAGCTGCTGCTGACATTAACTGCATAAAAGAATTAATTACATGATAGTTTCCAATTGTCCTGTTCGTTCATTGATCCAGTAAACAAGGCCACTGATTGAACAGACAGTTAATGCAAATGGTCTCAAAGCGTTGTCTTGAACAAGCAATTTTCTGTCGTTTCCATCCAACCTGCTGCTCTCAATCCGTCCCTCCAGATCTCCCCAGTAAATGCGTCTAAAATATTGCGTTTATCAGCTGATATGAAAATAAATCTATTGTAATGTCAGCACTAACAAATTTTGGACTGACATGAACCAATCAATATTTTCAATTTATTTAAATAAGTAGCAATGTCAGTTCAACATTTGATTGTGTGACCTTAATGTAGTTTCTAAAAATAAGTTGTTATGACCACAAAAATAAATCTACCCGTGTCAAGAGGAAAATCTGTGTAATGCGCAACTTTCAGGTCAATTGTAAAAATGTACACGCAGAAATAGTAAAAAACATCACTCGTATACGTTCGCAAAGGCGGATGAAGTCACAATTGGCCTGAAAGAATATTTTCAAAATCTTGCACGGCCCAAGTTCACAAGAAATAAACAAAACGGACAAATTAGAAGACCTGTTACACAAGAACAAACTAATTGAAAATATGGTATAGATTAGATTAAAACAAATCATACAGTTTACAGTTTTAGTTTCATCGATTTCACAATTCGAATCAAGGCCAACTTACTTACTACCACTTTTTTTCTAAAGTTTGAAAAAACGTCGGTTTGAGTATTTTCTGAATTAGTACATACTGTTTATTTGTTTTCATCTTTGATTTTTTAGTTCTGTTTCAACTTCTTATGCGTTTCTTTTTGACACACTCTAACTCGATGCTCTCCACACACTTTCATCCAATATTGTATTACTTAAATGCATAATTTAAGCATATCGAATCACGCAGGAAAATTATGCAATTTGTAATAAAAAGTGCTTATCGTTAGCCCCTCGGGTGATAAAGGAATAATAAAGTCCCTACAAATGGAGGTAAGCCCGAGGGGGAGTAGATTCAGCATCACGAAGACTTTTAGGAAAACCCAATGATAGACTAGAGAAACTCACGCCGTTGACTAAATACAAGATAATCGCAACAATAAACGTGGAAACCTTTGCTCCCTCCTAAAAAATTTAAATTTAATTTAAATAATATTAAAATACACAAATTAGTAAATGATATGACCTTCGCGATCCTTAAGAGGCATTTGATGCGTTTTGCATTGTATCAGCTAATTTTGAACAATTATGGAGGTTTTGGAGATTCTTTTACTACACTTGAATTAGGAATTGAATAAGCTTTTCCTTTGTTGTACAGTCCATAGCACGAAGTCTGTGCTTGCATATAGACCAGAAATTTTGTTTGGGTTTAAATCGGGAGAGTTAGCCCGCCACTCCAAAACATTGATGTGGTTTTCATTAAAAAATTTCTTGACTTGTTTTAATGTGTGACATGGGGCCAAATCTTGCTGAAATACCCCTGATCCATCTGGGTACAACCAATTTAGCTCTGAAATGACTCTTCAATACATTTTGACAACGCATCATACCCTCAACTGGGTGCAAGCTACCACTGCCATGTTAGCTGAAGCATCTCAAAACATCTTTTTGGGGGATGTTTTACGCTCTGGTGAATGTGGGCATTGCGAAACTTTTCCTGTGATAAACTCCAAACATGCCAATTTCTATGTCACTGGACAAGCATATGGATTTCATCATTGATAATTACATTTCTCCAGTCTTTGTATTTCAACCCCCATTTGTAGCATTATGCTCTCATAGCCTTTGCCAGAAGCTGCTTTTTTGACAGGGTGATAAGCCTTCCGGCACCTCCAGGAGGCGCGGATGAATCGTGGTCGAGCTAACTTTTATTTCTTTTCCCCGAAGTAGTTTTTTGTCGTCACCTGTTTTCTTGGATCTTTCACACTCTTCCTTACTAGGTAAGCATCATTACTAGAGGTGGTTTTCCTCTTTATCATTTACCGCTGCGTTTTGGGGAAACAAAACGAGTTTCCCTCTTTATTTTGATTACAAAACTTATGACAGCAACACTGACACCTACAATTTCCGCAATCTTCCAATACGTCTTTTCATTATTTCAAGTAAACACTTGCGCGCTTTCTAGGTGTAACATCCATTTTTTACAACGGCTGAATTACAACTGTTTAGCATTCAAACTACTAATCACAAACGCTGCAACAGCAACAACAATTACGAAAGTTATTACATAATCAAGATTGCCAAAATAAAGGGAATTATTGCGTCATCTACTTTTTATTACTTCAGAAACAAATAAAATCCACATTCCGATGAAAAAAATTTACAAATCAAGTCAATTTGTAATTTCTTTAACATAAAAACGAAACAATGCAAAAATTTTGAAAAAATTTGAGTTTTTTTAAAATTAATTTGGCTAAGGGTATGTAGGTGTGTACACCAATTGTGGAATATTCTAGATGATCTAGAGATTCCTGGTTACTCTGGCTGTATTCTGCTTTCCATGCCAAAAATATGAAACTAGCGTTTTAACAAAATAAAATTTGCCAAATTTATTGGCCCCTCCTGTGAATTAAATGTCTCCCTAATGCTGCGATCTGGCTACGGACCTGGAACTGGTTTAAAAATTACTAAAAATAGTTCGGGTTTCAAGGAATAAAACGCTTTACAACAAACTTAAAACATATGCACAGCACGGAGAATTGAGTAAATGATTATAATGCACAAGTTATTCAGGCATTGACGTATGATCAAATTCAAGGAAAAAAAAGGAAGACGGATAGTGTAACCGACCAGCGATTACTTTTGCTTATGATTTGAACGAAACAGTAATAAAAAATTCCAGAATTTGATGCAATAATAGTGCACGAACAAATAGTCAAATTTACCTAAATTAATCCTAAACATGAAATGATATGAAGAAATATTTCCAGGAAAATTGAAAGCAAGAAAGATGTAATATGAGCACATCAAACGGTACAGATTACTGACCTGTGCACTATGACGCCACACTCAAAGTTGCTAAAAGGTATCTGGCCTTTAGAATGTTCTAACACATTCAGGTAAAAGAATTTCTGAAAGTTTACTCCAGAATGATTTATCAGCACCCTACTGTAGCTAAAACTAGAAAAGTTGCCGGATCCCGACTATATTTGCTCTAAGCTCATACGCCTCGCTGGCGTTTTTATACAATTTTGATAGCGGAAGTTTCTGTCTCCTTGCTTGTACCCACTCAAGCTTTCGAGTATTTGGGTACGATCACTAGTAGTAGCCATGTCAAAACCAATGAAGTATCTAGGGAATCAAAAGAGTTACCTTCACCATGGGAAATGTTTCTTCCCAGATCCGTATACTTTTTTGCGGATGAAAACGTACAAAACGCTTTTGGTACGTACTTTGCGGACAAAAGCGAATGTTTGGAAAATAACTTGTACTGGGAAGCACCATACAAATAGGTAAGCTGATAAAAATTTTCATACAAAAATGCGTAAGAGATAAAACTAAAAAAGACTGTTCAAAAACTATATTGTGTACAATTATCTTTAATCGCCTTTTAGCTGGTGCAGGCCTGTTTTTACAGATGATATACGGCTTCCTTAGTGAAGTGCGTGTGTAGCGCAGAAGAGCAAACAGCTGAGCTGACCACGCTGTGTGATCTTGTCGTGTTTAACACTATCCGAATAAGCACGTGAACTTGAAGCTGTTTCATTCTGTTTTCTGTAAAAGCTGACATAATGCGTTTGAATAACTGAATTGCCAGCCTTTCTTCTAAGCTGCATTACATCTTTGCTTTCATAATGATAGTGGAAAATTATGAAGTGCCATCACATCAGAATTAGCTTCGTGTTCTTTGTTTTGCACAAAAGTTATCATAACCTATTACAAAAATTCAGCTGCTCGCATTTCTTTTTAATTGCAGTACGTCCTTACTTTCTGCTGATTATTTGCTAAAATCTTTACCAAACAGCAAAAAGACGACACAGAGGTACACTTACAGTGTTCACAGTTCAAGAAAAATAGAGAGACCTTATTCAAATTATTGCCTTTTGCAATGCCAGTAAAGTTCTAATTGTAGTAATTTTTTTTAACCTGAAGTAGTTTTCTATTATTTCTTAAAAAAGCTTTCATTTGTGTTTTTGCGATCAATAGGGAAGTTTTGGAGAAATTGAAGAAAACAAATTTTGCAAAGAAACGTGTATTATGACGTCATCTTACACCTAAAGAGATACACTATTTATGCAGAAAAATAGTCTGGTGCTGGATTTCGTTTGAGTTACAAATCGTTTCAATCCATAAAAGACACATATTTAAAAAAATTTTCAATTGTGATATCATCTCGTCGTCACTAACCCTGTTGTGACACTCACCCCGGCGCATTGACCAGTCGTGAAGAGTTTCATGTTTGTACGCTCAGTAGTCTCGGAGGTGTTAAAGCGCACCTACGAACGAATGTACAAAAGTACAGACAGAGCTAGACTTTACAACATAAATGGGAATCCCAGCTCACCTCTGAAATGAATTGACGGCGACACTGATGGGGGAAATCATTCCACTGCCGTATATCAAGCGGAGGTTAAATTTAGGAAACTCATCCAAACTTGCAATTCCTATTGCTTGACTGCCAATGTCGGACCAGTACACGTTTTTATCCGTGTAATCGATGGAAAGACTGGTTGGCTGCAGCAGTCCTAAAAAGGAAGATATTAAAACCCAGTAGATCAATCAATTGGTCAAAAAAGCGAGGCATTTAGGATCGTCAACTAAATGTTAGCTAAATAGTCGGTAAATGACTGACAGATCAACAGGCATAACCAACAACTATCCATATTTTTTATCAGCAAGTTTTTGATGATCAACCAGGTCAGAGATACGCTACTATCACAAAACATTTTTAATCCAATCTTGCCTGTGGCAAGTTATAAGGTAAAAATTTGGGAAATTTTATACAATAAGCCAATCGTGATATAGAGTATTTGACCCGTGGTACAGGCAAAAAGTGCACTTTTATTGTTTTGATAATTGATATTTTATATGAATAATCAACGACGAGGCATTAGATTTCTATGGTTTTACGGGCATTTAAATAATCAGCTTGAAACACCTTTTCCTCTTCCAAAAAAATGTCTGAATACGGCACTGGTGGCACATTTTGTTCCCACTTCTCATTTTCAAATATTTTTCGCCCCTGCTCATCATGATTCCAATATCGCGATTTATTTTTGAAAATTAAATTATTCAGCGAATGCATTTTATTCTTAACTTTACATTTTTATTGTAGCCGGCTACTTGCAAACGGTTAACCTAATAAAATTATTACGCTTCCAGTGAAGCTCATGTGAAAGCAAGCTTGCAACATAGTAATTAATCGTGGGGTACAAGAGTACTACATAGTGAATGTATGCAGTTAACTTTGAGGTTAACCATTCAGTTGACTTTCCAAGTAACCCTAAGACTGTCTTCACGATTGAAATATTTAATTTTTTGCTCATTTGTTTTTTTGGTTTGTCTATTTATTTGTGTATTTATATCACATTGTTGCAGCCAATGCAACTTCGATGCATACATGCGCAGCTATCGCGACAATGAGTTCTAGCTACTAAGAGTCGTATGAGCACGAAGATGTTACAAACCACAAACGGAAAATTACCAACAGCAATGTCAATATATAAACCGAAAGGAAATCTACGCAAGTAGCTATCATGATAGAAGTGACTAGTCGCCGTATGGAGTGCACTCTTTTGACATCTAACTACAGCCAGATGCCTGCCGTTGCGCTACAACATCATGGTTTAAAAATCGGATCAGCGTTATGCAGCAGACTTTATGTCAAAGCTTGGCAACATGTTTTGTCCTTCCTCGTCTAAACACGATCCCCTCAACTTAATGCTTATTTTATGAACTTTGTTTCATTGTTGAAGAATTGTTTCAACGTCATGTTATAGACTTTACGCCATACTTTGGTATCACCTCTTATCCTCCCACATCTTTGAATAAATCTTTCAACTCAATGCACATTTTTATTGCTGCTACGTCATGATTTACGGATTAAATAAAACTATGCAACAACATTTTTCATTGAGGTGTTACTTATTTTTTGAGTTTTGAAATTTCTAGGTCTCACCCACCCCCAAAATATTTATTTCAAGTAAAAACATGTCGTGTAAAATATTATTAAAAAATATTAACTTTTGGAGGTTCCTTCAGGTCCTATATATTTCCCCAATATACATGTGGTTTTATGGCACACTTGCACTCAGACTAGCATTTCTTCGTAAATAAAAAGAGCGATCAAACGTTTGCCCTGCTTCACTATACCTCATCTCAGTTTCCTCATGAGAATCCCTTGGCGACTTATATGAGCACATTTTCACGCAATGCAAGTTTGTCATAAGGCATTATATCAAGTTTTAAAAATCACTCAAAACAACGTTTCGGTGTCAATCAACGTTTGCTGCGCTAATTTTTATTGTGCTTGGTTCAACTTTTATTGACACTCATAGCATACCGCACAGTCATGCAACTGAAAGAATTATGTGCTAGCCTATCATTATCACTGATTGCTAGCAACCTTGAAAAATATGGGCAGTTGGTTTAGTTGGTTTTCATTTAGGTTCTGGCTGCAAGAGGAAAAACAAGTAAATGCATATTTTGGACTTGACATGTTGATCCCTGCCAATTTTACTTCATTATACATTGGTTTGGCTACTAAAGCACAGACTGAACCATCTGCTGTGGTGATTGCAGATTTTGTAAGCAGAATTATGAGTGATCCAACTAAAAGCACAACGTGGCTGCACTTATTGAATTCATACTTTGGAAACATCACAGGATGTAAATTTCCGTCTAACAGACATGCTTTGGAATACTTTTTATGTCTTTATCGTCAAAGCAAGCTTACTCCCAAACAATCAGCAACTTTAAAAACTAGGAGAATTTTTGTTTTCTGGAACAGAGCAAACATTCCAGTCGGAAAAAAAACTTCGTTTTTTTAATGGCAAGGTCTACAGAAGCAAGCACCAAGGAAGACGTCAAGACAGAAAATCCATGAAAAGTCTTTCACAGACAGATGGTAGACTTGTTTAAAATTACTCAGCAGATTCATCGAGGTTGAGTACTACCAATAGACACAGCTTTTTTTAGGACAAAGAGAAAATTATCGGAGTGGCAAGATTGCTGGTGTTCTACCGGAAAAGAACAAACGTGTTACAGAGAGGTTAAGAATTAACCAAAACCTCGCATAGCATCAGAAAAAGCAATTTTAACGGCAATCCTAGAAGACAGTTCGACAATTGATAATTGTGCTACTGACTGTGACATCCTGCTCGTCCATCAAGTCTTTTCCACCACCACAAAAACGAAAGCAAAAGGAGACCATATATGCTGATCTTGTAACAACTTTGAACCGTATTAATATATCTGATCGTGCAGCAATGTTTATCATTAGTTCAACATCCAAAATCCTGCGAAAGAATGTCCTTGAACTTACCTCAAAGGGGTCAACAATCAAGCGAAGCAGACAGCAGTGGAGAAAGCAGATGGCTGCAGAGATCTTACATAACTTTTTTCCTGTGGCATCTTTCACAATGCATTGGGACTGACGAAAAACTTCTTCCAGATTTAACTGGCAAAAAGAATCTGTGTTTCTTACCAAGTAAAAACATAGATTTTTTCGATATCACAATTGACATCCGAGACAGGTAAAGCCAAGGCTTAAGCATTTTGTCTTGCAATCAAATAGTGGGGTGTGGAGAAAAATGTCCTAGCTGTATGTTATGGCACAACTAGTTTGAATACCGGAAACAAAAATTGAGCTTGTGTTATTGTCGAACAGACTCTTGGTTGAGATTTATTGCGCTTGGCATGTCGCCATCATATCATGCAGCTTATTTCTGCGGATGCCTTTAGAACAGCAATGCCAACTACCACTGCGCCAAAAGTTCTGCTCTTTAAACGTTTTAAGGAAAAGTGGGATGTCATAGATCAAGACAGTTATGAGGATTCTTTCACCGATAAAGAAGCTGCAAAAGGGGTTGAAGATATTTAGGATAACCTTCTTTAGTTTATAAACAGGGCCGTATTAAGGCGGGGGCTGATGGGGCTGCAGCCCCAGGCCCACCCCAAAATAGGCCCACACTATACCAAGTCAATGAAGTCATAAAAGTTACTGATACGATCACTTTCAAAAAAATAGTGAAAGTGTAATTTAGAAGTATCATGGTCAAGGCGTTCTCCATTAGAGGCCTCGTCATCGTTAAAAGCACAAGCGAAACTGTGTCATAGTAGGAAATACCATTTTAATTGTGTTTTCGTTGGATAAAACATTGTAACCAAAATGTAGTCCTTGAAGTCCAACTCCACTTCCTCGTAGTAAGGACTGGGAAACGCTGGGAAAACTCCCCAGTAGGCTAACGGAGCTCTGGCACTAGCAATGGCCTGTGCTAGTCAAATCATGGCTCAACATATCTTATGAAAAATGACCAAAACAAAATGTAAACACATTTTGATGTCATAATACAAAATGTGACAATGGCTTTTTCTAAAACTGGCATGTTCAATTGTTGTTGCTAATTATTTCGAAGTTTTGAAAAAAAATGCAGACAGGTTTATGCTGGGTAAGAAAAGTGAGGCTAGAAAAAGTTTAAATAAAAGCAAGTATATTTTTCTATAGTCCGGTATTTGAAGAAGGAAGCAGATGAAATTTTACCAGATAATTTAGACCAGAAGAAAGCGGACGGAATAGTTGAATGAAATCCCAATTCAAGGAAATTTGTTCCTTGAAATATTAAATAAAAAATTACTTGTACATTAATCTACCATAGCAAATGAAATTCATATTGATTCCACAAGACATTTTCTTTGAGTATTAAAAACATAAAAAAAATATTCATTTTTGTCTCTTTTGTTATTGAAAAATATATCGATATTAATATAAAATGGAGGCACATTTAGAAATGATTATTTGCAATTTTTAACTTTTTTTAATGTAAATGTATTCAATATTTTTGCATTTTAAACAATGAAAATGGATTAGATACTTCATAATGTTTTTTGCTTAAATAGTGCACCGCAAGTATTTATAACTTTTCAAGGGCGCCTTTAATAATTAGCTTTTGGAAACAACCGCTTAAGAAAAATATATTAAAAAAGTATATTCAAGGAGCAATTTTTTTTAACGGGATTTTACTCAAAACTAAATTTCAAATGTGTAAATTTAGACCATTCTTGAGTAGACGAAGGTCTAAATTTTACAACAGAAATTTATTAGAGGATTTCCATATATTGAAACCAAAAAGGTCTGAAATGGCTGTTTTGAAATCGATAGGGAATAGCCACTTTAGTGGAGTACAACTAAACTTTTACCAATATTAACTAATCTAAACGTTTCTAATCTTAAAATTTTAGCCAATTTAAAAATAAAAATGAAGACGTATAAAACCGGTCGGGAAAAGGAGAAATCTAGAAGAGAAGCACAAGATAAACTGAAAAAAGTTATAGCAAAATCAAAAAAAGTGACTGATTTTTTTCATATAAGCGAACCAAAAAGCAACATTGTAGAAACGACGTCCGGTAATACAACTGCTTTGTGTTCATCTTCGAGTGACTCTCGAATAAACTCTCGAGTAACTTGTGTATCACAGAGCTAGAGCCAAATATAAAAATTGTTTCATCGGAACCAAATTTGAAAACAAAGTCATCTAATGTTGCTGAGGATGAAGGGCATAGGGTAAAAGAAACCATTCAACACGACATGAATGTGGGATGCTGGGGAGTAATTTCTGACCATCTGAGAGATTACTGCTGTCAAGTAGGAAGTTTGGAATTTCAACATCTTGATGCAGATTTTTCTACTTCAGAAACGTGTTTTACTGGCGATAAATTCAAACAACGTTGTTCTAAATCGCTATTTTGGCGATAACAATTAAACGGCGAAAAAGTAAAACGCGAATGGTTGTACTATTCATCTTCATCAAAAAAACTTTAATGCTTTGTTTGTAAACTTTTTGCGTTTGATTCTGAAAAATCACGCTGGCATCAGTTGGTTACGGCGACTGGAAGCATGCTCCACACGACCTGGCCAGGCACGAATCTTCTAACAAACACTTAAGTTATCTTTCAACATATATCTCTCAAAGAGCAAAAAAAGTAAGCATTTGCAAAGATTTGGAAGAGCAAAAAGAATCTGACAGAAAATATTGGTGCAAAGTATTGGCTTGAGTTTTAAGTGTGATAAAATTCCTATCATCGAGAGGGCTGGCGTTCGGCGGAAGTAGTGAGTTGGTTGGTTATCCACAAAACGGTAACTTCCTCGGAATTTTGCAGTTGTTGGCAGAATACGACACTTTCCTTCCTGAGCATATTCAAAAGAGACATGTTTCGTATTTCTCATCAACTGTATGCGAGGAATTCATTGACGTAGTTGCAACAAAAGTGTTAGATTTTATTATTTCTGAAATAAAACAAGCAAAGTATTATTCAGTGTCCGTGGACTCAACATCTGACATCACAAATGTTGACCAGTTAACAATAATTTTTCGGTATGTTTTACCTTATGGTCCCGTGGAACGATTTGTCAAGTGTATACCTACCCGTGGACACACTAGTCACCAATTGGCTGATTTACTTTTCGAGTTTATAGAAGACAATGAGATCAGTTTGAAAGATCTCAGAGGAAAATCTTATGACAACGCTTCTAACATGAGCGGAAAATATAAAGGTATGCTAGCTATAATAAAAGAACGCAACCACCAAGCGGAATATATTCCTTGTGTAGCGCATTTCTTGAATCTTGTAGGAAAATGTGCTGCTGAGTGTTGCCAATCCGCGGTCCGTTTTTTCATGCTTGTTCAAGGACTCTATGTGTTCTTTTCAGCTTCCACACACAGGTGGAATCTTCTTACTGATGCACCGAAACCACTTCAATGTCCAACAATTAAGCCTTTGTCTGATACACGTTGGGAGGCGGGATATGATGCTCTACATGCACCAAGAAAGGGTTACCAAGCGGTTCTTAAAGTCTTGAAGGCAATGTGTGATGACAATGATGAAAAATATCAAACCAAAGAAACAACCAGGGGTATTGTTTTATCAATGGAAAAGCTTAAAACTGGTATTTTACTCGAGGTATGGTCGTACATAATGGAACGGTTTCATAAGACCTGTCAGGCTCTGCAGGACAGCAAAATAACTTTGAATAGGGCAACAAATTTGCTTCAGGGTCTACATGACTTTATTTAACTTCTAAGACCCCAATTTCAAAAATTCGAAGGAAGAGGTCAAGTATTAAGTGGCTATCATCATTACACTGAAGAAATTTCAAGAAAGAAAAGAAGAAAAATAAGGTTGGATAGCGAAGGTGAACCTGAAGACACATCACTTGATCCATCGAGCAGATTCGAAGTAGACTCATATTTGCCGATCATTGACCAAATTCTTTCGTCTATGAAAACCCGAATAGAAGCTTACAACCGTCTCCAAAGAAAATTTTCGTTTCTGGTGGAATTGAACACCGCGTCTAACTGCAAAATTGAAGCAAGTGCGAAAACGTTACTTTAATATTATCCAGATGATATGGATAATATTGAGCGCTTGGTTTAAGAACTCTGCGTGCTATCTAAGTTTTGTAGGTTATGCTCATTGCCTGAGGAGGTGATTCATTTCTCTACATTGATAAAACAACACCACTTTAACAGCGAATGCAAAGATATTGAGAAGTTTAGGTTCATAAATGAAAATGAATTCATGCATGCCTTTCCTAGCCTATCTGTTGTTTTCAGGCTGTACCTTCGTCTGATGATTTTTAATTGCTCGGGCTAGCGCTCATTTTCAGTTCTAAAAAGAGCAAAAAATTGCGTTTGTCTATGGGCCAGAAAAGTTAAATTCCTTATCTCTACTCTGCATTGAAAACGAACTTTTGGAAAAAATGAGCACCGATGACATTATTAAGAGCTTTGCATGGTCTAAATCCAGAAAATGTGTCATTTGAATGTGTGCACACGAAATAAATGCTTTATGTATTTGTTTTTCGTTTCAATTGTGGTCAGTTTTTAGTACAACAAATAAAATGAAAAATAGGCCTCTGATTATCATAGAGCCCCAGGCCCATAAAAAGCTTAATCCGTCACTGTTTATAAATACAGTACTGTTCAAGGAAAGGAACCTCGTAATGATTATCTGCAACTGACGAAAATCTCATTGATTTTTCTTAGAGTTACCACACAGAGGCAAGCAGGTTTCAGAACACATAGTATATGCCATCATGAACGGTGAATGGCAAAAATGATATATACATTGGAAGTGCGATTGTTTCGAAAACGATTTCGCCTGACTAATTGCGAACAAAATGCTCTCCTTGACCTATGGGTGTTTTTTGCACGCATTCACATCAAAGCTTGGGTTACAGCACCTCTGGATGTAAAAGCCTCGAATAACGATTTGTCTTTATACAAAGACCTGAAGCATACAAAACCATAAACAAAGGTGTCTTGGAAGTAACAACTGAGAATATGGTTCGCCATTTATGACATCTTTCAGAAGAATTTGTTGACCTCTCTCTTTTTGATGATAATGTGACATCAAACATCAAAGAAGAAATAGCAAAAACGATAAAAAGAAATGGAGATAAAGATATAAAATACCCCAAAAAAGAGTCAATATTGCGCTTATCAACTTGAAAATTAAAACATTGCCTTCATTTACTCGTGCCAATACTAAGTTGTTTTTATAAAAACTTAAAATTTTCTCATTCTTTCCTCCATCTTTCGGTGTCGGACTGGGAAAGAGAGTGATAACCACATTAGTTGAAAAGTATGCAAGTCTTTATCTGTAACCAAAAAACATGCAGAAAGAACTATAGCGCTTATTTGACACTTTTCTGGACGACTAACCAAGGGTGAAGAAACTACAGCATCTTTTTCAAGCCGTTTTACAACATTGAAAACACATCTTTGAATCACTTAAAAAGGCTTTGTTATGTCATTTTATAATGTTTGTGAGATTGACTAATCTTTGCAATCCTAAAACATACTTCACACTGCTTGTAACTCAGCATTATTCATATAGCAATGCTAATGAAAACAATCCCAAACACTTGTCTTGTATATTTGCAATTAATCTGGTAAAAGAACAGCTCGTGGAAACATTGTGCAAGTGTAAAAAAATAAATTTTTAACGGCTTTGAGGAACCTCTAAACATTAATCTCTTCGAAAAATATTTTATACGGGATATTTTTGTGGCTAATGCAACCCCTTTGGAGAGTGAGACTTAAAAAATTAACCCAAATAAGAACCACCCTATTTTTCGTGACCCACAGCCTGATATAAATTACTGCAATCCAATGAAACGACAGATGACTTTTTTCAACATTACACATGTTCTACGTAGCGCTTTTGATGACAATATTAAAATCGTGCAACGTCATGTAACGCTTGGAAAAGTCGGCTCCAGAAAAGTTTATTTTAAGTCAATATTAAGCTCATTTAATGATGCAACCTGTAATTCTTTATTTAACCATTTTTAAACCTTCTAAGTATGTTTTTTCTCTCTTGCACGCTCTAAATTTGCTCTAAGATATCATTATGGCGTCTGGTACGATTAACACAGTTTTTCACACAAACATTATAGTTCTTACCTGGCTGCGTTTGTGCCAAGATCAAGTGACATGTGTCCAGCCAAAGGCGTAAGCTCATACAAACTACCCTACAGTTACGAAAAGGTCGTTAGTAGTGCGCATAATATTTAAAACTTAATCCTAAAAATACATGTCAATTGCTTTGGCGCCCTTCCACAACTTTAATATGCTTTCATTTCAAGCACTTGCTGCATTTAGCGGATAAAAGTGTATTAAGTTTGAGGACGCCTATGATGAAAAGAGCGAAAACAAGACGCTGCCAAGAACTCGAGAAACTCGGAGACATGTAGTGGCTATGCGCAGGCCCCGAAAATGTTTTTTAATTAGTTTCATTTCGAAAAACGATAGTCTTGTTTCTGAACGAGATTTGGCTATGTGAAAAACAAAATTTTTATTGCTGTTTTCAAAACCATTTAATGGGTGGAATTGGCTTGGCCGACTGAACCGATATTGCTAACATTAGCGTTAGGCTTACTGGTGGGGGTCCTACCAGGAAACGCTGACTAATCTTAGTAATGTATTCTTGTTATGAATAATTTAAATTACTAAATTTTGAATCTCATTAATTTAATTCTTAGAAGAAATTTCAGGAAAAGTCAAAGAATTGCAGTTTTGTACTTGCTCGCAACTAAGAGAAATGAAACGCCAAATTTTTTTGGTGTCGCTTTCAATCATTTTCGTGTGGCTGGCCAATATATGGATAAGTTTAAGCATTCAGAAACAATCAAGCCAGAATATGGTAATTGTGGAAGTGAAATTAAGAAGAGGATTTAAGCAAGATGGTGTGAGTGAACAAAGGTAACTGGAGCAATATGTGATGAAAGGATATCAGCTTAAAGAAAAGGTAAAATCTTCAAGTCTGTATTTCGGCCAGCTATGATGTTTGGCTTAGAAGCAGTGCCGATAACTAAAAAGTAGGAAAAGAGACTCAAGGTGGAAAACCTCAATGCGTTAAGGTTTTTATTAGGAGTGACTAGAAGAGAGAAGATACGTTACCAGTTTATATAAGCAATAATCATATACAAAAAACTTGATGATAATTCGAGGGAAGAAAGATTCCCTTGGTTTGTGTATGTGAAGGAAAGAGAGGTGTTCAAGTTTGGAGAATTGGGCAAAACGTAAAAAAGGAAGAAAGGTATACCCAAGCAGAATTTGAGGGCTGTGCAAATGAGATAAGAGGAAAGTGAAGCTGACGGAAGAAAGAGATTGATTAATATGAAAGGGGCTGGCCTGCTGTGGTGACCCGTTATGGGAAAAGTCAAAGGAAGAACAGAAAGAAGAAAAGTCTTTAACTGCTTAGGTACAATCATCCCTTTATTGTGGATAAATCAACCTATGTAGACTTATTATACCCTTGTTAATGATAAGGGTATTGGTAATTTTAAAACTGCTAAGTTAAGACAAACTTTGTAAGTTTATTTTTGTCTTGTTATTTTGTAAATGCTACATAAGTTTTGTAAATTTAAATGATTTTTATTCTGCAAACACTACATAGGCCTACCACAGAGATCAACTAAAGATTTTACAATCATGATTTTGCTGTCGACAGACTTAAAAAACTCTAAAAGTTCTAATGTTTCTTTGGTCTTTTTTGAATCAAAAATTTGTCTCAAACTGTTTGATATTTAAAATAACTTTTAAAACTGCTAGTTCCACTCAAGTTGTTAAATTATAAATTTGCGTATGCAAAATTGCCAACTACCCCTAAAAAAATAATTTTTTCTCACTGTCACGCTATGTAAAGATATAACTTAATAAAGTTGGTTGGACGTACAGTATTTGAAAATAGCAGAGAGTAATAAATTCATGCATATATTTAATAGCTTATTTCTGTAAATACACATCATCTTTTACTTTGGCCCCCTTCCACAACTTTGATATGCTTTTGAGCACTTGCTGAATTGAATGGATAAATGTTTGTCAAGTTTGAAGGACACGTATGCTGAAAACAATGCAAAGAAGATGCTATTAGGGACTCCAAAAACTTGGGGGAAATATAGCAGCTACGCGCAACCCCCCATAATTTCCTTTCAAGACATGGCGCTTTTATTTCGGAACGAGAATTAGCTACGGCAAAAACATTAACTTTTTATTACTGCTTTCACAACCATCCATACGGTGAAGCCGGCGCAACCGGTTGAACCGATGCTCTTGACCTCAATATAGTGATGGGTACCACGCGGGCAACGCCAGCTAATTTTCATATGACTAAAGAACATTCTCACATACTTTCCAACTTATTGTTAAAAACACTGCTTTTTATAAATACTCGAAAAAATAAAAAAATAATTAAGTTGGAGAGCTTCGTTTTGCATTTCCCAAAACTGGGAAGTTTTGCGTAAAGCCTGTGTTGCATTTTGAGATATTACCATTTATGAACTTCTCTTCGAACTTCTTTTTATGTCTTTTATGTAACGTAATGTTTAACAGCAGTACTGTAATGCTATACATACCTGAGGTAATTGCGTGTGATGATATACTAACAGCTACACAGACACGTGCGAAAACAATTACCCTGCTCAAAATGTGCTGGCGTTGTAGCATGCTTTTTGACGATGATTTACTTTTGTAGATTGCATAATAACGCATATTTACAATTAAAAAGAAAAGTAGTTGTTATTTTGGTTGTTTGTTATTTTAAAAGATTAACTGTTTTTTACCAAGGTTTGTAGAAAAACGATCTAAGTGGCTGAAGAGATAGTGAACCTTGATATTCATCTCCACACCAAAATCTTTGAACTTGGAAAGCATATCTTCCACCAACTCGTGGTAATTTTCAGCTTTTCGGTTTCCAAGAAAGTTCTGTGTAACTAAAACAAAGGATTGCCAAGCAGCAAACTCCGTGTCTTTCATAGGGTGCATAAAGCATGAATTTTTTATGAGTGGACAGATCCGAGGGCCATCAAAAATTCCTGCTTTCAGCTTTTCGATGGTCAAAGCAGGAAATGCTCTGCAAACATATCAAGGGCAATCTCCAGTTAATGGCAAGGTTTTCACAAACTGCTTCATCAAACCAAGTTTGATATGCAGTGGTGGAATGATGATTTTTTGACTGGCAACTAAAAGTTCATTGATGACGTTTGCTTCACCGATTCTCATTGGAATCTCTAGGAGGCCACCCTTTTTTCACCTAGTGACCATCACGCGCTCGGCTATCCCATAGGCAGATAAAACATGAATATTTTGTGTAGCTGCTTTGGTGGCCAAGCAAGATATTTACCATTTTCAAGTCTTCATAGATTAAACATTGGTGAAAGTTATAATCCAGTTTTTGTAATAATTGTTTAATGTTGCTGTTGTCTCCCTTTAGTTTGGTGGGATGGCAAATTGGAAGAGATGCATATCTATTACCGTTATGTAGCAATACACACTTTTAAACTTTTTTTCCAACTGTCTATGAATAAGCGCCACTCTTAAGCTTTATATTGTGACACTCCCATTTTCAATGGAAGCCCTTTGATATCTTTAGAGTAAACAAGTTTTTCTTCTTCGCTAAAATATGGAAGTAATTCTTTTTTCTCGTACGGTAGAATGTTATTGAAGCTTTGGTTTTATGGCAGTTTTTGTCTTTGTGCCGGAATGCCACAATTTCTGCTGCTTCTTTGGATAAGTTGATATCTCTCATAAGATTGCTCAGCTCCTCCTGCTTGAATTGCTCTGGAATTGATGAACTACTTTGGAACACACTTCCACCGCTGTCACTTGCAGAGCTTCCTACCTCTTCATGAAACTTATCATACTCCACGAATAAGTCAGGTAAATCATTAAATTCAGATACAGGTACTTCCTCACAGTGAGACACAGGTTGACAACCAGATTCGAACTGGGGTAACTTCAAGTTTTTTTTTGGGGGACGATTAAACCCTTTTAGGTCCATCAAACAGAAATAGCATTCATTAAAATGATTTTTTGGTTCTCTCCAAACCATCGGTACACCAAACTTAAGACTTTTAAGCGTACCATCAGTCCACTTTTCCAAGCTTTGTACATATGCTTTGCAGACAATATGAAGTGCCCATGGTTTATCTTGGTCACCAAACTTCACTTTAAAATACGTAAGATATATCTTCCTCACAAAATCAGTGATAGCTTTCCTTTGGTTTTTGAAGATATATTCCCGACAGATGTAACAAAACTTGTCAGGATCATTACGACAGCTTCTTCGTGATGAACTCATTACTCTTAAATACAGTTAAAGGAGTAAGTAAATTTCAGGATCCAAAGTGCGTATATATTTGTGATTTAGAATAAATATTGAACTAAAATATAAGCCATTGATTCAGTCGCAGGGAAATACATACCTATCAGTTCTAACATAAGCACATTGTCAAATTTTCATTTACAAACCCAATTTTCACTTGAATTGCACAATCTTCTTTATTTTGCAAACTATAATTACCGTACTTGATTATTAGCTCAAATTAGACTCGCAGTATTTCTTTCTCTTCTACAGAGCCATTTAATTTTGACTACAAGATCTACAAAAATATAGCTACAAAATGACCCAGATGGTAGGTGCCTTCTCGCAGCCTGGGCCGTTAATACGTCTGTCAGGAATGTCAGACAAAACCGAACCTGCCAATCTGGAAGGGTAACCCCTCAGCTCGATGTTTAGCCGGGGCCTACTACCCGGCAAACGCCCTTTTCAGGGCGAGGCGGTGTGCTTCTGTCAGGGCACACCGTCAACAAGCTCCAAAGATCAGCAGTGTTCCAGCTGAACACCGCAGACCTCACTGCAAGGAAGATGAACATACTTCATCATCTCGCCATGCAGTATAAAGCACCCGTCGTTCTTTTTCAGGAGACCCACTGCACTTGTGCAGATAAGCTAACAATACCAGACTTTGCAGTAGCTGGGTCTTCTTTAAGGAGAAAGCATTTCCTTGTCACGTTTGTCCATGACGCTAAATTGGACTCTTGTTGATCAGTCTCCAGCTACATTGGAGACTGAGTGGTTGTGCGTGGATGTTGATGGTTATAGAATTGTCAATGTCTACAAATCTTCACCTACGCGACTACAGGCGTGTAATCTCCCAGTGTTCCCTCAACCCGTTCTCTATGCTGGCGATTTTTATTGTCCACATGTCAACTGGGGTTATAGAACCAGCAGTGCCGATGGAGAGTGCCTTGTTGCTCGGCCAAGCCTTAACGGCATTGTCCCTCTCTACAACCCAAAGGACGTGGCCACCTTTTATTCTGGCCGCTGGAACACTGGCACCAATCCTGATCTGACATTTATCAGTGTTGGTTCAGACAGCCGTGTACCTGACAGACGCAATCGACTTTCGCTTATTGTTCCACCAAGACTTGCTTTGCCTGTTCGAAGCAAGCCTGTTAAGCCATGGAACTTCCGCAAGACCAACTGGAGCCACAACAATACATTGATCAACAAACTTGCCAAGAGTTTTTTGCCACTAAATTCACCGGATGTGGATCTGGCTACCAGGGCTTCTGCAATGTCATCAAAACAGCATCCAAAAATTCTATCCCACGCGGTTGTCGAAATAACCACATACCGTGTTGGGATGATGAGTGCGAGAACCTTTACCGTACATTTCTGCAGTCGCCTGAAGGAAGTGACTTTATCGGGGCTGCCATTGCCCTGCTCCTCAGGATCGACAAGAAACGCAGAGATCGATGGTCCGAGGCAGTTCAGACTATCGACTTTTCGCATTCTAGCCGAAAAGCATGGAGTATATTGAACAACCTAACTGGTAGACCATGGCGCTCCCCTCGTCACTGTGCCGTCTCCGCTAATGCTATGCGTCCCAGCTGATTAGAAACGGTAGATACGAGGGTATTGACCATGAATCATCTCGACTCCTCTCCCCTCCTCTCTCGAGAAGTGTCAGATCTTTGGAGAGCCTCTCCAACAAGTCCAGTGACCATCTCTGAAAGTTTTACCTCTCAGGAGTTTGCTGCTTCCCTCAAACACCTGAAACCAGGAAAAGCTCCAGTTCTAGAGTCTATTTGCCCGGAACTAATAACTCGTGCTGGAGCTCCATTGAAGTCCTGATTGTGTAGCTTCCTTTCTTCCTGCTTGCACCAACTCAAAATTTCAAAAGTCTGCAGAAGAGCACTGGTAGTGGTGATCCCTAAACCCCAGAAACCTGTAGAGGACCCGAAAAGCCATCGTCCCATCTCCTTGCTTAGCGTCCCCTACAAGATCCTCGAGAGGCTCATACACCCTCGTGTTGAGCCGATTGTTCACCCACTTTTCCCTAGGGAGCAGGCTGGGCTCCGACGGGGGGTCAACCGTGGATCAGACTGTTTTGTCTACTCAAAACGTCGAGGGTTTGTTTGAGGCCAAGAAGAAGGCTTTGTCGATCTGACAGCTGCTTACGATACTGTCTGGCATGGTGGTCTCTCCTGCAAATTGCATAGGCTTCTACCAGATAAGCACATGGTCCGGATGATCACGGAACTTGTTCGGCATAGAAGCTTCACGCTCACTACTGGTGACAACAAGCAAAGCAGGCTAAAACGTTTGTGAAACGGCCTCACACAGGGATCGGTCTTGGCCCCTTCCTTTTCAACATCTACACATACGACCTTCCTTCCATGACTTCTCAGAAGTATTTATATGCTGATGACTTAGCATTGCTGTATGTTTCTCGAGATTGGAAGGCTGTGGAGGACACTCGAAGCCAAGACATGACCACACTTTCAGCTTATCTCCAAACTTGGAGGCTAAAGCTCAGCAATAAGAAAACGGTGACGGCGGCTTTTATCTTAACAACAGAGAGACCAGACGCTTGTTTACAACAATGGCAACTTATTGCCACCATGTCCAGTTTCAAGGTATCTTAGGGTAAAGCTGGAAAGGTCGCTCACTTTCCGTCACCACCTCGAGGCTTTGCGCAAAAAACTCTCCACCCGAGTTGCGCTGTTGAGGCGACTTGAGGGATCCGGATGGGGTGCAGGTGCCAAGACATTGCGCATCTCTACTCTTTCCTCGGCCTACTCCACCGCTGAGTACTGCGCACCAGTGTGGTGTCGTAGTACGCATACTCCCCTCATTGACAGTATTCTCAATGATGCTTTGCGCATTGTCACTGGATGCTTGCGTCCCACACCAACAGAGGACTTCCCTGTACTCGCAGGCATCTAGCCAGCTGAGCTCTGCCGATTAGGAGCGGCACTCTCTTTGGCGAATCGTGCTATCCATGACCTCGGCTATGCATTGCACGGACAGATGGTTGGGCAACAGGATGCGCACCAGGGTAGACTTAGATCAAGACGCCTATTTGTACCTGCTGCGTGGAAACTATTAGGTAGTATGTCTAAACTGGACATACACGTGAAGAAGTGGACGAAACATAAATGGAACGCGGGTACTTGGAGAGTACTTCAAGGGTCCATGCTTTCATTCCCAGGGTCAGTTCAAGACCACTTGGAATGAGTCTGCCCAGAACATTTTGGGTAAGGCTAAATTGGGACTGGTGCAGGATGTTTTCACTCGTCCATGTACAAATGGGGTCTCGCTCCATCACCGAATTGCGAATGTGGCGCCACTGAGCAAACTGCAGATCACGCTCTATCTTTATGTCTCATTCATCATGTACCAACAGAAACACGAGGTCTGCAGGTTTTGGATGACGCAACTCGATGTTGGCTTAACGCCACCACTGCCAGCATCTAATCTGGGCAGCGCAGCAGCCTGGGGCGGTAAAAGAATAGACTTTCGGTCCTGGCCTTGATTTGTGCTGGCCCGGATTGAGTTTGGGTGCCTGACCAAACGAGACGACGACGACGACGAACTACAAAATGAGATATTGGTATTATCTGCCTTGATAACATAACTAAAGGGAGTACAGTACATACTGTAAGCATCACAAAGAAACTGCAGCTTATCACAATGATAAGCCTACTGTCGCACTCCCATCACCTGGTTTACTGTTTGAGGGGGCAAAGTTTGCCGAAGCTGAGGAATCCATGTGTAAGCTAAAGACACACAGTACAACAACATACATACAGCTAAGTAACTTGTGCTATGGAATATGGAGTCTAAATTGTTAAATCTCAAAAACTGCTTTCAATACCTTAATACTGAAGTAATGGTATGTTACATCAAAAATTAGACATATTAGAGTATTAGAGTACCTGGTAGAGAACAATGAATGCATACTACCAAAGAGACATTTCCAAGGCGCATGTTATGGATAGTTGTGTCCACCTTTGGCAGATACAAAAGTTAAGGATTTTTCTCTTGCCAAAACTGAAAAATACCGGTATCTCCAAAACTAGAGCCATTTCGGAAAAACCGATGCCATTTTTGGATTCAGCGACATCGAAATACCCTAAAACCGTAAAAATATCTTTGACACCCAAAAAAAAATTTTGTTGATCAGAGTAATCATCAACTGTTCCAATGGTGATAGGTTGCCGAAGGTGTATTATCTTGTTATTCAAATTGTTTAATTTACCATGTTCTTTATTTTTACCCGAATTAGTTTTGTTAATGAAAAGCAAATAAATTTAATTGCTACTTTCAATCAGAAAATTAGATATTTGATCTTTCGCACACTGTATATTAGGCTACTGCTATGGCTTAACAATCATGCTTCATTTTTCGCCTACAAATTTAAAAGTTTCACTGTTGTTTTATTACAGTTTCTGTAGTTTAATTTTTTGAGTTGCACTGTCTTGGTTCTGACTGACGGGGGAGTAATTCAATCACTTCTCTAAACTCTTTTTTTGAAGAGGTTCGACGAAACCGGCCGAACGAAACGTTAAAAATAAATATCGTGATTTTTAGCTGTGATTGTTTTTTCCTTCAACCGTAGGAACAATTATCCAAGCCAACCAAGCTAACTTTATAAAAAGTCAGCAGAAGAGGTCTTTCCGGGCGGTCTGGAGCAAAAACGTAAAGGAAGTGACCAATTTTTTGCGCTTTGTCTAATATCTCAGCTCAATTAATGCAGTCCACATGATAAGGACAGGTAAATATGTGACAGTAGGCCTGTAGCGGTTTCGAACCCGATTTTTATATTAACACTGTTTTTGATCTAAGTTGTCTTATATCACCTTATCTTTTCAGCGCTTTTGGTTGATTTCTTTGTTTGCGCAGTTTAGTTAATTAGGGCACATTTTAAGTTTCTGATTTTGCTTTAAGCATGTTTTGGAATTGTTTAAATTATTTGACTTTGCTTTTACAGTGTTCAATTCAATTCAATTCAATTTGATACAGTTCAGTTCAGTTCAGTTGGTTCAGTTTGGTTCAGTTGGTTCCGTTTTCAGTTCGGTATGTTCCTTTCAATTCGTTAATGTATGGATCCATTCTTTTGTTTAACAATTTGACCAAGGAGAAGCTGCAGCAAAGATGTACAGTTTTACGATCGATCGCCAGTTAACCAAACTGGTGATCGCTACAGGCCTATGAACAGACAAAAAATTAATTAGTATACTAAATAAATATAAAAGTAGAAATAAACAAAGTCGAAATCTCAAAAACCTAAAACATAATTATTTGTCTTGCCAATTATTTCAGAACAAAATTTGTCTTAACTCTGCCACTCAAAATGACTAAACATCCAACTTCACACTAGCATATACACATACCAGTCTAAAGGTGGATGTACACAGTATACGTACGTTTTTGTACCTTTTTCATTCGGTTTTGCACGTTTTGAGTGCTTTTGTACGTTTTTGCTCTCAAGATTTTTAGAATGGCAATTTTCATCCGCTTGGAATTTATATGGTGTCTTATGGTATATTTTATTGTGTCAACAATTGGTTTTTTAAACAAACATATTTTTGTATGTTTTTGTCGGAAAAAACGAGTACGTTATTGGCACATACTTTGCTGGCCAAACATGAACCGGATGGAAGTTTTCGAACAAACATTCACGCGGGCGAAAAACGTGCAAAAGCGGACAAAACACATACAAAACCGGACAAAAACGTACACTGTGCACACTGACCTTAAATCGATCAGAACACAGAAGCAGCCAATCAATAATTTTGATTTACAAATCAAGCGTGATTTAACATGGAATACTGTTGTATAGGCTGTGTCGCCAAAAAAGACTCTTGCTCTATTTACTTGTCTTTGGTCACTTTGCAGTAAATTGTATGGAGACTTGAAGTACTAAATTGCTCCAGCCAAACCGTGTATAAAGATCGGTACTGACCGTCAGCAGAAAATTCAAAAACTGAACTAGTCACAGCACGCTTAGCTAAAACCAGTTTTGAGTAAATTTGCTCTAGATGACTGTCTGATTCCGATTCTGTAAGACCACTTTCCATCGGTACCAGTCGCAGCGTGCTATATTACTTCGTGTAACCCACGCTGAAGTTCAACAAGTCTCAAAGATAGACCACAAATTTGAATTATTCATGTGGTTGTACTATCGTTTTAGAGGATGTTGAGCATTCCAAAAACAACAAGTACAATACGTGATTAAGAAAGATATCTAAAATTTAAAGTCTTTGGTATGACTCAACCAGGAAATTTAACCCAGGTCTATCAACTGCGAAAATGATTCTCTAAGTACCACTACGCCGACATTATTGTAGTTTGATGGTTGGAAAAAATTTAAGTAAATGTGAAAATTGATTATAACCAACCATGTGTTTGACTTTGCTTATATCTGAAATGCATCAAAAGTTATACATGACAAGTTCAATACGTGATAAGGGTAAGTGCATGAAAATTTTAAACTAATTGGTGTATAGATAGTTGCCTAAGTTTGGAATTTTGTTAAAAAATTAATGTGTGTTAATGGTAAACATCGCAAGTTCGAATGCATATGGTGATAGAAATTGGATGAACACCAAAATCACTTATTGTGAATAGATCGTAAGTTTGGATTTTTTGTTGTACGTTGAAGTATAGAATTTTACAAAGATGTAAATTTGATGTCTGGTGAGAAAAGTTACCCAAAAGTTTTACACTTATTGTTGGTTACCGGTAAGCTTAGATGGTTTTTGCATTGATTGCGTATACTGAAATAGAAATTCAAACTTGATGTTTTGTGAATGTAATGAGATAAAAATCCGAGAAAATTTTCCGTTGTGTTTCAAGTTGCAGGTTCGCAGCATCAACTATAAACCGCAAGTAGAAAGCTAGAAAGCAAATGTGGATGCATATAAATTAACACTGAAGCAGCCGGCTAGCTGCCGTCGTTAATCGCTGGTCAAATACGCATTCATTTAACAATATTCAAAAGTTCGATGCTTTCTGAAGAAATTTAAGAAAACGGTTATAAGTATTTCTATAGACTACATTTTATCATTTATATTCACAAAAAAATGGTCATACAAATAATAATATTGATTGGCAATAGTAAATTATTCTCTACAGATGATTAAATGGACCTCAAGTTTGTTTTTGTTGCATTGGTGAGTGTGTGTGTGTGTGGAGAAATATAGAGAAAATTTTATGACGGTTAACAATAATTGGCTTGAGTTTTCTAATGTTGCTTCTTCATTGAACTATGTATATGAATTGTTTTGTTTTATTGTCAAATCCAATATCATAAAAATTGCAAGTTCCATCTTTGATAAAAGAAAAAAATTTCAATGAATAAAAATTTTAAAATGTTTAATAGAGGTTTTGAATATTTTGATATGTTAGTGAGTATCCCGAGGAAAGTTGGAGTGGGATTGAAACGGAGGCGGGAGTTGAATAAAAAGAGGTGGGGCTGGAGGTTAGCTTGGTAGAGATCCAGTGAGAATAAAGAGGCCTCACATTTGCTCAGATTGAGAGGAGGACACCAGTACTCAGACTAGCAATCCAGTCAAATCAGAGCTCCTTGTGTAGCCCCCACTGCAGCAGGGACCGAAGGGAAGGAAGACCAAACGGCCAGATCGTCAGCACAAAGAGAGCAGCTGACGGAAGAAGGCGGAGAAGCAGGAAGATCGATGATGAAAAGAGAGAAAAGTACATGGCAGGAACGAATTTTTGCGGAACACATCGACGGACTCAAAAGCAGCGACATTTGTGATTTTGAAAAACCACGCAAGTGCGCCAATCGGAAAGGAATGATTGAGTCTAACGAGCATAGCAAGGAGATGGTTAGCCAAAATAAGTTTGTGAAAAAGGGCAGGGGACCAGACAGAGTCGAAAGCTTTGGAAAAGTCGATAGTGGCAAGAATCGTCCGAGGCCCGGTTTGGGTTTCTTAAGCCCATCCGAAATGGACAGAGAAATAAAGAATTTGATCAAGAGTAGACCGTCCATAGCGGAAACCGGCCTGGTGGGGAGAGAGAATGATGGTAGATTCTAAAAAAAAGAGTAGACAAGATAAAATGATGCGTTCAAAAAGCTTTGAGACACAGAAGTTGAGAGAGATAGAGTGGAAGAAAGCAGGAGAGTCGAAAGGCTTTCCCATCTTATGAACGGGAATAATAAAAGATGACTTCCAAATGGAAAGAGAGGAATATAAACATCGCGAAAGATTGAACATGTCAACAGGAAAGTCCATGCCAGAGCGAGGAAGGTGCTTTAGCATGGGATAAGCAACTTTGTCTGGGCCAGTGGCAGTAAACGAGAAGAGGTTTGTCGCAGCCGCGAAAAATTCAGTAAAAGAAATGGGAGCAGAAAGATAAATGAGACTCTTCAGGATATGTGGTTCGGCCTAGCTCGGACAAGTAGCCTCTGGCTCTGCTATGCTGGTCCTTTGGCTGGGAAACAGAAAAGTGGGATCTCAAGTAGTTGGCGAAGAACGAGAAGAACTCTCAATCTGGGCAAAAAACAGTTGGGGAAGTTAGGGGAGGAGGAAGAAGAACCAGCGACAGAGTAAAGGAGAGAATTCACAAATTCAGATAAAGATTTAGGAGAGAGAGAGAAGAGCATGTCGCCTGCCATGCCTCAGCCTTGGCCTTGGCAATGACAGACGAAGCATGTCGGAAGCAAAGATGTAAGCCTGACAATCTTTATCGCTTTTATGAGAGACAGGAAAGCCTTACTTCTTTCACTAACCGCATCCTCCACTTCAGCAGACCACCAACCTTGACGTCGTTGTTTGACGCAGCCAAAAGGAATGGAAAATTTGGCCGCATTTATAGTCAGAGAAGTAAAGAGAGCAACAGCAGAAGAAAGAGAAAGAGCAAGAGTATTCTTCTGTAGAATGACAATGAGAGTCAAAGTAAAAGACGAGTCATTCCAACGAGTTTTCTGAAAATTGAAGAAAGGAGGACGCTTGTTGGGGTGAAAGTCCGCAGAAAGAGGGACAGTTAGTAGCATTGGTATGTGATCAGCACCAAAGTTCTGAAGCACCTTACAGGAGCAAGAGAGGGCGAGAGAGTAGGGAACAAAGGAGATGTTAGGAGCGACTGCCAGAGGAGTGTTGTAGGTATGTCAGGCTCATTGAGAGGAAGGAGATCAGAGGAGATGACCCTATCGAATATTTCCTTATTTCCTTCACGCTGTGGTCAGAAATACCTTTTGAATCCTAGAAAGGCTGATGGTAGTTGAAGTCGCCCAGAATAAAAAAATTGCTGAAGGAAGAAAAAATGGAGGGAGAAAAGGAATCTGTTCTGGTATCCGTCACAGAAGAACGAATAGGGGGAACATAAATATTAAGAAAAGAGAGCAGGTAGAAGGTTTTTAGTGAGATGTTGACCACCACATAGTCACAGTAAGGGTCAAGCGAAGAAAGAGTAGAGACAGAAAGTTCAAAAAAGGATAAGCCCTGCCTGAGGAAAATGGTGACGCCGCGACTAGTGTGCAGGTCATCGGGAGAAAGAATGCCAGACCGGGAATGGGTGCGATCAGATCGCAGAAGAGAGAATCCAGGGATTCGGAAAGAGGAAGATAAGTTAAGATTGGATTCCTGGCTACAGATAAGGTCAACATAATGAGACGAGATAAAGTGCATTAGTTCAATGCTTTTGGCTCAAAGACTTTTAGCATTTTATTGAAGAACTCTAAGAGAGTCAAGGGGAAGAGAAAGCAGTAGGTATAGAAAAACCGCCAGAAACATGAGGCGATGGGGAGGGTGCGGAAGAAGGATAAGAGGTTTGTAGACGAGAGTGGGGCGGAAGTGCTGAATTAGCAGAGGAGGCCAGGTAGCACAGTGGAGATATACTTGGTGGAGGAGTCCGACAAGGAAGACACAGGGCTGGCAGGTGTGAAATTTTCAGAAGAAGCAGGGACGCAGCAGGGAGGACAGCTCCATGGGTGAGAGTTGCCTAGAGTTTTGAATCTAAAAAAGGAGAGTAGTGAGCACTTTAAATGGACCCATTTAAGCAGGTGCAGCATTGCACCAACCTACTCCTCCAGATCACATTTCCAGCGCACACTGAGCAGGGAAAGACGGGCTCTCATTAGGATGAACGTTGCCGCTCATCAAGAGAGGGAGGAGAATGAGAAGACGGGCAGGAGAAAGGAAGAAGAGAAAAACAGTCGACCGATTTCAAAGAGGCTGCGTGTTGCCTTTCTGCGTCGTTTAGAGGCCAGCAGGGCAAAAAAATGATTTGTGTGAGGGGAGTGCCCGCGGTAACTGGGTCCTTCGGAAAGGCCAACAGTCATTTCGACCCAACTCAAACGGGTTCGGGTACCGCACCACCACGTTAAGGCGGCTGTTGATTTGCTGCAGTTGCTCTTTATTTCGTTCATCCAATCGAATCAAGGCTGGTTTTACTCACTAAATTTTCAACATTTTACAAATTATTTCCGTTCGTTCAAATAATTGCAGGGGCACTAGCAAAGTTTGTAGTAGGCACCATAATGGTGGTCTTTTTAACATTGTAAATACATATTATTTAGTGGAAGGCTTACTTTAGAACTTGATGGCACCCCATTAATGATATTTGTGACGTCAAGCTCCTTGGCTGCACTGATTTTCCTTGGTCTCGGCAGAGGGCAAACAGGTAATGCATTCCCCAAATGTGTTGCATCTTATCACCTTGTCAACCCAATAATCTTTTTTCGAGCAAAAAATTTTCCTGCAAAGGTGTGATTTCATACAATGATTTAGACCAAGCCTACTAACTTGTAGTTATATTGACTTCCTCTCAAACTTTGAATTTCATAAAATATGCTCCTATTTTTTATCACCATTAAATTAACACTGTACTTACTCACAAACTGCCAATAATTTCACAAACTTTGCTTAGCTTATTTCATTAAATGCTTGGAGCATGAATTTACAGATGTGGAAATACGCTGAAATGATTTATATATTTATTGGAGTAAGCTATTAAATAGTACGTATGCTACTAACTTTATGTATTTATTGAAGTAAGCTATAAATAGTACGCCTACTGCAACTTTTTCGTAGGAGCTTAGTTCTAACAGCAGATTATGGCTTAAGTGGATAAACTACGAACTAGCCTTTTGTGTCAAAGAAGCGAGCGATATTTTTTGAATACTAAAAGGTATCATATCAAAACTGAACATTTTGTTACACTGTATTACACATGATTAATATGTCTTAGGGGTTAAGATAAGTTAAGTTTGCAACATGACTGGTATTTTAACCTGGAATCCACCTAGAATTCAGTTGTTTATAAATTTGATATATAAATAAATTTTAACCTGGAATTTTTGTTTTTGCCATAGCATTACTAAAAAAACATAACTGTATTGTTAAAAAATACAGCGTGTTAGTGCTGTAATGTACGTCTTTCCTCTTTACACGCAGCTTATTAGTATTTGGCTTTACTGTTTGCTTTTGCTTTTAAAGTAATAGTGGATAATAAGTGCAGTTGCTACCTACTGCTCTTTTTACTAAAAGGGTACCCGACAAGATCATGACGTCAATTAAATATGGCAACACAGAGTTTATTGAAGCAGTCAAGAAAAAAAGCCCGCTTAAAAAAGCGCTTAAAAACTTAATTACCACTTGCAATATCAATAAAGGTTAAGTGTTATTGGAATTAATTTTTATCAGAAGCATCTTGTTCATATCTCTCGAAAAATCTTTCAACCGCATTTCTACGGTCAATATTTTTGAGAAAATAAAAAATGCAAATTTCGCAATCAATTGTTAACCATGACTTGATTGTAAAACCTGAAGCAGTAAAATTTTTGCAAGTTGGTAAGGGAGGTGCTGTCTTTCGTTTGAGCAAGGAGATGCTTTCCTCCGATTATACATGCAAATATGTAAACTATGACATCATCATGACGTCGCCAATTCCCTCATAACACTCCCACCAGAGTGGCGATCTATCGTGTCACGTGTTATGCTTGTAAGCTTGTAGTTTTGGAGGAGTTAAAACGCACAGACACACACACACAGACAGAATTGCAATCTATGCAATTAGCTTTGAGACACGAAATAACTAATCTCTTTTTTAGAGAACTTCAAAATTACCTTTGACCAAAGACGTGGTGATAATTTTCTCAGCAAGTTGGCTCAATTTAATTTCGTGGTTCGCACGATCGATCCACACCAGAAATTCTCCAAATATCGGATCACCATCTTCTTGTGAACTTATCAGGCTTCTATAGTATCCAACATCCACCACTCCGGATGGCACAGAAAGAATCATCTGACAAAATACATTCCAACTAAAGTTGATTGAGAACCGAAACCACAAAAAACAGGACAGCTTGCTCCGGGTGCAAGCGTCACTTATCATTGCCTCGTCACAAATAGTCCACATTGATTTCATCAGAATTTTAGCACTTTATTTTGCTCATTAATTTTATTTTGTTGTAATATCTTTTTATTTGAAAGTGCAATATATTAAAAATTACAGTGTACAACTCAATTTCGTTGCGAATTCATTTAGCAAAATGTTGTTTAAATCAAATGATCTGTTCTTTCTTAAAAAATCAAAAAAGCAGTATTAAATCTGAGAAGTTCAACTCCTTATCATTTATTTTACGAGGCACAGATATTTAATAACGAAACTGGAAAAATTACAACCGCAAAAACAAAAGAGATCTTCAATTTTATTAGAAGAAAACAGCAGTAGAAATTCATAAAAATGATTTATCTTGATTCTTGACCATGCAGGTTTAAGCAGTTTTGATATTGAGAATTACCTGCGGCGAGGTTGTCCTTGAGGGTTCTTTATCAGCATCTTCTGTTGTTGCTTGGTTCAGATTTCCAAATTCTATTTGTACAGACGAGAGAGGAAGGCCATATATTCCATCATCGGCAGCCATGAGAAGAGAGTCCTGGAGAATTTTAATCTGGCTTCTATTTTCTAAAACTTATTTGAATTAGTTGAATGTACAGACCATAAATATCTTGCTGTTCTTGCAAATGGAAATGCCATTATTTATTTTGTATGTTGATGCTAATTTTGATTTTATGCCACAAATTTGTCAAATCGTAAGAGTAGTAATCACTGATTGATTACTGCTAAATATTAGAGCGAAAATGCCGTTAAAGATCTTGAGAGTAACACACTATTTGATAATAACAGCTGTGGGATGCTGTGGACAAAATAACCTATCAACATTCTTAATCTAACAAAACTGCCAAAACCTCAATGTACAAAAATAGTCTACTCGACATACAAACGCAATTTGAAACAGTGGTTATGAAATTTATGATTTCAGAGCTGGGTATCATCGTTTCACGAAACATAGTTGCAATTATTTATTTACTTTTGTTTTTTAATTTCATTGATTGCTTTTTATCATCAGTCATGCAGGACAGCGGCAGGGAGCTAAACATAGAGCAAACGTCTAGGTCTACTTTGGAGTTTCCACCTTTCAACATGCCGGTTGATTTTCTTAGAAACAGTACTATTGGTATTTGAATTAGTTGCAGGCTTGTTAGAATTCGTCATGTAAAAGAAATCATTTTCGTTCATGCTTGGGAGTCATGTTTTGCTTACAGGTTTTTTGACAAAGCAAGCAACCGAGACTGGTAGATTGCCTGGCCACACCACCTGTCTGCCTAGCGAAGAAGCAAGAAGCGACATTGGTGGCATATTCTCCGCACTTTTCTTTACATGCAAACCGCCAAACAGAGAAGCTGTAAATATCGTTTTAAAAGTTGTTGGTTTTATGTTTGCCCTTCCTCTTCTATGGGACATAGGCACGGGATAAAAAAATTATATTCCTGTCCATACAGCAAGCTTAATCAAGATTAGACCAGAGGAAAAGGGTGAATATAATTGAAATCACTAAATAAAAACAAATTTCAGACTGGTAAATCCACCATCAACAAGACAGACGGCATTTCAAAATTTCATTTTATACTATTTGATGTGCTTGACGATTTACTCAAAGTTTTTTGTGAGCTCGGGGTAAGAAAAAACTAGGTTAGAGTGTCAGCTTCGCAGCGGCTAAATTTGGGTTCATTTCCTTTGTTCAGGGATTTTTAAAGCCCTTGATATAACTAGAAAATGAAAACGAAACAGCCCAAACCCACCAGCTGAGAAGCTGACAATCTAATCCAATATTTCCCAACCCCAAGTCTGCAAAGAGCTCTGGATGAGTCAACAAGCACATCAACTATCACAAAAAATTTAATTTTATCACATTCAAGAAATAAAATTTTATCAACATTGTCCAATTAAATTTTTGTTTATTAGTAGGCTTAGTTACGCACGCTCTTGTTTGTTGTGTAATATGAACCAGCCTGGAAATGACGTTCTGGTAAGTTCCACTTTTATTGCCTTACAACAAAATTCACTTTTGCTATCACTCGGTAGCGCTCGACAAGGTATTTCATATTTTTTGATAAAGTACAGCAGTTGAAGTAAATGTGGTCGATAAATTAATAGTGTTTACATAGCTGTGTTTGCATTATTTTTTTACCTTGACTATACGATAATTTATTCTGGTGCAAAAATATGACGTGGCCCAAAAAATTGAAAAATGTAAATAAATCTATCTAACGTAAAAAAAATTGGAATTTCAAACCACTACATCATCGCACCACTTATAGCAATGTGCCTTTCTCAAGGCGAAGTCAACAAGAAGGCATCGTGAGGTTCAAATGCGTGACTGTTCTATCACTGTTTCCAAATAACCACGCTTTAACCACTTGAGCACGCCCACGATTATTGCAAGAAAAAAAGAAAGTAGTTGCTCAAGTCACAACAAGCTATTCAACTCACTTAAATTTTCGGCCACATGGATAACCGATGAATAATCTTTGCTCAGAATCCCGTTGCTTCTTGAAAAAATCTTTATTGTGAATGGTACTTCAGACCGCACGCTACTTATAGTCCAGTTAAACGAATTGTTGCTTGATGCATTCGCGGGAACCTCCACCCTAAATTTTAGCTTCATTTCATTACCTTTTAAAAATTTCAAAGTCATTTCAATATCAGCAAAAATTCATTAAACTTGTGGAGATGAAATTTTTAAACTAAATCATCTTTTATCTAACCTCACAAAACTTTTAGTGTTCCTTTGAGAAAACAGTATGTTTAAGGTTTTTTTTAGAAAGTTATGTTAGTAGCGCAGTGCGCTCATGCCTTATTTTTGTCAGAAATTGTCATAACTATCTGCTATCTTAGTTCTTACCTTAGCAATGCTTGTTTGTGCTGTGTTATGAGCAACAGGAAAGTATCATACACCGTCTTGGAAGGGGAGATCCATTTAACAACAATTCGACCATTACCAACATCTTGCACTGTTACATTTTTTGGTGATAAAGGCGCTGTAAACATTGCAATTTGGTAACTAGATGATGGAAGATGTTACATGTATAGTAAGACTTTCACTCCATGACACTGACAGCATCGATTTTACATATATGTTTACAAGGATTGAGAGACTGCTCTACGTTTATTTTCATTATAGTCTTACGTGTGACGACCGACACCGATGATTTGACACCTTCGGAACGAGGAACTCTTGTAACCACGTCTATTTTGTAAAACGTGCCAGGGTTGGGGTCGATTAAAATTCGGCGAGTTGATTTCTTTGCATATCTTATGGAGCTGGGTGCAGTTGGTGTGGAGAAAACCTACAAAAAACATTTTGATAATTACTTGACTTCGATTTGCAGAACACCAAGAACAAATTTCTTTTAATCATTGGCAGTTACTAGCCGGGCCCTTTGGCGTCGTGTATAGCAGATCTATCCGTCAGTTATGTTCCCCAAAAAAAGTAGGTATACTAGGCTTCACCGGCATTACCAAAAAAAATTTGTGAAAGCAGTAACAATAGAATGTCGTAAATGAAGGGGCGCATGCATAACTTCTGTGCTCCAAACCTACTGACTACGCCGACTTGCGCTGATTCTGGTTTAACTCCCTTAATCCAAGATTGGTTTAACTCAGGATTTTATTGATCCGTAGATGTTGACCCTACCATTCCAAGAAGTAAGGAAGATACAAAGTCGAAGTGCAGATGGGCATCAAGATAGTGATTGTTTTACAGTACAGCTGATGGCGTTTACCACCGTACAATAAGGAATGAAGCGATATGACTATTTTTTAACTTTGTTATCTCAACCTTGATTACGTCTACGAGCCCTGACACCGGCATAGGAAGGAGAAAACTGGAAGAAAGTGGCGATACTCTTCTAACTCAAAAAACTTTGAACTCGATCTCATTATTTGATACTTTATTTTATGTAATAGCACGCTTCAATAAAATTCTATTTAAAAGCCAGAAAATTACCAGTAGACATTGCTTTGTAAGAATTACGCTAAAAAGTTTTGCAATGCCACCACAGATGAGTTTCCACTTCCTGGTCACTCTCGCCGTGTTCTCTCTTGTCTTTTTTTGCAACAGACTCCACTTTCTTTTGAATGATTCTCTCAAAGGAATTGCGAATTTTTCCTACAACGCTTGTCGTTCCTCGATTCAGAAAACGATGAGAGGTGTTA
This sequence comes from Trididemnum clinides, assembly GCA_963675345.1. NCBI lineage: Eukaryota > Metazoa > Chordata > Ascidiacea > Aplousobranchia > Didemnidae > Trididemnum > Trididemnum clinides. The sequence goes on along the minus strand of OY776305.1, from coordinate 29,038,928 downwards.
GGTTATTCAAGATTATGACCTCACACCTCTCATCTCATTCTGTCCTCTCTGCTACGGACTCTTTTCCCCCGCACTCTTAAGCAACTTTTTCGGTTTGAACGATTTCTTGCCCACGCCGTGGGGATTTGTCAGGTTTGTAAGGCTCATGATTAAAGGGTTAGAAAAACAACAACAACACATGTGTGCCTTGTTCTGAATCCGTCGAATTTTTGAACACCATATTGGTTATGATTGCAGTACTGTCAACGATGACAATTTAGAACAGTGCTTCTCAACCTTTTTGATGTCATGGACCACTTTTCGCCGAAACTTTGTTTTGGGGCCCACTTCATGAAAAATTTGTTTCAGAACATTTATTTCAGGAAAGAAGTTGCTACAAAACGAAAAGAGTGTTAAATTTACAGTACATTTCTAGCTTTCTAATTCATAATTTTTTCCTAAAAAATCTTTCATTTACGGCAGAACGTTTCGCGGCCCATCGGTTGAGAAGCGCTGGTTTGGACCATATTCACAAAGTCGCGCACCCATGCCAAGAAGGAAGTGAGCTTTTTTTTAAGCTATTGCCGTGCTTATATTGAGTCATTTGCAATTATCGCAGCGTAGATAAACTACTGAAGAAAGGTTTTAGAAAGTTTACACTTAAGCAGATTGTTCGAGCCATACACAACGTCTCCCATAGGCCGCCTCAATTTCACGATCAATTTGAACATGATGATTAAGTACACGATCAAATCTTTGCAAAGCCTTGCTATGATTCTTACCAAAATCATGAGAGACCTCCCACAAAAGATCGTCACCACAAAATGATTCAGGATAAAACATTTTTTTGAAAATGTATTTGGCTGGTTATGCCCTCGAGGTTAACTCTAATTTTGAATTCGTTGACCTGCTGTTTGCTTGATTCTAAACCGAGCATCATAAACGTTTGAAAACGGTGTCTTGGCAGTAATAGCTTTCTCATACTATTTGTCGGATAGCGTAACAACAAAATTTTTTGACGTTTTGTTTTTACTCTCTGCATCGCCTGCTGGGGACAAATCTTTAAAATAGAGCTTAGCTTACTTGTTCAACTTAAAAGCAAGAACATATCTAAATTCGTTGTAAGCAATTTGCTTATTTAGCTATAGCTTGAGAGAACGCTTCATGACTTATTTTTTACTGAAATTATGAAAACAAACACAAACCTCGTACAAAGAATTGTTTGAAATTGACTCCCAAGTTACTTCTATGACGTTCAAAGTTTCGCTTGAAGCATTGAAGGTACGCGGCCTCACGCTAGCCTGTTAGATGAAATAAATAATAATGATACAAAACGTGCCTGGTGCAATACAACCCAGCAGGGCAGATTTGTGAGTCAACATTGTTACCCTTGGCTTTTTTGTGAAATGATTTCGTAAAAGGCTTGAAGAAATAAGAGAAAATATCAAGGGTGTCTAAAGTGAAGGCCTTCAAAAACGTTTCTTCCGAGAATAGTGGGAAAGAACTTCGAGTTTGGTTTGTTGACCTTTTTCAAAATTATAGTCCGGGTGATAAGTCGAGCTTCCTGCTGGACAACAGTTGCATGCTCAGGGTTGATTGGAGGCTATCGCTCGCAATGCGTTTACAATTACATACTGTAAGTATTTGTCTACAGTAGGGCTTCTTAAACTTTTTTTATTCACGACCCCATTTATAATTGGGAGTTTTTCGCGACTCCAGACAAATATTAAATAAAGATATGTAACTATTTTGTGATGATTTGCTGATTAGGTTACAATATACCTACGTACGCAAAAATATAGTTCTAGAATTTGTTTAGAAACATACAAAAATGTAAAATAAAAAATTGCACAAAAAGTTGTTAAATTGTATTTATCGTAGTTACAAAAAGCGCAGTTGTTTAATGATTATAATTACAAATCGTTTGTTAATGAGTCGGATGTGCTTGTTTTTTACTGCATAAATTAAATCTTGGTGCAATATTTGACCCTACTAAACGTAAACTCTCTTCAACATTTTTTCGCGATGAACGATATTGGGATATAATATGTGTTGAAGCTGAAAAAGTGATTTTACATAAATACGTGGTGTTGAATGGCAGAAAAACGTTTGATGTCATATCAGAAAATGTGGGAAATTTAATTCTAGTTCCGATCCAGAATTCAGTCAAGGACTTTTATGGAAAATCTAGTTTTAAGTTTGAGTCACTCGAAAGCTAAGCAAATTCCTCTTGAGCTTTATATCGCAGGTGATCAATCTCAGCCAAGCCAATCAAAAATGGGTTTTGATTCCAAGATAACTTTTGTAATTCAATATTTAATATAAAATATTTACGAAACTGTGTTTCTAGCGCTTTTAAGTGACCTATAATAATTTTTGCCATAAAAGTTTTACAATGACTTTTCTCGATTATAAAATCATCGATACTGGAAAACATTTTGAACAAATCGTTTTCTACCACACTTTTCCAAATGTTGATTTTTTAATAAAACTTTTAACTTTATTATTCAAAATGAATATATTGCAATTTCTTTTTTGAAGAGACAAGTTGATATCGTTTAATTTCTGAAAAATATCTGACAGATATCACAGCTTGGATAGCCATCGATCATTTTAAAAGAAAAGCAGCAAGATCATGTATTTTTTCAAAATGATCGATGGCTATTCAAGCTGTGATATCTGTCAGATATCCATTTTTGTTCAGTTAAAAATATTTCGATTTCGTCCTCCAATAACAATATTTTCTTAAACTTTGTGCTCTTGATATTCATCTTACTTCTCTCCTCTGATGAGAATACTTTAAACGGAACGTCTCTATCAAAAAAAATCTGTTCAAAAAATGTCGCACAATTTTCTGGGTCAACGTTTAAGGCTACGACTTATACACGGATAAATGTGGTTTACTTTTTGAAACAGAGGTATTATTGCAGAGAGCAATTTTTTTAAAGATAAGGTAATGACTTTTAAATTGACTTCTTAGTCAATTATCATTTTAATCAACACTTCAAAGTAAAGTTTGAATTGCTGGTAGGCCACTGAGAGTAAATATTCCAAAAGTTCGCCAACATTTGCATCATCAAATATCACACTAGCAGACTATTAAGAACAAATATGCTTGACTGAATTTAAAATATAGTATTGTTTAGTGACTCATTCCCAATTTCTCAAGAAACTTGTGGCACTGATGCTCCTGTGATTTGCGTTACACTGTTTCTTGACCAAGTACCTCGTAAGTTAATTTTGTAAGAAATTGACTTTACATTTTTTCTGAGGAAATCGAAAACGCCCCACGTTAACGTTCAGAATCACGAATTTGGCTCGCCAGCAAAAAAAATTGCAAACGCCAATTTGAAAGCAACAATACCTCCAAGCCTTCAATGAGCTGGTCACGATGCACTCGTTTCGCCTGTGCTCTCAGATTGTATATCAATGGTGCGGCTGAAACAGACGTCTGTGTTAACCATATGAAAGAATGCTTGCACCTTATCAAAATTATGCTGCACGGTTACTTAACAGGATAGCGATGCACTGCCTCTTCTCTTTTTCTCTCCCTGGATATATATGCATTGGATAGACAAGTACAGGTTAGCCAAAAAATGAAATAACTTCCTATAGCAAGCAATATGGCGTTTTGTTATTTATCTGTAGCCAATTGATTTGTTCTTCGGCCAAGGAAAATCTTTGTTGCGATCTACCACCTCACTGGAGAGGGACAAGTACTACTATTTTAGGAAATGACACTTTATAAAGAACATATGATTTTTGGAGAACGCTTTCGGCAAGCGGGATAAATTGAAACCTATTTAAAAGTATTCTTAAATTTGGGGGTTAAGTTGATTGAGTGACACTTAACGAAGCAGCCTTTTTGTCACGAACTTCCAAGTAACACATCTGTTTTGATCTGCTTTGAAGTAATCTGCAGGTTACAGATATTTTACTTGTGCTGTGCGTCGGAATTACGCTCTGTACGATTACTTATCAGGCCATAATAAGTGAAATCGCTCGTTACGCCTCTAAGATAACCGCTGAAGTTTATTTTATAAGAACGTGGCCTATACAAACAATTTTGGTTTCTCCTCACCTGTGGTAACAACAAAAGTTGTTTTGAGACTTGAAAAAGCATCGTAGAGGGCTTGAATCTTCACCAGGTAGGTGGTGGATGGCTGCAGATTCTCAATTGTGATAGTATGGTTTGTTCTGGAAACAGAGCCCATCTTGGCCCAACAAGAAACTTGATACACAGAAGGCAGTGCAGCACCGCCATCTAGCGTGATGGTGATAGCAGATGGCCTTACTTCTACTTGACCAGCACCCAACGGCTGACCGACTTCACTTTCTACAAAAAAAACAAAGAAAATAGAGATGTTATAAAACCAAGTTTTGTTTGTCTTCAGTCTATTTTGTTCGTCTTTTATGCACTGTACACTCCACAGTTAAACTTATTGTAAATTGCTTGAAAGAAAATTGGAGCTTACTAAGACAATCTCCTCTCCAATCACGTGATATTTATGGGTTTGGTGATGCCATTACGGTTGCAAAAAATCTATTTCAACTAAATTTATTGCTTTTCCGCCCACAAAGATGGCAGTCGGAAGAAACGATTTATCCTTTTTCTCAATTTTTTTGCATTACCTATTCGGGCAAATCACTCTATGATTTGCACGTTTTAATGGGGCTGGGTTAAACTCATCACATCTAAATGAGGCTGCGATTGCGGCTAGCAATGACCAACAAGCATTATTGAATGAAGTTTCATCTCCAAATCCTACCACCCTTGCTGGAATTCGTCAACCCACCATTGCCCTTCCCAGCAGCTGACAACCGTTCCTCTTCATTGCAGCTGATTTCGCACATAACCGACGTTACTGAAAGAGGAGCTTCTTCAGGTAGCAACGACAAGTCAGGAAAGTTCAAAAAGTTGCTCTAAATAAGAAGTAGTTGGCTATACTTCATTGCAACTAACATCATTTCTTAAGAAAGATCTCGGTTCTGCGCGACTCCATTACTCTTCTCATTTGTGAATATTACTTGCATTTTTTGATGATCAACAGTCACTATTACAACAACAATTTAAGAAAGTCCGAACCAGATGTGGGAAGGTTCAATTATATTCTGAAGTAACTTTAGCTGTTATTTTGATGTTATGGAACTAGTGCTTACACAAACCTATTCATATCGCTTAGATAGTAAGATGGTGATTGTAAAGTAATACTAGTCCGATAAGAAATTGCGCGAATTCGTAACTATGACGTCATAGTAATTACCATTGATGTTTTCATTGGATTCTTCTACGAGATCTAGAATCTTTTTCGCTTTATGTGTATTAAAAATACTATATAAAGAATTTAATCCTTACAGTCTGTTTCACTGAAAAGGACTCATCAGGTAGCAGGTACCAGTTGCTTATGATGGGAACTTTTCTGAGGGAATTAATATATGACCAAACAACTTTAAAGATATATAGAAAATAGAAATAGTGTGGGCAGAAAAAAGGCTGCCCGCTGCACCTCAAAAGCCTGTTGGCAAGCTGCACGGATAAAGAATGTTAAAATTTTGTTGTAAGCAAAATTAGTTGGAAGTCTGATAAATTTAAGGCATATTTTTTATGAAAGCGTGCAAAAAGTTGTAAATTTGCAATCTTTCGATAGTTGTGCATATCTTTTTTCAGTATGCTAAAAATCATGCTGCACAAATCTTGAGTTTTCTCCAAGTTTATTTAGCGAGGTGTTAATTGGAACAAAAAGATTTCAGTAAATTTTTGAGTAAAATGCCTCTATCCCCCTTCAATAATGTCGAGGTTAACAAATCGGTTCAGCCAGCCATACCAGCTTCACTCAATGGACAGTTGTGAAAACAGTAATAAAAAGTTTATGTGCTTTCACGTAGCTAAATCTCGTTTCGAAATGAACCATTTTGAAACGCAATTGATAAAAAAATATTAGCATGGCATTGCGCATAGCCACTACATGTCTCCGAGTTTCTGAAATCCCTGGCAATTGCTTTTACCATAGGTCTCCTAAAACTTAACAAACTTTTGTCCGTTAAATTGAGCTAGTGCTTGAATTGAAAGCATATCAAAGTTGTGGAAGGGCGCTAAAGTAATTGATATATTCTTTCGGGATTAAGTTATGAAATATTAGGCCCAGTACTTACGACTTTTTCGTAACTATAGGGTTACGAAAAGGAGTAACGGTAAAGTAACTTTTTATTTCAATCAGATCACTTCGTTCTTTCGACAAATTTTCTATTCAAATTTAACGTTTCGCTCCCCTTGGTGCGAATTTTCCGACTGTTTATAGTGTGTTCGTCTCCAATAAGTAATGTCTTATGTTTCTCACAACACTTTTCACTTGGCCACTCCTGTATCTGTAGAAAGTAGAGTATAATACTCTACTTTCTGCAATTTTCAAATTCTGTACCACAAATCAACTCTTCCTGTATCTGTGATGTAACAATGTTTTTGTTATTACGTGATTGCCTGCCCTGTTGATAAATAATTTTTAGTGTTTAGTAATACAGGTAGTCTTTGTAATTTTATGTTGTACAGTTTGTATGTCACATTATTAACATCTACCGTGTTCTGAAGAAGCTCCCCGGTAACTAAGAGGAGCGAAACGTTAAATTTGAATAGAAAATTTGTCGAAAGAACGAAGTGATCTGATTGAAATATCGTTACACTCGACATACGAGGAATGCCTGCTATATTTAAAGGAACTTTTTCTAAAAATCGCAAGTTTCTTCGTTCTAGTAGAATAATTGTTCACCTAACAATGAAACATAATGTATGGCAACCAATGTCGATCAGCCATTATAAACCAATCCTTGGTCTTAACTAATTAGAATAACATATTACTGGAAAGCAAATTTCTTCAGCTTTCAAACGTTCTAATTGTTTGTACCTTATCGTAACGCTTATACTTAAAACTAACCTGTTTTTACTCAGCTTACATTTTTGGCAAAACAAGAAGTTATATTACAGGTCTTAAAGTTTAGCTTTTTTAGTATAAAACTAATGGTATATGTACTTGTTATGTATTATCAGAATCGCCTTGAAATACCCTTTAATTTGTTAAAAATGTTTGAAAATTGGTTGAGAAATGAGTTCACAAATGAGTTTTTGAGTAAACAGATTTTGTAAAAGTATTTAAATTTTTGAAAAAATTATGATATCATCTCTAGTAGCAAAAGACTGGATCAACCGTGCCAAGCAGGTGATCAATCATGCCAAGTCTGATGTTAGTACGCCTAGCAGTTTCGGAGGAGTAAAAAACAGACAGACACACAGAATTGCGCTCTATACAGTATATTAGATTTCTCAACCTCAGATTAGAAGCTAGAACAATTTTGACAAAACCCTTGTCAATTAACCCGTCCTTTCCCTGATATATTGTGCAATAATATACCCTACTCGAATTATGAGCTAGCTGGTAGTGCATTAAAAAACAACAAAAATGTCTCGATTAATCTACTTTACTCTGTCCAGTATAAATAGTCGCTCAAATGTCATTGAAACAAGAAAAAGCAATTATAGTAATGCAAGAGGCTAGCGATGCACTTAGCAAAACTGCAGACAGTGACACTGTTTCGACCTATCAGGTCTCTTCAGTGCAGTTGGTGACCGATAAGAAGCTAGAGGCTTTTAATAAAGCATAGCTTAGACCGCCACACTTGCGGGATCTATACTAGATCCACTTGGTGGAAGGTCTGTCAGTACTCTGCGAAGCCGTATCACTCGTGAATGAGTGGCGGTTGTCGCAGGTGCACTAAGTCTAGCAACTGCTAGAACAATAGTGCTGTCACAGCCTAGTGGTCACAAGGTCTTACATGTATAGTAATGCAAGAGGCTAGCGATGCACTTAGCAAAACTGCAGACAGTGACACTGTTTCGACCTGCTAGACTTAGTGCACCTGCGACACCCGCCACTCATTCACGAGTGATACGGCTTCGCAGAGTACTGACAGACCTTCCACCAAGTGGATCTAGTATAGATCCCGCAAGTGTGGCGGTCTAAGCTATGCTTTATTAAAAGCCTCTAGCTTCTTGTCGGTCACCAACTGCACTGAAGAGACCTGATAGGTCGAAACAGTGTCACTGTCTGCAGTTTTGCTAAGTGCATCGCTAGCCTCTTGCATTACTATACATGTAAGACCTTGTGACCACTAGGCTGTGACAGCACTATTGTTCTAGCAGTTGCTAGACTTAGTGCACCTGCGACACCCGCCACTCATTCACGAGTGATACGGCTTCGCAGAGTACTGACAGACCTTCCACCAAGTGGATCTAGTATAGATCCCGCAAGTGTGGCGGTCTAAGCTATGCTTTATTAAAAGCCTCTAGCTTCTTGTCGGTCACCAACTGCACCGAAAAAGTAATTACTTCTACTAATTTCTAAAATCATGTCTTCACGCAACCTCAAATGGCACTCAGCGGGCTCTTTGCATTAACGCTAGCCAGCAGTCTACCTGCATTAGTGTTGCCAGATTTTCTTCAGGTTTCCAGCCCAAATGCCACTTTAAAACTTGCTCAAAATTGCCCAACGCTTGGTTGTTGAAAAATAGCCGAAAATTTGCAAAGTTAGTCCATGCAGGGCCGTTGGGAAAACAGTCCAGACCCGGCATCAGCATAGTGCTTGGATTCCAAGCGATGGCCATAGCCAAGTCAGTCTGTGCTTCAGCATGATTTCCAAAGAAAACAGGCAAACGCTGCTGCCGTGATCGTTGTGACCCACGGTTTTGGTAATTTTTCCTTCGACTAGACGATGATCTCCAGAAAAAAGGTCGTCACTTACCAGCCGGTGTCAAATCAACCTGGTGTTTGAGAAAAATGCTTTTTATTTTCATTCGAGCCTATTTTCGAGCTGTATTTCTTACGAAAATAGGCCAGCCATGGCAACAACCTCCATATCACACACCGTTGTCTTATACTTTTACACTTGTTGTCACTGCAAAAACTAGCCCCAAAAACCACGACTCGCGACTGCTAAATTTTTCCCGCAACGCCTAATCAGAACTAGCCCAATTCCGCGGAAAAACCGCGGAACTGGCAACACTGATCTGGTTGGTAAACTGGCTATTTAATTGCTGAACAGTAATATTGTTGGAATATACACTGATTGTGGCGTCACAGGCCAAGCAGGAGAAAAAGTCTCAATTCTTTTCGTGACAAATACTGCGCAATCGCAAAAGGCAAAGACAACACGCCTATAGCTTGCATTCAATCTTCTTATAGTCAACCCTGATCACGTATTAAAATGTCCTGTTTTGGAACATGATTTCCAGGTGGAAAATTCTTGTGGTCGCGTCAACAAAAATGGCACTTTTTGAGTAAAAAGTCCCAAGGTTCTGCAAAGTTGTGGCTTGTAGTGTTCTTCTCAAAAAAATAAACTCAGCGTCAATTTGCCCGGTTCTGGTAGGCTTTGACATAGCTTTAAAAAAAGCTGTTTGAGCCATAAGCTTTTCGTGACGCTCTTATCAGTGGCGGTATCGCGTCAAAAGAGAAGATCGAGAGTGACTAAGTGTTTTATATGATCAATTTGGACGTTAAGCAATCAAGGCAAGCAAATGATAGCGCTAGTATTGTAAAGCGTGCCAAAGAAAAAGATTTCGCAATAGGGAAATGCTTAAAGAAAGCGCAGCAGGAGGCCAAATAAGAACGCCGCGATTATCGAAAGAGTTTGAGAGTATAAACAAACTCTTTCTGCCTGCATAACACCGGGCGTCGGGTCTTGATATAAGCAGCCTCTAAAAGATTGAGATGGAAACAGCTGCGCGCTGCAACGAGGATTGAAAATTGCTTATCATCATAGTTTAATGCACATTGATCATTTTCTAAAAGATGCTGACCAATGGCAGAGCCACAATCCGGTTTGGTGTCGGTTCGTTTGCACGATCTGTGTGGTTGAGATCGGCGTGGACGAGTCAATTGCTGTCTTAACCATTGCGGTACATGTTGCTTGATGCGATCCTGTAGTCGTTGAGATGTTCGCCCCACGTACCGACTATCACAGTGGCACTCGTATTCATATATGACAAACCTTTTATGAATGGTAGGTAGGAAGGTGGGTACTAGGTACAATAGTAGGTAGTAGGTAGGTAAAATAGGAACCTATTCTGAGAACGTCTGAGAACCCTATACTTAGCTTGCTTAGTCTCAAAGTAATGAGCAACTTGACCAAGAATTTGTTGAGACCGCCATGCAACACCGCTCTTATCAGATTGGCAAGGATAATTTTGATGAATATCTTTTGCGATTGCAAACATATGCTGATGTAACTAAATGGAATAAGAGGACTTGAGCTACTCAGTTCAATCTGTTTTTAACAGGCAAGGCAGTAGAAGTTTATAACAGATTATAACAAAAGAAGCGATGGATTATAAACACCTTAAACCAGCTTTGCTAATACGATATTACTAAACGTGGAAACCGATAGAATGTTTGCAAAGGAAAGCGAGAAAATCACGAGCGTCCCAGCCAATTCATATTCAGATGGAAGAATGATTTTATCAACCTGATGGAGTTGGCTAAAGAAAAGCAAACCTATATTGGCGTGATTCACTTGATTGTAAGTGAGCAATCTACTAATTCCTGTTCAAAGGATTTATCGAATATAGCTAAAGTAGAGTGATCCCAAAACCTGGCCGAATCGTCACTGTTGGCGGATCAGTAGGCTATTTGCCAGCGCGTAACCTATAGCCATTCAGTAAGAAGGGGGTCAAACGCAACAGCTCGAGAACTAGCTGTAAGGACAGTCCTGATGGATTACCGAGGACGCGTAGATTAAGATGCTTCATCTGTAATCATGCTAATCACTGTGCAATCTACTGCCATGTTAAACCAGGTGGAGGAGGCAGTAGATACAGCAAACCGTCAGGATATGCGGTAGCTTTTTGTTAATGCGGTGAAATTGAACATGAAAGAAGATACTGTCGAAATTCACTAAGTTTTCAAGTTGTACATGAGACCGAAAGTAGCGTTGTTGAACTTGCTTCACAACCATATTAAGTTGGATGTGCTGTACAGATTGGAAGAATATTACACAATATCAAAGCAGCAAATGATGATTATTTGAAATTCAAGTCTGGAGAAAAATTGAAGTTGTGCGTGATGGCGTTTGTGTGGATGTATGCCTGTTGGAACAGAAAAGGTCGATGCAAACACAGTTGAGGTTCTAGGTAATACAGATTGTAATAGTGTAATTGTAATGAGGGAGTTTTCTAATGAAGAAGAATTTAGAGGTAGCATGGGTAATGTAATGGCTATTGTTTGTTCACTAAAAGAAGCGCTCATTGCCGAAATTAAAGTGGACACACAATATTTTACGGGAGTGGCTCAAGCAATATGATTAGGGATCCACTATTTGACCTTGTCATCGTAAATAGTCTTGGAGAACGAAAGTCGATTGATTCTATTTGTTGCAGGCAAACTTAACCCTAAAAGGCATGGACTTAATATAACAAAAAATTTTTTTGTTTATGAAAAAGACTTCAATATAATGAAAACGCGGGGAGCAAGTGTAAACAAGCCAGCGTCTAGTATGTGTTCAGAACATGTATGCTTCGTACCAGAAGAGGCACAACCCGTGGAAAAGTCTATAATTGCGTTTATCAACAAATTAACTCGTTTTTTCAGTATGTGCCGTATATGGCATACCATGCATTTAAGGGTTAATTGTGCTCTAGCAGTCACAAGAATTTAAACTCGGAAGGATACTGCTATCAAGCCCTCAATGACAACTGACGTGACAGCTCTAACTACTGGCACAAAAAAAGAATATCTAGACTATAGATTTTCAACCGTTTTGGCGTCTGAGAACCCTATACCTAGTTTTGCAAATATCGCCGGACCCATCTTACTAAAATTAAAATAAAAGAGGAAAACCAGAAAAAACTATTATTCTATTTCACATACTCGACAGACGCGCATATGCTTGGTTTCACAATTCATGCACACATGCCAAAATCATCACAACAAAAATTGCTAATTAGCAACTTCTATATTTTATAGAATGATAAGTCTTGACAATGATCCTACACCCCTATTAGGGCCTACCGATGTGACTTGTTGTCCATGTCATGTGTGTGTCCTTAAATGAGACCCCCATGATATAGGTATTGCTGTCCCATATTGTTTTGTATTGCATCTTTTTTTTGCACCCAATAGCAAATTTGTTTTTTTCAGCACGTTTATTATTGAGTGTTTTTTGCACCTGCCTGATGAGACCCAATAAGGTCGAAACCGGTCGCGGGTTATTGATATGATGTAATAGATTGCTGTATGGTACGGTATGATGTTGGTGATCCTTTTTGAGCAAATTTTTTTCTATTTTACCTTAGTGCGATGCTAGAGGCGGATTCCTTTTAATAGGAGATCGGCTTGAAAATTGCTAATTAGCAACTAGCAACTTCTATATTTTATTTTTGGTGATATAGTGATGCAGAGCCAGTGGGGTAACCAGAAGCAAATTTAAGAGGTCATGAAAATGTGAATTTGGATGACCTGTTTTGAGGGGAGATCAACTTTTCGGATAAAACTATCTTCTATTTTTAGTCCAAAATGTCTTGAAGGCTTGATTTCTCGGTCGGATTTAATAAATCATGGCCTAGTCGCCTCCCTTAGCTAGGCTTATGAGTTCCTACTGTACGTTAGATTTAAATCTTTTTCCTTTGTATATTATTTTTTATAAAACAAACTTACGCCATTGCATATCGTTTTAGCGTTACGGTTAATGTTTGCTAGAATGTTTGGATTCTTTCTTTTATGAACTTTTTTTGAAGAGTTGATTGAAAATATTTTCAATTATGACGTCATAATTGATGTTTGTCGATTGTCAGACAGCAGCGTGGAACAGTTTTCAGATTGTGACAATAAAATTTATTGTGGATCTTTCAAACTTACATTTTATCGTATGTGACTCTCCGTTAAAGCAAGTTTGGCCATTCCTGGTATAAATTATTATGGTCTCTATAAATCAATCAGACAAACTGTTTGAGCGATAGATTAAGTCCGAGTTAGAATAGTGAAGCTGCTTACCCAGCATGTCGTAAGAGGCGACTCTTGGGTATCCACCAATGGCAGTCCGCCTTGTTGGTGGTGGGACTACCAGTCGGCAGTTTGCATCCACGACTGGTTCGAAATGGGCTACCACTTTTCCCCTGGCCTAATTCAATTAGGTTGATGGCGTGAACTTGGATTGCTGTTCGCGCCATACCTCCATCCCAAGGAAGAGGAGGGGTAAACCAACAACAACAACAACAACAACAACATAGATTAAGTCACGTACTTAATAATACACAATGAGATAAGACCAAGATTCTGTTGCGCGACACTACACTTCATGTTGTTGTTGTGATTGCCCCTCCTCTTCCTAGGGATGGAAGTACGACACGACCGGCAATTCAGGTTCATGCCGTCAACCTAATTGAAATTAGGCGAGGGGAAAGATGGAAGCCCATTTCGAACCAATCTTGAGTGACTGGTTGCCCCACCGCCAACAAGGCGGATTGCCACTGGTGGGTACCCAAAAGTCGCCATTTATGACATGATGGGTAAGCAACTCCACAATTGTAACCCGGTGAAGTACGGGTAGGCCACCTGTTTGTCACATAAAGGTGGAGGCGTCCCGTTGAGTGCCTTGCCCAAGGACACAACAAGCAAAGCTTGCCGGCTTGTTCTCCACACTATCTCTTTATTATGCTGAGCGCCAAGCAGGGAAGCTGTGAATACCACTTTTTAAAGTCTTTTGGTATGACTCGACTTAGGGCATGAACCCCAGGTCTACCGACTACGAAGCGGACGCTCTCACCACTACGCCATAGCGCCGGTTGCACTGTATTTCATCGCAACCAACATTGTCTGACGTACATCTTTAATGATCAATATTCACCGCCAACAACCATTTAAGAAAATCAGGACTACATGTGGGAAATTTCAATTTTGCTCTGGCACTTTGAGTGCTTGAGAATGCCAATATTTTGTCAAGAAAGATATTATTTTATATAAAACAGAAATTTTTGAAAAATATACGTTAACGGTAGCACAACTTGTAGTTGGTAATACCGTTTTAACTAACCTTGAATTTTAATTTACATGTTTCAAAACATCCTTATCGTTCAGACAATGGTGCTAAGCACAAAGCTGTTGTCTAGACTTGCATCGCCGTTTCTACGTTTTGACACTACTGATATCACTTGCTGGTGTTACATCTAACAAATCTACTTTTGTTTTAGACTTCATCAAGCATAGAAATTGTCGCAAAGTGCCTCTACCGACAACAATGAGGCCATCAACGCATAAACGTAGGGTAGCTGAAAATAAAGAAGTATCCCTGAAATATAACTAACTTCTACCATTCTTCAATTTCTCTCTCAAGTTTTCAAATAATATATAAAGATGTACTATATACAGGGTGGGCCGTAAGTCGCGCACCAAGAAATTACGTGGAGTGTGATGTGAAACAATGTAAAATTAATGGGGTAGAATATCTTTTCCTTTCTTTTGATGTATAATAAATGTTCTTTCAAAGAGTAATTTACCATTGTTTGAAAGTATCAGTCATTATATCTGTCAAATTTAATTATAATTAAAGTTTTTTTAGGTATAATTTGCATTTAAAATTTTTTTTCTTTTATTTTCAGATATGCCTTTAACAATAAACGAGCGAGTTGAGTTAGTATTTATGATCATTTTGAGCATTTGTGATTGCATCAGCGTGTATATCCTTTGCCTAAACATGATGAGCCTGTGAGTACACCGTGCAACTAAAGGAAGGGCCTAACTTTTCAGGAAACTAAATAAGATAGTTCGACCATGAATAACTTAAATGGACAGCTATGACCAAAAGCATGGTATTGTTATCGGTATTTCTCCATTTTTCTAATCAATTTTGTATCCAATGAGTTTCACTACACGGCTTTGACTTATACCTACAACTGATTTTAAGCTAAATCACCTGCCAGCGTGATAGGGATTGCATCATTGGATGTACAGACAACCTCGTCAGCAAATCTTTGTGTGAATGAGCCACCACAATGGGATGCACTCCAGATTGGCGGAGAGTGAACGCCAAGAGCACTTGTTCAGCACTAGGAAAACTGCTCAACAAAATCACCACGAAAACATTTCTTTGCGATCTACAACAAAGTTCTGCAATTACAAACTGGATTTATGTGAACAACTGCTGCTTATCCAGGGTTGATTGCACAAAAAAGAAAAGAACAATGTAATGTTTTGCCGTTGGTTTATTAATAACAATAAAATTCTAAGACATTCTCGCTCGCGATGACTTAACCATGACATCAATAAATCTGGATTACTTATCTATAAGGAAATCGCTTCTACCTTACTCAAAACAGTTCAAGATTACATGTTGAAATCGATTTTCTGTAGCTGTAACTCTTAACTATTAAAATTTTACTGCTGTACAAAGTTTTGAAAATTCTTATCAGGATGTTACTCCCCCAACAATATTCAAGGGGAGATTATCCCTCCAATAATTTTGAGGAAGGACGTTATTTTTATTGATCGACCTGCAACGATAAGATAAGATCTTTCTACGATTATCACGAGTAAGACTTTTTTCTGAAAATCAACTCGCTAAGGAGAGCCTTTTTGACAAATTTACCAATAAAGACATGTTTTGGAGTTGGGGGTCTTACATATCGCCTCGGATAAATCATTAATGTTCTTCCCCACTATTTTTTATGGATTTAAGCCTAAACTTCCCGTCACTTTTTGCTAATTGACTGATATTCTGTTTCAGGTAAAAAAAGTGCTTGATTGGATCTAGTTTCACTTGTTAATATTCCGTAGCCCCTCGATAAAGAGAACAACATAAAGTCTTCCTTCAGCAGTGCGTCGTCACTCAATTCAGTAGAGATTGTGTTTATGTTTCCTGGCGTCAAAAAGTGACAAAAAAGAAAACAAATTTTTAGTAGTTTACCTCTCAATCTCTTCAGTAGCGCAATCTGTAAATGAAATTAACAATCTCTAAACATTGTTGACCTTACCCGGACTAGACTATTTTAAAGATCTCGAGTTTAAAGAAGAGCAGATTTTCTCGCGTTTTGCAAGTTAATTTTTATTAATCTAGACTCTAGACTCTAGAGCTTGCAAAAAAAGCTGCTTGACGCGCATGTTACGCATAAGGTTTTGATTCTCTCTCAATAACAGTATTTTAAATTTAATGCAACGTAATGTATTGCTCGAACAATCTGTCTGACTGCAACTTTACTGAGACCTTGATAATTAAATTCCAATATCTAACCTATCAGCGGTGGGTAGGTTCGCATCACTTCTTTTTCAAAACAACGACAAACATATTCACAATTATTGAACTTAACCTCAACTGCACTACCTACTACAATCATTGTTGGCTCCACTTGGCCTTTACTGCTTCCAACAACAAACAATTATTTGTCAAATAAATTATCGCAAATACACATTAACGAGAGCCCAATATATTTCTCTTCCTTTCCGAAGATTTTCGGTCATATAGAGTTTAGTATGTACTCTATATCAGGGGTCGACCTCACCCTGCATCTTGGTAGACCTCACGCTATAGTAGCACCGATGTTTTAAAATCGTTCGGCTGCATCTGAAAGTCTTCCATATCCATCCATTCAAATGCAGGTAAGTTCAGGTCTTCGCTGTTCTCGGGCTTCATGAAAAAAGAAAACAATGAACCAAAATACTGAAAATCTTGAAATGTATTGCAAAATTGAGAAGTTAGATCCCTCATGTACATATCAATTTCAACTGCATTAACTTGGTCATTCACCAAGAGAGCCATCTGGTGTTAAAAGTAGCGAAAAGTTTTAATTTGGTGTCCCTTGTATGGACATCCAGTTTAGATACAAATCCTTTCCATAACTCAAAAAGACACATCACTTTTTGTCCTGTCTCTTGCAGACGAAGATTAAGCTCGTTGAGATGCGTGGTAATATCCGCAAGAAACATCAATTTTACAAGCCACTTTTTATCTTCCAGTTCCGGGTAGAGCTTTCTTTGTCCTATTAAAAAGATCCTTATCTCGACTAGACATTCGACAAACCTCACGAAAACCTTATCGACACTTAATCATCTGAAACTGCAAAGCAGAGGCACATTATGTTACGCACTTTTCTTCTTCTAGCAAAGATCGAAACCGAAACTGTCTGTGTGTTGTAGCAGAGCGTGCGACAAGGAAACTCACTATTTTCGTTACGATTGACATTACGTCATAAGGAGCTGAATTTGAAATCTTCGCACAGAGATTTTCTTGATGAATAATACAGTGCAGCTCCATAACAGGGTTCCCGATCTTTTGCTCAACAAAAGTAACAAATCCACGATGTTGTCCCATCATAGCAGGTGGACCGTCTGTAATAACTGAGAATATCTTCTTTATATCAATCCCTCTTTCCTCAAAGTTCTTGGTAAAGGTGTTAAGTATATCTTTTCCTTTGATAGTGCCCAGAGGGGGGGACTAGCGGCGCTAAAATTAGCGGCCGTTGTTAACGCCACTAATGTTGCGTTAGCGTTCGCTTTAGCGCCGCTATTGTTTTCGTGAACTAGCGGCAACAGTAGCGGGCGCTATTATTTTTGGAAAATAGCGCTAGCGGAAGATGCGCTAGTTTTTCGAAAATTTGTTGCGCTAGCGCTAAATTGGTCCCTTGTTAAAATAAGAATATATCGTTTCACGTGGGCAGAATGTTTCGCTCTAGTGCTTTCTAAGCCCTCAACATGGGTTTGAAGTTTAGAGCAGCGCAGCAGTCCTTTCATTTATGAAGTTTGTTTCAGTAGGAAGTTGGCAACAGCGGGCTGAGGTTATTTTTTTGCCAGTCGTTGTACTTCCGAGTTGGAAAGTAACCTCAGACAAAAAGTATTGCATAAAATGTAGAGTAGCGTAGGCATAAAATAACACTGAGCTACTGGACTTAAGTTTAAAAATTTATTTTACATTTTTAGTGCGGTTTTTGTATGCTTATCAGTACATAGCTCTTAATCACTACCAGTATAACATGGTGCGGAACTGCGAATACAGAATGAATGGTGTGCTACAAAAAAGTCAGTTTGAACTAGCAGCAGGCCAACAGATTTTGTATATGATAGGTCAATGAAACAAATTCCCCAGTTAGCTACTGCCAGTCTTCCATATTTAGCTGCAAGTTATGCTGCTGCATAACTATTGCTTGAACTTGTTACCGACAGTGACAGCATCCTAAATCTCGCACTACCAAGACACAACAGATGTGCAGCCCATACTTTAAACCTAATTGCAACGGCTGACGCAAACAAGGCTTTGTCTTGCACTTCCTCTAAAAAAACTTTCAGATCAGCTTTTGCAAAAGCCTAGGAGCTGTGGAACAAACAGTCGAGGTAAATCATTACCGGCGCGATGGTGTAGTGGAGAGAGCGTCCGCTTCGCAGTGGGTAGACCTGGGATTCATTTCCTAAGTCGACTCATACCAAAAGCCTTTAAAAAATAATAATCGGTCTTATCGAACTCTATCCCCTAAAGGCCAATTCTGAATTATACACATTGAATTAAGCAAAATATAACTGAACAGCATTTGATAACACACACGACAAATACATGTACAATCTACATCAGTTCTTCACTCGATAGTCAGCAGCAACATTGTTCTTTACTGGTATATCTTGCACAGAGCATGGCCTGTAATTGTTTTTTTATTTAGTGTCACGAATAAGTAAATTTGCGTTGAAAGAATAGTTTTTATATAAGTATAGTTGCTGTAATCTGTTGTTTTATTTTGCAGTGATGATTTTATTTGTGAATCTGAATTGTCTGAAGCCCTAAACTGTTCTCGAAAAAAGACCTTTTTTCTTTCGCATTTATTAATAGATTTGTAACTCACACACCTTTTCTGACGCACAATGGTTGAGTACGTGATCAGTTCCAGTGTATTCTAGTGATTCTTGCTTCTTCTCGAAGATTTTTTTTATTATTACCGATTACATAATTTATTAACGCTGTTTTTCCTGTGTCACGTGATGTTCTACCAATTTCTAGATCGTTTTCCAGTCATATATATATTTAAGGCGGTGAGGTTATTTTTATTCATTTAGAGACTGTAATTTAGAGTGTAGTTCAGTAGAGGTAGTAGAGTGTAATAAAAAGACGTTGTTCTGTGGTGATTTTTGTCATAGGAATCAAGCGATTATTTCGGTGGTTTTAGTTTTGGTTAGTCTCTGATATTTATATATTAAAGTGCTTTTGTTTCTGTATTTAACAAGCGAAGGAATTCGAACTTATAAAGTGGTTTGTGAATATATTTGTTCTGTTCGTGATCGAGAAGTGTGTGGGTTAAAGTATCTTAGTGGAAGCCAATCTTTTCCTAAGCTGTTAAGTTGCAACCAAACTTAATTATTCGAGCGATACTAAACGTCGCCTCAATTTTAAAACGTAAATTAAAATTAAAATAGAGTCAAAAAATTTCTGCTAAAACGCGACATTTAGCTTTGTTGTGAAAGTAATGTTTCCAAGCATCTGATTTTGTTTGATCACCAACGTCTTGAAACTGAATGTCTGCCACGTTTGTTTTTGTCTTGAAGTAATGTCTAAACTTTTTGTTTAATTCATCTTGACTAAAAAAAAACAATATTTGAAAGGACATTACCTGCCTTACTAATCATTCAAAAAAACACGTAAGAGTTGTTGCTACAATGTGATCTTTTTAAATGCTTGAGAAGGTTACTGTCTCTAAAAAAAAAAAAACCCTTTTGACTAGCATATACAGAAGTTTTGAAATAAAAAAACAGAAAACATTTATTTACATAACAAACTGTACAAAAGCCCCGTCGATACGCTCCGCTGATCAGCAAGACAGCAAAAATGCATGGAGTACATTCACGATCCTACAGCACCAAACGTAAACTATTTTTCCAAATACGGGGAAATACGTACTGCGCACCCAGTGCGTAGTTTCTAATGACGTAATTCTACGTGAGAAAATGTTTATCATCAAATGTCAAAATCCGGGTTTTCAGAATTTCAAACCTGGGTTTTGGGTAGTTATAGAAATCAATATTAAATAGTAACATTAAACAATCTGGGTTGGAAACACTGCCTAACAATAAGCAAGAATATCTTATTGATATTGGTTTTAGCATTAAATCTAAGTACTTATTTATTTTCGGAAGCCGATAAAAGGTGTTACCAACTGATCTGATAATCCATTGATTTTCAAAAACGGTTAAAGATGTTCAGGAGGTCGTTTTACAAGAGTAACAAACACACTGCACAGTATCTAGCTGTACCTGATATGCAGTGGCGTAGCTACACCAACTGCCACCCTTGGATTGTAGAACGAAATGCCGCCACCTTCACATCATCATTACCTGATTAGTAAGCACCTTGATAAATGAAAGTTCTTTCCAATGTGAAAAACACGAACTCAGGAGGTACAATTTATATACTCATTATTGATATTCAAATTAGTGTTTCTAATTTACTTTTTTTTATTCTCAGAGTTTACTTTACAAAAATCTTGGTAAGTTTATTTTTTATTTATTCAAAAATCAGCTGGTCGAGTTTTCAATGAAATAAACTCTGAAATTTTATCAACCAAAACATTACGTTCAAATAGACAGGATTGATAACGCAGACAACATGCTTTCCCGTAATATACCTTTAAATATCATTTTCTAAAAAGCTTCTCGTTATTTTTGAAAAACATCTCTTGCCACTTGCACCAGAAACAATAACAGTGAATTAAAGCTTAAACCATAAGCAGGCTCTGAATTGCAGTGTTGTGTCACATACATCACATTTTGTTAACCACTGTGCAATATTCAGCTCTGTAGCATCGCTCGGAAATGTGTTGCCGCTTTTTTGTACTATCTAATTGCAAAACCCAATTTCTACTCATAACTTAAAATAATCGATACCATCCGCATAGATATTCTTAAATTTGCTCGTATCTCTCTCAATGCCACCGCTTCGCAACAATGCGCGGAGCATTAAAAAGTTGAATGTTTCATTTGGCTTTATTTTCTCAGCAGCAAATAAGATTACGTCTGTATGTTCGCTGGGCATTTTTTTCTTTTATTAGACACGTCGCTCTTTAATCAGATTTTCCAGCTCTTCACAAATGTCAGTGGATCGCTTAACCAGCGCATTTCGTGTACTGGTTGAAAATGGTATAAATGCTTTTATCTGGAGGGAACCATTCTCCTGTAGCAAATCTTTATCGTAGTAAATATTTTTTACACATCATAAGAATTTCTCGAAATTTCCTTCCACAAATGTAAAAAAAATGAAAAAAGGTATATTGCATTGAACATGCCATGAACCTCGCGTATCAATATATTTTATTTAATCACAAAGCTCGTTTAAAGCTTCCCTACATCATTCATATCTTGATGAAGAGATATCAAGGCTTCGTAATGTGCCTTCCATCTTTTATCAGTAGCCTTTTTGCGATATTTTGCACATTCATGCTTAAGTAGGGCCTCTCATTTGCGAATAGAAGCCTAAAAAGTAATACATATGCCCCTTTGCGCCACAGCAAAATTTTTTTGAAAAGCTTTTACGATTCCATTGCGTAAACGCCTGCAAGGTTAAGCGAGTGATATCCAGTTGAGACAAATAATCCTTTTCATATTGATCTTCTTTAATCTTAGTTTTACTTCAGAGTGGATTCCTGCTTTTGAGGAAGGTTGTCATTCGATTGACCTCTACACAGCATTACGTCAAAACCGTTTTCATAAAGGTCATTGAAAACAGATTTAACGATTTCTTTGGTTTCTCCCAAGCGAGGAAAAGATATTCAATTCAGTAGAGATTCCTTTATTAGTATCTCACTGTAGTGAACTTTCACGTATCTAACAGTAAGAGCTAACTGCAAAGAGAACACTGCATTTTACCATAAAGTTAGGTTTGCCAGCATTCTATCAAAGACTTCATAGAGTAAGCAGTATTTAACAAAAAACTTCAAGCATATTTTGCCACCCCAACGATCCTCTCGCCCCTGGATATATTCACAAAATCCAATGGGTAGCTATGGCAATACTGCAACGTGCTTCTGTTTGCATTGGGAAAGTGATGTAACAAGGTAGCTTTATCATTGATTGTATCAAACTTTATAAAGTGCTTTTTGTTCAGGAATCAAACTCCACTCCATTGAAGATGCGACAATTTTGGTAAACTATCAAGAATTAAAATAATAAATACAAGTATCAAAATCTGTCGCATAGTATTTATTGTAAAAAAAATCGATTTCGACTCAAATGAGACATGACCAGTGGTTTATAAGTAGTCTTGTTGAAGCTTTTTTATCAAATTATAATTAGTTCCAAATAAGCCTGTGGTTGAGCAAGCATTTCAAAATTTTGTTTACTGTTTGACTCTTGGGGTCTCAACAACCGGTAGACCGTTGGGGTTCTCTATCAGACTACCACATAAAAGTGGAACAATCTCGTTATGTGTCTGAACCAAGAGCCCAGCAAGCCAACTTGCCGGCTTTTTCACCTAACCATCTCTTTCGTGCTGAACATCAAGCAAGGAAGCTGTTAATATCGACAAAAATTTTTAGTTTTTACTTCACAAGGAAATTAAAACTAAGCCTACTCTAAAGACCCCTGCTCTAATCACAACCCAACCGCGCAAATCATGTACGCCACAGTCAAGCTGTCTAATTGTTTTGAAGCTTTCCTTCCGCCCGTTCTTACGACTGCTTCATCGAAATGATTTCCTTTTCTTAGCGATATCAATATCACCAAGGTGGAGTGGCCAACCGCATCATCAATGCTTTCTTGTTCTTGCCAATTTCTCTTTTTCTTTCTAATACGTTTCTGCCTCCCCTATGAGGCAACTTTTTTACCGTGTTCTGCTATAAGCAAGTTCTTCGTTTACCCTCTTCTTTTCTGATTTGAAGATAGACAAGAAACAAAATAAAACCTGAGTTTAGCAGAAATTCCTGGAAAAACTTTTCTACCACACCCATTCATTTTTTCTGTTCATCCAGGAACTGCTGCTTGGCTGATTCTCTTCTCACAAAAAAATCCTCGTTTTTTAGAGTGGAGCTTACTCTTTCTACTCCCCGTTTTCACTCTTACCTATCTCTTTTTCCCCAAAGTGCTGGTCTTGCTCGCCTTGGATTCCTTCTGGATACGTAACGATCTCATGATTTGGACTGACTGCTCCGTTTCTAACTGTTTCGACAAAAGAAATTCAATTGTCAATGCCAACTGTTCGCACTGCAATGCCAAAGTCACCCTTCCCAAATCGGCAGGTTCAGTTTGCTTCAGTATTTTTGCTGATCTCGGCAGCACCAACAAGTTTGCAAAATTTCTTCTTTCTCAGTTTCTCGCTCTGTTCTTTTTATACCTTTCTCTCCTTCGTCATTTATTTGCTTCCGCACTCATTGGCATACGGTATCTGGCTAGAACTTTCCTCCCTCTTCTCTTCAATTTTTTCCAAGCTGCAAAAGGTCAGTGGTTGTTTGTTTCTTCCGGCCAATAACTTTAAATAACAAATGATAGCAGATCAAAAGTCAAGCAAATTTATTTTTCTATTTTTTGCTTGTTTTGAAGCTGAAATTAAGTTATTTTTTTCTTTCGCTCACCTTAATTACTTCTTTGGGATTAGTTGCTTTACAGAAGCAGGATAAGCAGTGCTTTCCCTATTATGCCACAGAAACATTTTTTTGCTAAAAACATTACGTGCTATATGATCAAAGTTTTGATCTACCTTGCCATGTTAGTTTCTTGGTCATTTAGAAGCCCGAACTTGAGATTCTGTATGCTGTCACTCAGTGATGAGCTTTGGTTTCTTTTATCCACTCCTATTTGGTGAATGACGTTTCTTAGGCAGGAGCTGTTTTCACAGTGATTCAAATTCAAATTATTTTGAGCGTTTTTCCCGAAGCTATATAAAAAATAAACTCGATATGATTATCACAAAAATAATTGAAAAAGTTTCATGAAATGTGAAGCCCAAGATAAATCAAAAGGTCTCAATAATAAGTCACATACTAATCATCCATTTTTAAAACTTTTTTTCGATTTTTCTCCGGTTGCAATCGGATACCATATGTATTTTACAAACATGCTCTGAAATTTTACAAATCGCTTACGTGAAGAGATATAAATTGCTTGAATTTATTTTTATTATTTTGATGACGTTGATGAGAAACTTCTTTTCCTTCAAAAGATCAGGACCATCTTGTTCGTGATTGTTTTCCATCAAAAATATAACTTTTGGTGGATTCTTTTCAAAGCAGTTTTCTAGTTTCCATTCTTCACCATGGAAATCAACCCATAAAGAGTTTCCATCAAAATCGGATGTAGACAGTGGTGAAGATGTTACAGCTGTATCATGCACCATGACTACACATTGCAGCGAAATCAAAAAGATACAAAAATTGTAGAAATAGCCTATAACCATACTGCTCATGCTACAACCTCATTGAAATTTTGCACAGTATGTTATGCAAAAAAATTATAATGATCTGTAAAAAAAGTAAATGCCGAGATCAAACACAATATTTTGCATAGTGAGTTTGCACATAGACGATCGATTAGCAGAGAAGACTAGCAAAAAGAGCTAATGAGAAGTTCATAATCTGAGATGCTTCTCCAAAAATGAAAAGATCTTGCCCGTACAAAGGAGAAGCAGAGAAGAAATATAATTTTATGATGTATTGAAAATTAAAAATTCTGTGTCGTTCTTGTGGATCGCCTGCAACAAAAATTCAAAGATTTTTTTATCAGCCAAGCAAGATTGAAAACACAGTAAAAATTTTCTTCACAATTTGTTGCCAAAACAACAGTTACAAGTTATCTCAACAAAAAAATCCCACAATCATACAGAAACATAACCAAACGGTGAAGTGACGTCATCCAATCTTCTACTGTTTATTAATAAACGAGATTATTCGATAAGAAGAACTTCATTCCCGAGAATTTTGTTTCTTTTTGAACCGACCACAAACATTGCAATGTTTTTATTATCTTTATAGCGAGATATATGTTTTGCAGGTTGTAATTTTTGCTTACTGCAAGTCGCAAACTGACTTTTTTTGACGACCTTTTATTTGACAAAAGTGTTGAATCTATCAACACATCCATAATTAAAATGTATAAGCAATAATTTTATCAGTTTGTTTTGCGCAACCGCCCTTGCTGAGTTCAAGTTATTTCGAGTCAAGATAACATCAGTGCATGGCGGTCACATATGACCTTCTGCTAAGATAATCAGAGATTTGTTTTGAGCCAGAAAATTTTTATGAGAAAATGACCTAAAATCCCTTCCTGATATCAAACTCAATTAAAAACGTGTTTTCTATTTAGTATTTACAGACAGAGCTAGGCTTATCGAGATTACTTCGCGATATCGCGTAAACCTATGGATTTGTTGACAAAAATATTTTTTTCAGTTTAGACCTAGGTTTATTTTGGCCCAAGTATGCAACGAAGTATGCAACGAAGAAAAAAACCCGCATAGTATGCAACGAAGTAAAACACATCACGTTGCTATCAAACGACAAATTTTTTGCATCAAATATCAAATTGCAATCTAAAATATACATTATATTTAAAATACAAGATTCCACTTCATTCGTAGCATTAAAGAGCAATTTAGAAGATTGCTCTAACTAGGTCTTAAACCCGCAACTTTCTATAATGGTTGAGGTAATAATAGCCTACTACTGGTTTTTTAAAAGATGAACATACTAAGCCAACAATCGTTTCCGTTTAATGTTGAAAATAATGTATTGTACCGTACCCCATATAAAAAAATTTGTAATAAACAAAGTGTATGAAAAACAAAATTGATTGGAGTGCTGCGTAATGTATATTTGATTCCACGCGGAATGAATCGCGATGGTTGCAACCACTACAAAACTGAGGCCGGGTAATAAATCGCTCGCAAAGCTTGTCTGACTGCAAACTCTGCTATGACCTTGTTATTTCGCTAGAAAATATCTAATCTATCTACTGTAGATTAACTCCACTTCTCGTTCGAAAAACATAAAATGGGCTATATTTGTAAACAAATTCAAACCTCTACTACACTACGTAATACCTCTTGCTCTAAAGTCAATGCTAGAACCAAGAATTGAAACTTATTAATAAACTTGGACAATGACCTTACATTTTGGGAAATATAAATCCGTCAATGGGTCGCTTAAAAAGTTCTTTTGTGAAGTGGTGTCGAAAACCAAAACAATTTTAGAGGCCTTGATGTACACAAACCTCTCTATATTTTATTTCGCTTCTCTCTCTATCTAAAATTTAGCCAGTTCATTTTGGCATTACATTCCAAAACAGATTATTTTCATTTTGCTACCAATATAAATTGCTTGATAAATATATGTGAATTGGTCTTGTTATGATGTCATGTAATCAAAGTTTGTCTGTATTAAAAGTTTTAAGTATTTGAAAGATATAATTTAAATCTTAAATATTTAAATTCCTGTATTTAAAAGACATAAGGGAAGTGGCTCTTTTGACGTCGACAGTATTTTACCCTTCAAGACTATTTTCCCGTCACCATTCACGCGTGTTTATATTGCCATAATTACGATGAATTTGCAAGTGATGCTGTGGCGCGTGGATAGTGCACCTGCCTTGAAATACAGTACAATGGTTTTGGGTTGGAATCTTGGATGGAGTGCACTTGGAGAAAAGCAATCTGCACTGAAGGGGGTGTCCTCGTATGTGAATTTACGGGCTAGTGTACACTGGGAAGGGGAGTATACAGAGTTGGGGAGCGCAGCATTTTTTAATTGATTATTAAAACAGACCAATCAGAAACGATTAAAAGTCACATGTTCAATACATCATTAAGATTGACCAATCACAAATAATTTACGGCAAAATAATCTCCAAAGGCAAAATACCGTTGACAGCAAAATAGCCAGTGCCTGATTCAAAGATTTGTCGCAACATATGATTAAAAGTTTGTCTGTATAAGATCTCCTTTGCGCTCTTGCCAGGATCAGAACCCTCGTACCTAGCCAGGGACTTGAGATCAGAAATGCAGGGTACCAAGTATGAAAATAGATTTACCACTTCTTAGAATATTTATGTGAAAGTAAAAACGATTGCTGCTGGGACGCCCAGCCCCCTTCGGCTACGTCACTTTCCCAAAAAGTCTTTGACCAAAAGCTGGCCTTGCTCAGATTCAATTTCTGTTTGAAGTACAGTTGGTTTTGGAACGGGAAGTGGCTATGTCTTAAAGCTATTAATATATAACAATTGTATGTTATTGTTATTACATCTGCTTCTTAGATAAACTAATATTATTTGTGCCGTCGATTATCGCCAGAGCTCGGAGG
This sequence comes from Trididemnum clinides, assembly GCA_963675345.1. NCBI lineage: Eukaryota > Metazoa > Chordata > Ascidiacea > Aplousobranchia > Didemnidae > Trididemnum > Trididemnum clinides. Next base: position 29,011,667 of record OY776305.1, on the reverse strand, counting down.
GGTTGCTGAAAGTTATTGAAGATTGTGAAAACAGATAAGTATAGTGAGGAGGTGGGATGGGCTTATCAGAGGTGAGATTGCGCCTGCTTTCAATCGGGCGCTTAAGTGTTGTCCTGGTGCTTGGCGGTCCGTGTGCTTTAGGCTTACTGTTAACTTCTTGTTTTTAATGAAGCCTCAATTGCCATAAATCAATTAATTCGAGCTTAATCAACCAGTTAGAACACCAGGTGTCTGCAGGGGAATCTAGAAGTAATGCAAATGACGCGGAATCAGGCATATTTACGGGGGATATTGGACGATACTCCCAAAACGATACGGTATAAATAGCAAAAATATTAAAAAAAAAGTCTTATTAAAAAAAAGTCTTCGGTTCAAAAGAGGTGAAATTGTTGCTTTGAAAACATTGGTATGCAAAAAATGGTTTTTATGTCTATTTCGAGACCAAATTGGGTAAAACCCGTGGTTTCAAAAAGTTGACCTCTAAAAAATCCTTCAACTCTATAAAATATTTCTCGCCCTCTCAAATTTGCTCTTAAAAACACTAGTGCATAAAACTTATCCAGCAGGCAGGCTGTCACAGTGAGTTGTTGGAAGCTTACTGACATCTTCCCGCAGGAATTAACCTCATTACAAAGCATTTCGGAAGTGTCCTCTCATATAAAACTCAAAATCATATTACTGAAGATCTGTATCATTCAGCGTACTGCATGTATACTTCGGTCACTAACCACAAAACAACTTCACCGATCACGCCGACTTTAAGATGATGATTTTCGCCTAGAGCATTTTGCTTCTGAAGAAAGTCTGATTGCTTGATTTTCACGCATGCGCTTAGCTTGTTATTTTTTTGACACGACCGTGAGAATGTGCTGCTAGGCTTTGACAACTCGAATGCTGTAGTGGCAACAATGCTTGCCGAGTTTCATACATTGCAGGTATTTCACGGCTGGCGGCAATTTATTGCTGGATAATTCTGCAATAATCGATAAAACTAGTTGCTGCTCCTCACTGACCTTTGCAGCTTGTTCCATCAAAACAAACTCTATTAGATTATATGACGTTAGTAGTCGCGATAAAATGACGAGGAATGCCTGAGGTCATCTTTTATGTGCTTGCTAACACTCTGGCGTTATTTGATTATTTCTAAGTGACCAGGCAAAGCCAAAGTCAATGTCAGTGATTATGATGTTTTGCTTCTTCCATTATCACTTTTGTTAACTAGATCTAGAGAGAAACGGCGCTTAAAGTTCGTAAAGCTGATAAATTATATTTGGAAATTCGTATCTTTTCGGTTTTTGAAAACACTTTTGAAAACAAGTCAACTCCTCTCCGGATCCAACCCCTACACACGATTTTGTTCATCATCTATCTCTCGTTTTCCCAACAAGTTGGTGCCGGAGCAAGTATTTACTTCATTGGAGATTAACGTGAGTTTCTTCTAGGCTTTCTGTTCAACAATAGCGGCAGGCGTGAATTGCTCGCCTAGTTAGTGACTGGACGAGTTATCCACACCTGCTTCGGGATCTCCAAATTCCCACCTCCCATTCATTTCTTTGGTGGCAGAAAAAACAATTTGATCAATTTTGATTCTCGTCTAAATCATGTTGTTGTTGTTGTTGGTTTACCCCTCCTCTTCCTTGGGATGGAGGTTTGGGGCGAACAGCAATCCAGGTTCACGCCATCAACCTAATTGAATTAGGCCAGGGGAAAAGTGGCAGTCCATTTCGAACCAGTCGTGGATGCAAACTGCCGACTGGTAGCCCCACCACCAACAAGGCGGACTGCGATTGGTGGGTACCTAAAAGTCGCCTCTTACGACATGCTGGGTGAACAGCTTCACTATTCTAACCCGGTGAAGCACGGATCGTCTAAATCATCGGGTCGTGCGTTGGCTATTTAGTCCAGTGAAACTTATCCGCGGCCCAGTTAAGTTGTGTGTGTGTGTGTGTGTTTACCCCTTCTCTTCCTTGCGATGGAGGTACGGCATGAACGGTAATTCAGGTTCATGCCGTCAACCTAATTGATATTAGGCGAGGGGAAGATGGCAGCCCATTTCGAACCAGTCTTGAGGGACTGGTAGCCCCACCACCAACAAGGCGGACTGCCACTGGTGGGTACCCAAGAGTCGTTTGACATGCTGGGTAAGCAACTCCACAATTATAATCCGGTGAAGTACGGGTAGGGCCATCTGTCTGCCACATAAAGGCGGAGGCGTCCCGTTGAGTGCCTTGCCCAAGGACACAACAAGCAAGCTTGCCGGCTTGTTCTCCACACTATCTCTTTATTATGCTGAGCGCCAAGCAGGGAAGCTGTGAATATCATTTTTTAAAGTCTTTTGGTATGACTCGACTTAGGGAATGAACCCCAGGTCTACCGACTACAATGTGGACGCTCTAACCACTGCACCATCGCGCTGGTCACCCAGTTAAGTTCGTTATCATAAGTTAGACAATAATGGCAAGTCTTACGATCGATTACGAGCAAATAATTGTTTCGTAAAAAAATAAAAGCTCATGCGATGCGAATCGACTGAAGCAGATCATTCTATTCAAAAACTTCCAGTGTGGTGTCGTCGTTCACAATAGTTTTTGCTCAAGCCAACTTTTCCAACAGTAGCAGCAAAAGATTGAGATTCTAGTTCATCCAGATAATATCATTTTGATGGTTAGCACTTTTAAATTTGCTGTTGCGATTAGTTCAATCATTTTCTCTGCAGCTGGCAAAATCAAAAATATTAATTGCGGCTTGAAGAAGTTTTTGTTGCCCAAGGGTGAAAATGAGGCGGGAAATCGAGCAAATTTTTGTATTCAACACAAGCCTACAACTTTCCGCATGCTACTAGGTAGCCTACATATATTACATCTAACCTTAACAAAAAATTTTTAAAAACTAACCAAAAGATCGAAAGCAAAATGAATTTCTTCGCATATCCAGCCGGCTCTACTCGCGTCGCCCGATGGTCTCCGTCACTGACGTCTGGATAGGAATTATCAGTGCAGCCGGCTTCATCAAAGCAATTGTTGTGAGAAGAGTGATAAATAGCAAACCTTTTCTTACGGACAACACCAATATTCAGAGATACGGAACTTCTCAGGGAAATAGGGAAAAAATTTTAGCTAACTTACTGAAATTGTCGGAACACGGAAATGTATTGCTTAACTTAAGATAATCATTCATTTTTAACCGAATGGGTGGTTGAATAGGTAATGTAGTTCCTGGTCCTGGCATAATCGCGTGTATTGCTAGCGCGTGTGTAGCTCGATCTTAGGTCATAATCGCAGCTAGAGAAAGTGCAAACTAACTCAAAGTCAAGCACTTACACTTAAGTTGTTACAGTAGATTAGGTTATGATTTACATGTCATCTACCAGGTTGGTATTTCAACTTGACGTTGCATTATTAACAAACAGGATTTTTGACCTGCCGCTATGTTGATTCTATTAGATATCCATCTTCTCTCACAGGCAACATATCAGTTGATGCGTTTCGAAATAACAGTAAACAAAAGCTTTACGCGCAGCTTGCTGCCTGCTAGTTTATTCACCTTTTTCACTCTAATCGTCCCAGGCACATTAATGCCATCATAAAGCGAGTTTAAAGGGTTCAAGAAAAAATGCATACTTGAAGTGCTTTTGCAAAAAATCGCTTGTTGCATCGTTAACTCAACTTAAATTAATGAGAAATTAATTATCAAAAGCACTTTGTTAATCTTTCTCAAAAGTGCTTTTAATCGCGTTACCAGTGGTTTTTGAGAAAATACAGAGAACAAATTGTGCAATCAAGCGTTAGCTGTGTCGTTCTCTTAGACCCGAGAAGGATGAAATTTTTGTAAGCTGGGAGCTGGGTTTCATTTGAGGAAAAATGGTTCTCCTCTGTCCAGAAATGCAAATTAAAAAAATATCTTTGATCATAAGATCATCATGACGTCACGAATCTCCTTATCATACTCATTTCAGCGAGGTGATCAATAGCGCCAAGTATGATATTAGTACGCCTAGTAGTTTTTGAGTAGTTAAGGCACATACACACAACCCACAGCACACCCCCCACCCCCCCCCCCCCCACAAACAACTATTCAGAAAGAACTGTGCTTTACAGATTGATTGTACAGTAGTTAACTAAAAGATTTACAATATATGAACCACGCAACAGCATTGATAATGACGTAATGATAGCTGACTAAACGTTTTCAGAAGTATAAACTGAAGGGTAACACCATAGATAATGGCATTACTGCGTTGTACAACCGCAGACAATCTAGCAAAATAAGTCTCTTGTTTGAAAAAAGACGAGAAAAAGGGTGGCAAAGGAGTACGACCCTAGTGAACAACTGACGCACACCACGTGTGTCGAACAAAATGACAGCACAAACAGGGATAAATGCAACCTATTGAAAACAAAACATCTTCCCGGCATTTGCTCCACTCAAGTTTTGCATTTTTGGAAAACTTATTGCATTTTCTGTGCGATCTCTAAGTGCTGTGAAGATTATTACGGTAATTGCTTTTGTGTAACAGAATGCCAATGAACTCGAAAATATTAACGCCCATTCCAAAATTTGAAAAAGTAATCAAATAGAAACGACTGATGAAGTCGAAAATAAAGCAATTTTCTCCGCATTTGTTCTACTCAAGTTTTGCAATATTGAAAAGCTTTGCAAATTTTCTATCTGCTCTCTAAGCCTCATAAAGACCAATGGTTGCTTTCATAAAACAAAACGCCAGTGAGCTTAAGCAAAATATTACAGCGTCTCTTCAAAATTTAAAAAGTAATCGAAAAAAAGACCGCTGAAATTTTATGGAAATTGAAATTTTGTTAAAATGTCTGCATGTAAAAGATCTGCAAAAGAATAGCTTTTTACATTTGTTTAGTCTTACTTTTTTAGCACTTGCAAAGGTGTTAACCCGAGCACTCTACGTATCTCACCGGCCTGAGCTTAAGGTTTTCATTGCTTGCTCGCACAGTTCATTGTTAATTTGATAGCGATCAAATCGCCGCGTGAGGATGGGCTGTTTCAAGCGGAATAATCTTGAATTGGTGATCTCGTTTAAGGCTCGGTCGCGAAAGATTAAACCAATGGTTGTGGTCGGCAACAATTAAAAGGTTGTTTCATCCTTGAGTAAAATATTTGGTTTGTTCGAGGCCCCAGGCCACCACTATTAGCTCTCCTTCAATTCCGGCGTATCTTTGTTGCGCGGTTGACAGAAATCGTGATCCTGCAACAGTAATCTTCCTTCCACCGTTATAGCAATCAGGTAAATCTGTGACACTATAGATCAATTCTTCTGGTGAAGGAAGTATCTTAAGCCTTGCTTCAGTTATGATTGGTGTAAGGCAGGTACGCTTGGTGGGATCAAAGATTGCCACTCCTTGCTTAGTTTTTGCGATAATGTCAGGTTTGGATTGCACGAGCAAACGATTAAGCTTGTCGTTTAATTAAAATTTCTGTTTGGGACTAGCAAAGAGTTTAAGCGGAGCCATAATATCGTATAGCTGGGCGTAGTTGAAGCCTTAATTAACAAGGTGGAAACAACTACTAACATCTATTGTAGATAGGAAAACCAGCAAAGTCAACGAACTTGTTGGCAAATTGAAACTTGTTTGGATTTAATACCATTCCAGCTCTACCAAGTTTTGTCAGAAGATCAATCACCCGCCCCCAATGTTTTCGAAGTCAGAGTCGTTGAAGATGATGTCATCGACGCAGCATTCTTTATGCGAAAAAACCTGATAAAATAGTTTTGAAGCGTCAATTGTAGTTGGCACCAGAGAACAAAAATCCTTGAGGAGCGCAAGCATATCGCCGTCTACCACAAGGAGCAATAAAAGTGGTGAGGAAACGATTGAATGAGTGAAGTGACACGCTGTGGTAGCTGTTCTAGGCATCAACAATCAGTGTTGTACGTGTTAACAAATTCAATTGATGTCGTCAGCGTTAGCACGAACCGCTTAAAAAGTTAACGTCGTCATCAGTGGCGCAAACAACAAGAAGAGGCCTTCCGTTGCCGTTTATGTTAAGTAGCACGAATTTACTCCGTGGTTAGAAAAGGTCGTCGTCGTTTCTTTTGATTTTATTTACAAATGCTTTCTTTTTCTAGTCTTTTAGTCAGACTGGGCTGCCACGACGGGTAGACTGCATGGCCCTACCACCTATTTACAACTTTAAGAGATGGAATCCTATTAAGTGACTTTCCCAAGGAAACAACAAGCAAATTAGTTTTCTGGCTTGTTCCAAACTGTCCCTTTTATTGCTTAGCGTCAAAACAGAGGAAGCTATGTATTCCAATCTTTGAATCTTTGGTTTGTCCCGACTCCGAATCGAACCTGAATCTACCTTTCCTGAGGCAGACGTTCTATCTAGTTTAATATAAAAAGGTTTTAAACTTTATTTCAATTTAACCTTTAGATTTTATTTCCTTGCAAAAACACAAGCATTTCAAAATGTTTATCTGTGAGCCTGGTTCGTTTTGGGCGCATTATGTCTTTCCCGAGAGAAAATATGCGTTCAACCGCTGCACTTGATGGTATCGACGTGTTATATTTTATGAACAGTTCACGAAATCTTTTGTTCGGAAAAGGATCTGGGATCCAAAAATTTGTTGACAGCTGATCACTTGTGAACTTTGCTACCATTTCCTTAATGATAACGCTTTTGTTGGAATAGGAAACACAGTTTTTGAAACAAATGGTTTTCTGCTGATTCCGAAGAATCATCACTCCTCACACCATCGTTGTTTTCCTCCTCTTCTGTAATTTCCATATTCTCCGCAATGTGAGTGACTGGCGGACACCTTCCTCACACACGCCAATAAGCCATTCAAGCCACCGCGACAACCGGTAATTCCGGTGCTTCGCACTGGCTACAATGCATTCCTTAGTTGTGAAGAAACTGTTGAACCTGCAGAAAACACAGGAACATTTTAGTTTATTCTTCAGACAATGTTGGCTATGAAATGTCTTGTAATTCTGCACCAAGCTCTGCAGAAACTGTCCAATCATTTTGAGTTTTGCTTTGCCCTTTATTGTTACCTATTTTTCAATCCGAACATCATCCACTCAATTGGTGAATTGCAGTAAACCAAGCAATTGCTCTGCGCCTTTGTTCTGATACAGTGAAAACTGCTTGCTTTAGTAGATCACAAAAGTCCCATGTAGGCTTTTTCTTCGCCTTGCAGCATGTCCAGACCGGCAGCAATGGGATCCTTACCATCTTTGCATTCCACTAGGAAAGTTAAAATATCTAAAATATAGCTACATTCTAATGACTGATGTAGACAAAAAGATAAGTTATATATCAGATAACAGAAACTTATCTGTTGAAGATTTTAAGTAAAACGGGTAGCTTTTGAACTCTGAAAGCAAAATTTATAAACAGAATCTGTAACTTGGCAGAATATAAAGGTGAAATCTAGCATTACGTGCAACAGCGTCAATCTGTAGTTATAAAGTAGAATAACTCACTCGAAGTAAAACAACGAGTTTGAAGTTCTCGGCATGCGTTTTGAAAACCGCTTTTTTTTTGATCGCATACTCTTAACAAGTTCACGACAAGCTTTGTATACGGAATTCCATCTTGTAGCGTTTGTTATAGCCAAAAGTCTCGCAACGTGCTGGCGAATGGTGTCCAATGCTTGAGAGCTTCTGAAAACAAATTTTTACCAACCTATATGTTTGAACACTTTAGAAATTTCCTGACGGTTATCATTGTCAACGTGGCCGAGAGGATTGGAGCTCGTTTTAACGACGAATGTGCGCTTTCGTTTCAACTCCCACCCAGGACACCGCGTTGTTGAGCCCTTGGATGAGGCACTTTACGGCGCTATCACTGCTCGGTAGCTTCGAACAAGCAGCAAATTCAACGAAAGACAGGATGATAAGTAAAGTGGTACCTCGGAAATGGCAACTCCCAAGCCAGTGGGGACATTCCGTCCAAAGGATAGCGATACAATTCGCTTTCTCGTAAATGGAGGATATACATGGGCAATCAAAATAATTCAAGAATTAATTCTTCTTAAATGCATTTTTCATTAGGAGTAGGCTTACCATACGTCCCGTTTTAGCCGGGACAGTCCCGGTTTTCAAGGCTTTGTCCCGGTCAGTTGATGTAAAGTCCAGTTTTTTTGCATGCAGTCAGCTAGCATGGCCAGACTTACCATGCGTCCCAATTTAAACGTCCATCCTGGTAAGCAAAAAAGCTTTGAAAACGAAGTCTAGCCCGATGATAATTTGCACCGGAAGTGACACAATAGCGGCAGTAATACCGGTGTTGACCTTTTTTTTGGAAAACACCTCCGTTAAGGGTAAAATTCAACTCTTTTCATTGGTTATCAATAAATTCTACCGGAATTGGAGGTGTTCTGCAAAAAAAAGGTCAACATCTGATCTGCCACCGCGAAGTGTGTCCGCACTTTACCTGGACAGCTACAGCAAAACCCTCTGATCAGGCCTGTTGTTTTGGAGCGTCCCGTTTTTCAATCACCAAAATATGGTAAGCCTAATTAGGGATGTATATCTAATATCAACCTAACGAACCTATCTGAATATCTACAACCTCGTATTACTAATATTAATATAAACCTGCTCTGCTTGTTCCACAAAGACACAGCTTTTCCAAAGGCAGGCCTATTTGCCTTTTTGTAATTGATCTCACTGAAAGTTCTCTTTGCATCGAAAGTAGTCACCAAATTCAAGCTGTGTGTAGCACATCTCCAGCTCTTGGGAAAATTATTTTTTCCATCCTTCTCGCTTCCAAGAAAAGCAGTCCAGTCGCTAACCTCAACCTGGTCGGCCGGATGATTAATTTCATTGGCTGCTCCCAATTCAAGTGTCGTTGGCGCTGAAAAATGAAAAATGTACATGTACATACTGAAAAATGTCGATGACGCTTAAAAAAAGTGTCAGTAGTGCGGAAAAATGTACAAGTGTCGATGGCGCTGAAAAATGTACATGAAAAAGAAAATCAATTACAATAATTTACTCTATTAATAAACAAATCTACGCATAGTTTTACAGTATACTAGCCGGCTTTGCCGGCGTCGCCCGCCAGAGGCCCTCCATCAGTAATGTCCAGGTTCAGTATTTCGGTTCAACTGGCCAAGCCGGCTTCGCCCATCCTGCTCTTGTGTGAGCAGTAGCGAAAAGTTAATGAATTTTATGCACTTTCACAATTCTTCTACACGAAATGGTGATCATCATATTCTCTTAATCATCACTGGCAATGCTCACAAAGAATCTTGCCACAAATTATTGTTAATACTTGTGAGGGAGTAGGGATTGTACATAATCAAAACTGATTGTAGCGGCAAAATGGTGGTTGCTTTCACAATTAAAGAAAAAAAATTTAATGGCAAGCCTATTTTGCCAATTGGTGTTGCCCCTTTCTTATTTATATTTGTGGTATTAAGTTCCTAATTTGGCTGCGCTATTGGTCTTGTTTCTGACATAGCGACAAAAGCGGCTATTGTTCTCTCTATATTCAGTTTTACAAATTGATATGCCTATAGTTTTATGTTGATTTTTTCTTAAACTTGGGATTTTGTTACAATGATGTAGAGTATAGACAAAAATACCACAACAGGCAGCATATCAGCATAAGAAAAAATCCTTGCTTTATAGTATATATGACGGCGTCACTCGCAAAGACCCCGTCACTAACGTAGGGATTGAGAGTAAGGGTTCAACCGGCCAAGCCGGCTTTACCTATTAGGTTCTTGTGTGAAGAGTTACCAAATGTTTATGTGTTTTCTGCACATAAGGTGTTCACGACTTTTTGTGCTTCTTTTCCTAATAGAATATCTCATTTTAAGATCCTGGCTATGTCTTAGGTCAATGTGCTCTGTCCATTGCTGATAAGAACCCAAGGAGCCTTGCGTTTCTCATAGTTTGGAAGTAGGATTACATTTCTGATATTAAGCTATTCTAAAGCAAACGGGCAAAAATGTCTTTCGTGTGGTGCGAATTGACACAATGACGCTGTTTTCTTTTGATTTTCCCCTGAAACTTTCTTAAGTCCTCGCTGGCTACGCATTATGTAGCATGTTCTTTTCTCCCTCCTTGACGTGCCCTGTGGAGTTTAAAGTGTCCTTGCTTTTCTTCAAATGTTTGGTTTGACCCCGGTAGCTCTATAAAGCTATTATAAAGCAAAATACCAATAATATGTTCCATGTGATGCGATTTAACACAGTGACGTTAATTTTAATTTCGCCTCAAACTTTCTTAAGTCCCTGCTGGCTACGCATGATTTATATTTGTTTTTCCTTGCTTAGATATGCTCATAGAAGTTAAATAAGTTGTTGCTTTTCTCAAATTTTTAGGTTTGATTCCGGTAGCTCTATAAAGGCAAAATAGGAAAAATGTTTCTCCTAAGTATGGTGCGATTTAACCCTGGCAGACCACACAATCACTCGTGCCGATTTAGAACGTATTAATTAATGCAGCTACGCCAGCTTAACCGTACAAACATTTGTTAGAGCAACAACAAAATGTTTTAGTAAATATAAGCCATACGTTAGTACGCTCTTTTCAAACAAAAACATTTTCTCTTAATCCAGTGTTACAGATTGATCCTGTTGTTGTTTAATTTTGATCTTTTCTTAAATTTGAGATTTTATGACATTTCACTTTGCCCCTAATCCAGACCTCCCTACTTTTAAATAAAAATTAGTGTTTTGCCCCGATAGGCCTATCCTTGCAATTACAAATATTAGTAATGTGCTTTACCATTTATGTTTGCTATCAAAATGATAATGAATAATTTTGCTGCCTGTTGCTGTTTTGACTACATAGTGGCTGGCATTGTGATATCATTTAACATTATATCTCACAATGCGTTTTGAGCCAATATTATTAGGACCGCTACTTACCACTTTTTCGTCACTGTAGGCGAATTAGTATGAAATAACGTATCTGACTGCGTGCATGCAGTATACCACTCAAAGAGTTTATAGTAAACGAGATCTATTTGAAACCCTTACCTCTATGAACATAGCACGTGATCACCATAACCGTATCATACATTGATTTATTGAGTTACAAAGGCAATCTACGCGCTTTATATGCATGTTCATACGAGTGAAGTGGTTATTTCACAGTGTAATAGTATTGCAAATAATGAAAAGCCCCCCCCACAAGGGACAGGCCCTGCTGATGAGTCCAAAAGGACAAAACGCGTCCAGGGATGGTCTCGTCAAATTGTGGGGGGGGGGGGCTTTTCATTATTTGCAATACTATTACACTGTGAAATAACCACTTCACTCGTATGAACATGCATATAAAGCGCGTAGATTGCCTTTGTAACTCAATAAATCAATGTATGATACGGTTATGGTGATCACGTGCTATGTTCATAGAGGTAAGGGTTTCAAATAGATCTCGTTTACTATAAACTCTTTGAGTGGTATACTGCATCTTCGATACGGATGGGATCCCCGTACCAAAGTGATAGCATGCGCTGCGCGTGTGATGTGTGCGAAGGAATTTGTAATAGATTGATACTAAATTTTTCATATTATTGCAAATATGGGATTTTGGTTTTTGATCATGACGGGACAGGCCCTGCTGATGAGTCCAAAAGGACGAAACGCGTCCAGGGATGGTCTCGTCAAATTGTGGGGGGAGGGGGCTTTTCATTATTTGCAATACTATTACACTGTGAAATAACCACTTCACTCGTATGGACATGCATATAAAGCGCGTAGATTGCCTTTGTAACTCAATAAATCAATGACTGCGTGCATGTTCCTTGGCCCTGGCATAAACGATGCCATGCAAAGAGTAAACTAACTCGAAATGAAGCATTCACAGTTCAGTTATAGCAGTAGCGGGAGCCCCCATTAATAATGTCGAGGTTAAGAACATCAAATCAGCTGGCTGCTGCGACAGCTTTGCCCAATGGCAAAGGAAATTGCTTCAACATTTAGATCATATGTAGCTCGACACTTACATTTTGTTGCAAACCATAAGAAAGGACCATCTTTACCTCATCGTTTTTTTCTTGGGTGATCATCAAGTGTTTTGCTTGAAGTAGGATACATATTAAAACTTGTAGACTGAGTCTTTTGAATAATTTGATGGATAATGCCAAAGATCCATGTTATCAAGATTTTGGGTTGTCGCATAAGTTCGTTCGCTTTTTGTTATTGAGATGTTTATGTGTGCTTATCATTTTTTATGACACTTCTTACGTAAATATTCACATTATACTAATCATTTATGCATTTTCAAATTTGTTGTCAACCGATTTTGTCTATTCGATAACATTATTCCATTCCCTTTCAGATGGAGTGCCAAGTTGAAAAAAAACTTCATTTCCGACATTTACTTCTTTTTCATTTCAATGGACAGGAAAATGCATCTGAGGCAGCCAGGAATATTTGCAAAGTATATGGAAAAGAAGCGATAACAGAGCGAACTGCACAGAAATGGTTTCAGAAGTTTCGCGAAGGCATTTTCAACCTGGACGATGCACCTCGCTCAGGACGACCATCCGACTTCGACGAAGAGACCTTAAATCTGTTGATTCACGAAGATCCTCGTCAGTCCACAAGAGATCTCGAGCAAGCGACTGGGTATGATCATGCAACAGTTGCTAGACATCTACGGCAGATGGGAAAGGTACAAAAACTCGGCGCATGGGTTCCTCATGCCCTTACAGACAGCCAAAAATTATGTATTAAAGTAACATGTTCCATAAATACGAACGAACTTATGCGACAACCCAATAGAATAGACAAAATGTACCAAAGGACTTAAGTTTTTCTAGAAATTGCAATTTTGTGAACTGCGGGCACTAAAATTTTATGTGTTTTCAACCGGTAGACTACATTTCATAAACATTTGGAGACTTCAGTTTTTGATGGATCTTTTTGAAAACGTCGACAGACAATGGTTGTGAGGAAAAGTAGTCAAAATGCACCAAAGAACTAACTTTGTCTAACAATTGCAAGTTTGTTACCTCTAGTAGGATAATTGTACAACAAAAAATAAAACATCATGTATGGCAACCAAGTTTTCATCAGCCATTATAAACTAATCCTTAGCCTCAAGTAATTGGAGTCACATATTGCAAAAAAGGAAATTTCCTAAGCTTTCAAAGGACAGTAGTTGTTAGTACTTTATTATAACGTTTTTGTATTAAAGTCACCTGTTTTTACTGAGCTTACCACTTTTGGGAGGGGTAAAAAGTTACACCATAGGTATCAAAGTTCAATTTTTTCAGTATAAAAACTAATATTAATTGTACATATTATACACTATAGGACTCGCCTTGAAATAACCTTTAATTTGTTGAATAAAGTTTAAAAATCATTTGAGAAATAAGGTCACAAATCAGTTTTATAATAAACTAATTTTGCAAACAGGTTGCAATTTTTGAAAACATCTTGATATTCTGACCTGCGGTAGCGAACATTTGTGTTAATCGCACGAGACATATGATGACGCCATAGAGCCAGTTTAAGCGTGCAAGCGAAATAGAGAAGAAAAAATGTATAGATGGCTTAAAGTGCTTAAATAAAAAAAGTAATCGTAGCATAATCAAATAAACATTAATTGTTGTAAAGTTGTTTTTGTCAAAGGCAGCTTATTGATATCTCCCAAAAGAGCGTTTAATCGCGTTTCTGCGATGAGTACTTTCTGAGAAAGAAAAAAAAAACAGATTGTGCAATGAATCGTTGATTGTGACGTCATTTTAGACCCCAAACAAATGAAAGTTTCTGAAATGTGGTAAGTCGGAAGCTGGTTTTCGTTTGAGCAAAAAGCGGTTGTCCTCTGTCAAGTAAGGCAATTTCTAAAAAAATTATTTTGGATTATGACGTCACCAATACCCTTATGACACTAACCACGGGGTAGTGATCAATCGTGCCAAGTTTGATGCTAGTACCTCTAGCGGTTTCAGAGGAGTTAAAACAGACACACAAACAGACAGAATTGCGCTTTATATATTAAATTGTTTCAACATCAATATAGCAATATATAAACGAAGTAGTAAACCTACTTGAAAGCTTTGACAAAATTACGGCATCGCCTGTAGTTGTGCTCAGAGACGTAGCAGCCGCCCCCCAGACCCCCCAATTGGGGGGGGCCAGGCCAACTTTGGGGGCCCAAGTTAGTCTGAAATTGCTTTTTGGCTACGTGACTATTTTCAGTTCAGCAGACTTGTTTACAATCGATTTAAACTGTAGGAAGAAATTGGCTTGTGACATCATAAGTGAATGCGACGTCATTTTATCTCGCAGAATCTAGAATATTTCGATTGATTTTCTGGTAGCATCTTGAATATTCGATTGACGTAACAATGCCGTTGTTACGCAACAATCATAGAATGGTCTGGAATTCTGTTTGGCTATAAATACCGGGACAATCAGAGACGTAGCAGCCGCCCCCCAAACCCCCCAATTGGGGGGGGCCCAGGCCAACTTTGGGGGTCCAAGTTAGTCTGAAATTGCTTTTTGGCTACGTGACTATTTCAGTTCAGCAGACTTGTTTACAACCGATTTAAACTGTAGGAAGAAATTGGCTTGTGACATCATAAGTGAATGCGACGTCATTTTATCTCGCAGAATCTAGAATATTTCTATTGATTTTCTGGTAGAATCTTGAATGTTCGATTGACGTAACAATGCCGTTGTTACGCAACAATCATAGAATGGTCTGGAATTCTGTTTAGCTATAAATACTGGGACAATATATATACACTGCAGAGTGCAGATAAAGTATTTTATTGACATTGTATAGAATGAAACGTTCAAAAAGTGGTGCTCAAAAGAGAAAAGAAGCAGCCACTGCTCGAGATGCTGTAGCGAAATTGCCCAAGATAACAGATTTTTTCAAGATTACTGAGCAGACTAGACCTGGCACTTGTACCGAGAGGGATGAAGAAAACTATAGTGTACAAGAAAAAGAAGACTATGACGATCAGCATCAAAGTGATTGTGAATTTCCAGAAAATGTAAGTTGTGATTTACCTGCCAATACGCAACCTTCAATATCAAAAATATCTGAATCTCGACTTACCCCTATCCCTGATGACCCATGTAAATGGCCTGAAAGTATTTCTGATGCTCAACGATGTGATATAGTAAAGCGTGGACCACATCAACTAATAATGAATTTTCCATATAATAACACAACTCCAAGGCGACGTTTTTCCTCCAACCATTATAAACGTGTGTTACCTAATGGTGAAAGTGTTTCACGGTCGTGGCTAGTTTATTCTGGGGAATCAGATCAAGTTTTTTGCTTTTGTTGTAAGCTATTTGGAAAAACACTAAGCCCCTTTTGTAGTGGTATAAATACATGGGAGGGTTTTTCGAAAAAACTGAAAGACCATGAAAACGGCATTTCCCACCAAGAATGCTGCAGTCAATGGATGTTGCTAGCTGAAGGGATAAGAAATTCATCCACTATCGACAAACGCGAGATGAATATTTTTTTCAATGAAAGACGTTTTTGAAGAAATGTTTTAGAGAGACTTATCGACATTGCCTTGTTTCTATCGGAAAGGAATCTTGCTTTTAGAGGATCTGAAGAAGTCTTAGGATCTCCTCACAATGGAAATTTTCTGGGTATATTTGAGCTTTTGGCAAGAAGAGATCCGATCCTAAAAAGAGCTTCAAGACAGAATCAAGAATAAAAACACTAAAGATCACTATTTGAATCCTACCATACAAATGAACTAATTGAATTGCTAGCGACAGAAGTTGAAAAAGAAAATTTACAGCAATTGAAATTGGCAAAATATTTTTCTATGATTTTGGACTGCACTCCAGATATGTCAAATCATGAACAAATGTCTGTCATTCTCCGTTATGTACTATGTAATGAAGAAGCTGCTGTTGTTAAAGAAACATTTTTTGGCTACTTGAGAATAAGTGACAGTACTGGGAAAGGCTTGTTGGACGCTTTCTTAGAAAAAGCGACCGAACTGCAACTCGAATTGTCTGATTGTCGAGGTCAGTCATATGATAATGGTGCTAACATGAAAGGAAAACATTCTGGGGTCCAAGCAAGAATGCTAGACATCAATCCCAAAGCTGTTTACGTGCCCTGTGCAAACCATACCCTTAACTTAGTTGTTGTTGACAGTGCTAATTCATCGACGGAAGCATTGACATTTTTTGGAGTACTTACAAGGTTGTATGTGCTGTTTTCTTCCTCTGCTCAGCGTTGGGAAATTTTGAAGAAACATGTGGAGCTGTCCATAAAGTCACAATCTGATACTCGTTGAGAAAGCAGAATTAAATGCATCAAACCTCTTCGATACAATTTAAAAGAGGTGTTGCTGGCACTGAAAGACTTGGAAGCCATTTCCATAGAAAGAAAAGATGGAAGAGCTGCCTCAGAAACAAAATCGTTGATAGCTCATTTATCAAAATGGAGTTTTCTTTTGTCGGTGTTTATTTGGTATGATGTCCTATTCCAAGTCAATAAAGCAAGCAAGATTCTTCAATCGTATGGAGTCTCCCTTCATACAATGGAAACGGAAATCCAGGCAACTGAAAAGTTTTTGCAAAACTATCGCACAACGGGTTATGACAGTGCCGCAACATCTGCTGTTGAAATAGCACAGGAATTGGATATTGACCCTTCTTTTCCTCCGTCAAGAAGTGGAAAGAAAAGAAGATTGTTTGATTACCAAGGTGAAGAGGAACAACGAGCTACTCCTGAACTGAAATTTAAAAGCAGCTTTTTCTATCCATTAGTAGACCAGGCTATTATGTCAATAAAGGAGCGCTTTAATTTGTTACGTGAGGTTTCTTCCGCCTTTTCGTTTTTGTACACACGAGACAAACTTTTGCTTGTGCAACAAGAAAATACTCTTCTTACTTGCTGTAAAGAGTTCCAAAAAAAGTTCGGTGACATTGATTCTGATGAAATGAGCGCTGAGCTACAGCGGTTTGTTTTAATTTTACAAAAAAAACGCAATCTCAATACGGCTCAAGACTTTCTGAACTATCTTCTAAAGACTCATTTATTTGAATTGTATCCGAATGTGTACATCGCACTTCGAATCTTACTAACTTGCCCCGTGACTGTTGCCAGCGCTGAAAGAAGCTTCAGCAAATTGAAACTGATCAAAACTTTTAAAGCCATGTTGTCAATCGAAAATGACTGCGCCCGATCTCTTGATTATGACAATGTCATAACAGCATTTGCGAACAAAAAGGTTCGCTCCAGACTATTTAAATGATACTGTGTTTTTATAACTTTTTCATGTTTTTCAGTGTCATTGCTTTCGTTTCGCAGTGTCTGCATAAATGTCCTACTGAACTCTGGCATCGGTGCCGAATTTTTTATGACTTGCACCTTCGGTATCGGCATGCTTTATTCTGACATTAGCCTGTTTACTTATCTATTAGGTTGTCCGGAAAATAATGGCCAATTTTAGAGAAAAAGAATTTATTAATCAAATAGGTGACACTAGACATTGAAATTAGTCAAAGTATGATCCTTGAACAGCCATGCATCTTTGCCATCTATCAACAAGATCATTTATGCCTCGTTGATAAAAATCCTTTGGCTTAGATGCTAAGAAATCTTTGAAAAAAGATTCAACCTCTGCATTAGATCTGAAAGTTTTGTTGCTTAAAAAAGCGGCTAAATGCTTGAAAAGATGGTAGTCCGTGGGTGAAAGATCTGGAGAATAAGGAGGATGTGGTAAAGTTTCGTATCCCAAGTCTGTGAGTTTCTGCAGTGTCATTCTCGCAACATGAGGCCGCGCATTATCGTGGAGCAGGATTGGACCACGCCTATTCACTAATGCAGGCCTTGTTATTGTTACCCAGCTTGAACTCATGCAGGAAAAGTAATCTTAAGTCTTCTTTTCTCATATTCAAAATTAAGGTTCATTCGCTCATAAAACGTTTTCTGAAAGAAAAAAGTAAGAAATTATTAAAGAGCACATATAAATCAATAATCATGTTGATGTTTACCTGAAATATAATAAAAATTCTATGATAAATTCAATTTCAAAACAGTCTTCCTGAAATGGCCATTATTTTCCGGTCAACCTAATACAAATTGTGGTGTATTTTCTTAATGCAGCTTTTCAATTTTACACCTCTAAAGTGATATGACCTGTGCGCAGGGGCTCTTGCGCTTACTTTGGGGGGGGGGGGCCCGAAGTTGGAGTGCTACGGGACTGGTTGTGCTAATGACTGTTGAAAGGCACATCCTGCATGATCTTAGCCAACGTATCACATGTGTGCTTGCCCACTAAGCGCTGGCAAGAAAGCACACTTTTGAGTCGTTTCTAGGTTTTCAGGTCAATCCGAGCGCTGTCATTCCAAAGTAAGACCTGCAAAAATGCTGTACGATTGTCACTTACCTTTCTTCAGTAATCTTTTTCGCTACGCCTTAAAAATAGTGCCGTTCTCACTCATTTTAGATATCGGCATAAAAACTTATACAAGTTTCGTAATTTGCAATACTTAAACTTTTGAAAGAAATAGCACCGTAAAAGCAAACCGAGGCTTATACAGCAGACAAATTAAACCAAGCTAAAGACTTACAATCGCTTGCATTATCCTAGTGATAGGCCACTTATAATCATTGTGAGAACACACCATGACTCACCCCTTTATACCAGGGATCCCAGTAAGATTTTTTGAATTGCCCAAGAATTTGCCAAAAAAATCCCAAGAAAGTGGAAAAATTCCCTAGCTAATTAAATCAAGTAAAAATAACCAAATTTTTGTTTATATATAAAGGATAAATAATCTATGGCACATACATTGCCGTGCCAAGCAACTAGCAAGACCAGTGTTGCATATTCTGCTAAAAAACCGCTATATCGGTTAACAAGCTTGTGATAGTATTACTATAAATTTCTTTCCAAATTACCGTCATAAACTTGTTAGTCGACCTAGCAGGTTTTTGATAGTTAAACTAACAATAAAGTGGTCACTTATACGTGATTTTACTTAAAATCCCAAGATTTTGACCTTTTTGGGAGCTACTTCCCAAGATCCCAAGGGTAAAGCTGGAATCCCAAGATCTTGGGAAAAATCCCAAGCACTGGGACCCCTGCTCTGTACACTGCTCCACAAACTTATAAAGGCAATCTCTAACGCAGCACTATTTTCTCACGATTCAACCACTTTGCTAGTTATGAAATAGTCTCAAAATAACGCGTGGAAATTTATGCCCTTCTAGTTTTTGCTAATGTTACATAAAAGTAATAGCATCATCTCGAGTGTACCTGTCATGAGATGAAGAGATGATGAAATATTATTACACAACTAAGTGAAATAATAGTCAAGCAAGCACCAATCGCCCGGAGTGCTATTGTGATGCAACAGGCAATTGGTAAAGTGCATCACAAAACCACAATAACAGCGACAACAACCGGAACAAATTATGATGAAAGAGAAGTCAAAAGCATATTTTCTGAAAAAAATAACGCTTTCGGCTAACGCTAGAGTTTATCAAAATAAGTCTCGCCGCCATAGCATCCGTCGTTAAGTTCTGGAAAAATTGTCGCCGCTAGCGTTACCGCGAGCAAAAAGTTAACGTCATTAATATGATGGCGCAAAGGTAGAACAGTGTCAGTAACACTCTTCCAATTATCGCCCAGTACCCGTCAAGCTAGCTTAAACAGTAATTCCGTCGCAAAAGATTCACGCTCGCAAGGCTGACTCAGCAGCAACACATCCACCGTACGGCGACGTTTATTATCTGTTTTCCTTGTAACTACCAAGCGGTGACATCATTCAAAGGGCTCCCCATTAGATACGGTTTCAATAATTCTCAGATCTTCATCCCGTAAAAGGTCAGCGTAAACTTTCTGCTTCCAAAGCAACAGGACCAGCATAGCTTTGTGGCCTGCTTTAATTAGATTTAGCTTCTGGGTCAATGTTAATCTCAAATGGAGGGCAGGCCATGCTTTGCAAAGAAGGTGTGGGCATGTAGCCTATTGAATGTGGATAGTGCATATCGTGCAAAAAGCGATTCTTTTACTTTCCCATCGTTTTGATGTTGGGATGGAAATGGTAGCGCAATAGGCTGCAGTGCTTTGGGAGCAGGATTTGTCGCCAATTGAGCTCGAGAAAAAGCAACTCTAGCTCGGGGCACTGGAAGTTGTTATTCCCAACAGGCAGCATACGCTACAAATCTGGATCAGTATCATGTGAGGGTTTGTGGTGACAGACAACCGAAAATCATAAGCCACAATATTTTAGTCAAGCATAGTGTCGTGAAACAAATAAAAGGTGACAATGGAATTGCTATCATAAATCAGTGCTTTACATACTTAAACGTCACTGATACGCGACTGACCCGAAACAATAGCAAAAAATGTAGCCTACCAACTATGCAAATAGACGAGCAATTGGCAGTAGATAAGTTATGCACAACTAGGAGTAAAAAAACACTCAAATTAAAATCAGCTTGTTGGAATGTGTGTGCGGACCAAACATTGATTGGACCTTTCGTGTCTCTAATTGTCTCGACGTCCGTCGTCATGGAACTAAGGATGGGCGAAGTCAACTGCAATACTAATGGCCACTGTAGAGTGGTTGCACATGCGCTTTCACTCAGTCTTTGAAGATGTGGTGATCGATGGCTGGTTTGTTCTTCAATACGATGTGTTGTTAGGTGCTTGAGTTGTGAGCTTCTAGTGCTGAAACTTTGGGAAAAAAGGTCAGAGCTATTTGTCTACAGTGCCATAATTACAGCAGAGAAGGTATTTTAAATTTTTGCAACGGCGGTTGTGGTAGCAGGTTAGGCAGAGCGAGTGCAGTTGCCTATTCCAGCCGCAAGCTCCTGGAATGAAGACGAAGAACAATCTGGGTATTGAGATAATTTTGAGCGATCTACTAATTACGACAAAGTGGACCTCAAATGGGGAGCGTATTTGGCTATGTTTGGTTGTGTTTTTGACGCTTGAAGACTGAAATCGCAACTACCGGTGAAAAACAAGCTGCTTAAGCTTTGCCTCAAACTTTTGATGAGAACGCCCAGAAAGATTAGCCTCCTACCTGTCTCATTTGAAGCAACCCAATTCTGATTTTGCCGAGGGCAACGTCAAACTTCTTCATTGCAGCTATCATTTCCGCCCATGGTTTGTCCGTAATCGTGGGTCTGATTTACACAGATTGCCGCTGAGAGTTTCTCTCGGGCAATGAAGTAATGGGATTGCTGGTAATGCATTGTAAACGTCCCATTGGCGTATGAAAAAATTCCAATCTTTAAGACTAAGAACCATCTCTACGCCTGGCCTGTCTAGTTTAGGTCCACTGCCAAAGGGTGCTAAAATATTTACGGGATTTGAAGGCGAAGTGGTATGCCTTTGCAATCTGGTGCAGGTAATTAACTCGGATGAATCCGATGTTTCCAAGTTCCTGGAAGTCGCAGAGAATGACGACTACCATTGGAGTAATGATATCGTAAGTGCATGAAGAATGCACTTTTCTTTGAAAGTGTAACTGTTATAGGACATTACTCTAAAAGATGCTTTATTAATAATTTTTCAAACGAAAGGCGTAGAATGAACATTGGTTTTAGTTTTTGTCATAACGAAAGCATATAGAATACACTAAGCATGGTATCGTAATAGTAGGCCTACATTCTTTCACTTGTCAAGATAAATTTTCTCAACTACTAGCAGCATTTATCTATTGAGCTCAGTGGCTAAATTTAGATTGAAAATTAGGGTGCCGAGATAAAATTTCCACTCACAACCCCAACGACAATTTTCTCCACGTTGCTGATTCCGATTGGCCTAGAAGGCTAGCATTCAGTACTGTTACGAAACTACTTGAAACCCATGACATGAACCACAACTTGTCAAGTGTCACCATTAATAGTAGGCTTATTATATTTATCTTTGGAGCTTGGTTAATGTTGATATGCCCAAACTCACGCAAACCAAACCTTTACGTTTGGTATTGATACAGGCAGACGAAATTACCTGTAGTTTTTTATAAACTTATATAAAAATAAGCATGAAAACTCGCAACGTTTGCTTCTTAGACTAAATGATTGCTCGCTGTTTTACTGTGCTTTTACGCCTATTTTTGGTAAACTACTGATGCATATAGGATTGTTTTTAGAATAAGGGAAGTCAATTAAAAAAAGAAACAAATCGTTAAAAGTCTCCCCTAGCCTTATTTTGATTAAGTTTACGGAGTGAATTTGGTTTGCCGTTCAGGCCGAAAAGGAAATGAAACTTCCAAATTACCTCACTCACTCAAAATAGCAGTCATGCATTACAAAGTTACCAGTTATCTAAAAAAATTTAAAAAGTCTTTCAATATAAAGCCAACACTACAAAAGATAGGATTTTCAAAAGGCTGGAGAAACCAGATTGCAAGAAAAATACCAAACGATCAAAAAAAATTGAGATCTAGCCTTATACAGTGTAAATTGGTAACAATCAAGATAAATCCAGCTACCTTTGTTAACGGAGACAACACGATTTAAAAAATTTGGATCTTACAATTAACAACTTTCAGCTCAGCTCAAGAGACAATTTAACAACTCTCAGCTCAAGAGATATGTAAGAAAAAAGACGGCAAGTTCGCTTGTTGCTCCCTTGTATAAGACCCTCAACGTGTTATCTTCAACTTCATGGTAGACTGTGATTGTTGTGTGAAAAGGCATTGGGCTTGCAAATTTTTCCAAAAAAGTAAAAGCCTGACACAAAATTTTACCAAAACAAGAATTACAGGCTTAAATGGAAATTATGCTGAGACGTCCATGGAAAAATCAAAACGAAGCCCTACAGCGTCGCGACGCACAGTTCGGGAGTTACTGGGATAATTTGCAGAGTAAATGGTAGTACAGTCAACTTCGGATATAAGAGATCCGCTGGGACCAGCTCAATCAGTCTCTTATAACCGACTTGTTAGTTTATATTGAAAATCATTTGGGACCGTTTGCGCAGTCCCTTATAAGCGAAAATCCCTTATATCTGAATCTCTTATATCCGAAGTTGACTGTATCAGCTTAGTACCTGTATGCATGGTAAAAGAATTATTACTTCATACTACACATAACTAAGTTAAGCTGCGACTTGCCAGAAAAAACTGCAAAGCCGACTCCGATAACCTAGTTGTGAACCAGTCTACTTGTAGTTGTGACTAAGTCTTGCAAAGTACGAGCTCACACGCATGAATGAACAAGTGCGTACTCGCTTCACCAAGATGACTATTTACTATGAACCAAACGCACTCAGAGCTACCTGTGCTCTCATACTTCAGAGACTCAAACTTGCAACTTTTGGCATTAAGACTAGACCTACGCCGCTAAACGGCCGAGCAAATATGACTTGGTAAGAACAGAGTAACAAATATATTGCAGGATCGAACATGTACAGAATCAGCGATAAGCACATGAGTGCCACTGCTAACGCAGAGTGCCGGTCTTCATATGAGCTACGGTTATTTCATTCAATCTGTTCAATTCAACATATTCGGAGCGTTTAAAAACGAACAACAGATAAAATATGCCTCGCTGCACGGTCAACTCGCTGCCCAAGTGTAGAGCTCAGTGGGACCTGGAGAATGAAGCAGCATCGGGGACGACAAGGTCTATCAAAACGCGAAAGCGAAGCACTACAGAATAAAACTGATAAATAATCTCTCGCACTGCCATCGGAAGATGGCGATCGCGTGGCAGAATCACTGAGGTGCAAGATGAAAATTCGCATCACAGATGAATGTGTGAAAAGGAATTTTGTAAATTTCCATTTATTTTACTCGAATACCCATCGAACATAGAGGCAGAGCGACTGCTAAGGACGGGATCCGATTGACTGCGCAATATTCGTGGTAGAGCGAGATAGATTTCATCGAGGGAAGTATAGATCTGAAATCATTGAGGAAGTTAATTGAAATAACGCTGGGGTCTAGGATTGGCAGCGCAGGTAAGTGAGATGCAAGTGCAATCAATTCGGCATGGCCTCAGCGTGGGCGTTGCTGTACCCCAGGAAAAGGCCCTTTACCGCAATTTCTCCTGCTTGGTTGCGAGCTTGAGGTAGAAATGCGCAGCGACAGTAGTACCGGTAACTCTGAAGCAGGTCTATACATCAGTTGTTCGACACACAACTACAAACCTTTTCCAGTGACTGTAGGATTAAAATCAAAAAAATATATTTATTACTATTATTTCCTAATGAAAGTCAGGGAATTGGGTACGGTAAGGATAAATTTTTAAGAAAAATACGGTACGAAACTATGTGAGGTACTTTCTGGCATACTACGGTACGGTGCGAAACACGGCACTACTTTTTTGTACCGTACTCTACCCAGAGGCCTAATCTGTCTCCAAAAGGCTTGATTGGTTGAAACCACAGGTTCTAACTTCACAGTTGTAACAAAATTTGCATTATTATAACGTAAAATTCAATTAATTGCTACAAGTTTGACCTTACTTGAGTTTATTGACCTAAAACTTTAACTCTGCATTTTATGACATCTCTGTTTAGTCTTTGTTTTAATAGAAATCGCCAGAATTATCTTTTAAACCTTCCAGAACTTAAGGTTTTGTATATATATGGTTAACGTTTCGTATATCTCTCGTGCTTCACTGGGGATAGAATGGTGAGGCTGTTTACCCAGCATGTCGTAAAAGGCGACTTTTGGGTACCAGCCTTTCTTAAATAAGGTTGGGGACCCCACAAGTCTAAAAACTGAGGTAGGAGATAAGCATGGGCATGCTTTCCGTAAAAGATAAAAGTTTCAAAAATGACCTCATCAAAAAGTTTGTTACAGAATTGGCTCCCAGCCCCAAGCAACTCTTAAATGGGCAGGAGGTGCGGAAAATCTCCGCGTTACAGAAATTTGAGATAAGCTTTGAGGAAGTTAGAAGCTTTTGTGGAAGAGGCACGGAAGTGTGTGAACAGTTAAGAGAGAAATGAATATGTGCTGTCTGCAGGAAGTAAGATGGAGAAGGCAAGGAGCTCGATTTGTTGCAGAGGTAGGAGACATAAGACGTGGTGATCTGGAAATATCGATGGAATAGGAGGTGTTGGAATTTCAGTGAAAAAAGAACTTTGCGAAAAGGTCGTAGAAGACAGAAGAAAAAGTGACAGAGTGATGGCAACAGTGCTGGTTTTTGAGGAGGGAGTTATAAGAGTCATATGCGCGTATGCTACCCAGGTTGGAAGATCAGAGTGAAAGAAAGATCAATTTCATAATGACATGGCAAGTGAGTGGGATTTGCAAACCTTGGTGAAATGGTTTTTTGTCAGGGAAACTTCAACGGACATGTTGGGAGACGGATTGATGGTTTTCAGGGTGTGCATGGTGGGTATGGAAGTGGCAAAAGAAATGTTCAGGAAAGAAGATTGCTCGAGTTTTGTGATGAAAAGAAGTTGGGCGTAGCAAATACATGGTTTGAAAAGGAGCAGAGAAAAATTAACATCAGGCATGAGTGGAAATGAAACTGAGATCGATTTTGTATTGGTTAGTAAAAACAATAAAAAGTATTTAAAAGACGTGAAACCCATCTCCTGAGAGTTGCAACATCCGCTAGTGGTAACAGACATAGACAAAAGGAAGTAGTGAAGAACGAACAAACTATTAGAAAGAGGGCTTTGAATTTGAAGGAAAACAACATAAAAAAATTTCAAGAAAGAGTTAAGAAATCGGTTGATGCACCCAATCCATGGAATACTTTTAAAAATGGCATGCTACAAGCTTGTGATGAAGTATGTGGAAAGAAGAAAGGTAGGAGGAACCATGGTAATACATGGTGGTGAAAGGAAGAGGCAAAGGAAGCAATACAACAAAAGAAAGTGGCATACAAAAAGATGAGCAAAAATCAATTGGAGGAAAACAAGGCTAAATATAAGAATATCAAAAATCGAACCAAGAAAGTGGTTGCTAATTCTATGAGGAAAGAAGCCGAGATAGAGTTAGCAAAATTGAATGAAACACCAAATAACATTTCTACATTGGTAAAGTTCATGAAAAAACATGGAAAAAATATTAAAAAAGGTAGATGCATGAGAGGAAAGACAGAAGGTTAGGTTTTAGTAAAAAAGACAGAAAAATATAGAAAAATCACATGGAGGAGATCATGAATAAAGAGAATGACTGAAACCATGTGATAGCAGCTAGTATGGTAGAAGGACCTATTAAAAATGTTACCCGCAAAGAAATGGTGATAGCAATAAAAGTGATGAAACTAGGAAAGGCAGCTGGACCCTCTGAAGTATGTGCAGAGATGATATCTGCTAGTGGAGAAGCAGGGGTTAGTGTGATGGTGGAGCTTTGCCAACGCGTGTCAGATGGGAAAGCAATGCCAGATGAATGGCAAACAAGTGTGCTGGTACCAATTTTCAAGGGAAAGGGAAAGATTAGAAATTGCAATACTTACAGAGGAGTAAAGCTGTTAGAGCACGCAATGAAGATTGTTGAAAGAGTGCTGGAGAGAAAGGATTCCAGAATTAGTAAATATTGATTCAATGCAGTTTGATTTTATGCCTGGAAGAAGAACGATAGACCCATTGTTTGTAGTGCAGAAAATGCAAGAGAAATACAGGGATAAGAAGAAAAGGTAGTATATGTGTTTTGTGGATATTGAGAAGGCATTTGATAGAGTTCCTGGTAAGGTGATGGAGTGGGCAATGAGAAAGAGAGGTTTAGCAGAAGTAATTGTAAGAGTGTTGATGAGTCTCTATCATGGGGCAAAAACGAAAGTTCGAGTGGGATCTGAGTTATCTGAAGAATTTTTGGCACAAGTTGGTGTACATCAAGAATCTATGTTGTCGTCAGTGCTTTTTGCAATTGCAGTAAATGTAATCTCGGAAAATGCAAGAGAAGGGCTGATGAATGAAATTTTGTATGCGGATGACTTGGTTTTAATGAGTGAAAGTAAAGAGAAGTTTAAAAGAGAAGTTTTTAAAATGGAAAGAGGCGTTTAAAAGCAAAGGGCTAAAGGTGAATCTCAAAAAACTAAAGTAATGGTGAGTGGTTCTAAAGGTGAGGTACTTAAGGGCAAAGTTGATTCATGTGCCAAGTGCGGCGAAAAGGGTGATGTGCACAAAGTGTGGTAAATGGGTACATGATAGATGCGCAAAAATTAAGAGAGTGACTTCAACTGTGGCAAAAGGTTTCCTTTGTAAACTATGTGTTGATACAAAGGAAGGAATTGTGGAACCAGGTGAAGAATTATCATTTTTTGACCAGATTGACTTTGTGAAGAGCTTTTGTTATTTAGGGTACAGGTTGAACCCCAGTGGTGGAAGTGACGCAGCGGTAACAGCAAGAACGAGAATTGGATGGATAAAATTTACAGAATGTGGGGAGTTACTTTATGGGAGAAAGTTTTTGTTAAAAATGAAAGGAAGGATTATCAGAGTTACGTAAGATCAGCAATGCTATATGGGAGCGAGACGTGGTGTCTAAGGGAGAATGAGATGGCAATTTTGAGAAAAACTGAAATAGCCATGATGAGAGCAATGTGTGGAGTTAAGATGGTTGAGAAATAAAAAACCAACAACTTATGAGGTTGCTGGGTTTAAAGGATACTTAGGATGGACTAGCCCGAGCGAGTGGTGTGCGATGGTATAGGCATGTTTTGAGAAGGGATAATGGTGACGTTTTAAGAAGAGCGTTAGACTTTGAAGTAGCGAAAAGAAGAGGGCGTGGGCAACCGAATATGATGAGGAAGAGACAAGTGGAGAAGCATACCGATCAGATTGGACTGAAAAAGAAGGATGCTATTGACAGAGCAAAGTATATGATAGTATATACGAAATATCGAGAACTGCACCAATCAACAGCCGCCTCAACGTGGTGGTGCGGTCCCCGGCCCTGTTTGGGTCGGGTCGAAATGGCTGTTGGCCTTCCCGAGGGTCCCAGTTACCCCGGGCACTCCCCTTATTTTTTCGCTATGCTGCCCCCTGAACGATCGCAGAAGGGCAGCACACAGCTTTTTTAAAATTGGTCGCCTGTTTTCTCTTTTTCTTTTTCTTTTCTCCTGCCCCTCTCTTGCCCTTCTTCGTCTCCTTATTCTCCTCCTTCTCTTGATGAGCGGTAACGTTTATCCCAACCCTGGCCCCATCTTTCCCTGCTCTGTGTGCGCTGGAAATATGACCTGGCGGGGCAAGTCAGTGCAATGCTGCGCTTGCTCCAAATGGGTTCATCTAAGGTGCTCACAACTTTCCTTATCCAAATTCAGAGCTCTTGGCAGCTCTCACTCTTGGAGCTGCCCCCTCGGTTGTAACACTGTGACTCCCCCCTCCTCAGACTCCTCCGACACGTATACCTCCACTGTGGAATCTGGCCCACCTCTGCTAATGCTGCACTCTCGCCCCACCATCGACTCCAAACCTCTTATCCCCCATCTGCCCATTATATATCTCCTCCCTTTGCCCTCCCATTACCGTCACTCGCTCCTGGCTATCCTTCTGCACCTCCTGCCTTCTCTCCCCCCTGACTCTCTCAGGGTTCTTCAATGGAATGCTGGAGGTCTTCAAGCCAGGAGCACTGAACTACTTCACTTTCTTTTGTCCCATCCTGTCGACCTTATCTGCATTCAGGAATCCAATCTTAACTCCTCTTCCTCTTTATGGATTTCTGGGTTCTCTGCTCTGCGTTCTGATCGCACCCACTCCTGGTCTGGCATTCTCTCCTCCGATACCACACACGCTAGCAGCAGCGTTGTCATTTTCGTCAGGCAGGGCCTATCTTTTTCTGAACTTTCTACCTCCTCTCTTTCTTCGCTTGATCCTTACTCTGATTATGTAGGGATCAATATCTCTCTTAACAACTCATCCTCGCTCTCTTTTCTCAATGTGTAAGCCCCCCCTATTTGCTCCTCCCCAACGGATGGCAGAACCGACTCCTTTTCTCCCTCCATCCTTCCCTCCTCCAAAAATCTCTTCATTCTTGGGGACTTCAATTGCCATCAACCCTTCTGGGACTCAAGAGGTACCTCTGACCCCAACAGGGAGGAAGTATTCGACTGGGTCATTTCATCTGACCTCCTCCCCCTCAATGACCCTAACACACCCACCCTTCTCCATCGCTCCTCTGGCAGTCGCTCTTCCCCTGACATCTCCTTTGCTCCCTCCTCTCTTGCTCTTTCCTGCTTCTGGGAGGTGCTACAGGACCTGGGTTCTGAGTAGTAGTAGTGGTGATTCAGTTTTTATCCGGTGTTGTCCCTTTAGCAGAGATGACCGGATTTACCCCATTCCTTCTGCAATTGCTCGCACTCCGTCCCTCCACTTGTCTCCTCTCAGGGCATCCTCTTTCTTCAAACCAATCTTCTCTGTCTCCTCTTCCACCTGCTTCTTCCAGGTCTTCCTCGCTTTCTCTTGCCACTCACTTCGAGATTCAGAACAACTCTCAAAACACTATCGTCATCCCTCCTCAGCACATGTCCATACCATCTAACTCCATTCGCTGTTGCTAATCGGTCTATAGTTTCCTTTAACCCCAACATATCCATCGGTTCTTTAGTCATCTTCCTGTCTACCACTTTCTGACCACACATGGCTCTCACCGTTCTCCTCAAGATTGCTTTTTCATTTTCTTTTAGACACCATGTCTCACTTCCATACAGTATTGCTGATCTTACACAACAACGATAGACTTTACCTTTCACCTTTAGAGGAAACCTATTTCCAAGCAACAATTCTCCACATTCCCTGAATCTTACCCAACCGATTCTTACTCTTGCTGTAACTGTCGCTTCACAACCATCACTAGCACCACTTCACAACCACCACTGACCATCTACCAATTCTTCTATCTATCCTTCGCTCTCCGGTCTTTCGCCCCAACGAGCGTCCCCCTTCCTTCAATTTTCAGAAAGCTCGCTGGGATGGCTTTGCCTCTTATTTTGACTCTCACTGTCCTTAAGCAGAGGAATACTCGTCTCTTTCCTCTGTTGCTGCTCTCTTTACCTCTCTGACTTTGAATGCTGCCAAATCTTCCATTCCTTTCGGCCGCATCAAACGCCCTCCTAAAGCCTGGTGGTCTGCTGAGGTGGAAGAAGCGGTTAGTGAAAGACGCAAGGCTTTCGCTGCCGCTCACAGAAGTGATGAAGATCGCCAGGCTTACATCTCCACTTCTCGACGCGCCTCGTCAGTCATTGCCAAGGCCAAGACTGAGGCATGGCAGACGACTTGCTCTTCTCTCTCACCTAAGTCTAACCCTAAATCTGTACACTCTATCCTTCGCTCTATCGCTGGCTCTCCTTCCTCGTCTTCCTCCTCTCCTAACTTTCCTAACTGTTCTTCTCCCAGGGAATCGGCTTCGGTCTATGCTGCTTACCTGAGATCTCACTTTTCCGTTTCTCAGCCAAAGACTCTGCGCAGCAGAGCCAGAGGCTACCTCACTGAGCTCTGTCAAGCCACGTGCTCGGAGGAGTCTCACTTGTCCTTTTGCTCTCCTTTCTCACTTGCTGAATTTCTTGCGACTGCCTCCAACCTCTCCTCGTCCTCCGCCACTGGTCCACACAAAGTTGCTTATCCCATGCTAAAGCACCTTCCTCGCTCTGACATGGGTTTTCTTCTTTACATCTTCAATCTCTCCTGGTCTTCGCATTCCTTTCCTTCCATCTGTAAGACATCTTCCATTATCCCATACACAAGATAGGAAAGCCTCTCGACTCTCCTGCTTCCTTCCGCCCTATCTCTCTCACCTCCTGCGTATCAAAGCTGTTTGAACGCATCATTCTATCCCGTCTACTCCTGTTTCTGGAATCTAATTTCATTCTTTCTCCCGGCCAGGCCGGCTTCCGCCCTGGACGGTCTACACTTGATCAGATTCTTTACCTTTCTCAGTCCATTTCGGATGGGTTTAACAAACCCAGGCCGGGTTCTTGGACGATCCTCTCTACTATCGATTTCTCCAAAGCTTTTGACTCTGTCTGGTATCCCGCTCTTTTTCACAAACTTATTTCGGCTGGCCTCCCTCCTTGCTTTGCTTGTTGGACTCAATCTTTCCTTTCTGATAGGCGCGCTTTTGTGGTTTATCAAAATCACAAAAGTCGTTCCTTTCGAGGTGTTCCGCAAGGATCCGTTCTTGGCCCTGTGCTTTTCTCTCTCTTCATTAATGATCTTCCGTGCTCTCTGCCTTCTTCCATCAGCTGCTCTCTTTACGCTGACGATCTGGCCATTTGGTCCTCCTCCCCCTCGGTCCCCACTGCGATGGAGGCCACACAAGGAGCTCTGTTTCGATTGGAGCGCTGGTCTGAGTACTGGTGTCTTCCTCTCAATCCGAGCAAATGTGAGGCCTCCTTCTTTTCAGTGGATCCCCACCAAGCTAACCTCCAACCCCACCTCCTCCTACTCGGCTCTCGCCTCCGTTTCAATCCCACTCCAACTTTTCTTGGGGTTACCTTCGACCGCACTCTTTCCTTTTCTAAGCATGCATCTTCGCTGAAGGCCGAGTTTTTCCACGTCTCAAGGCCTTACGCTGTATCTCTGCTTCCTAATGGGGCTCCTCTCTCTTCTGTATAAATCTTTTCTTCAGTCCCTTCTCACCTATGCTTCACCCGGGTGGTTTCCTTTCCTAAGCGCTACCAATAACACCAAATTGGAACGCCTCCACCGAGCGGCCAGTCACGCCATCACCGGCTACCTCTCGTCCTCCCCTATCCCACTGCTTCTCTCCGAGGCTTCTCTACCTCCCCTACGAGTCACCCTGACTCATTTCACCCTTTTTTCTTATGAGCAGGCTCTTCGTCTCCCAACCTCTTTTCCTTTTTCAGGTTTGGCCAGACTTGGAGTGAAACCAAGACTCTGCAGATCGTCCTGGAGAGCTTTTGCGTCCACTCACCTGCTCATGCTTCCTTCTACTTGTTCTAGGGAGGCTTTTCTTGCTTGTCCTCCCTGCGGCTCTCGCCCACCTTGACTCTCTCTCCCTCATGATCTGGTGCTCTGGACAGACGGCTCTGTTCCTTTTCCTTTTGGCAAGGGCGGCTCCGGCGTTCTTGCCAACTGCTCTCTCTGTGGCACTGAGGCCACTCTTTCCCTTTCGGCAGGCCCAGTATGCTCAAGTTTTTCCGCTGAAGCCTGCACCATTCTGCACGCTCTTTGCTGGTCTCGGCAGCACCAACAAGTCTGCCATTTTTCTTCTCTTCTCCTATTATCTGACTCTCGTTCTGTCCTCGCCGCCCTGTCCTCTCCTCCATCTTTCCTCTTATCTCAAACTCTGTGGCAGATCTGGCAGGAACTGTCTTGTCTCTCCTGTTCTATCAGGCTACAATGGGTCCCCGGACACTCATTTCTACCGGGGAACGAGGGGATGATGAGCTAGGCAGACGGGGAGCGCTACTTGCGCCCTCCACTATCCCTTGTAGTCTCTCTCCTCTTATCTCTCGTCTTATCTCGGACTGGAGGCGTACTGTCTCATCTAAATTCTTTGACACACAGGTTCCCTCGATTTCCACCGAGGAACTTGTGCTCCCTCGTCATGCTCGCTGTGTCCTCTCTCGTCTTTGCTGCAATGGACACAGCCTTCTTTTAGGTTCTTATCTCTCCAGGATTGGCAGAACTGAGAATCCTTCCTGCAGTGCCTGTGGACACTCGTCTCAGGACACCTCTCATCTCATTCTGCACTGTCCAGCTACGGACGCTTTGCGCCGCTCACTCTTTGACGACTCTCTATCTCTTTACGACCTCTGGTCCAGACCCTGGGGAGTTGCTCGGCTTCTGGGGCTCCATGGTCTTCCGCCATGCCCCCATCCCTCGGAAGGGGTCGGGTAAACAACAACAACAACAACTATCGAGAAACATAAGGTGAATCCGGCCAATTGCGTTAACGCACACAAAACCGGATTTAAAAAAGTGGATCTCTCTTTCTCTGTTACGACAATTAATTACTAGCCGGCTTCGCCGGCAGGGCCACCATCAGCAACGTGGGGGTTAACTCTTGTGTGA
This sequence comes from Trididemnum clinides, assembly GCA_963675345.1. Classification (NCBI taxonomy): domain Eukaryota; kingdom Metazoa; phylum Chordata; class Ascidiacea; order Aplousobranchia; family Didemnidae; genus Trididemnum; species Trididemnum clinides. Next base: position 28,978,832 of record OY776305.1, on the reverse strand, counting down.
ACAGTAACCAAAAGTTAATAAATTTTATGCACTTCCACAATTCGTGCACACGTAATGGTGATCATCTTATTTTTTTAATCAAGAGGGGTAATGCTCACAAAAATAAGAACGTTGCCACCAACCATCACTAATACTTTTAAAAGTGTCCACGGGGAAGGGATTGAAACGCAGTCAAAACTCATGGTGGCGCCAAATGTTGGGTGTTTTCACAATGACAGAGTTAAACTATTTAGTGGTATGCCTATTTTGCGATTTGGTGCGGTCCCGTTTGAATTTATATTTGTAGTATTAAGTTCTTTGGCTGAGCTATTTGTCTTGTTTCCGGCGTAGCGACAAAAGCGGCTACGGCTATCTCAAAGTCATTTACGATATTCAAGTAGAAGCCCATCAGGCCAAGCTATTTTCAAACAAAATATTTCCTCTAAATTCAGCTTTACAAGTTGTTAGGTTTATGATGTAATTTTTATTTTTTCTTAACTTGGGTTTTATTACACTGCTTTGTAGTCTAGATATAGATAACTTAACAGGTAGCAAATCAGGCAAAGAAAAAATTCTTGCTTTATAGCGAGGGCAGCCACACTTGCCGTAATAAAGAATCAAAAATGATGGAGGCTATTATCGAAAGAGCCGCTACGCAATCCTTAGTATAGATTGACGCATTTTCCGTCCAAAAATCGACGCATTCTCCGTCCCAATAGAGCCTACTGACTTTTTTTTGAAGATCATTGTTTCCAAAGCATATAATTAGTGATTTATCGACCCCAAAATCTAACGTGACGCACAGCGGCTTGCACACCCCTACACTGCATAACTGTACACAAATACAGATAGATGATCCTGACTTTTGTTTGAAAACTATCATTTTCAAACAAAAGTCAGGATCATCTATCTGTATTTGTGTACAGTTATGCAGTGTAGGGGTGTGCAAGCCGCTGTGCGTCACGTTAGATTTTGGGGTCGATAAATCACTAATTATATGTCGGCATTCGGCATTCACCTTTCCAACGGCCCCAAAAGCTAAAGTGGCGCACAGCTGGTTGCCCACCCCTGCACTACATTACTGTACAAAAATACAACATGAATCAAAAGAGCCGCAGTTTAGCCACCCCTGCCATAGAACTTATCAAACTAAGCAGCATTTATCCGTCAAATTCAGCAAGTGCTTGAAAGCATATCCAAGTTATGAGAGGGCGTTTGATAAGTATTGTTAGGATTAACCTATTACATATCAGGACCGCTACTTACTACTTTTTCGTTACGGTAGGCGAATTAATATCAACTAACGTCTCTGACTACGCGCATGTTGCTTGGTCCTGGCATAAACGCAGCCATGCAAAACGCAAACTAACCCGGAGTGAAGCACTCAGTTAAGTTATTGCAATAGCAGGGCCCCCGTTAATAATGTCGAGGTTAAGAACATCTAATCAGCTGGCTGGGCCGGCCTCAACCAATTGCAAAGAAAATTCCTTCAACATTTAGATAATATGTAGCTCGACACTAATACTTTGTTGGAAAAGATAAAACAGGACCATCTTTATTCACCCTCCACCTTTTCTTAAGAGATCATCACGTGTTTTGCTTGGAATTGGAAAGTATTTAAATTTTTAGGGACTTCATTTTTACGTTTTTTGAATATTTTGATGGGCATTGCCGAAGATCTATGCTGTTAAGAAAGAATAGTCAAAATATACCAAAGTAGTTAGTTTTTCTAAAAATTGCAATTTTATGAAGTGCAAGCACCAAAGTTTTAAGTGGTTCTAACCAGTACGCTATACTTTATAAACGTCTAGACTTCATTTTTTGATAAATGTTTTTGAAAACGTAGACATACATATAATGCCAAACAACCATGCTTGTGAGGAAAAGCAGTCAAAAAGCACCAAAAAATATCTTTGTCTAACAATTGCAAGTTTGTTGGGTATAAAATATAGAGGTTGCAAGTTGCTGGATAGCAATTTTCAAAGCGATCTCCCATTAAGAGGGATCTGCCTCTATCATCACACTAAAGTAAAATAGAAAATTTTGCTCAAAAATGATCACCAACATCTTATGGTACCACACAGCAATCTATTATGTCATGACAATAACCCGTGACCGGTTTTGACCCCAATGGGTCTTATCAGATGAGGACGGTGCAAAAACACTCTATCATAAAAATGCTGAAACAGAACAAATTTGTCATTGGGGGCAAAAAAAGATGCAATACAAAACAATATCATACAGCAATACCTATATCATGGGGTCTCATTTAAGGACACAAACAAATGACATGGACTACCTACAAGTCACATCGGTAACCATCAACAGGAGTGCAGGATCATTGTTAAGACTTATCATTTTATAATTACTTAATTTTACGCTACTGGGGGTTGCCGATGTGACTTGTTACCAATGTCATGTGTGTGTCCTTAAATGAGACCCCCATGATATAGGTATTGCAGTCATATTGCTTTGCATTGCATCATATTTTTGCACACAATGGCAAATTGGTTCTTTTCAAGCATTTTTATCATTGAGTGTTTTTTACATCCTCCTGATCTGATAAGATCCAATGGTGGTCGAAACCGGTCGCGGATCATTAACATGATGTAATAGATTGCTGTATGGTATAGGAGAGCACTAAGAGAATAGCTTTATTCGAGGGCATTTAGTTATCTCAAGAGTGCTTAATTAACTATTGTCAGAACTAAGAAGTAGTCAGTGCGGTATTTAGCCTCTCTGCTAACCTAGCCTCTCCACTTCTGCTGATATCTATCTCAGCACAGATTTGCTGTTACGTAAAAACAAAAATCCAGCAATATAATTAGTATGGAAAATTATGGTATTGTGGTACAGAAAAACTTCCGTACAGTACTATTACGTTCGTTATTGTAGTAAAGTATCAAATTCTGGTGCGATATTTTTTTGGAAGTATGGAGTACGGAAAACCGTTCCACACCGTACCGTAGCTAATCCACTGCTGCCAGTAGATCAATTTATATATATTAGAATTTACGTTAAGGATGCTTTTTTGATATCTTGATCAATATCAATCATTGGGTTTATTTCCTACAATAACTGCTGAAAAGACCAAGACCGATTAATAAATCTGAGATCTTTCTAGAAAGGACTGTGCTACTCTGTTGTTGTTCGAACCCAACTCGAGATGGGGGCATAGTGGAATATCATGGAGTACCAGCACCCGAGCAACTTCCTATGGCCTAGACCAGATGTGGTTTGACGAGAGTTTTTAACTTTTCAAACGAGAGCGGCATAGTCTGTAACAGAATAGAATAGAATGAAAGTGTTCAGAGTCCGGTGACCTCAGGCATTGCGCAAAAAATTCTCAATTCTGCAGAGGTCAGCAATCAAGGAAGGCTGCATCTGTAGCATTGAGGGCAAATGAAGATACAGGGGGGGAGGCATGATGAAGAAGCACAATTTTCCGAAGACTAGGGGCTTTTGCGGAAAAACATTTTGGTTGACAGTTCAACTACACAGTGATTGCTCTTGAGTGCTCTGAATGGGTGTGCTGAAATTTTGACCCTCAGTCATTTAATAACACCTTGATCACTGTTACAACTAGGGGAGTGTTCCCAAGCACGCACCTGTCCATGGGTGTGGCTGGTGCCCCTCAAAATTTAAACTTTGTATAACATAGCCTGGAATTTTCATGCTATTGCCTTTTGATGTAACAGCTTTTTTGCGAAGTTCTATAAAATTTGGAGCAGGTTAACCTTGTTACTTCGCTTTTGAAAATTACTTTCTAGATACAACACACAATTATCAAAATACAACTCTAATGTCCAACTTAATATTGTATGTAATTATGACATCACACTTATATTGGTTTTAGCGCTGGGTTGGACACAATGAATCGTGGTTTCGTCGTAGTTAATCTAATGATTACAATGTTGTGATCTCAAGAACTTTGGACTCGAATATTGATTGTATTTTGTGATCACAAGAACTATGGACTCGAATGTTGATTATTATGCTGTGCTCACAAGAACTATGGACTCGAATATTGATGGATCTCAAGAGCTTTGGACTCAAATATCGATTATTGTGTTGTGATCTCAAGAACTATGGACTCGAATATCGATTACTATGTTGTGATTTCAAGAACTATGGACTCGAATATTGATTGTATTTTGTGATCACAAGAACTATGGACTCGAATGTTGATTCTGTGATCACAAGAAATTTGAACTCAAATCTTGATTGATCTCAAGAACTTTGGACTGTAATATTGATTATCATGTTGTGACCTCAAGAACTTTGGACTCGAATATTAATTATATTTTGTGATCACAAAGACTATGGACTTGAATATCGATTATTATGCTGTGATCTCAAGAACTTTGGACTCGAATATTGATTGTATTTTGTGATCACAAGAACTATGGACTCGAATATTGATTATTATGCTGTGCTCACAAGAACTATAGACTCGAATGTTGATTCTGTGATCACAAGAAATTTGAACTCAAATGTTGATTGATCTCAAGAACTATGGACTTGAATATCGATTATTATGTTGTGATCTCAAGAACTATGGACTCGAATATTGATTGATATCAAAAACTATGGACTTGAATATTGATTATTATGCTGTGATCACAAGAACTTTGGACTCGAATGTTGATTGTATTTTGTGATCACAAGAACTATGGACTCGAATGTTGATTATATTTGATGATTACAAGAGCTTTACACTCAAATGTTAATTGATCTCAAGAACTTTGGACTTGAATATTGATTATTATGTAGTGATCTCAAGAACTATGGACTCGAATACTGATAATTATGTTGTGATCTCAAGAGCTTTGGACTCGAATATTGATTATATGTTGCGATCACCATAACTTTGGACTCGAATGTTGATTGATCTCAAGAACTATGGACTCAAATATTGATTATTATGTTGTGATCTCAAGAACTTTGGACTCAAATATTGATCATGTTTTGAGATCACAAGAACTTTGGACTCGAATATTGATCAGATTTTGTGATCACAAAACTATGGACTCGAATGTTGATTGATCTCAAGAACTATGGACTCAAATATCGATTATATTTTGTGATCACAAGAACTTTGGACTCGAATGTTGATTATTATGTTGCAATCTCAAGAACTTTGGACTCAAATGTTGGTTATATTTTGTGATCACAAGAACTATGGATTCGAATATTGATTATTATGTTGTAATCACAAGAACTATGGACTCGAATATTGATTATATTTGGTGATCTCAGGAACTTTGGATTCGAATATTGATTAAGTTGTGATCACAAGAACTACGGACTCAAATATTGAATATTGTGTTGTGATCTCAAGAGCTTTGAACTCGAATATTGATTATATTTGGTGATCTCAAGAACTTTGGATTAGAATATTGATTAAATTGTGAACAAGAGCATAGCAAAAACATTGTTTCTGCTTTTAATGATGACCTCATATGTGAATGTTTTTTAAGTGTAATTTCCAACACCAAGATTTAAAGTTTACGGTTGAAAAAGCAGCACAATCTGTATTTTCTAGATATCGAAACAAAAATTTTAGGAAGTGGTGTTGAAAGTTTGGTAAGGCGCAAACCATTTCATACAGGAATTTTATTGAACTTTAATGCCATTTGTTCTAACACCTGAAATCAGATATAATTGTGTGTTTGTTGCAAAGAACTAAATTAATTTTTTCTAGCATAATTTTGCATAATAATGATGTTAAAACTTTACGGAATATCTTTTTACGTAATAGGTATTCGATAGATTTTCTAAAGTTGTAAAAAAGTTTAAAGCTGTGAATGAACTCAAACCATCAAATAAAAAGAAGGAAAATAATTTTTTTTACAGATTAGGCGTATAATATTTTAGAAGACCAGTACATAAATTTGTTGTAATGTCACTAAATTAATTAGCCGTTTTATAGCCGCTGTTGCGATGTTTTATAGCTTTAACTTTATAGCGCTCTGTATTTTTAGAACTTTAAAAACTGGTTTATATTTTCATTGAAATCAAGTACCCCTACCGCTTTGGTGTCTAAAGTGGTGTATAAAGATTGTTTACGTGATGCAGACGTGTCATACATTTGACTTACCGCCCCTTGGTCACTAGAGCAAAAGAGCATTTGAATTTAAATATCAACAAAAACCCAAGCACATTTAGTTCATGTCACTGCTACAAAGCCAATAAACTTAATGCTAATTTTTTTATAACAATTAGACAAGGTAATGTAGACTATGAAGCCAAAGTTCAAGAAGCGTTACTTGTTAAAAAGCACAAACCCGAATTAAACTCTCTGCTATATGCAAACGGTTGTTCTTTTTCGCTCAATGTTTTTTAGTTTGTTTAATTACCACATAAATTTAAGATTTCACGTATCCTTATGTGACTATATTTGTGTCAGCACTTTACTTTGTCATAATTTAACCTACTGTCATGATTTATTTTTGTCAACTTTTGTTTCGTGACACTAGCTGCTTTGCTAGTAAAAAAAAACGTCCAACTTTGGAATTAGTATACTGCTTTTCGTTGCAAACTTTGCTGTTAGAAAAAAAAGATCAAAATAATTTCTCTGAGCAGGGCAAAGTGAACTGCTGAAAATGCAATAAATGTGTTTACTATTTTATTGGTGAACTGTTTTGCAACGTTACGGCTGAAAAAAGTCCATTGGCGAAATTTTAACTAGATTAGAATAAATCAAAAAAAATTTGCATGCCAACAATACATAAAAATCTACGAAAGCTTTTCCGCTTTTTAGTATCGGCTGCTTGTTAATAAATTCTGTTCTTTCTCATAGTAAACACCTTAAAACACCTGCTCTTAAGACCACCAATGAGTTTAAAAGACCGTACAGGCCCTAGTCAAAAAGCTGGAACTGTGCCAGCACAAAAAGTCGATGCTATTGACTCGACTAGGTAGCAAGGGCACCACCACCAATCTTGCCAAAACAATTAAAGCAAAACCGTCAGTCAAAACCACGAGATCGTTAACGGTTGCGTCAATCAACAGCCGCCTCAACGTGGTGGTGCAATCTCCGACCCCGTTTGGTGGTCAAAATGGCTGTTGACTTTCCCGAGGGTTCCAGTTACCCTGGAACTTCTTACATTCAATTATCATTTTGCCGTGCTGACCTCTGAACAACCGCAGAAGGGCACCACTCAGTCTCTTTAAAATCGGTTACCCACCTCTTCCTTTCCCGTATTCTTATTCTGCTTCTGATAAGCGGAAATGTATACCCTAACCCTGGCCCCATCTTTCCCTGTTTAGTGTGCGCTGGAAATGTGACCTGGAGGGGTAGGTCGGTGCATTGCTGCACCTGGTCTAAATGGGTCCATCTAAGATGCACATTACTCTTCTTCTCGAAGTTCAATCCACCAAGCAGATCTCACTCTTGGAGCTGCCCTCCTTGCTTCATCTCTGCTTCTCCTGGAGGTCCCCAACCATGCAACACTGTGAGTTTTTTACTTTGGGACCCCCAGCACACACACCTCCACTGTTCAATCTGGTCGTTCTGCCAATGCAGTGCCACAACCCCACTTTTGCCTACAAAAATACTACCCTTCTTCTGCCAACTTCGTAAATCCTCTCCCTGCATTTTCTCCACCCTCCTCCTCCCCTGACTCACTCAAGGTTCTTTAATGGCATTCCGAAGGTATTCGAGCCAGAAGCGCTGAACCTCTCCACTTTATCTTGCTCCATCCTGTAAGGCTAATCTGTATCCAGAAATCCAACCTCAACTTGCCTTTCTTTTCCTGAATCCTTAAACACTCTGCTTTGCGATCTGATAGCACTCTTCCCGGTCTCACATTCTTTCTCCTAATGACCCACACACCAGCAGTGGCGTCATCATTTTCCTCAGGCAGGGCCTATCTTTCTCTCAATTCTCCACCTCCTCGTTCTCTTTGCTTGATCCCTACACTATGTATGGATCAATATCTCATTAAATAACTCTTCCTCACTGTCTTTCCTTAATGTTTATGCTCCTCCTATTCGTTCTTCTTCGACGGATAGCAGAACCGACTCCTTTTCTCCATCTTTCCGAAATCTCTTCATTCTCGGGAACTTCAACTGCCATCACCCCTCAGGGAATCAAAAGGTACTTCTAGCCCCCAGTGGGGAGGAAGTATTCGATTGGGTCATCTCTCCAAACCTTCCCCTCAATGACCCTGACACTCCTACCTTTCTCCATCGCTCCTTTGGCACTCGCTTCTCTTCTGACAACTCCTTGGCTCCTTCCTCTTTTGCCTTTTTCAGAAACCTCGTTGGGAAGATTTTGCCTTTTAATTTGACTCTCACTGTTCTTATGCAAAGAAATATTTGTCTCTTTTTCTCCTTCTTTCCTTGCTCTCTTTACTTCTCTGGCATTGAATGCGGCCAAATTTTTCCTTTCGACCACATCAACCGCCAACCTCAAACCTAGTGGTCTCCTGAAGCAGAAGACGTGGTAAGCGATAGACAAAAGGCTTTTGCTGGCGCTCATAGAAGTGATAAAGGTCGTCGGGCTTATATCTCTGCTCTCGATATGCCTTGTCTTTCTCTCTCTATCATAAAAGCTGATCACAAATCAATCTATTCTGTTCTGCATTCTGTCATTGGTTCTTCCTCTCTCTTAACTTCACCAACTGTTCTTCTCTCAGGGAGTCGGCTTCGGTTTCCGCCAACTACCTGAGATCCCACTTTTCTGATTCCTAGCCAAAGTTCTTGTGCAGCAGAGCCAGAGGCTACCTGTCCGAGCTTCGCCAAGGCAGGTGCCCGAGGAGTATCATTCCTCTTTCTGCTCCCCTTCTCCCCCACTGAATTTCTTACGGCTGCCAGAAACCTCTCTTCGTCCACTGCCACTGGTCCAGAAAAAGTTGCCTATCCCATTCTAAAGCACCTTCCTCCTTCTCGCATGGATTTTTTCTTCACATTTTCAATCTTTCCTAGTATTTACATTCCTTTTCTTCCATCTGAAAGATATTTTCTATTATTCCCATCCTAAAGATTATTATTCCCAGCCTCTCAACTTTCCTGCTTCCTTCCGACCTAACTCTTTCACTACCTGCGTCTATAAGCTTTTTGAACGCACCATTCTATCTCATCTACTCTTCTTTCTGGAGTCTAGCTCCATTCTCTCTCCCCGCCAGGCCTGCTTCCGCCCTGGATGGTCTATACCAAATGTGGCCATACATGCCGTAATAAAGAGCCAAAAACGATAGAGGTCACCATTGAAAGAGCGGCTACGTAATCTTAGTATAAATTGACGCATTTTCCGTCCAAAAATCGACGCACTTTCCGTCCAAATAGAAAGTATTGCCTTTTTTTGAAGACCATCGTTTCCAGAATACGAAATTAAGAATTCACCGGCCCAAAAAGCGCCCAGCAGCTTGCACACCCCTACACCACATTACTTTACAGAAACACAACATGTATCAAAAGAGCCACAGTTTGACCACCCATGGTCTAATACACTCATATTCTTTATCTTTCTCAGCCAATTACCAATACGTTTAACAAACCCAAGCCGAGTTCTCGGACGATTCTTGCTACGATCAACTTTTCCAAGGATTTCGACTCTGTCAGGCATCACGCTCTTTTGCATAAACTTATTTCGGCTGGCCTCCCTCCTCGCTTTGCTCGTTGAATTCAATATTTCCTTTTTGACATGCGCGCTCTAACCCTCCACTTTCTTGCCAAGGTGCGGCTCTCGCTTACCTTTACTCTCTCCTGCCTCACGATCTGGTGGTCTGGAGTGATAGCTTCGTTCCTATTACTTTTGGCTAAGGCGGCTCTGGCGTACTTGCCAACTGCTCACTTTGTGGCACTGAGACCAGACAGTCCTTTCCTTTAGAGTAAACCCAGTATGTTAATAAACTTAATAATAATATTAATATGTTAATAAGCTTAATAACTTAATAAACTTCAGTTTTCCGCTGAAGCCTGCGCCATTCTGCAAGCTCTCCGCTGGTCTTGGTAGCACCAAGTCTGCCACTTTTCTTCTCTCAAACTCTTGGTCTGTCCTCGCCACCCTGTCCTCTGCTCTCTATCTGTCCTTTTCCCCCAATTTTGTGGCTCATCTGGCAGGATTTCGCTCTCCTCAGGTACTATCAAGCTACAATGGGTCCCCGAACACTCAATTCTTCCGGGGAGCGACGTAGTTGATAAGCTGGCAAGGCGGGTGCGCTACTCCTGCCCTCTGCAGTATCTTGTGGTCTCTCTCCTCTTACCTCTCGCATGCACTCTTCTCTTTTGTCGGACTGGATGCTTAATGTCTGATCTAAATTCTTCGACACACAGACTATCTCAGTTTCCACTGAGGAACTTGTGCTCCCTCGTCACGCTTGCTGTGTCCTCTCACGTCTTCGCTGCAACGGATATAGCCTTCCGTTAAACTCTTATCTCTATAGGATTGACAAAATTGAGAATCCTTCATGCAGTGCCTGCGGTCATTCGTCCCAGGACACCTCTCATCGCATTTTGCACAGTCCAGAAACGGATTCTTTGTACCGCTTGCTCTTTGGCAATTCTTGGTCTCTCTACGACTTCTGGTCCAGGCCCTGGGGAGTCGCCAGGCTACTGAGGCTACATGATTTTTCACCAAGACCACATTCCTCGGAGAGGGTCGGGCAACAACAACCGATTGTCGACGGGGAGAACTAACATACGGAGAAGGGAAAGAAAAACTGAAGGGAAAACACAAAACTGGTGTAATATTTACAGCAAAGTGAGATTTCAGAGTGGGATAGAAAAGTGAGCTATTAGATGCTTTGTGAGAGGGGTGAGCGGATTAAACAAGCAGAGTCTCGCTAAAAACTCTCTGACTTGGCCATCGAAGAACGACTAAGCGTTTCAGTTGATGAAAAAAAAGCATTTGCGTATTCACCCAATAGTTACACAACACTTAAAAATTGGAAAAGCCCTACAAACAAGTATTTCATATTAAAAAAGATCCGTCCTCAAGCATCGGGCAATGATCTCCATGTTTACCAACGCTCATATCATTGCAGTATAGTTGTGTCATTGACAAAAGCAATATCACGGCTGGCTTGCAGCGTTTCTGATAAAAATAGAAACACACCGAGCCATCAGTATTGGTAAGACCAAATAGAGCCAAAACACACGGTGTTTTATGCAATTGGAAGATACGTAAGTGCAGCTAAGAGCAGTCAAAAGGTGAGGTTGTTAACGCAGCACTTGATGGTTGGCTACATTTTTACGAAATAAAGCCACTATACCTGCGGGAAGAGCGGCCGCTCGTCTCTGTTTTTCTTGATGCACGTTTTGATTAGCCTTCTGCATGCTGCGGGAGTGTCAGGTCGGATGACATCGAAATTGGGGGTGAGAAAACCACGACCAACTTGGAAGAGGATCTACATCAAATACTGCTGTGTTGGAATGATGAAAGATTTTTTTTAATTCGTTATAATTTTCATCAAGTGATTAAAAAAGACAGATTTTCCAGTCTATTATTCAATCGCGACCTTAAAGGGAAATTAATAAGAAGCAACATTGTGATCATTATATCCTAACGGCTAGCAACAAGTTAGTGAGCGATTTCGAAGCCAGACCCTTTTTGAGTACTTTCTGCGTTAATCCTAAATTTGCTAGCGAGATCTCCACGAATAAATTGAAATCGTTGTTGCCTCAATTCTATCAGCACTGCTCAGTTTCCTTTTACCATGCTTGTGGTTACCCCTTCTTTTCCTCGGGATGGAGGTACGGCACGAACGGCAATTTAGGTTCATGCCGTCAACCTAATTGAAATTAGGCTAGGGGAAAGATGGCAGCCCATTTCGAACCAGTCTTGAGTGATTGGTAGCCCCACCATCAACAAGGCGGACTGCCACTGGTGTGTACCCAACAGTCGTCTGAAATGCTGGGTTAGCAACTTCACAATCGCAATCCGGTGAAGTACGGGTGAGCCACCTGTCTGCCACATAAAGGGGGAGGCGTCCCGTTGAGTGCCTTGCCCAAGGACACAAGAAGCAAGCTTGCCGGCTTGTTCTCCACACTATCCCATTTTTTATGCTGAGCGCCAAGCAAGGAAGCTGTGAATACCATTTTTTAAAGTCTATTGGTATGACTCGACTTAGAGAATGAACCCCAGGTCTACCAACTGCGATGCGGACGCTCTCACCACTACACCATCGCGCCGGTTAATTCTGTCAGCACTGTTCAGTTTCCTTCTACCATCGCTTCATCAATCCTACCATCTGCTTATAGCCCGGCAAACTGCGTGTAGGGGGATGAAGGAGGAGATGAAGGGTATGTATATGCGTAGCAGTAGAGAAGCTTGATTTGTTGGTATCGAGGAAAGGAGATACAAGTTGTGGTGGTCTGAAACGATTATGAAATAGAAGGAGTTGGAATCATAGCGCAATAAACCGAATATCGAAGAAACAGCGACAGAGGAAAGGAACTGGTGCTGCGTAGATTTTGAGAAACAATCACATTGCGAATGAGATCAACTTTACAATCTAAAGACATGTAAGGTGAGGGAGAGAAGGCAAGAGTTCTAGAAAGTGCCCTGGTAACAAAAGGAGGGAAAAGGAGAGTTAGCAGGAGTCAAAAAGAGCAGGTGGAGGTGTAGTCACCAGATGGTATGAAGGAAGAACTGCCCTGGGAGTAACATTGGCCAAGCAAGAGCCAACAATAAAAGCCTGAATGCCGGGCGTTACCGAAACAGAAGTTCCAGTGTTTGAAATTAGTAAAAGGGTTGCACCAGAAGCAGCAAGGAGGGAAATTTCATGAATGAGAAGCAGAGAGCGAGAGAGTTAAAACTCCGAAGAGAAAATAAAAGTTTACTGCACGTGGACCCGGTTGTGGCAGAAAGAGCAATGCACTGGTCTGCAGCTGCAGCTCACATTACCGGTGGGGACAGAACAAAGTAACGCCATGTTTAGGATGAATGTTGCCACTTGAAGGCAAAAGGCAAGAGAAAAACAAAAACATTCGATGACCGATTTTAGGAAGACTGCGAGTTGTGTTTCTGTGGCCGCTAGGAGGGCAGCACCACGAAAATTTTTAAGGAGTGCGGGGTTCTTGAAACCCTTGAGGGGGCAACTGGCATTTTTTACTACAATCTAGCAAAGACAGGGATTGTACCACGTGATGAGGAGGCTGCTGATTGATGCAGTGATGGCAAACTCTGAGCTGTACACGAAATGTTGTAAATGGGTGTTTGGAAAATGCGCAAAAATAAAGGGTGTCTTAAAGTCCGGCAAAAGATTTTGTTTGTAAAAAATGGGTTCAGATAATGAAAGAAATAAAACGAATTACCACTTTACGACCAGGAGAAGTTACTGAAGAGTTTCTGTTATCTGAGGGACAGGTTGAATGCCTGTGGTGTAAGTGAAAAACATCAGGAATAAGACTTGATTGAATAAAATTTAGCAATTGCGGAGAACGGCTTGCTTTATGAAAAAAGCTTTCGTTAAACAGGGTTTTGGTGTAGCGGTTAAAAAATACGCTTCGCCTTTGGTAGATCTGGCTTAAAGCCACACTGCAGACTTTAAAAACGGTATTAACAGCTTCCCTGCTTGACGCTCAGCAAGAAAGGGTAAGTGTGAATAAAACAATGGCAAGTTTGGAGTGGTAATAAATAGGCATAATAGGTATAGTACAGGCATAGTAGACATAGTACAGGCATATTACAAGCATAGTAGACATAGCACTGGTACAAAGATAGTAGGGGAGGTGTGCGACCGAAAACCAGTTGCACCATTATAAAGAAGCCTTACCTCTTTCCTTTCAAAAAAAATTAATTTTATGAGTTTAGATTTAAGCATTGAGGAGGTGCAATGAGATTTCACATTACAAGCTCAAGTTATCATCATTATGCCTGTACTATGCCTACTATGCTTAATATGCCTACTATACCTATTTATAACTATCGGAAAGTTTGCTAATTGTGTCCTTCGGTAGTCACTTAACGGGATTCCTGGACCTCTACGAGGCAAACAGGTGGTGGAATTAGCCAGTGTACCAGTGGTGGTAGCCCAGTCCGACAAGGCTGGCAAATAAAGCACGAGCAGGTTACCTAAATGAAAACATTCTATCTTCGAAGATGAAAGAAAAAAATCTAATAAAGTTGTTTGATATCGGCGTAAGGCACATGGTGTCAACGGAAAAATGAGAGGGGCGAAGGTGGTAAGAGCAATGGGTGGTGTGAACTGATAAACCGAATAGTCAAGAACTGATGGATATGCTGCGCTTTGAAGAGACTGCGAATAGACCAAGCAAAGAGAATCGAGAGCGATGGCATGAGCTATGAAGTGCTCTGAGATGATGTGATGAGAGAGTTCGATTTTCAAGCGGTTGGAAAGAGAGGGAAGGCAACCAAAGATGGCGTGTGGTAGGCAAATGAAAGCAGAGATTAAAACTATTGAAATAGAGTGGAGGTTATTAACAAAGCGGAGTGGCGCAACGCAGTTTGGGGGGAACATGAGATGAATTTGGCCACCTTTGGCCACAGAGCATATGATCAAAAGATTCAAAGGTCCAATGGTTTACTATTGCCTGATAAGTGGATAATCACTTTATTCTTGATTGACTTTGAAGGAACTACAAGTGTTTCTATCATATTGACGAACGTCTAAAAGAGACAAGCAGATAGCGAGATTTAAACTCAGGCCTATATCAATAAGGGCGAATTGGCCAATGTAAATATTAAAAGTTTGACTTTACCACAGCCAATCCTACTTCGAAAGTTGATGCAATTAACGTTGAATTCAACTTACGATTTAACAATGGTAGATTAGTGACTATTCCATGCCCACTCACCATATCACGATTTCCAATATGACTGTATGGCAAGCTGTTGGTGGTCATCTCGTATAACACTATGCCGAAGGCGTACACGTCTGATTGAAAAGAGTACGGATTGCCGTCAATCATGCGTATCACCTAATGTCACAATCATGTGTTATCGGTAAGCGATGACGTGCACGTCGTTTGCATATAGCCTACATAGGCTTAACTTCACAAGTTCAATATCTTCTGGATTTTATAACCTAATAAAAATACCAACTGTAAACCAGTAATATGATCAAGATGGTATCTAATCCCACCATGCCGTAGCTGAAAACTACTCTTGTTTGTAAAATATAATAAAACAGCAGAATCAAGTGAACCTCTGGAGCCATCCACAGGATCGACCCGGTTGGCTGCATGAGCTGTTCCGAACCAGACCATCTTGATTTTACGGTGGCCAATCCAAAGTCGCCAATCTTCACTGTATAATCCTCCAATAAAAATATATCTGCGCGACGAGTTAAGAAATAAATCAAAGTAATAATCGGCTGGTGAGAACTCTCTTTCAAGGCCCAAATCAACAATAAGTAGTAGTTTCTGATCGATTCATCCAAAACCAGCGCTGGTATCTTTGCGAAGTTACAGAAGTTCCGTACCTAACTCTAATTGATAGAACTGTGTTGAGCCCTACTATTACCCCCAATAGCTCAAAGTACGCGCCATTAAAACACACAATAAAATGACATCTTGTTTCAGGTCACCAGTGCGTACAGCAATTAGTTGCCTGATATAGTCAATCATATAACAAGCAATAAAAACGCAATCTGAAAGATACTGTTTGATTTCATATCTCGGTGAATGATGTTCTTCGCGTGGAGATATCTGTAAGATATACATATTAACAGAAACCACTAAATACAATCTGAAAGAACATAGAAGTTCCTTCAGCTCCACTACAAGCGGATACAGCATGAGCCAATGTATCGCAAGTAAATAGTTTTATTTCTAACCAGGCATAACAAGCGATATACGAAGCAAATAGGAACAGTAACAACTTATTGGTGTTCACATCAGATATCTAGTAACTACGATATATCTCTAGTGCGGCAAAACCATGATCCGTGCTTTTGAGGCGACGACCATGTCGTGTTGTTGTGTTTACGTCTTGTTGTTGTTGTGATTACCTCTCCTCTTCCTAGGGATGGAGGTACGGCACGAACGGCAATTTAGGTTCATGCCGTCAACCTAATTGAAATTAGGCTAGGGGAAAGATGGCAGCCCATTTCGAACCAGTCTTGAGTGACTGGTAGCCCCACCACAACAAGGCGGACTGCCACTGGTGTGTACCCAAGAGTCGCCATTTACGACATGCTGGGTTAGCAACTTCACAATTGTAACCCGGTGAAGTACGGGTGAGCCACCTGTCTGCCACATAAAGATGGATAACGGTCCGTTAAATGCCTTGCCCAAGAACACAACAAGCAAGCTTGCCGGCTTGTTCTCCACACTATCCCATTTTTTATGCTGAGCGCCAAGCAGGGAAGCTGTGAATACCATTTTTTACAGTCTTTTGGTATGACTCGACTTAGGGAATGAACCCCAGATCTACCGACTGCGAAGCGAACGCTTTAACTACTACACGTCTTCGTTGGAAGCCACTTAATTCCAGCACGCACCGTAAACCAAATTCATATCAAGCTACGGAATGCGGTGGTTTACTTTGAAACAGCCATAAATAGAACTTGCAAACTGGTAACCTTACCACCCACACGACGCATAACATCAGTAAGTAGCCACAAGTCGTCTTTTACAGCATGCAGGATGACCATCTTATTCCTATACCCGACCACTTTCGAGGGATGGGGCAGCCGGAAACCATGGAGCTCCAGAAACCGTGCAACACCTCAGCGTTGGACCAAAGGTCGTATATAAAAATAAGCAGTCGATAAAAAGCGAGCGGTGCATAGCCTGTAGCTGGATAATACCGAATGAGATGAAGTGTTCTGGGTCGGACGGCCGAAGACGTTACATGAAGGATTCCCATTTCTGCCAATGCTGGAGAGATAAGGCATCAAGAAAAGGCTGTGTCCGTAGCAACGAAGACGAGAAAGGGACCCGTGCTTTACCAGGTTAGAATAGTGAAGCTGCTTACCCAGCATGCCGTAAGACGTGACTTTTGGGTACCCACCAATGGCAGTCCGCCTTATTGGTGGTGAGGCTACCAGTCTGCAACTTTATTCATAGCTGGCTCAAAATGGGCTGCCATTTTCCCCCTTGCCCAATTTGATTAGGTTTGCGGTATGAATCTGGAAAATCATTTCATGCCGTGCCTCCATCTCAAGGAAGAGGAGGGATAACTACAACAACGTGAAGAGGAAGCACAAGTTCCTCAGTGGGTACTGAGTGGACCTGAGTATCGTAGGATTTAGATGAGAAAGAACGCCTCGAGACCTAGGGAAGAGTGGATAAGAGAGGAAAGAGACTACATGAAATTGCAGGCGGCTGGTGCACCGCACCTCGAGTGAAGCCATCGGCCATGTCATTTCCGGAATTAATGAGTAACCGGAAACCCAATCTAGTCTGATAGAAAAGAAGGAGACAAGAAACGATAGCTCCTGCTAGATGTTTCAGAGAGTGTAAGGTAGAAGGAAGAACGGAGGAGAGGTAAGTGTAGCAAAGACCGAACAAGACTTTTGAGATTTCGAAAAACCACGAAAGCGCGCCTGTCAGAAAAGAAAGACCGAGTCGACCAAATAAAGCAAGGAGGGAGGCCAGTCAAGATAAGCTTGTGGAAAAAAGCGGAATGCCAGATTGATCGACTGGCTGAAATGGAGGTGGTTCAAAATCCACTCTTAGCTTGGCTGCTAACAACATGTTATAGGAGCTAGCGGTAATTGAACGGTTTTAATGACACATAATCCCAGTCCTGCATTTCGATACGAGAAGCATCACTCACTCCATCCCTTGCGCGGTCTGTCGTGCAATCTCTATCGTCTGCCGCATATCAAACTTCGTATCATGCACGTGTAGATGGCGATATAGACTGCTTCCATCGCACCACTGAGTGACAATGCACAGTTGTTTCTTAATAGTATAACCCATGAACAGGAGGATGTTGGAATGACGAGTTTTCCTAAAATTTCAATTCTATTATCAGCTCTTTGATTTTGTCATAAGCAATACAAGATATCAGATGCACTACAGACCACACAACAACATGATGGATAAAATGTTGTTTTTTTTAATCGAAAGGCTGCTATCTGAGTGCTCACATAGTTGTGCGCTTGGAAACCTTACCTACTTTTTCTACTTGGTCGCAACGTTTGAGGCAGAAACGCACTGTGCCAGCTGTACTTCAGACTTTAAAGTGAGAATGAAACCGAATAGTTACAACAGTAAAAATCTTTCACATTCCACCAGATAGAGCGACTTGCAATAAGTAGATCATGTTCTTACAAGGTCAGGTGACACAGCATTGCGCTCTCTCCACTCTCATGGAGTGACAATTACACACCTGAGCACGGCGACCTCGTTCTTAAATTCTTGCAGTTGCGACGGAGTTGGATTGGTAACGTTCAACACCTTCACTGCAACAATGCCATGCCAGCGACACCTGTACACGATCCCATACGAGCCCGAACCGATCTTCTCTCCCCATTCAATTTCTCCTTCTGGGACTTCCCAATCTTCATTCGAATCTCGACGAGGGGAATGCTGGAAGTAAAATTATTGATAGAAGCCACAAGAAGCCAATAATAATAAGGTGAACTTTATAGATCTTTTGGGCTTTATTTTATTCATTTAACCTCCTCCACGACTAAACATTTTCCACCCCTTAATTTGAGAAATCTCTGCCGATAGCACAATTATGATTTCAAAGAAACATCTTGTCGCGTGCATTAGAAATCTGATTCAATTTTAACTTTAATTTACTTCTTAAAATTAAGGCGACGTATAGTATCGCTCGAATAATTAAGTCTGGTTGCAACTTAATAGCTAGGAAAAGATTGGCTTCCACTAAGATAATCCCACGCACTTCTCGATCACGAACAGAACAAACATATTCACAAATACTTTGAAACTTTTAACTCCTTCGTTTGTCGATCACCGAAAAACCAATGCGCTTTAACATAACAATAAGACCCAACCAAAACTAAATCCACTAATTAACCGCTTCCACACTAATAGAAATCCACAATAAATCACCACAGATAAATACCCTTCTTTCTTTTCTTCTACTCTCTCTCTCTCTCTCTCTCTCTCTAAATGCGTAAAAACCTCGCCGCCTCATATAAGAATGAGGCGAGCTTCCAGAAAAAGCCAGAACATGACATGACACAGAAAAAAGCACCGCAAATAAATTACGTAATCGGTAATAAAAAAAAAAACTTCGAGAAGAAACTCGAATACTCTGGAACTTAGCCATGTCATCAACCATTGTGACGTCACAAGAGGCGCGTAAGTTACAAATCTTAATGCGAAAGAAAAAAAAGGTTTTTGCGAAAACAGCCGAGATACAAAAGCAAATTTGGGCTTACAAATTCAGATTTACAATTAAAATAATCACGGCAGAACAAAACGACACATTACACAAACTATACATATATAAAACTATTCTTTCAACGCAAATTTACTTTATCGTGACACATCTCTTCCACAGCTATAAAATTGTATTCCAGTAAAAACAAGTTTGGTTAGATTTCAATGCATCAGCATATAAGTACAAGCGACATGAAGCAAAACTGCACCAATCAACAGCTGCCTCAACGTGGTGGTGCAGTCCCTGGCCCCGTTTGGGTTAGGTCAAAATGGTTGTTGGCCTTCCCGAAGGTCCCAGTTATCGCGGGCACTCTTCTTCATTTTTTCGCTATGCTGCCCCTGAACGACCTCAGAAGAGCAGCACACAGCTTTTCAAAATCGGTCGCCTGTTTTCTCTTTCTCTCTTCTCCTGCCCTCCTCTTGCCCGTCTTCGTCTTGTCATTCATCTCCTTCTCTTGATGAGCAGTAACGTTCATCCCAACCCTGGCCCCATCTTTCCTTGCTTAGTGTGCGCTGGAAATGTGACCTGGCGGAACAAGTCAGTGCTATGCTGCACCTGCTCCAAATGGGTCTATTTAAGTTGCTCACAACTTTTCCTCTACAAATTTAAAGCTCTTGGCAGCTCTCACTCTTGGAACTGCTCCCTACGCGTAACACTGTGACTTCCTCCTCGGACTTTCCGAAATGTATACCTCCACTGTACAATCTGGCCCCCCTCTGCTAATGCTGCACTCTCACCCCCACCCTCGTCTTCCAACTTCTTATCCCCCATCTGCTCATTTTATATCTTCTCCCTCTGCCCCTCCACCACCGTCCCTTGCTCCTTGCTGTCCTTCTACGCCTCCTGCCTCCTCTCTTCCCCATGACTCTCTCAGGGTTCTTCAATGGAATGCTGGAGGTCTTCGAGCCAGGAACACTGAACTACTTCACTTTCTTTCGTCCAATTCTGTCGACCTTATCTGGATCCAGAAATCCAAATCTAACTCCTCTTCCTCTTTCCGGATTCCTGGATTCTCTGCTCTGCGTTCTGATCACACCCACTCCAGGTCTGGCATCGGCCTATCTTTTTCTGAACTTTCTACCTCCTCTCTTTCTGCGCTTGAACCCTACGCTGATTATGTAGGGGTCAACATCTCTCTTAACAACTCTTCCTTGCTTTCTTTTTTTAATGTGTACGCCCTCCCTATTTGCTCCTCTCCAACGGATGGCAGAACCGACTCCTTTTCTCCCTCTATTCTTTCCTCTTCCAGCAATTTCTTCATTTTGGGAGACTTCAATTGCCATCAACCCCTCTGGGACTCAAGAGGTACATCCAACCCCGTGGGGAGGAAGTATTCCACTGGGTCATCTCTTCTGACCTCCTCCCCCTCAATGACCCTGACACACCCACCCTTCTCCATCGCTCTTCTGGCACTAGCTCCTCTCCTGACATCTCCTTTGCTCCCTCCTCTCTTGCTCTTTCTTGCTCTTGGGAGGTGCTTCAGGACTGGGTTCTGACCACCAACCAATTTGTCTTTCTGTCTCTCTCTCTCTCCGGTCTTTCGCTACTCTTCAACTTTCAGAAAGCTCGCTGGGATGGCTTTGCCTCCTTTGACTGTCACTGTCCTTCTGCAGAGGAATACTCGTCTCTTTCCTCTGCTGCTGCTCTCTTTTATCTTTCTGGCACTGAGTGCGGCCAAATCTTCCATTCCTTTCGGCCGCATCAAACGCTCTCCTAAAGCCTGGTGGTCTGCTGAGGTGGAAGAAGCGGTTAGTGAAAGACGCAAGGCTTTCACTGCCGCTCACAGAAGTGATGAAGATCGCCAGGCTTACATCTCCACTTCTCGACGCGCCTCGTCAGTCATTGCCAAGGCCAAGACTGAGGCATGGCAGACGACTTGCTCTTCTCTCTCACCTAAGTCTAACCCTAAATCTGTACACTCTATCCTTCGCTCTATCGCTGGCTCTCCTTCCTCGTCTTCCTCCTCTCCTAACTTTCCTAACTGTTCTTCTCCCAGGGAATCGGCTTCGGTCTATGCTGCTTACCTGAGATCTCACTTTTCCGTTTCTCAGCCAAAGACTCTGCGCAGCAGAGCCAGAGGCTACCTCTCTGAGCTCCGCCGAGCCACGTGCCCTGAGGAGTCTCACTTGTCCTTTTGCTCTCCTTTCTCACTCGCTGAATTTCTTGCGACTGCCTCCGACTTTTCCTCCTCCATTGCCAATGGCCCAGACAAAGTCGCTTATCCTATGCTAAAGCACCTTCCTCGCTCTGGCATGGATTTTCTTCTTCACATTTTCAATCTCTCCTGGACTTTGCATTTCTTTCCTTCCATCTGTAAGACATCTTCTATTATTCCATACACAAGATAGGAAAGCCTCTCGACTCTCCTGCTTCCTTCCGGTCTATCTCTCTCACCTCCTGCGTATCAAAGCTGTTTGAACGCATCATTCTATCCCGTCTTCTCTTCTTTCTGGAATCTAATTTCATTCTTTCTCCCCGCCAGGCTGGTTTCCGTCCTGGACGGTCTACACTAGATCAGATTCTTTATCTTTCTCAGTCCATTTCGGATGGGTTTAACAAACCCAGGCTGGGCTCTTGGACGATCCTCTCTACTATCGATTTCTCCGAAGTTTTTGACTCTGTCTGGCATCCCGCCCTTTTCCACAAACTTATTTCGGCTGGCCTGCCTCCCTTCTTGCTTTGCTCGCTGGACTCAATCTTTCCTTTCTGATAGGCGCGCTTTTGTGGTTTATCAAAATCACAAAAGTCGTTCCTTTCGAGGTGTTCCGCAAGGATCCATTCTTGGCCCTGTACTTTTCTCTCTCTTCATTAATGATCTTCCGTCCTCTCTGCCTTCTTCCATCAGCTGCTCTCTTTATGCTGACGATCTGGCCATTCGGTCCTCCTCCCCCTCGGTCCCCACTGCGATGGAGGCCACACAAGGAGCTCTGTTTCGATTGGAGCGCTGGTCTGAGTACTGGTGTCTTCCTCTCAATCCGAGCCAATGTGAAGCCTCCTTCTTTTCAGTGGATCCCCACCAAGCTAACCTCCAACCCCACCTCCTCCTACTCGGCTCTCGCCTCTGTTTCAATCCCACTCCAACTTTTCTTGGGGTCACCTTCGATCGCACTCTTTCCTTTTCTAAGCATGTATCTTTGCTGAAGGCCGAGTTTTTCCTACAACTCAAGACCTTATGCTGTATCTCTGCTTCCTAATGGGGCCCCCCTAAGGAGTCCCTCTCTCTTCTGTATAAATCTTTTCTTCGGTCCCTTCTCACATATGCTTCACCTGGATGTTTTCCTTTCCTAAGCACTACCAATATCACCAAATCAGAATGCCTTCACCGAGCATCCAGTCGTGCCATCATCGGCTGCTTCTTGTCCTCCCCTATCCCACTTCTTCTCTTTGAGGCTTCTCTACCTCCCCTACGAGTCACCCCGACTCATTTCACCCTTTTATCTTATGAGCGGGCTCTCGTCTCCCAACCTCCTTTTCTATTTCAGGTTTGGCCAGACTTGGAGTGAAACCAAGACTCTGCAGATCGTCCTGGAGAGCTTTTGTGTCCACTCACCCGCTCATGCTTCCTTCTACTTTTCCTAGGGAGGCTCTTGTTGCTTGCCCTTCCTGTCCTCCTTGGAATCTGCCCTCTTTCACTGTGGAGTCCACTCTTTCCTCTTCATGCTCCTGATCCTCCTCTCTCACCAACGTGCGGCTCTCGCATACCTTGACTCTCTCTCCCTCATGATCTGGTACTCTGGACAGGCGGCTCTGTTCCTTTTCCTTTTGGCAAGGGCGGTTCCGGCGTTCTTGCCAACTGCTCTCTCTCTCTGTGGCACTGAGGCCACTCTTTCCTTTTGAGCAGGCCCAGTATGTTCAAATTTTTCTGCTGAAACCTGCGCCATTGCGCAAGCCTTTTGCTGGTCTCGGAAGCACCAACAAGTCTGCCATTTCTCTTCTCTTCTCCTATCTGATTGTCACAAATAGGTAAATTTGCACTGAAAAAATGATTTTTATATACGTATAGTTGTTCTCGAAAAAAGACCTTTTTTCTTTCCCATTTATTAATAGATTTGTAACTCACACGCCTTTCTGACGTCACAATGGTTGATCACGTAACTGAGTTTAAGTGTATTCCAGTGATTCTTGGTTCTTCTCGAAGATTTTTTTTTATTATTACCGATTACGTAATTTATTAACCGTGTTTTTCCTATGTCAGGTGATGTTCTAGCAATTTCTAGATTATTTTCCGTCGTATACATAAAGCGGCGAGATCTTTCACTCATTTAGAGAGAGAGTAGAGTGTAGTAAAAAGGCGTTGTTCTGTGGTGATTGTTGTGACAGGAAATCAAGCAATTATTTTGGTGGTTTTAGTTTTGGTTAAGTCTTTGATATTTATATAGTAAAGTGCTGTAGTTTCTGTATTTGACAAGCGAAGGAATTCGAAGTTTTAAAGAAGTTTGTGAATATATTTCTTCTGTTCTTGATCGAGAAGTGCGTGGGTTAAAGTATCTTAGTGGAAGCCAATCTTTTCCTAGCAATTAAGTTGCAACCAGACTTAATTATTGGAGCGATACTATACGTCGCCTTAATTTTAAGAAGTAAACTAAGATTGAGTATTAAAGAAATTTCTGTTGAAACGCGACACTGACTCTTGTTCTATCCTCGCCACCCTGTCCTCTCCTCCATCTTTCCTTTTATCTCAAACTCTGTGGCAGATCTGGCAGGAACAGTCTTCTCTCTCCTCCTGTTCTATCAGGCTACAATGGGTCCCCGTACACTCGTTTCTCCTGGGGAACGACGCGGCTGATGTGCTGGCCAGGCAGGGAGCACTACTTGTGCCCTCCCCAATCCCTTGCAGTTTCTCTCCTCTGATCTCTCGTATCCACTCTGGTCTTATCTCGGACTGGAGGCGCACTGTCTCATCTAAATTCTTTGACACACAAGTTTTCTCAATTTCTTCCAAGGAACTTGTACTCCCTCGTCATGCTCGCTGTGTTCTCTTTCTTCTACGCTGCAACGGACACAGCCTTCTTTTAAGTTCCTATTTCTATAGGATTGGCAGAATCAAGAATCCTTGCTGCAGCACCTGCAGACACTCGCCCCAGGACACCTCTCAATCTCTCTCATTCTGCACTGTCCAGCTATGGACTCTTTGCACCGCTCACTCTTTGGCGACTCTCTGTTTCTCTACCACCTCTGGTCCAGGCCCTGGGGAGTTTCCCGGCTTTTGGGGCTCCATGGTCTTCCGCCATGCCCCCATTCCCTCGGAAGGAGTTGGCTAATCAACAACAACAACATGAAGCAAAACGATTGATCTGTTTCTTTAAATACCTCACAACCAATCAACACTTTTATTGCTTTTACGCAATGATTTATATAATTACTATGAAACTGAGAAATGCTGTGGCACTTACTCTTCCGGAGTTGGAGGATGGTCGATATCGCACAGTTTGTGGAGGAAGAGTTGCCGCGTTACTGGAAGGGGACTGAGGGGAGAAACCTAAAACAACAATGTTTTTAAACCATAAAGCACCATCATAAACATCGACTGCTTAAATCAGCCTAATTCACACAAAGTGGCTAAAATGTTTTTAAACTACAAAATAATGAATCAATCTATAGTGCTAAAACGTTCGCTGAGTTATGCAATAAATTTTGAAATAAGAGTAAAAAACTAAAACATGCGAGGATGTCACTTCTCTCAAGCAAGATGGAGGTTATAACCCGCTGTAAACAAATTGATCCTATTAACTCAGCACTACCGCACACACCGTACAGTGTTAACACGTGTACGGGCAACTAACGACAAATTGACACCCTCACAATTGATACCAATGCCGTTTTTCAGTCTCAATTTCTACACAACAATCCATTAGTCAGCAAGAGCAAAGCACAATACGAAACACAGCACAGATATTTGAAGTTCATTAGATGATCGCGCTAGATGCTGATGAGAAGTCAACATCTAGATATTATCACTAAACTGATTTCAAGCACCTGACAAGAGCTAGCCACAGCGCTGCATCGGAGCATCAGCGCTCCTCAACCTGGTTCACAAAACCAAGGCAAAATTCTTCATGATACGAAAAAAGTAAACTAACTTTCCCTTTCAATGAATAAAGACGAGATGCTCTCAACACTTTGCATCGAAATATGCGCAATGAGAGACGAAAATGCACGCATTCAAAAAATTATAAATGTAGGAGATTCAAGACTCTGAAAGTTACTATGAAATCCGGTAATATGCTTGAGGAATGAGATGCAAATGCCATAACGCAATTCAAATAAATCAAAAAGCAAGCACATCCATCTACTGATTATCACAGTTAGAAGAAAACTTCGTCTACTGCTAAAAAGCTTTCTGAGGTGAAATCTCGATAGCAATGTGAATCAAGAGTGGGAGGCGAACAGTGGTCTGCCGAAGTTTATTGGTTACATTCACATGGCAAAGAGCCGGAAATGAAGCAGCGCTCCCACTCTTGCTACAACACTAGTCACTACACTTGCAATTGTTAAATTCTTAGCAAAACAGCCCACTACAGGTTTACTCGCGAATCAAACTGGAATCATATCCTTGTATCAGTAAATATGTTAATTAATCAAATAATTGTGAGTGCAGTAAATTATAAAAATTATCAGTGCAATTAGTTTACACGCAATTGTCAAAGCAGCTACTAGAAGTGCGCAATAGTTTCGCTGCCACACTCGCTAGTCGCTACCTCTCCGCGACGACCTTTTCTCTCCAACGCTGAGAACGGCTCTATTAAGCAACTCCATTGAGTTGGCGTGCATCAGTATACCGGCAATCACACCACTTTCTTCTGAAAGTACAATGGATGGAAGGGGAGAAAGATTGGCTGGTTCTAAGTAACAATCACCCAGCATTAACAAGACCAAGTATGTTCTTATCAACTCATAGCAAACATCGGACAGGGCAAGTAGTATTCATTTGAAGCCTACACTCCTACCCTGCCAACCAGTGTTCCCTCTAAGACTTCAGTAAGTGCGTAACCGCTGGCGCAAGTGCGAAATGGCTAACAAATGTACGAAAACCACCGGTCAAATTTTGGCGGGCGTTGTTGAACAAACCGTTACACCAGCCGTAGTAACATTTTTTGAAGGTGTAAAAATAGACATTTGCGGTAGCCTACTGCTATTTATTCAGTGCATACCGTATAAAGTTTGCCCATAACGCTGGTTTGCGTATGACGGCATCTTTTGTTTTCCCTCAAACGTATTTTGTTCGATATCTAGTTCAATGCTTTTCCATTGTTTTTGGCATATGGTCGAATCTCGAAATGTACGGAAGCATGTGCCCCGGTTATATATTTTTCTCATTTTTAAGATCGACCTCAAAAAAGTTATCAAATAAATTTCATGGATGTTGTCCTAATAATATATAAAAACAAGTCGTCACGAAAAAGTTTTCCATTTTACTCGATATGAAGGCTGAAAAAAGTACTTGCCCAGTGAAGACCATGGTCTACCGATGGAATATCGCTGATGCAGGCGATTATCTGTCACGAATGATCTTTATTTTTTAATCCGATCAAGATGCCAGCTTGCGAGTTGCATTTTTTTACCCTGCTACGTATTTCGCAGCATGAACTCGAGTAAACTGCGCGCCAAAGGCCTTCGCAGATTACCCAAAAAACAATCGAAACAACAATTGTACAGGCGTAAGAGCCAAGTTTTGAAAACTTGTGGGGAAGGAGTGGCTGAACTGTGACAATGCGCTTTCGTGACGCAATAACTAGCGTTATTATGTCAGTTCCAAAATGTTCACAAACAGGTAGCCTATTGGTTACTAAAAGACGGCGGCGAAATACCTGGCTATTTCTCTTTAATAAGTTAATCTAGCTTAAACTTAGTCTCTCAAGCTCAACGGCCTTTGCAATATAGTCCGTGGGCTAACTAGGCCCACCGTGCACCCCCCCCCCACCAATAAACGAAACTATGTTTTTCTGATAGTTTTTTATGTGCTTTTTGATATTAGATATGTTAACACTGAATAAACTCTTACGCACTACCGGTTTTGAGCCACTTTATTTGGTCTACCGACAAAAATTTTTTACGATTTTCGGGGGGGCAAGAAAAACATAAATGGCAATATTTTTATATTGAAATATCACAAATATACAAGTGACCACTCAAAATATTAGTACTGGAAAGCTCTACAATATACGTTTTGATTTATTCAAGGAAATGCTGAAATTATACCTATTAATTTCTATCAATCATTTACATTTCCTGTTGTTATGTAAATTTTGTGTGCTTTGATTTTATTTTTAGTCACCCTCATTGTCTGTTTCAGAATCAGGTTATTCATCACTTTCGTCATCAGTGGATATTTGGTCTGTGCTCCCATCACTCAGTCTATACTCATTCTCTGTCTCAATTGCTTTGTCCAAAATGTCAGCGAGATAAGTTGGAAGTATATTCCCATCACACCACTTTGGCTCAATGACTTTGTTTACTAAAATCCATCCATTGTCCTCAGTTGGTAATAAAACAACTGGTTTGGAAATATGGGCTCGTTTCCAAATTGCCACCTGGTAGTTCACTCCTTTTATGTGTTCCCTTAAGCAAGATCTAGGGGGTGGAAGGGATGATCATTCGGTGCTCTTGTTTGGATTCGGTTGATTTTCTTTGCCACAGCATTTATTCAAAACCATTTCATAGCGAAGATCATTAACATTTAAAAGGCGACCTCTGGGCTTGTACATGGAACACGTGAATTCTTCCAGTTGAAGAAAAGACCTTCCGACACATCCCATGACTTTTCAAGGTTCTGGAAAACAACTTCATAGCGTGGTTTCTTTTGAAGAAGTTTTATCTGCTTCACCTTTCCAATGCCTTTGAAAGCACTGGTTGTGTCACATCTTGAAAAAGCATGAAGACCCAACAGAGTATCTCAGTAAAGAGGCGTGAAGTCATGTGCCAGTTGAGAGATATTTAAAAACCTTCTCTTGCATGCAACCTGGAGCCTGAGTCAAACAGGAGAGTGATGTTTATTTTTTATGCATAATAAAGGAGAATGAAGAAAATATCACTATCTGGGCTTCTGACTCGAACATAGTTATATTAGTAAAAGATCTTCATCGGCTACATAAAAGCCATATAGAACAACCCTTGTGTCTGTTTCCTCTTGATCAGACTCCAACTTGGGAATCTCTGTCATCATAACTAATGCTCCGTTGTCTTTAAGTAGGTAGGCCTTCTCTTCACAGGTGAGTATAACCGTTTTGTTTTGAAGTTTTCTCCCAAAATTATCACTGCTCCACACCTTTAGAAGCAATCTCACAAACTGCTGTTTGCTAGAGTTATTGCTAAGAAATAACTTCCAGTTTTCAAGTCGTTTTGTACTTTCGCCTTTAATTATGCGTTTCTGACCACTACCACGGCTTGTCCTTTCCAAGCTCTTGATAGAATTTTCCTTGGAGATGCCAGTGCTAAATAGGAGATCAGACTTTCCCACAATACTGACATCGTATATTTTTTCGCATATCTGTTAAGATGTTGCTGGCACTTCTTTCATGTAGTAAAAAATTGAATTCCCTTCTTCAACATTCAAGGTTTTGGCATCTGATGGCATGGTAAAGTCATCCAATTCTTTTGTGAGATAAGTAAAGCCTTTGCTCTTATCTGTCTTCAAAAGGTAGCCGTCGGGAGTACCAATTGTTGAGAGTTCTGGCATAAGTGGATATTTCATCAGTTCTCTCATATCAATCTTTTCTGATTGTTCTTGTGAAAGCACTAACAATTGAAATGCAACATTTGCTTGCTGCATGTACTGAACTTCACGATTACCTGATGTCTTCACAACTAATGCCTTCCCCATATCTGCATATGTTTTTTGGTTCAGCCATTTGATTGGCTCAAAAAACTTCTCATTCTTTCGCAACCTACCAGAAATAAAAGGTTCCTTTGCAGCAGTGCCAGACAATTCAGCAATCATGATGTCTGATTCTATGTTTAATGGTAGTGCAGCACCAGATGAAATGCGGTAAAGTTTATCATCCATCTCTCTTTGGAATAGGTCCATGAAATTCTGAATTGCTTCCACTGTAGCAAATGCTGCTTTTTCACTTTTTTTTACTTGCGATGGCCGAGTATCACGGCGTTTTCTGCCACTACCATCATCGGACATATTTGCCATCTGAAGCATTACTTCAACATATCTCGATCTTTCGTGGGCTGTACGAGCCCAACGACGATAAGCTTCATAGTTATTCAGGAAACCTTAAATGCCGGCACCCCGCCCGCCAGGGCCTGCTTGAGATTTGGCATGTCGCATAAATGTTTCTTCAATGGTTTTATCCACTGCACACCTGTTCGCTGGTATGAATGACCTTGCCACACTTATTGCACATAATTTGAGTAACTCGGTGGCGCCCGGGTGAGTTTTCTCAATGTTGACCAAGAACAACGAAAAGTAGCAGAGATATCTGGCATAATTTTGACCATCAAAGCTGAAAAATAGATCCACCATTTTGCTTAAACAAGCATCATACAAGTAGTAATCATTGTTCTTTACAGCATACAGTAAGGAAAGGACCAACGAAACATGATTCATGTACGTCAGCCAAAATTGGGCAGTTTTACCAAGGCTTCCACCGCGGACCTGTTGCCTGAATAAGGAAGATTCTTCAAGAAAATTAGCAAGTGCTTTGTTTTGCATTGCAGCATCCAAGTTTTCTGAACTTCTCTCGTTAATGATATGATCTATTGCTTGTAGCAAATCACCTGGTAGGCCTTCTAAAGATCTAGTTTCCAAATATCTGTCAAGAAGCAGTCTTTCCAGGCTTTCAGCCACGACTTTGTGCAATTTATTGCACAACTGCAGTTTTTTCCGGACATCACACCATTCATGGAACCAACAGATATAACCCCCGCCTCTAACAGCACATCAGCTAATATGGACTCATTTATTTTTTTACCAATCATTTTTAGGTATGCACAGATCAAGTGAAAGGATCCTATCATTACAATGTGATCATCATAAAGTTCTGGATTCTTCCAAATAATAGGGCTAGCCTTCATGCACACGCCTAAGTCAAATGTTGTGACGGCGTACTTCTGACCGACCTCTCGCGATGCATTTTTTAATACTCTAAGGCACTCTTTTGTACAGTGGAGTAGTCTATTATAGGGTGATTAATGATTGGATAATAGTCTATTGTTGTAAGGCGATTTGGAACTTGACCAGTTTCAGATATGAAGCCCGCCCACCCAGGTACTTGCTGAGATGCAGTGCTGCTATGCAGTCGGCAGATACACCACAGGAGATACTTCAGCATCGACTTTGACAGAGCATCTTCATATTCTACCAATGTTATGTAAGAAATTGTCTTTTTTGGGCTGTCCTTCTTATTTATGTAGCATGGAGGTACGGTATCATTTGTCAAGGATTTCAGAGAGCGTGCCCCTCTCCTTGGCAGAGATAGCAGGCTTTCTTCCTGGCTATCTGTGTTGTTCTCATCAGCAGTAGGCTCAGAGGGAATATCTTGTAACATTATCCCGTGGCAGGTGTGAATCGAACCTGCACCAGAAAGGTCATTGACAAACTGATCAAAATTATCAAAGTCGCTGTGAAATAATGATGGGCAATGAGGATTTCGTACTATTTGGAGTGTTAATATAGTATGAGCCTCTTCAAGAGCTTCTGCAAGTGCGGTTTCAAGTTGTAATGAAAAGAAGTAACTCTCTGAATGACGTAGTTTGTTTATTAATATGCTCAGTTTGGCACTCCGGAAATAGTGGCATAAACTCATGCAAACCAGAATGTGTTTCGGAGTTCCCACTGGCCTTTAGTTGCTGCCCGACACAGGTCCTGACCGATAGATGAAACGAGAAGCTCTATTCTTTCTGATTCTGATCTCTCAGCTTTCCAACTAATGAGAATGCGCAAGAAGCGCTGCAAATTGTTTGGGGCAGGGTTTTCAGTAGTTAGGCATGATGCAATTGGTGGCCAAGGTAATTTTTCCGCTTTTTCAAATGCATTTTTGATTATTTTGTGCAGAAGGATGGCTACATCCTGAATCTTATCTGATAATCCCAATAGATACCCATCCTTAACAGCTTCTGAAAGATCAGTTTCGTTACTAAAAACAAGATCTGACTGATATTGATCCTGGATTTTACCAAGGCTAACAAAACAGAGTTTGTTGCTGTAGACCTCGTGGCTATTTAATATTAATTTCATCTTCTCTGACCTGTAATTAGGGTTTGCAAATGGTGTTTCTGACGGATATGTACAGTACAAACTACGGAGATCTGTCATTTTCATGACCTTTTGACCGATAATTATTTCTCTGTCAGTCACTTCACAAAGTTTAGCAAAACAAACAGCATGGACTTCCTCCATTTCACTTTGATCGAATATAGTCACTTTGCCCCTTTTTGGAACAGAGTACCTCATTCGGCAAGTGATATGATATTTAGCCACCTTTGCAAAAAAATCTTTACCACGAATGCGAGTTAAACTGCACCAATCAACAGCCGCCTCAACGTGGTGGTGCGGTCCCCGGCACCGTTTGGGTTGGGTCGAAATGGCTGTTGGCCTTCCCGAGGGTCCCAGTTACCCCGGGCACTCCCCATTCATTTTTTCGCTATGCTGCCCCCTGAACGACCGCAGAAGGGCAGCACACAGCATCTTTAAAATCGGTCGCCTGTTCTTACTTTTTATTCTCTCCTGCCCTACTCTTGCCCTCCTTCGTCTCCTCATTCTTCTTCTTCTCCTGATGAGCGGTAACGTTCATCCTAACCCTGGCCCCATCTTTCCTTGCTCTGTGTGCGCTGAAAATGTGACCTGGCGGGGCAAGTCGGTGCAATGCTGCGCTTACTCCAAATGGGTCCATCTAAGGTGCTCACAACTTTCTTTATCTAACTTCAGAGCTCTTGGCAGCTCTCACTCTTGGAGCTGCCCCCCCTGCCGTAACACTGTGACTCCCCCCTCCTCGGACTCCTCCGGCACGTATACCTCCACTGTGGAATCTGGCCCCCCCTCTGCTAATGCTGCACTCTTGCCCCACCCTCGTCTCCAAACTTCTTATCCTCCATCTGCCCATCTTATATCTCCTTCCCCTACCCTTCCACCACCGTCCCTTGCTCCTGGCTATACTTCTGCACCTCCTGCCTCCTCTCCTCCCCCTGACTCTCTCAGGTTCTCTCAGGATCTTATCTGCATTTAGGAATCCAATCTTAACTCCTCTTCCTCTTTCCGGATTCCTGGATTCTCTGTTCTGCGTTCTGATCGTACTCACTCCCGGTCTGGCATTCTCTCTTCTGATGCCTCGCATGCCAGTGGCGGCGTTGTCATTTTCGTCAGACAGGGCCTATCTTTTTCTGAACTTTCTACCACCTCTCTTTCTTCGCTCGATCCCTACTCTGATTATGTAGGGGTCAACATCTCTCTAAACAAATCCTCCTCGATGTCATTTCTTAATGTGTATGCCCCCCCTATTCGCTCCTCCCCAATGGATGGAAGAACCGATTCATTCTCTCCCTCAATTCTTCCCTCCTCCAGAAATCTCTTCATTCTGGGGGACTTCAATTGCCATCACCCGCTTTGGGACTCAAGAGGTACTTCCGACCCCCGTGGGGAGGAAGTATTCGACTGGGTCATCTCCTCAGACCTCCTCCCCCTCAATGACCCTGACACACCCACCCTTCTCCATCGCTCCTCTGGCAGTCGCTCCTCTCCTGACATCTCCTTTGCTCCTTCTACTCTTGCTTTTTCTTGCTCCTGGGAGGTGCTTTAGGACCTGGGTTCTGACCACCTACCAATTCTTCTATCTATCCCTCTTTCTCCGGTCTTTCACCCCAACGAGCGCCCCCCTTCCTTCAATTTTCAGAAAGCTCGCTGGGATGACTTTGCCTCCTACTTTGACTCTCACTGTCCTACTGCAGAGGAATACTGGTCTCTTTCTCTTTCTTCTGCAGCTGCTCTCTTTACCTCTCTGGCAATGAATGCGGCCAAATCTTCCATTCCTTTCGGCCGCATCAAACGCCCTCCTAAAGCCTGGTGGTCTGCTGAGGTGGAAGAAGCGGTTGGTGAAAGACGCAAGGCTTTCGCTACTGCTCACAGAAGTGATGAAGATCGCCAGGCTTACATCTCCGCCTCTCGACGTGCCTCGTCAGTCATTGCCAAGGCCAAGGCTGAGGCATGGCAGACGACCTGCACTTCTCTTTCACCTAAATCTAATCCTAAATCTGTGCACTCTCTTCTTCGCTCTATTGCTGGCTCTCCTTCCTCGTCTTCTTCCTCTCCTAACTTTCCTAACTGTTCCTCTCCCAGGGAATCGGCTTTGGTCTATGCCGCTTACTTGAGGTCTCACTTTTCCGTTTCTCAGCCAAAGGCCCTGCGCAGCAGAGCCAGAGGCTACCTCACTGAGCTCTGCCGAGCTACGTGCTCTGTGGAGTCTCACTCGTCCTTTTGCTCTCCCTTCTCTCCCGCTGAATTTCTTGCGGCTGCCTCCAACCTCTCCTCATCCACTGCCACTGGCCCAGACAAAGTTGCCTATCCCATGCTAAAGCATCTTCCTCGCTCTGGCATGGATTTTCTTCTTCACATCTTCAATCTTTCTTGGTCTTCACATTCCTTTCCTTCCATCTGGAAGACATCTTCTATTATTCCCATACATAAGATGGGAAAACCTCTCGACTCTCCGGCTTCCTTCCGGCCTATCTCTCTCACCTCCTGCGTATCAAAGCTGTTTGAACGCATCATACTATCCCGTCTTCTCTTTTTTCTGGAATCTAATTCCATTCTTTCTCCCCGCCAGGCCAGTTTTCGTCCTGGACGGTCTACACTTGATCAAATTCTGTACCTTTCTCAGTCCATTTCGGATGGGTTTAACAAACCCAGGCCGGGCTCTCGGACGATCCTGTCTACTATCGATTTCTCTAAAGCTTTTGACTCTGTCTGGCACCCCGCCCTTTTCCACAAACTTATTTCGGCTAGCCTCCCTCCTTGCTTTGCTCGTTGGACTCAATCTTTCCTTTCTGACAGGCGCGCTTCTGTGGCTTTTCAAAATCACAAAAGCCGTTCCTTTCGAGTCCGTCGAGGTGTTCCGCAAGGATCCGTTCTTGGCCCTGTACTTTTCTCCCTCTTTATCAATGATCTTCCGGCTTCTCTGCCTTCTTCCATCAGCTGCTCTCTTTACGCTGACGATCTGGCCATTTGGTCCTCCTCCCCCTCGGTCCCCACTGCGGTGGAGGCCACACAAGGAGCTCTGTTTCGATTGGAGCGCTGGTCTGAGTACTGGTGTCTTCCTCTCAATCCGAGCAAATGTGAGGCCTCCTTCTTTTCAGTGGATCCCCACCAGGCTAACCTCCAGCCCAACCTCCTCCTACTCGGCTCCCGCCTCCGTTTTAATCCCACTCCAACTTTTCTTGGGGTCACCTTCGACCGCACTCTTTCCTTTTCTAGGCATGTATCTTCGCTGAAGGCCAAGTTTTTCCCACGTCTCAAGGCCTTACGCTGTATCTCTGCTTCCTCTTGGGGCCCCCCTAAGGAGTCCCTCTCTGTTCTGTAAAAATCTATTCTTCGGTCCCTTCTCACTTACGCTTCACCCGGATTGTTTCCTTTCCTAAGCGCTACCAATATCACCAAATTGGAACGCCTTCACCGAGCGATCAGTCGCGCCATCACCGGCTGCCTCTCGTCGTCCCCTATCCCTCTACTACTCACCGAGGCTTCTCTACCTCCCCTACGAGTCACTCTGACTCACTTCACTCTTTTTTCTTATGAGCGAGCCCTTCGTCTCCCAACCTCCTTTCCCATCTCAGGTTTGGCCAGACTAGCAGTGAAACCAAGACTCTGCAGATCGTCCTGGAGAGCTTTTGCGTCCACTCACCCGCTCATGCTTCCTTCTACTTGTTCTAGGGAGGCTCTTCTTGCTTGCCCTCCCTGTCCTCCTTGGAATCTTCCCTCGTTCACGGTGGAGTCCACCCTTTCCACTCCATGCTCTCGCTCTGATCCCCCTCACTCTCGCCAAGGTGCGGCTCTCGCCCACCTTGACTCTCTTCCTCCTCATGATCTGGTACTCTGGACAGACGGCTCTGTTCCTTTTCCTTTTGGCAAGGGCGGCTCCGGCGTTCTTGCCAACTGCTCTCTCTGTAGCACTGAGGCCACTCTTTCCTTTTCGGCAGGCCCAGTTTGTTCCAGTTTTTCCGCTGAAGCCTGCGCCATTCTGCACGCTCTGTGCTGGTCTCGGCAACACCATAAAGTCTGCCATTTTTCTTCTCTTCTTCTCCTGTCTGACTCTCGTTCTGTCCTCGCCACCCTGTCCTCTCCTCCATCTTTCCTGTTATCTCAAACTCTGTGGCAGATCTGGCAGGAACTGTCCTTCTTCTCCTCCTGTTCTATCAGGCTACAATGGGTCCCCGGACACTCGTTTCTCCCGGGGAACGACACAGCTGATGAGCTTGCCAGACGGGGAGCGCTGCTTGCGCCCTCCGCAATCCCTTGTAGTCTCTCTCCCCTTATCTCTTGTATCCACTCTCGTCTTATCTCGGACTGGAGGCGTATTGTCTCTTCAAAGTATTTTGACACACAGGTTCCCTCAATTTCCACTGAGAAACTTGTGCTCCCTCGTCATGCTCGCTGTGTCCTCTCTCGTCTTCGCTGCAATGGACACAGCCTTCTTTTAGGTTCCTATCTCTCCAGGATTGGCAGAATCGAGAATCCTTCCTGCAGCGCCTGTGGACACTCGTCCCAGGACATCTCTCATCTCATTCTGCACTGTCCAGCTACGGACTCTTTGCGCCGCTCACTCTTTGGCGACTCTCTGTCTCTTTATGACCTCTGGTCCAGACCCTGGGGAGTTGCCCGGCTTCTGGGGCTCCATGGTCTTCCGCCATGCCCCCATCCCTCGGAAGGGGTCGGGTAAACAACAACAACAACAACAATGCGAGTTAAAAGTTCTTCATCGCCTTTTTTTTTCCGCTATTTTGATAATGGTGGGACCACCTTCACGTTCAAAGTTTGTCAAACCTTATGATGTCCATACATTTTGTTTTTTGACCCCAATTCGACCATAACGTTTGCAAAATATGCAATTTGGTTGAAAGAGAGTTTTGTCTTTACCCTCAATAGAACCTCGTCTTGGCATCCTCTCTTTTTGTTTTTTTCTAGGCATAGAAGTTACTTTGAGACAACTTATGTTTATCGTAAACCGCTGATAGCAGCCCCTAAGATAGCCATCATTATCACCAAACTCTAGCGGAATTTGTTCACACACATCTTGCATTCTTCTAGAACAGGTGTCGGCAACCTTTTACCGTCGAAGAGCCATTTGGACCCGTTTCCCACAACAAGGGGACCGATGAGAGCCACGATAATTCTATGGAGCATAGGTCATAAGTGTTTTCCAAAGAAAAAGGTCTTCATTGTAGTTAGAGGTATTGAACTGAGTATCATTGCACACTCTCGCTTGCTTCAAAGAAAAGGAAGAAAGTCGCAGATGGGGGAAAAAAGAGCCACATGCGGCTCCGGAGCCGCAGGCTGCCGACCTCTGATCTAGAAAAACTCAGTTAGTCGTCCAAAATCTAGCAAAATCACTCAAAACGACTTTCAATCACTGCAAACTTAACTGAACCTGGCAATCGTTTACAATTGCACTAGCCTGCTAAACACCATTTCTATTAAGACGAGACAAAAAAAAACAAAATAGCACGTAGAATGGTTGCTAAGCAAAAAGTACAAAAACGAAAATTAACAAGCTTGGTAAATTTCAACACAAAGCATTACCGTGAAGATTTTGCTTTAATGTAATCACACTCCATTGTATGTTAAACTGTCATAAACAAAAACCGCGTGCCAAGCTTTCTAGCGGTGGTTGCAACTGGTGATTACATAATGGCCCTTATTGATATCCTTTTCATCGAATTTGCATAAATCAAAACGTATATTGTAGAGCTTTCCAGTACTAACATTTTGAGTGGTCACTTGTATATTTGTGATATTTCAATATAAAAATATTGCTATTTATGTTTTTCTTGCCCCCCCCCCCCCCCCGAAAATCGTAAAAAATTTTTTGTCGGTAGACCAAATAAAGTGGCTCAAAACCGGTAGTGCGTAAGAGTTTATTCAGTGTTAACATATCTAATATCAAAAAGCACATAAAAAACTATCAGAAAAACATAGTTTCGTTTATTGGTGGGGGGGGGGGGTGCACGGTGGGCCTAGTTAGCCCACGGACTAATAGTGATTCGTTAGCATTTTAGAGTAGCAGGACAACAATGCACGTAAATGAAATTAATCCTTGGCCGACGCCTGACATGAGCATAAAAAATGTGACTTTTATGAAATAATGGATGTTAGGTAGGTTACCACGATTATGACACAAGAACAAAAACTACTTGCACACTTTAATTGTTGTTTGATTATTGGAAAATAATTAAACAAGCTGCAATTCTTTATCGTAATCAATTAAACAACAGGGTTTTGCAATCGCAAGTGAACTTGCGATCTAAAATCGGAAAATATTTGATGGCCAAAACTGCGCAAGAATATGAAGGTTTTTGGACGATGTAGCGGTAGTTGCATGTGCGTCTTGCTTTCTTCGTAAAGCGAATCTCAGAAAGCAACGTTATTGATGAGCAATAACAAATTTCCCCTGAGTCTTTTCAACTAATTTCACAAACCACACAGGAAAACAAATGGGTTAAATTTTAGAAGTTTTGTCGCAGATCCGAAAAAACGTCGAATCGTCGTTAACTGGCTAGGTATTGTGGCTAAAGTAATGGTAGGTTTGAGGCACTTCTGAAGCTTGTTACGAAACCCTCGTAGATAGTCGCGATAAAATAGCTTGCTAAATGTTTTTTTCGCCCTTATCAAGTTTTAATTTACCGAATCCGTGAAGAGATCGCAAATATTTCATAGGTAAAATTTTGTTTTTGTAAAAAGCATTCGAAAATTGACCAAAGGAAAAAGAGAAATTCATGGACGCAAATATTCGCAAGTTTGGTAAACGCAGCCTCAAAGTCTAGAGAAAAAAGTGAAATGCTATTATTTGTAACTACACATAAAACTACAAGGTTTCACTGTCAGGCGCTGACCGCAAAAAATATTAAGGTCTATCTTCATCTTCATTTAAGGT
The DNA here is from genome assembly GCA_963675345.1 of Trididemnum clinides. NCBI lineage: Eukaryota > Metazoa > Chordata > Ascidiacea > Aplousobranchia > Didemnidae > Trididemnum > Trididemnum clinides. The sequence continues at coordinate 28,940,492 of OY776305.1, read as the reverse complement.
CTAAATCCCATTACGTCAAAGGCAAATTTTGCCATATTACAAATTACCTTTTAAGCAATTAAAATAAAAATGACTAAATTTGAACATGAAACATTTTTGAAGACATCAAAACTACGATTTACATTTTTTTCTTGACGTTTTAAGCCTTATTCCAATCATGACTGATAAGTAGGGCCATTTTTTTCTTGACCTAAAAAAATATATTTTTGACTTCATTTTAGCAAAATTTTGACTTTATTTTGACCTAACCGCTTTCGCCTGTTATTTATATCTGGTTGCACTTTTTTGATTAAAAATGTTTTATAATCCGCAATTTACGTAAGTTTTTAAAGAAGAAGGTAGCCTACTTTAAACATTTTCTCAATCACTCAGTCTTGAAGCTAATGCAACAAAGCGACGCATGACGTCAAAACCTAGAATAACGAGCCATTGTGTGTACCGGTATCAATTAGTGTGTAATACAAAAAATGCGTTGTTATCGCAACTGTACTGTACATTAACAGTCTGTCTATGATGTTTTTAACGAAAGCCACACAGTATAATTACCAGGACTTTATATTGTAACTCAGCATCATATATTTTTTACGTTCTTAACATCAAAATTTCTGTCTTTTCTCAGTAATTTACTGAGCATAGAAAACGACCTCTCAACAGCAGCAGAGGTTGGCTGGGCTTTTTGCAATAGTGCGTAGCTTGTTGGGTCAATTGTCAAGTTGGTACAGTTTATTATTGTTTCTAAATCAGAGTTGGATAGTCGTTTTTTAATGTAATTTTTAATTGCGCATGGATCATCATCGAATTGCATATTCTTCAGCAGTCCGTATGCTTCGGTTATCGTGCAGGCACTTTCTTCTAAGAACTCTACGTTGGTTGCTAGAGTCCGATATTGATTTATTTTAACCAAATCCGGCACCAAATCTTTCACATTGATAGCGTCTTTTGCTCTGCTGACTAAGAGGCCTGCACTTGTCCAATTGTTGACAATGGCACGAACAGTTGGAAGGTTCTCATTGTGATATAAAGCAGCTCTAAGCCAAGTTGCCCATCTTGTAATTACAAGGTCAGGAGGAGATGGCAGACCAGCATCATGAAAATCTTTCTTGCGATCTTTGTTGTTGATTGTTGCTGCCTCGATCGTTGCTATTATTTCATCAATATTTTTAAAATGAGCACACACACGCATAGCGCAGTTATGTAGTAAGTGCGCAACGCAGGTGACATGCGTCAAAGAAGAGTATAATTCCTTTAATGTCTTTCCAGCCAAAGACATGTACCGAGCAGCATCAGTCAAGAGCAATGAAAAATTCTCGCGTTTTATTTCAAGTTGTCGCAATATGTCATCCACAGTGTGCAGAATAATACTGCTATTAACATTGCTACCATTGTCAAGTGGATGGCAATCAACGAGGAATGTCTGATTTGGGGCATCTAAGCTGCCCACAAGCACACTAATATACTTTTGTTTAGCAATCTCTGCTTCATCCACAATTAAAAAAAATTTTTTGTCACGAAGTAGTTCTTGAATTTGTTCTTCTTTTTGGGATGCTAATTTAGCAACACATGCCCGGGCTGCAGTCTCCGAAGGCAATACTTTTCTCATTGTAGCAAACAGAGACTTTAAAGAAGGATGGTTCAGTTTATGAAGTGGGATATCTGCAGCTAAGAATAAAGAGACAACCTGTTCCTTGAAGTTTACTTGATCGAGTTGTAAAAAGGTTTGCTTACTTTGGGATTTGCTCTTCGTCTCCAATTATCTTTGGTGTTGCTTACTTTTTCGGTGGCTTTCCACAAAAAACTTTTTGTCGCATTTGACTAACACGTCGCAAAGGTTGCATCGCAAGTCGCGGACAGGAGTTGCCGAAAACTCATCCGGATATTCCTGGCAAATTTGCTTAACTTTCGCTGTAGAAGATTTGGCTTGTTTGGGCATTCTTTGCTTTGCAAGCTACGACTTAAAAAGACCACGTGTAAAGAGCGCAAAGGTTTATAGGAATAGATTAATTGTTTAACAATTATGCGTTTATGCATCAACAATGACGATTTGATGCATAATAAATGCTATTTCCTTCTCAATTACCGCACGCATTTTTACCATTGCAACTATTTGAGAAGTTTAAAATCAAATAAAACTGCGCATAAAGTTTTAAAAGCAGCTCAAAAATTGAAAAAAATATTTAATTTGTTCGTTTTTGTAAGGAAATTTTTGATGAAGACAATTTTGACAAGTTTTGACTTTATGCAAAATTTTGACTTATAAAATCTACCAAAAGAGACTCCTGAACACCTGAAACGAACGTTAGTACACGTTTGATCATGTAACAAGATCCTGAAAAGATTTTGACTTTATTGACTTTAGCGGGCCCTACTGATAAGCTATCGCAGCACATATCTGTCAGCTACATTGCATTAAAAAAAAATCTATGGAGGGGATGTCAAACTAAAATTGGTTTGAAGTTTTCTTCTTTTTTACTTTAATTTTCATAAATGGTAACTAAGAGAAGTCTATTTATTTGCAATCTACAAAAGCTGAACCCTTTCCTAAAAAAATAGTGATTGTTGTGCTAAACTGAAACCGAGAGCAATGTGCTTTTTTTATCTCATCAAGCACGATTGGAGTCAGGGTTGAAACGTAAAGAAAACATATGGAATTTGACGAATTTCACTTTCAAACTTTCCTCGAAAAATGATGTCTTGTGTTAAAACTGAAGTTTGAGAGCTGCTTGCTACTACTGTTCTTTAGCTAGGATTGAAATCGGCTGGAAAGAAGTAAAGAAAAAAAATTTGATTTTACTTTAGGGGACTTGCTTGAGAGATAATTTGTAATACAAAAAAAATGTGGCAATGGCGTGCGCGATATTTACGTCGCCGTCACTTGCTGTTGCGTCACAGCCGCGCGATGTTAACGTGAGACATCGCACTGCTCTAAAAAAGCGTCTGTCCTAACTGGATTCCTTTTCACTGTTTCCCACGCATTAAAAAATTGATTAAAGATTTTGCTAGCAAAATTGCAAAAATTTTACCGTACTGAAAAAATTACCAAAAACCGCCGGACTTTTTTTACGCACCGTTGAATTTTAATTGCGAATCCGCCGGAGATAATTTCGCAATTTCGCACATTTTTCGCGTTTAAAGGGAACACTGCTGCCAATACTCAATGCAGATGATTTCTACTTGCAGTAACTGGTACGTCCCACGAGACGTACAAAGATTTTGAAAACCATTAACAAATACTCGACACTTCACTTCCATCACACGGTTACCTCCGCTCGCTCTTCACCTCCACCCTAGCGATAGTTGAGCCGAAAAAGCTACTCATGACAGTGTGATGTGTTCGATTCACGTTGTTACCAACTGCAATATCCGAACATTTTGCGAAGACTAATCAATGCGCACGTGTGTACGGTTAATATTGGTCGCTCGCTCAGGCCTGCCATGAAAATACCCCGCGCTACTCGCGTAAAAACTCAACAAATGTTTAACAATGCAGACGAATCAACTTTTCGAAACCTTTCAAAGGGTTACCCCTAGTCCAAGCATATGACGCAATCCACAAGTGGCAAAGTCTTAAACTAGACATGAGAACACAGAGCATAAAACTCACCATGTGGGTGATCATTGTAACTGTAGTCCTGTAAAAATAATAGATCTAATCCAATAAAAATATACTTTACGAGGCAGTTTACTAGTTAAGAATGACACATTATTTTATCAGAATCAATCTTTTCCATTACTATTTAGAACATTGCAGAGTTGCCTAATTGATTAAAATTTCCATAAATATAAAAGCAAGGTCGAAACTAGCATAATTTGACATCTAACAGCTATTGTACAAAATTTCGTTTTTCTCGCTAAATAAGAGGCAGGCTAGTACAGAGGGCGGCAACCCGAGACTTTTTCATCATTGTGCTCTGGCCCCTGCAATTTACCAGACACGACAACTTTGACTCGGCAATGGGCATTCACTTCAAAATTTTAGAGTCAAAATAATGTAGTTTGTATCTGTTACTCATCTTATCTTGAGAGAAACTTGCAAAAGTAACGGTGTTCTGAGGATAAAGCTATCATGGTGGAACACCATGGTTGAATTATAAATTCATCTAATTTATCGTTTCTGTTCTTCACTGAGATAAAATAGTGTGGTTGCTCGCCTATCAATTCGTGAGAGGCAGCTTTTGGGCTCCAACTCATGTTCAAAAAATTTTGAATGGGGATTTTCAGACCACTTAGATCTAAAGTCTGAGGTTGGGTTAGACCAAGGGCATGATACCGGTAGAAAATTTTGATCCCAAAATCACCTGATGAGAATGTCCATGAGACAATTGGCTCCAAATGCTTTGAAATACGTAGGGGGGAGGGGGAAAGAATCTCTGGATAACAAAAACTTCAGATAATCAACTTGGGGTCAGGTTTTAACATTGGAAGACGGAAGTTTCTGAGGCAAAAAATCCGATATGTGTGAACAATTGAAAATAAGAAAAGTGGAAGTATGCTGCTACAGGAAATGAGTTCAATTTGTTGATGTCAATGGGAGGAGATAAAGCTGTGATGAAATAGGAATCAAAATTTTGTTAAAGAAATTTTCTGAGAAGGTGGTGAAGGGTCAAAGAAAAAGGAGCAAACTGATGACAATCGTCCTAGGTATAAACGAGAAAGATGAGAATAATATCCCCGTACGGATCCCAGAAAAAACATCCGAATGCGAAAAAGATCAACTTTAAGTTGTTGGAAATGCAGTTTGCAAAACAATGATCTTGATCTGAGGACTTTAATGTTAGATTGTTGGTTTTGAAACTGCACGTAAAAAAAAATTCAATTTGCTTAGAAACGGTAAGGAAAGAAGACTGCTGAAGTTATTGATGAAAAGATGTGGCAAACACAAGATTCCAAAAAAAGAGAGAAAAGTAAGATGCAACTCGGGTGGAAAACACAAGACAAGAAAAAGTAGCAAAAGACGTAAAAGCAATTCCTTGAGAACTTCAACATCGGATGGTGATAACAGATAAAAAAAAGGTAAAGATGACAAAGGAGCGAACAGTTAAAAGGGTTTACAATATGCAAGAAAACAATATAAGAGCAAGATTTCATGAGAGTTATAGTCCGTGAATGTCGATATGATACAACATGGATCTCTTCTAGGGAAGGGGTTTTAAAGGCCTGTGGAAAAAGAAAGAAAGTAGCTGTCGCAAATAAGTAAATTTGCGTTGAAAGAATAGTTTTTATTTATGTGTAGTTGTTGTAATCTGTCGTTTTGTTCTGCCGTGATTATTTTAATTGTAAATCTGAATTGTATTAAGCCCTAAACTTGCTTTTTATATCTCGGTTGTTTTTGAAAAAGACCTTTTCTCTTTTGCATTTGGATTAGTAAGTCACACGCCTCTTCTGAAGTCACAATGATTGCTTACGTGACTAAGTTCCAAAGTATTTGAGTGAATCTTGTTTCTTTTCGAAGATTTTTTTTTATTGCCGATTACGTAATATATTAACGGTGTTTTTTTTCTGTGTCACGAGATGTTGTTCTGGCTTTTTCTGGAACGCCGCCCATTTATAAATAAAGCGACGAGGTCTTTACGTACTCAGTAGAGCAGAGACGAGAGAATAATAAGTGTGTAGAGACTGAAAAGAAAGACCATGTTGTTCTGTGGTGATTGCTGTGACAAGAATCAAGCGATTTTTTGGTGGATTTAGTTTTGGTTAACCCTGATATACAGTGTGTGTGTGTGTGTGTGTGTGTGTGTGTGTGTGTGTGTGTGTGTGTGTGTGTGTGTGTGTGTGTGCGTGTGCGTGTGTGTGTGTGTGTGTGTGTGTGTGTGTGTGTGTGTGTAAAACCACTTTAAAACTTCGAATTCCTTTGCTCGTCGAACACAGAAACTAAAGCACTTGTAAGTATCTTAGTAGAAGCCAATCTTCACCAAGCTGTTAAGTTGCAGCCAGACTTAATTATTCAAGCGATACAATAAGTCGCCTCAATTTTAAGAATAAAATTAAAATTGAAACGGAACCAAAAATTCTATTGCACGCGACAGTGGCACATGAAAAGATGTTCGTAAATCAATTGAAAGACAAGTAAGACATAACATGAAAAAAAGAAGAAAGAAAGTGGTAGCTCATGTTGTGAAGATATTGAATCAACTGAGTGAAAAATCAAATATTTTTAAATTCTAGAAAACATATTGAAGGAAGATGCATGAGAAGATGGAAAAACAGAAAAATAATCTGAAAAAAAGTACGTGAAGGAATCATGAATAAGGAGAATGATTGAGATCAGATGATAGACGCTAAAGTGGCAGAGGGGAAAATTGAGATGGCTGCAGGTGAAGAAATGATGAAAAAAAAAACATTAACACCAGTCAAAGCAGCTCGACCGTCGGAAGTATATGCAGAATATATCTTCCAGTGGAAAAACGAGAATGGGCGTGTTGATGAATCTTTTCCAACGCATTCTGGATTGAAGAATGTGAAGATAAAACTGATGACGCGTGGTTCGAAATGAGAGATGCGATTCCATAAAGCAAATCTGATCCACATACCAGATGCTGCAAGAAAGAGATGGCAAACTCGGTGCTGTGCACAAAGTTTGATAAACTGATATACGAGAGATGAGCGCAAACTGAGAAGAGTCTTCAAGTCTGCCAAATGTTTTGTTTGTGAAAGATACCTTTAGATAATCAAAAAAAAGTAGAACCTGATGTGGAATTACTGTTTTACGACTAGATGGAGTTTCCGTCATCTGGAGGACAGGTGTGGCATCCAAGATGGAATGAAGCAACAGTGATAAGAACAAGAATTTGTTGGATAAAATTTAGAGAATGGTTTATGGTAAAAACACTTTTGTTGAACATGTAATATCTATCAGCGCTGTATGAGGTCCGCAATGCTGTATGTAAATGAATCATAGTGTCTGGGGGAAAATGAGCTAGCGATTTGAAGGACCAACAGAAAAATGGTAAAGAGTAGTCTGTGGTGTTGATGTACGATTTCAAACTTCGTTTTTATGTTTCAGTGCTTTTTGGTGCTAATTATTATAATCACTTTATGCAACAGCGCACGTTTATTTATCTACCCGATTTGACTTCTCTAGTTTGCACGCTGTGCACGTAATTGAGGGCACATTTTGGGTTTCTGATTTTACTTTAAGCATTTTACGCATTAGTTGACTTTGTATTAATTGCTTTCAGTTGTATCAGTTCAGTTTAATTCAGTTTTTCAGTTAATTCAGTTTGGTTCGTTTAAATTTGTTTCTGTTTATCTCATTCGTTACGCAAATGGATCCATACTTTTATTCAATTGATTTGGTTATCCAGCAAGGAAGCCAAAATGCCAACAACAACGATCTTCATTTTCAGATCGTACAATCGCCAGTTACTCAAACTGGTGATTACTACATTAAATTGATTAATAACTGGCACAGACAAGAATTGATGAACAAGCTAAGTAAATAAGAAACATCGGATAAACTAGCAACAGCGAATGGATTGCAGAGGTATCAAAATGTTCTGCGATTAAGGTGGCATGCTGAAAAAAGCGTTAAATTTTGAAGCGGCTAAAGATGAGGGCAACCAAAAATGACGTGATGAAGGCAGGTGGTAGGAAAATTTACGAACATTGCATTGAAAAAGATGCCACAATAGTGTTTGTGAAACTGTGAGGAACATGAAGTGAATATGGCTACCACTGTAACCGGTAGCAAAAGTGGAAAATCATACTCCTCTACTTATTAGTGCTTTGATGTCATGAATCATGCAATTTTAGTGCCTAAATTCGCAAGCACATCTTACTAAAATCAGTTATAACTTTGCAAAAGAGGAAAATATTCTTCAAAATAAGTGAAAGTTTTGGCATATCATGATAGGATTTTAGCATAGACATAATCAGTCCCAGATAGGGGAGCACAGGGTAAGCATGCTCATCTAAAATACCTTATTTAAAGTAATATTGTAACAATTATCACGGATCCTACTGCGATTGCTGACGGAGACATTTTCCTACGGTTTTTCCATTAATTATGGGTTTTCTTTAACACAAAATAGAACAAATTTATCGGTGCTGAAAGCATCACCACTATATGAAACATAAAATGCAAATTCACTTACACAATGTGTACTTAAAAACTTCATGATTTAGATCAAATTAACAAAAACTTTAGAAAAAATCTATCCTATATCCTAAAATACTTCTGGCAACGCTCTAGCATTCAGATTTTCGCATATGTAACACAGTGTTATGTAACAATATTACATATAGTTTACCAATCAACTAGATTTAAAGGCTCCCAACGGTTTCAATTTGGCAGAAATCGGTTGCAAAAAGTTATTAGATCAATAGCAAATAGTTGAGATCGCCGACCCCTGAGCTAGTCTACTCTCTCTCTCTATCATGCAACAAACTGAATGCCAATGACAATACATGTAATTTACATTCATTCATTCATGCATAAGAGCTCCAGAATGTTTGGAAGGCCTTTGTAAGACTGGGCCATCACGACAAATTGACTGTTGGAACCCACCATTTGCCTGTCGCATGAAGATGGAGGAATCCCGTTAAGTGCCTTCATCAAGGACACAACAAGCGAACTTGCCGGCTTTTTCTCCACACTTTCCCTTTCGTGCTCAGCTACAAGCAGAAAAGTAGTGAATAACTCCTTCGATGTGGCTGGACATGGTAAATAAACCAGTCTCCAGCTGCGAAGCAGACGCTCCAACTCAGAGCTGGGGAACTTACGGCCTGCCGGTCACTTTAGGCCCGCCGCCTGTTTCATTTCCGCCCACGACATATGAAAGAAAAATCAGTTTTTAAGCAGTCAAGATGGATTTATTTAATTTCATCATTTATTTTGTTTGAGTTTTAAACAGACTCTTAATCAATAAAACCTTTTTCGAGGCAGTTATTTACGCAGAATTGCATTCTATTTTTATAAGCGAATAGATTTAGAGCTAGACAAGGCGTTTGCCTACCAGCTATTTTTCAGTGCTCAGAGCCGCAAACTACAATGTCAATTTTAAAAAATGTAATCGGCCAGAAAATGTACAATTCATGCATGATGTATAGTTGTAAACAAGGTATCATAAGCGTTTTTTTACTGCACTGGAATAAAAAAAGCTAAGAAATTAATTTGTTGGGAACAGATTTCTGTGTTTAGTGGCGTATTTCGAAATTTTCTTCAGAAGAGGGGAGGGAGAAGCATTATCTCAGCTTAATGTCAAGAAGAGAATATATGTAAATTTAAGACCAACAACCGGGAATGTTTCTGGAGATCGCATGTCAAATTTGTTGTTTCTGTTTTTTCTGAGCTAGAAGATCAATTTTTTTTTGAATACTAACCTATCGAAAGCAATAGTTTGGCACGTTTAAATAACAGAAGCCCTTTAGTTTTTTTAATGTTACTATAGATAGCACGATTGATTCGCTGTTTGTGCTCTTTCCTATAAATTAGAGACCTTTTCCTGGAAAAAATCAGCTTTTCAAAAGTAACTCTGTGGTCCGCTTCAAGTCTCTAAGACGTTTTTAGCATACGTAGTTCAACAGCTTTTTTTTTTATAAATTTTTCTGCTGTCATATTGTTTAGGGAACCTTTGCCTTTTATCCTACCCTTAAATACGCCACTGCTTCTGTGCTTAACTACAATGTAAGCCGTCATTTCGTAGCGAAACTTTGCAATATGTTCAAGATGAAACCAATGCAGAGAGAGAACAGATGTCGAAGATCTGCTTAATGAGTTGGCAAAGCAACAGAATACGTTTACAAAACTCGACACGACCATGTTAGCAGCAGTGAAGGGCAGTTTTGTGACATTCAATAAAATCGCTCAAAATATAAAGCTGCTTTTTGACAGAAAGTTTATGACAAGGTCTTAGGTGAACTTAGCGTCGTCTGGCCAGGCAGACTAGTTGAAATGATTGATGTGATTCCTAAACAAAATTAGTTGTCCCGGTATGCTCTAGCCCAGTGGTTACCAAACTTTTTCAAGCGACGACCTACTTTTAAAAAATATAAACTTTAGAGGTCAACATAATTTTATATGCACTTCAAAGTACCTGAAAAAAAGTGCAGTGAAAATATAAAAGATATTCAAAGAGGAGTCAATTAATAATGCGGTTTAGTGAAAAATGTGCTAATTTCTTGTGACTGTTTCAGTGGTTAGATGTTTGGAATTTATTGCATGTTTTTAAAATGTAGTTTTTCGAAAAATATTAGTTAACTAAGCGCGAAATGTGAGCGGAGATTTTCTGAGTTGACTCAGTCACATTCGTCGACACACGCCTACCTTAGCACTCAAGAGAACAGCGAATTATTTGAGACAATGCATGCATTAATTTAAATTTTGAATCATTTTCAAGACTTACTAAAATTCCGTCCATGACCCACCGATCGGTCGCGAGCCCTAGTTTGGGAACAGCCACGCCAACCACTAGACTGCCGCGTCAGCAATACACTGAATGCCTTACAATGGTGTGAATAGAATCTATAGTTGGATCAACGGCGAATAGCAGAAAACTTACTCCACAAAGAAATATTACAATATGAAAAAAAAGCGTGCACTCTACCAACACACGATCCCACGTTGCTGCAAACATTTTATAGCAAGTGGCTTTATATACAATATATCAACATAACATACCCGGCTGGGGGAATCCCCCACGTGAGGCGATAAACTGTGAATCAGAAGGCTTGGTTGTGAGGTAGAGCGTGGCCGTGGAAAGTTCTGCAGATCATTAGATGGCTGCAACAATAAATGATCGCAACTTCAACTAAACAAAACACCACTGAATTTGAATATCTGAATTTTACGTGCGCATTTAGTTTAACCCTAACCGCAAATCACACTTCTACGGAGCAGATATGAACTGCATTATTAACATCCATCCCACTATAGACTGGCATAACCAAAAATAAACAGAGTTGGCAACAAACTAACTACATTTTCAATACCGATTGCAAGCGAAGACCTTTTTTTGGAGATCAACATTTTCAAAGGCTCTCCATTTTTGTATTTTCTATCCTAGTTGCAGGCGAAGACCTATTTTGGGACAGCAACAATGTAAAAGCCCATTTGCAAAAGGGGATGGCGTTTCGTCTAAACAATACCTCCAGGCTGAGCCTTTGCCGGTATAAAGCACAGTTTTTGTTGCTTCAGCAGAGTATAAAATTGTTCGGTTGATCGCAGTTGATCAAAAACATTGCAGTAGGTGACTGCAAACGACAAAATATTTAATTTCATAACTTACAATGGTGGTAGGCCACATTGATTCCGTGGGGGTGATGGGTGAATCTGGGGAAGGGGTTGGTGGTCTGATCTTTTCCCTGCAACAAAATAAATGTACAGTGGCCTTTGAATCATTTCTGCACACATGTGGTAGGTAACATTTAGAGTACAATAATATCAAGCAATAAATAAAAGTTTGTCTCTAACTAGCCTCTCTGCCGGCGTCGCCTGGAGGTCCCCAAATCAGAACGTCGAAATTAAGCATATCGTTTCAGCCAGCTTCACTTAATGGGTAGCTGTGAGAGCATAAATAAAGTTGTTTTTTGACACCGAATCGTCGTTCCGAAACAAGTTTACCATTTTTTGAAGAAAACAAAGTATAGAATGAATTATCGTGAGATACGCATTGCCACGAAATTTTTCCCGAGTTTCTGAAGTCCCTGGCAACGTCTTATTTGACCCATTTTCAGCATAAACGTTCATAAACTTAATTAACTTTTATTCCTTAAATTCAGCAAGTGCTTGAAACCGTATGAAAGTTGTGGGAGGGCGCCGGAGTGATTGAGTTGTGTTTTCAGGAAAAAACCTACTAAATATTAGGGCCATTAATTAAGACTTTTTCACAACTGTAGGCGAATTTATGTGACCTAAAGCCTTTGGTTGAGCGTATGTTGCTTTGTTTTGGCATAAAAAGTGTTGAAAACTGTTTTGCTATCTTACTATCAATAAACTGGCTCTGAAATGTATCACTCAAATGATCGCAACTTCTAAGAGACATGTCTCATTCAGCAAGCTTAAATATCTGTTTTACTTCGGCAGCTGCAACTTTTTCTGAATGTGCTAGATCAATGGTTCTTAAGCGGGGGGTACGCCTCCCCTGAGGGGCGTAGGTTAATTTTCAAGAGGGCATGAGCCCTAATGTGTTTTACAACACATTCTTTATTAATTTTGAGATTAATGTTTTCTCGCCTATAGTATGGTTGTCAGTGCTTAAATATTGTCTGAGATATTATTGTGAGTAATTGGAGCCTACCATCATACAATAATCCTGTTTCCTAAACTGAATAATGTGTGATGTCATAAAACAACTAAATTATGAATCAATCGTGTTTACTTCATTTTCATAATTTTGCAGTTGCAAATCTACATTGTAGAGTAGAGTGTAGCCTACCACGCCATACTAAATTCAGTCAGTAAAATATCTGAATGGATTAAGGCAGCTATTAGACAGTTTGTTAAAGTGTTAGGAACCTTATATGTAAATTTCGTAAAGCAATCTAGAATAGACCTAATCTTACAATTGACTTAGTTTATGCTTTTGTCATGTTGCAGTGCTTGCGTAGCTAATGTATGTAATAAATTTAGATAATCAAAATGGCAGGGAAAAAAGAAAGTATATTGATGAAATGCAATTGAAACACTACTTTTGTATTAATTTATAAGGGTGGGGGGGGGGCATAAAGCAAGGAACCATCACTCAAGGGAGGCGCGGTACCAAAAAAGTTAAGAACCGCTGTGCTAGGGGCAATAAAACAACTCTTTGACTGGTTGTGGGCAACTGATCGGAAACAGCTACAGTTTGAATAAAACCATCTGTAATATGTCTGGCATTGTTTGAAAATCTGTTCTTTGACACACTTTTGTGTCGTTCTTTCACTAAATGCTGCATCAAAGCTTGAAATCCCAACTCACTGTACTTTTAGCTCGCACATGCACAACTTCTACGAGACGAACTTAAAAAGTCATTTCTCTTCGCTCATAACTTAATTTATACATTGTTCGCATTCAACTTCTCCAACCACGTGTCTGAACAATTAACCATAGCAACATTAAACCTACAGCAACACCAACCCTGAAAAAAAATATCAATAAATTACCAGGAAAGTATAGACTACATAAATGGTTTCTTGTTTAGTGGCTGACAATGTTCCTTATGCAGCATAAACCACTGCATTTACTGTCTTTAGTGTACATACAGGGTGGCCCAGATATAACCGAACCCAAAAGCTCGGTTGATGGTCATTGATTTTAAGTTTGCTTCAAGAAATACTGAAGCGATCGATACTAGTGAAAACTGGTGAAGACTTCACATGGATACCTGTGTTAATCGATTGCGTCAGCACCATTGAAAGTTTATTTTGTCATTTATTGTCGCCCCTTTGTCTTTTCATAATAATTCGGGTTCGGTTATATCTGGGCCACCCTGTACACAAACAGTTTGGGCTGCATCAACATCTCAAAATATGCTTTTGAAAGAACTTCTTTGATATTAGACAAAATCAACGCCCGTAAGTGGTTGATGTTTAGCAGCTTTGTAACGGCTATAGCCATCACTTTTGTCAAAAACTGTTGTACACAAATATTAGAGATGTATAAATATGAGCTATTATGAGGCTGGCATGGCAAACAGCAAAAATGATTAAGCAAGTACTTTCTATTTCTAGTAAAACCAAAAATTTTATCCAAACTTATACCGGTGACGCAGACAAATTGCCAAACAAATATAAAAAAAATAAACAATGTCTAAAGAATAAACAAATGATAAAAATGACAGCGGACAGCCTGCGTTAGCTGTGATATCATCTTACACCCCAACGGGATGAAATTTTTGCAAGTTAGTAAGGCGGGAGCTAGGTTTCATTTGGGAAGTAAATCATTTTGCTCAGTAAAAAAATGTAAATTTAAAAACTTATCTTTGATTATAACGCCATCATGAGATCACGATCCCTTTATGACACTCACCCCAAGGTGGTGATCAATCGTGCCAACGTTGATGTTTGTACGCCCAGTAGTTTCAGAGGAGCTAGAGCGCAGGTACCTACCTACGTTCGTAGGTACGTACGTATAGACAGAACTCTGCTTCGTAGTATAGATGCAAATCATTGTTACTCACTCAATCATCTCGATCTGGTCACGAGTGATACAGAATTCAGGAACTCCCTCCACACACTTGTTATGGACTATGTAGCCACACATCTTGCAAATAAGACCTTGAAAGACAATGCGGTTGCAAATATCACAATAAGTCAACGTGAAAAGAGTTTTTCGAGCCTGAAGAAAAGAATGAGTAAAACAACAAATCTCCACGGCATCACATGATTAAACTTACGAAATTGTGCTTAGCTTGAAGAATCCGAGTTGACTTGGTGAATGCCTTGCTCTCAGTTCTTAGTTCAAGTTCCACACCTGCCAATCCTCCGGCGTCCACATCCCATTCGACCGGCTCACTGTTTAGCACATTCACTTCAATATTCACAAAAAAAAAAAAACTAACCTATAAACATAAAGTTATTTCTAGTTTTTGTAAAAAGGAGATACTGTTGTCAGCAATATAGTTTGCCATCAGTTATAAACTTATTCTCCCAAGAAACTAGTTTTGGAAGTCCCATTTTATTTTACTGATAAAATTTTTTTGTAATGTTTGAAATGGTGAAGTAATTACTAATCGTACAACTTCATGCTTCTACTCACTCAGTGCCGAACTTGTACATACGACATTCATCCAATTTATCTCGAAGACTCTGCAAGCGAGCGGATTTGAGGAGGACTTGATCAAGACGTTGACCAGGGATAGCGCCGACCTGCACCACAATGATGAGGATGTACGGTAAGTGTATTAAACAACCACGCTTCCCATGCAATCACTTCTAGTGAAATAGAAGCAAACAATCTTAAAATACAGTTAACCAAACAAATCACACAGACGACGATGGAATTTGTCTAATAATATCGCACTATATTGAAAGTCTAAGGCATGTTGACAGTGCAATTTTAAGAAAAGATCTTGTAGATTCAAGACGCCCGCACGCCTACAAATACATCTATTAAGTTAAAAAAGAAACGTTGCTGCACGCACGCGCTTCCTAACTTCATAGCGCACAACAAATCACGTGACCCACGCAATATTATTAAATAGAGCGGCGTTACTGCAGCATTGTGACGACACCGGACAAGTGATGTGCAAGTAAATAATTTATGATGGCAACTACTAGAACAAAAGCAGCGCAGTAGAAATATATTGTGGTTATTGAGGTGAGCAGTGTAATATTGCATCCTGTACATCACTGCGGCATTCATATCAGCAAAGGCATCTGCGTTGTAGCGTACTACAATTAAAATATAGTCAGAATAACATTTGCCAACATAACTTGTGCACTATTATTTTATGAAAGAATTCAAGGAGAATGTGCCGTCAAAAAATTCCTGATATCAAAAGCAAACATTTAGCAATGCATTAACCTGCAAACACATCCTACCAAATAATATTACACTCCAGCTAGTCATGTATCGATTACTTTTTCAACCAAAACTACTACTGATACCAGAAATGTTGAGCCAATACTGAAGCTACCGACGCTTTCAGACCTTTACAACACTATCAGTCAAAAACAATATCAGTAGCAGTAAAGAATGTATAAATAAATTTAGGGCTTTAAAGTGATATTGTGCTTTCTTGATTTAAACTATCAACATTGCGACTTTTCGAGTTCAAAATAAGGTTGATTGTTAAAAACTATAAATAGAGCAGTAACAGCTACACAAACTAAATAAAAACTTTCTTCTTCGTCGTCGTTTGAGCTATTTGTTGTGAGCTTTATGCAGGAAGATGTACATCTAGGCCACACTGTGTTAGCGCTCACGCTCGGTTTGCAAGTCTTCAGTTAGACTGGGGTCACCACGACGGGTAGACTGCTTGGCTCCACCATCCGTCTGCCACATCAAAGATGGAGGCATCCCATTAAATGTCTTGCCCAAGGACACAACAAGCAAGCTTGCCGGCTTGTTCTCCACACTATCCCTTTTTTGCTGAGCGCCAAGCAGGGAAGCTGTGAATACCATTTTTTAAAGTCGTTTGGTATAACTCGACTTGGGAAATGAACCCAGGTCTACCGACTCCGAAGCGGACGCTCTAACCACTACGCCATCGCGCCGGTTGATAAAAACTTATTTCGTTTTCGTACGTCACAGTTTAACAAGTATCGGCGGGTATCGGCAAAACTTTACTGATCTCAACAGGGAAGCCACTAGGGGTAAACGTGTAGACGATATGCCAACACCCTTTAAGAGGCTAGATTATGTACGCAAGGTTTGCTGGTTATTTAACCTGTGCATCTCTAAATGCATTGTAAGGAAAGTTATCGTAGTTATTAACGTATTTTACTCCCTTTTACCAGATCAAACAACTTTGAAAATATTAAGAAAGACTTTGCCTTCAATTAAGATTGGTGTACGAAGATAAAGTTTCTTGCCAGCTTCCTTTAATTATTTTTAATTGCGCTGCTAAATACGGACACTAAAAACCAAGACCATAAAAACAGGTCGATAACGATACTCTAGTATCAGTACATCACTAACCCAAGCACACGCTGGCTTCATTAAGAAAATACAAGATTCATTGCTTGGTGATTGATGTGAGATTAGATAAATTGGGACATATTAATAAATCCTTTACACAAAAGAATCGGGTCAATGCTCTCTACCAAATTGGTTGCATGAGTGACACAATGAATGTAACATAAAGCGACCTTTGCAGCTGCTTATCAAGAAGCCTATCAGAGTGGAAAGTCATTACATTTAGATCTTAACCAACTTGTTCAACATTTCCAGAATGTTTAACTACGTTTTTTTACACTGCAACTTCATCCCCTTAATTTTAGATCAAAAGAGTTTTAAAGACCGTTCTGGCATAATTTTTCCGCATTCGGCACAATACCATTGATGTAAAAAAAAACTTCATCTACATCTAGTACACTGAAACCAGGAATGCAGAACTGTTGGTGTTGATACCAGACCCTTTCCAAGGTATAGGGGCATGGCGGAAGACCACAGAGCCCCAGAAGCCTGGCAACTCTTCAGTGCATGGACTAGAAGTCATAGAAAAAAAGGAGTCGCTAAAGAGAGAGCGATGCAAAGAGTGCTGAACAGTGCAGAATCAGATGAGAGATGTCCAGGGTTGGATGACTACAAGCGCTGTATGAAGGATACTCGATTCTGCCGATCCTAGAGGGATAAGCGATTAATGGAAGGCTGTGTCCGTTGCAGCAAAGATAAGGGTGCACAAGTTCCTCAGAGGACACCAAGGGAGCCTGTGAAACTACAATGGACTGCAGAAGGCAGGAGTAGCACACCCCACCTGGCCAACTCATCAGGTGCTTTGCACCCCGGAAGAATTGAGTGTTTGGAGACCCATTGTAACCTGATAGTACCGGAGGAGAGAGAAAATGGCTCCTGCCAAATGAGCCAGAAAGTTGGGGAAAAAGGATAGATAGAGCAGAGGAAAGTGTGGCGAGGACAGACCAAAGAGTCTGAGAGGAGAAGAGAAGTGGTAGATTTGTTGGTGCTGCCGAGACCAGCAAAGTGCTTGCAAAATGGCGCAGGTTTCAGAGGAAAGACTTGAACAAAACTGGGCCTGCTGTAAAGAAAAGACTGCTCTCAATGCCACAAAGTAAGCAGCTGGCAAGAGCTGCCTTTGCCAAAGGGAAAAGAAACAGAGCTATCAGTCTGGATTGTGAGATGGGAGAAAGTAAAGGTGAGTGAGAGCTGCACCTTGGCAAGAAAGTGGAGGGTCAGAGCAGGAGTATGGGGAGAAAAAGATGGACTCTACAGTGAAGGATGGTAGGTTCCAAGTAGGTGAGAGAGGGCAAGCAAAGAGAGCCTCCCGAAGAGAAGTAGGAGAAGGAATGAGTGGGTGAGTGGACCCAAAAGCTCTCCTGGAGGATCTAAAGTCTTGGTTTCAATCGCAGTCTGGCCAAACCTAAAATGGGGAAAGAGGTTGGAAGCAAAGGGTCTGCTCTTAAGAAAACAGGGGACTCGTAAGAGAGGTAGAGACATCTCCGAGAAGTGGGATAGGGGAGAATGAAAGGGAACCGGTGATGGCATGATTGGTCACTTGGTGAAGGCATTCCAATTGGGTAGTTGACAGTGCTAAGAAAAGCAAACCATCTGGGTCAAGCATAAGTGAGAAGGGGCCAAAGAAAAGCTTTATACAAGAGAGAGGGACTCCTTATAGGGATCCTAGAAGAAAGCAGAGATACAGCGTAAGGCCTCAAGATGAGAGAAGTTGGCCTTCAACAAAGATACATGTTTAGAAAAGGCAAGAGTGCGGTCGAAGGTGACCCCAAAGAAAGTTGGAGTGGTACAGAAGCAGGAGGAGAGTTGAATAAAAGGAGGTGGGCTGGAGGTTAGCTTGATAGGGATCCACTCAAAAGAAAAAAAACCTTACATTTGCTTGGATTTAGAGGAAGACACCGGTACTCAGATCAGCACCCCAGTCAAATCAGACCTTCTTGTGTAGCCTCCACTACAGCAGAGACCAAGGGGGAGCAGGACCAAATGGCCAGGTTGTCAAGATAAAGAGCAGCTGATGGAAGCAGAGAAGCAGGAAGATCATTGATGAAAAGAGAGAAAAGTACAGAGCTATGGATCTTTGCAAAACATCTCGACAGACTTGAAAGGAGCAACTTTTGTGATTTTGAAAAACTACACAAGTGCGCCCATCAAAAAGTAAAGATCGAGTCCAATGAGCAAACCAAGGTAGGGGCCAACCAAATCAAGTTTGAAGGAAAGAGCGAGATGCTTAACAAAGACAAAAGCTTTCAAGAAGTTGATTACAGCGAGAATCGTCAGAGAGCCCTGCTTGGGTTTGTTAAAGCCATCTGAAATGGAATGAAAAAGATACAGAATTTGACTGAGAAAGATTGTCCAGGCCAGAAACCAGCTTGATGGGGAGGGGGGACAATGGAGTTAAACTGCAGAAAGAAAAGTAGACAAGATAGAATGATGCATTCCAAAAGCTTTGGGATGCAGGAGGTAAGAGCAATAAGCCAGAAGGAAGCAGAAAAGTTGAGGCCTTCCCATCTTATGGATGGGAATAATAAAAGATGTCTTCCACATGAAAGGAAAGGAATGCAAGGACCAAGATAGATTGAAGATGTGTAGGAGAAAATCCATGCCAGAGTGAGGAATAGGCTTTTGCATGAGATAAGCAACTTTTTCTGGGCTGGTGGCAGTAGACAAGAAAAGGTTTGTGGCAGCCACAAGAAATTCAGCAGGTGAGAAGGGAAGCAGAAAGAGGAATGAGACTCCTCAGAGCAGGTGGCTTAGCAAAGTTTACACAGGTAGCCTCTGGCTCTGCTCCACAACCCTTTGGCTGACAGACACAAAAATGGGACCTCAGGTAATTGGCAAAAACCAAAGTCGACTCCCTGGGAGAGGAGCAGTTGGGGAAGTTAGGGGAGAAGGAAGATGAAAAAAGAGCCAGCAACCAAACGAATGAGAGAATACACAGATCTAGGGTTAGATTTAGGAGAGAGAAATGAGCATGTCGCCTGCCATGCCTCAGGCTTGGCCTTGGCGTTGACAGACAAGGCATGTCAAAAAGCACAGATGCAAGCCTGTCACCTGCCATGCCTGTCGCCTGCCAAGCATGTCGCCTGCCAAGCATGTTGCCTGTCATGCCTCAGGCTTGGCCTTGGCGATGACAGACGAGGCATGTGAAAAAGCACAGATGCAAGCCTGTGGATCTTCATCACTTCTATGAGTGGCGGCAAAAGCCTTATGTCTTTCACTTACAGCTTCTTCCACTTCAAAAGACTATCAGGATTGAGGTTGGCATTTTGACGCAGCTGAAAGAAATTGAAAACTTGGCCACGTTCAATGCCAGAAAAGTAAAGAGAACAGAATCAGAGGAAAGAAAAAGAGAAGAGTATTACTCTGTATAAGGACACTGAAAGTTGAAGTAAAAGGCAAAGTCATCCCAAAGAGCTTTCTGAAAATTGAAGGAAAAAGTATGCTAGTTAAGGAGAAAGAGCGAAGTAACAGTGACAGCTAGTAGAATTGGTAGGTGATCACAACCCAAGTCCTGAAGCACCACCCACAAGCCAGAAAAGAAAGAGCAAAAAAGATGTTAGGAGAGAAGCAAATGCCAGAGGAGCAATGGAGAAGAATTAGCATGTCAGGGTAATTGAGAGGAAGGAGATCACACAAGATGACCCAATCAAATGCTTATTCCCCATAGGCGTCAGAAGTACCTTTTGAGTCCCAGAGGGGGTGATGGCAGTTGAAATCTTCCTGAATGAAGAGATTTCTGAAGGAGGGGAAAAGGAGTCTGTTCTGATATCAGTTGCAGAATGAATAGGTGGAGTATAAATTCTAAGGAAAGAAAGTGAGGAGGAGTTGTTTAGTGAGATTTTGACCCCTACCTAAACACAGTGGGAGTAAAGCAAAGAGTGAGAGTAGGTAGAAAATTCGGAGGAGGATAAGCACTGCTTCACGAAAATGATGGCGTCACCACTAGCGCGCAGGTCATCGGGAGAAGAATGCCAGACTGGGAGTGAGTGTGGTCAGATTGCAGAGCAGATGAGTTGCAGGGATCCAGAAAAAGGAAGATGAGTTGAGATTGGATTCTTGGATACAGATCAGATCTACAGAATGAGACGACATATAGATAAGAGAATGCAGAACTTGCATTCATCTTTGAATGACAATAGCATCACTTTTAATGAAGACCAGTCAATACATCACCACCACACAGCAACATTGCTAAAAATTTTTTGTGACTTTTCTATATGCGATGATCAAATCACCAAGATTACTTACTACTTTTTGGCGTTGTTACCAGCTGATCAAACAAATAATTCCGTGATATAAAGATGTTGCAAGTTCCCGAAAGAAAATAATAAGATCCAATGCAAACGTATAAGAATTTGGTGAAATCGAATATCAAAGGTCTCTTCAGGTGAGTACAAGAACACGTTTTGCACTGACTATGTTAATTTAAAGTAAATTGACTGTGATTTGTCCAATTTTTGACTGTAATGCATTTATTCTTTTACTTTCGTTTGTTGGCTTTTTTATAATTAAACGTGGCAAATAAAATAACTGATGGAAACCAGTTAAAAGCCAAACGAGATATTTTTGCTGAAGAGCAGGGGGCCACAAGTGTTGAGAGTCTTTGGAAGGGGCCACGGATTATGAAAGTTTGAAAACCACTGCCCTAGATCTTAAAGTGAGTGGCAAGAGAGAGCAAAGACAACCAAGGAAAACCAGGAGAAACAAGTGGAGGAGAAAACGGCAAGAATACGCTTAAAGACAGAAAATGCCCTGAATTGAGAAATGTGGCAAAATAAAGTAAGAATTCCAAAAGCAATGGGGCAAATTCAGCCAACTCCATCAAGGGAAAAAAACTGGATATAAGCTGAATAACTACGACCAACTATTGTAGCTTTGAAAAAATTATCGAGCTATAAAAACTTGTTCACTCTGGCTTTTCCTTTTTTGGCGTGATATCACCACTGATGAAAATGTCACAAAAAAGATTTGGCAAAACAGGTTTTTCTAGAGATACATTATAGCTCTGTACATTTGACAAAATATTTGAATAGTTATATACTTAATTCTCTACATGCAGTAAAGGCACTAATCAAAATTCTTCTCTTTGCACTTTCCAAAGAAAAAGCCAACAATTCAGATCAACTTTTTTAGGTGTCATATCTTCTAACACATGGTTATTTTACAAAGCACTTTAACAACATGTTCAGCTCCAAACTAGCCCAGGTTGCTCATTAAAATTACTCACAGCAGTTTTTCCATTGGGCAAGTATATCCGAATTAAACCAACTGCTTTTTCTGTGCTTCCTTTTGTGGTGACTTGCAATGGAGAGTGTGGAGAGTCGGAAGAGTTTCCTTAAAAATCAGAATTATCATATTTTAGACCGCAACCAAAAATATGCTAGCAGTCTTAACAAAAAAGAGAAACAAACGTCAATTAAAAATAATGATTCAATGAGATAGAAAATCTTTTTGCTACCTTCAGGCTAGTACATTAGATTAAACAAAACTACTGCAAAAAAACAATACATAAACTGTGATGCCATAAGTCAAAAAGCATCTAAGAACTCTCACATGCATTTTTCGAGTCATCTTACATGCAGTTTTCCAGTCATACTTCCTGGCAATCACTTAAATAATGAACATATAATGCAAAGCCAAACAAATACAAAAAATCAAAGTAGGAGAAAGAATGAAAAAATACAAACATCCTACATCCTAAAAAAACGAAATTCTCATTGCATAACTCCTACTACGTTATAAGTAAGTTTAGTGTAAGAAACTAAAAACAAAGAAAAAACACAAACAGACATTGCAAAGCATTACGCTTAGACATTGAGAAGATAACTTATGTGTCTTTTTTAAAAAAAAGAGTAATGGTCATGATTTATATAGCAATTGGGATCAATGTTATCCCATACTTTGGTTCCACAGAAGCCAAGTTCGCTCATGGCTGTTTCAAGGAGCAAATAAACTGATGTAAAAATTGATAGGTAATATGAGAATGAATGAAAGAACATGAGATCGATTTCTAAAATCTGATTTTCCCCCACTAACAGAAGAGGTAAAATTTACCTTGTGTTTTCCTCAATTTCGAAAATAGCATTGCACCCCTTTCCTCTGTTGATGCCATCACTTCTTCTATCCAATCTTCACTTCCATCTGCCTTCTTCATCACATTTTCAGTCGCCCAAGCCTTTTCTTCCAACTGGTTCAAAATCAAACTTTTTTCTCCACACACAGTTTCCTTACCACATGCTCATACCGTTGCACATCATTCACTTTTGCCAGTTTATCCAAAGTTTCGTTAAATCCAACAAATTCATCACTTTTTAGCAACTTCTTTAACAAATTAATTTAACAACACACATTGCACATTCAATCCTTCTCAAAATGCATTCTTCTTTCTACAAATCATGCATTTGTCTTCCTGTGCCTGTTATATAACCAAAATGCATGGCACTAGCCTTCTCTGTAGCTTGAATTTTTCTTAACAGCACTCTTCCACAGCCCTTCATAGTATGCTCCAACAACTTCACTCTACTGTATGCGCTGCAATTCTTTGCACCACCTTTTCCCATAGCACTTTGCACTAATTCAATTGTTTGCCACTCCTTTGGCATTTCTTTTTCATTCAAAACAAAGAAAAGTTCCATCATTAAATCAATTCCTATTTTTTCAGTGGCAGTTGTTATCTGGGCATATACATGTACTTTAGATCAGGAGTAACTTTTTTCCAGGCACATCAATTTCACACTACTTGAAAATTTTGCAAGCCAAATCAGGGTTTGCAAACCAAACTTTTTGTGAGCAAAATCAAACTTTGAAGCACTGGGTGGCTGCATTTTTCATTTAAAACCAAAGTGAAGAACTTCTTTTTAAATCAATAATTTCAAAGCGAGATTTTGTGTATTATTCATCTTAATTAACATAAAAACCTCTTTCCATTTTTTTGGAGAGAGATTTTCCAAAGATTGAAGTAATAGATTTGCCATCCACTTAAGGCCACAAAATCCTTCTGTGGGCCATGGTCTAATTTTACGTCATGGGCTGCAGATCGCACACATCTGCTTTAGAGCAGTGGCTTGCAACCTTTTTTTGATCTAGACCCCATTTTGGCTTTAAAAAAATTTCAAGTCCTATTAGAACCACTACATGTTGTAAGCATTTGTTTTAGCAGAGTCATCGCAATGCTTCATATCTGATATGAATTACAAATCCACAAAGTTTATTGAAATTTATTGCTACACTCAATAATTCTGTTATAAAAGCTCCGAGCTCGATGCTGGCTACACAGATGTTTGCTTCAAAGTTTCAGTGTAGTCAGTTTCAGTCTCAAATTACTACGTTTGGTTATTAGTAGTAAATTTCTCTAAGTATGCAGCAAATTCGCACCAACACTAAAGCAACTGAATGGGCTTGATATTTACATCAATTAATTTGATTGTGAACAAGTGCGTTTGCATTTTGTATTTCCCCTCAATTTGAAACAAACTGCTGTAATCGTCATTATTTAAGCCAAGAAATTGCTTCATTATGTACTGAACATCTGCACCCACCAAAATTTTGATAACAATCCACTGATAGAATGCACTCCCAAGGTTGAGTACTACTGCTTTAGAGGGTTCAGCTGCCTCATTTTGTTTTCTTTTAGCTTCCATAACCTTCTTCGTATAGTTCGTTCTTTTCTACTACTTTCTTTTGTCCATGTCTGTTAGTACCAACTGACATTATAAGTCACAATAAAATGCCTTTACGTCTCTTCATGCCTTCTATTTTGTTTACTAATGAACACAAAATCAACCTCTGTCACATTTTTTACCTTCGCTGTACAACAATTTCTTTTCCTGGTTTTAAATCCATGTGTTTGTTACCCATAGCTCCTTTTCATCCCCCATATACAAATATTTTTATTGCAAAACTCAAATACCTTTCTCCAGTCAACCATTCTTTTCGTAAGTCCATTCCTTCATGCACACCATAAGAACAGTTAAGCTTCTAGCATGTCTGTTGGAGATCCCAAGATCGAAAACAATTTCATCAGTGTTTCATGTCATTATAAAATTGATCATTTTTGCAGCTCGATGTTCTTACTTTGGGTACAATGGCACATATCACTCTCATAACTTAAACTAGCACCATTGCCCTCAATCTGGCACTTTTTCTTTAAACATTTACAACTTTTTTGGACTATTCTTCTTTTATTAACTTTCTAACTCCTGCAATTCCGTCTCCATTCTCAGACCACTGCAACTTGCATCTCCTTTCCTTGACACCAACATAACAAGCTTCTTGGCCGTTTTATCTCACTTTCAGTAGAGAGCATACATCTACCTTCACCAATTGTGCGTACATTTCTGTTCTTCTGCCACTCTTGTTCTGTCATTCCCACTTTAAAACTTTAAACTTTATCTCATTGTAATTGTACATTAGTTTTTGTAACCCAGTGATTCTTAGCACTCACAGCCCATTTTACAGCTACTGTGGCCAACTGTTTAATAAACATTCTCATAAAGTAATTTTAGGAGCAAAATATTCTGTGGGTAGCATATCCTCGCTTGCACTGAACCTCAGTCTTCAGACATGATTCTATAAATTCAGTAAAAATAAAAAGCCAGTGGAATATTACCCTATTTTCATAAGTACACAAATTGCACATATTTTGTGGAGTAGTACTAGTGCAAGCATAAGCGATTAACTTCTGATCAAAGTGAACCTGTTTTGATCATATTTTGAAAGTTGTGCTTATACAACTAGAAAAAAGAAACATAATATGCACTTCTTACCTGTACTAACGGTTCCATATGAGCCGGTTGTTGGTGGAAAGAATACTTGATTGGAGCTCCTTGTGCGTACATGGTGAGGGGGGATAGATGCAGGATAGTTTTCATTATGCTCTTCACGTTCTAATGTATCATTTAAATCTTCAAGTCGTTTCTGATGTTCAGCTAATCGGTCAGTCATTTCACGATATTCCTTAACCATACAACATCTTAAGTGTTGGAACAGATATTCTATCACACAGACCTACAGTTATTAAGATGTTTTGAAAAACCTTTCTACTTTAGCTATGCAATCCAAATGTATTGCTTTTTTTCAATATGGTAAGCTTGTACTAAGCTGTAACATGGAAGCCCACAGGGATAATTATGATGTTACACAGTTTATAAGTAAAATGATATATTAAAAGCAACAAATAAACTTCACAATTACAGTAATCCTTAATGTACTGAATCTATTCATGTGTGTGGATTTTACAAGAGAGTAAATGATTATTACGGTCACTCTACACCATACAGTGAAATACAACAAAAAATTTATTAAACAATTAACACGTTTCCAGCAATGGGACTCACTCTATTTCTAGCTGCTGCGATGGGACCCATCGGTGGGCCACAAAAATATTTTTACATATTTTTTTTTAAATTTAAAAATTGAAGCATTTTTAGAATGAATTGTGATGTTCCAATGAGCAATTTTACTGGCAAAAGGTTATATTCGTGGGCCAACAGGTGGGTCCTATTGCAGTAGCTAAAAATAGAGTGGGACCCACCGGTGGGTCCCATCGCAGGAAGCATGTTACAAAAACACACTCTAGGCCTAATCACCTCTAAATAAAACGTTGGTGGATTACTGTTTCCACCAAATTCTTTGTTTAACCTTGTGATAGAATCCTTTGTCAAATTGATCACATGTTTTAAGTTTGAAATCTACAAAACACAAATTTAAGGTTTAAATAAAAGTAAAACCAAAAGGTGTGTATGTGCTATTCCTGATAAGCAGCAATTAACTTTCCTTTGCATAGTGAAAACTTGATGTATACCTTTAAAACTGCAGGCAACCGAATTGCTGACGTCAGTGGCAAACAACACTTACTATAAAATGAACAACCTTTGTTAAAAAAAAGGTTTGCTTAAAGCTTTTCATTAGATACCCATCAGTAGCATCATAATGAAAATCAATGTGTTGTCACAGTTTACGTGCTGCTTTTTGCATTGAAGCAAGAATAAAGTTGTCCCTAATAAAAAAAAAATAAAGCTATAAATATAGATCTAAAATGTGCAATATTAAATACAATAATACCCAAACCAATTAAAAATTAACATTTGCGATAGAATTTAGAATAGGAATGCAGAAAATGATCAAGCATTCGTCTTGAAAAACTTACCTGCATACAAAGTAACAATCAGCTTGTGCAAAATGTTTTGAACAAACGTTTATAGAGTTTGAGCAGTAAGCTAATCAAATGTACACATAAAAAAAATTTAGGTATCTCTTACGTCTTCTTCTATTTTTCTTCTTCTGTATTTTTCTCCTTCATGAGTACAATTTATAATTGCTGCCATCTTTTATTTTCACTTCTTTTTACATGTAAGTTAGCATGTTTCAATAATAAACTAAACGCTGTAAAACTAAAATTCACTTTAATGTTGCATTGATGCAAAAAACTGATTGGCAAATGACTAACTCCTGGCAAATCTACAAAGTTTTTAAAAAACATTTTTAGCAAATCCTTTATCATCATCTCAAAAAATCATGCAGCAAGAAGATAGGTGGGGTTTAGAAAATGTACCTCACATTTCAAACAAGCCCCTCTTAGCACAAGATCCAAATGCAGACCTTTTTTCTGCATGATGTCATCCAACACAGTGCCCATGAAGGATTTTTGACTCGGCAATGCAACAGATTGCATTCTGTCTGTTTCTCCCCTTTACCATCGTGAAGTTGATGACCCTGCTGAGAGCAAAAATTTCCTTTAGTTGGCTATGTTTTTAGGTTCATGAAAAGCTCAATTTTCTTCACAACAAAACACTTGGTTACACACACTATTTATATACTTTCTAAAGTAACTGAACAGTATGTTCTTCAATAGTGCAACATAATACGTAATTACATACAGTAAAAAAAATAACCCAATAAAAATTTTGCAAAGTAGACAAAATAGAAATGGAATTTAAATAACTAAACTTTTCACTGTCACTGATGCACATAATAGTGGACAAAACAACATGTTTTTCAGAAATTGAACAACCAAAGGAGGGGTATAAACACCTAACAAATCGTTAAAAATTATCTCTAAAACCATTTTTAGAAAGTTGGCACCACCATGGACCTACCTACCCCGCTTTAGGAAAGAGCAATTCCCTTAAATCATGATATATCTGCTATAACTTTGCAACAGTAAATGCTAGAACCAGAGTGGGAGAGTTAGACAGTGTCCCTCTAAAACTTTTGTTAGTGTGCAACCGCCAGCATAAGTGCAAAATTGCTAGCAAATGTACGAAAACCGCCTGACAATTTTGTTGGACATTGCTGAACAAACCATTACACCAGCCTTAGTAACATATTTTAAAAGTGTAAAAATTGATTTTTGCAGTAGCCTACTGCTATTTATTCAGTGTATACACTAAGCTAACAATGCATACCATAAAGTTTACCCATAACGTTGGTATATAGATAATAACACCTTTTGTTTATCCCACAGACGTATTTTGTTTGACTATGACACTCATCTGGTTTAGCGCTTTTTAATAGTCTTTGACATGTGGTACAATTTTGAAATGCATGGAAGCATGTGCCCTGGTTATATATGTATATTTTTCTTATTTTTATGAGCAACGTCAAAAATTTATCAAAATAAATTTCAAGGGTGTAGTCCAAATAATATATAAAAACAAGCCGTTGAGAAAAAGTTTTCCAATTTCACTCGACATAAAGGCCTAGAAAAGTACTGGTGCAGTGAGAACCATGGTCCACCAATTGAAAATTACTGATCTAGCCAATTATCTGTCATGAGTAATCTTTATTTTTATCTGGTCAAGATGCGAGTTGCATTTTGTTTACTATGCCTTGCCTTTTGCAGCTTGGACTTGAGTTAACTGCATGTCCAAGACCATTAAAGATCACCTAAAAACAAGTCCATACAACAATTGCATGAGTGTAACCACCAAGTTTTCAAATATTTGCGGGGGAAGGAGAGGCAAAACTGTGACCAAGTTATGGCAACTCAAGTACTGTGCATGCCATTACCACACTTCTTTTGTATCACAAATTATTTCTCAAGCAATTAACATCAAGAAAAATCAAAAAGTTCTTGTGGATAACTGCGGCAACTTAAATCGAGATGCCTATTTGTGCCTGCAGCACTGGAACTGCTTAACAATTTTGCTCAGTTAGACACCAGTGTAGCACCATTGATGGAATGCAAATGGAACATCACGTGGTACAAAAACACTCTTGACTTCATGCATTCATAACAAATGTCAGTTCACTGCATCGGAAATGTCCTTTCTCAATACTGTATGAGTCAGGCTTAATCACCTTCAAACTAGCATTGGGATATTTTGCTCAACAATGTACAAACAGCGTATGGCTCCTACTGTAGCTTGGGAGTTAGGCACAAAGAGGCAAACAGCTGAGCACATGACGAAATCCTGCCCATCTACCACTATTCTGATGAAGCTTGTGTTCTTTCAGCGGTTGACAAAGACCTTGGTGCCCTGGCTGACAGATACATGTCCAGCCATTAATGGAACTGTCTTCTGAAACTGAACATCTTCTCTCACAAACAAAGAGATCAAAAAGTCGTTTTTTTTACCATTTTCAGGCCAATTTCAATTGTAGCTAATGAGCAGTCATAAAACTTTAGTTTAACACATGATATCAATTTTTAAAGAAAGTTTGAAACTGGAATAGGTTGAAACCTAGATTTTTTCCCTACGTTTCAATGCTAATTTCTATTGTGCTTGTTAAGATAAAAAAAAAAAGCACATAGCTCTTGGTGTCAGTTTAGCAAAAAAAAAGACTAGTTCGTGAGAAAATAGTGCAGTTTTTGAAAATAACAAATAATCTTCTTGCACTTGCCAGATCTGAAGATTTTGTGTAAACAAAGATCACTTTTTAACAATTCCAGTTTTTGCATCCCCTTGAAAACAGAATTATTTTTTTAAACAAAATGTGGCTGACAGCAGTGTGCAGTGACAGCTCTTCAATCATGATTGAAGCCTTGAAATGTAAAGAAAAAGTGAGAATTTTACTTTTCATCTTTTTAAAAACGTTATATGCTGATATGTAGCCTTTTTTAGATTAATTGCTTGAAAGCCAATATAAAATATTGAAAAAATTGCATGTAACCGCACCTTTAATGGATTGTAAAAAATTTCTGCCACCATGTACTATTTCAAAATTGTCCTTTGATTTGACATAAAGGTATATTATCTAATTACGTTTACCAGTGTAAAAAAAAATCATTTAATTGTAAAAACTCACTGAAAGTTGAGCACTGCACAATGAAAACCTACTCTTAAGTGTAATTAGGTATACTCACCTACAGCAGTCTTTTACATTTACCTGTATGCCATGGCAGCAAGAAAAAGTAGAATCCCCTGAAAAAATTTTCCCTGTAGGGCAGCTCTCCTCAAAAATGTAGTAAAACTATGTGATCTTTTCTGAAGAATAGATCTTACAATTTTTTGCAGTGAGCACCTCGAAGTAGTTTTCACATGTAGTTACAAATTTAGCATGCCAATATTTTGTGAGATTTGAAAAAGCTGCATCACCAAACTTGTGAATATTTGCATCCACAAATTTCTCTTTAATATACAATATCAATAGAAATGAAACTGAAATGGACTTTGCATTGGTTGGTTAAAACAATAAAAAGTATTTAAAATATGTGAAAGTCATCCCCTGAGAGTTGCAACATAGGCTGGTGGTAACAAACATAGACAAAAAAAAGTTGAAGAGAGTAGTGAAGAACAAACAAACTGTTGAAAGGTGGGTTTGGAATTTGAAGGAAAACAACATAAAAAAATTTCAAGAAAGAGTTAAGAAATCGGTTGATGCACCCAATCCATGGAATACTTTTAAAAATGGCATGCTACAAGCTTGTGATGAAGTATGTGGAAAGAAGAAAGGTAGGATGAACCATGGTAATACATGGTGGTGAAAGGAAGAGGCGAAGGAAGCAATACAACAAAAGAAAGTGGCATATAAAGAGATGAGCAGAAATCGATTGGTGGAAAACAAGGCTAGACTTAAAAATTTATCAAAAATCGAATCAAGAAAGTGGTTGCTAATTCTATGAGGAAAGAAGCTGAGATAGAGTTAGCAAAATTGAATGAAACACCAAATAACATTTCTACATTGGTAAAGTTCATGAAAAAACATGGAAAAAATATTAAAAAAGGTAGATGCATGAGAGGAAAAACAGAAGGTTAGGTTTTAGTAAAAAAGACAGAAAAATATAGAAAAATCACATGGAGGAGATCATGAATAAAGAGAATGACTGAAACCATGTGATAGCAGCTAGTATGGTAGAAGGACCTATTAAAAATGTTACCCGCAAAGAAATGGTGATAGCAATAAAAGTGATGAAACTAGGAAAGGCAGCTGGACCCTCTGAAGTATGTGCAGAGATGATATCTGCTAGTGGAGAAGCAGGGGTTAGTGTGATGGTGGAGCTTTGCCAACGCGTGTCAGATGGGAAAGCAATGCCAGATGAATGGCAAACAAGTGTGCTGGTACCAATTTTCAAGGGAAAGGGAAAGATTAGAAATTGCAATACTTACAGAGGAGTAAAGCTGTTAGAGCACGCAATGAAGATTGTTGAAAGAGTGCTGGAGAGAAAGGATTCCAGAATTAGTAAATATTGATTCAATGCAGTTTGATTCTATGCCTGGAAGAGGAATGACAGACGCATTGTTTGTAGTGCAAGGAATGCAAGAGAAACATAGGGATAAGAAGAAAAGGTAGTACAGTACATCCTCGCTTATTCGGCCCTCGATTAACCGGTCGTGTTCAACAGGCAGACATGTTTTATATTATTATGTAATGGTTACTATTTTGTGTATTACGGAATAATTATTACTATGGCTGGTTAATGTAGAAGATTTTTCAAATCAGTTAAAGTATAGGTTCAGTTTCTATTGGCTAAGTTTTAAAATGGATAAGCGTGCAACAAAGAGAAACTTTCGTTTAGCATTTAAATTGTTTTGTGGCTAAGCTTGTTCTCATACTAACTTCGTTTTTTTCGTTCTTTTTTTCTTAAGGTCTTTTCTTATCCAGCCAAATGCTTATCCGGTCAAGATTTTGGAAAAAGGTTGCCCAACATGACCGGATAATCGAGGATGTACTGTACATGTGTTTTGTCGATATTGAGAAGGCATTTGATAGAGTTCCAAGAAAGGTGATGGAGTGGGCAATGAAAAAGAAAAATTTACCAGAAGTAATTGTAAGAGTGGTGATAAATCTCTATCACAGGGCAAAAATGAAAGTTCGAGTAGGATCTGAGTATCTGAAGAATTTTTGGTACAAGTTGGTGTACATCAAGGATCTGTGTTGTTGCCACTGCTTTTTGCAATTGCAGTGAATGTAATCTCGGAAAATGCAAGAGAAGGGTTGATGAATAAAATTTTGTATGTGGATGACTTGGTTTTAATGAGTGAAAGTAAAGAAAATTTAAAAGTTTTTAAAATGGAAAAAGGCGTTTAAAAGCAAGTGGTTGGAAGTGAACCTCAAGAAAACCAAAGTAATGGTGAGTTCTAAAGGTGAGGTACTCAAGGGTAAAGTTGATCCATATGCCAAGTGTGGCAAGGGGGGGATGGCAAATTTGGCAATGTACACAAAGTGTGGTAAATGGGTGCATGAAAGGTTTTGTTGGTGAGCTAAGCGTTAAAACAATGGAAGGAATTGTGGAACCAAATGAAGAATTATCATTTTTTGTCCAGGTTAACTTTGTGAAGAGTTTTTGTTATTTGGGGACAGGTTGAACCCCATTGGTGGAAGTGATGCAGCAGTGACAGCAAGAACAAGAATTAAATGGATAAAATTTAGAGAATGTGGGGAGTTACTTTATGGGAGAAAGTTTCTGTCAAAAATGAAAGAAAGGATTTATCAGAGTTGTGTAAGATCAGCAATGCTGTATGGGTGTGAGACAAGGTGTATAAGGAAGAATGA
This sequence comes from Trididemnum clinides, assembly GCA_963675345.1. Taxonomy (NCBI): domain Eukaryota; kingdom Metazoa; phylum Chordata; class Ascidiacea; order Aplousobranchia; family Didemnidae; genus Trididemnum; species Trididemnum clinides. The sequence continues at coordinate 28,908,007 of OY776305.1, read as the reverse complement.
GATGGCAATTCTGAGAAGAACTAAAAAAACCAATGATGAGAGCCATGTGTGAAGTTAAGATGATAGAGAAAAGAAGGAGCCAAGAACTAATGAGTTTGCTGGGTTTAAAGCAGGGATGGGCGTTTTATGGCCTGCAGGCTTGATTCAACCACAGTGTTTTATCTGGCCCATCTGTCCCTGCCAAACCCACGAGTAACGATGCTTTTCCCAGGCTCTTAGCCTATTTACATTAGATGCAGCCATGCTACATGCTAAATGCTGTATGCTGACTAAATGCAATGACCACGTGCCAACAGAACAAATCATTCACAATGTTACATGGAGCATTCAGTGTTTGAGGCATTATTAACAGCTATGCTCAATGTCTGTGAATTTTACTTGTGCAAAATTTTAAATGTTATGGCTATGAAACAGTACACCGTATCCACGTGGCGTACTTTGTTACCACCAGTAATTTGATGTTTAAATGCAGTTTGGTACCATAATTTGCCTATCCATCATCATGAGCACTAAGAAATGCAAAATTGATTTAAAATGCCATGTTTTTTACAAGGAATGGACAGAGAAGTATTTCTTTATAGACACTGATCCATCAAAAGCTGTGTGTTTAATTTGTAATGAAACGTGTGCAATATTCAAAAACATGATATCAAAAGATGCTAACTTTGGCCAACAATTTTTGACACAAGAGCTGAAAATCAGAGCAGCAGATAATAGTTAAGAGGCCAAAACATCAACAAGGTATTCTTTTCAAACGTTCATCTACCCAACAGATTGCAACAAAGGCAAGTTTTGCTTTGGCACATACGATTGCAAAAGGTAACAAACCTTTTTTGGATGCAGAATTTGTGAAAAACTGTATGGTTGATGCAATAAACATTGTATCTTCAGAAGTGAAGTCAAAAATTGAAGCAATTTTCAGGTCAAAGAGAACTGCAATTTGTAGATTAGAAGCCATTGCTGGCAACTTACAACAAAATCTGTTGAATACTGCAAATATATTCAAATGCTTCTCAATTGTTTTAGATGAAAGCACAGATATAGGGGACACATCATAGCTGGTGATTTTTATCAAAGGAGTAGACAAAAATTTTTCTATCACAAAGAAATTACCACCCATGGAGAGTCTCAAAGACACTACTACAGGGCTAAACATATTTGAAAGTGTTATGCACTTTTTAGAAAAGTTACCGTTATGTCTTAATAAGCTTGTGAGCATAACAAAAGACAGTGTGCCAGCATTAACAGGAGTATATTCTGGGCTTATCAAACAAATGAATTACAAGATTCAAGCTGATCACCCACTTTATAAAGTTCTTTCATTTCAATATATAATTCATCGGGATTTCAAAAATGTTGCGGATCCAATTGTGCAAGCAGTGAAGTAATTAGATTAAGGGGACTAAATAACATACAGTTTAAAAATTTACTGCAAGACATGGATTCTGATTTCTCTAATGTACTGTACCATGCCAATGCAAGGTGACTAGTTTGGGAACTCAAATAAGAGATTATCATGTTTTTAATGATGGATATAGACTGTTTAAATAGAATATTTTGTCACTAAAAATGAAACAGAAGCTTTTTTACATCTCTCCCATTTGTTGTAAAACAAGTGGGATACAGCAAACTTTGATTTGGAGAAGCCAAACTTGTTATAGCTTTTAAACTTGTAATTTAGGTTCTACTTCCTTGAAAACTTGATACAAAACGACTCTGGTGGTAAAATGTTTGCAATTTATTTATTTTTAAAGGGTTCAGTTTTTGTAAAAATTCTGCTTTAGTAAAGATAAGTCGAAAAACTTTGGGGGTCTTGAACTGATATAATGTTTGGTACCAATTTTTTATTAGAAAATATTAGATACCACTTAGCCTAAACTATTTCAAGTTATATATTGCTGCCTGGAAAGCAAATTTCCTAAGCTTTCAAACAAGACCAGTATTTAGCAACATATCATATTTTTTACAAAACAAATTAACTTTTTTAAATAATGATACATATTTTTGGGGAGTGTTTTGAGACCCCTAAGTAATTTGAAAATTTTAATAGGTAAATTTTTTAATATTGCTTGAAATTGGTTTCAGAAAATACCACAAGAGTAGTTTTTAACCATATACAGGTTGACCATCACTAATCCAGCAATCATTTAGCTGGACAATCAGTTATCCGGCACTAATTTGACCTAGAAAACAGTACCTGTACTCTCATTTCAAATTTTCCTGGTCACCCTGCTAGCTTGGATCAGTGGCTGCTACTATTTTGGTGTCATACCTGTATTTCATTAACAAGTTACTGTCTTTTCTTTATTAAGCAACTTTTGGGATTTAGAGCAGTGCTACACAAACTGTGGTACACATACTGGTGCCGGTATGCAAGCAGATGACTGCTGGTACATGGTCAGTTACAAAATAAGTATGCTGAGTATTATTTACATTGATCAGAGCATGTTTTCACACAGTGGTCTGAGTATTTTTTGTTCCAAGCGTAATTTCATGTACTTTCTTAGGCTTTCATGACTACATGGCATTTCATTTACATTCACTGACATGGCGATCTTTACTGGAAGAAAGGACAACGTTCAATCTGTTCTCGCAGCTGGAACTTGACTAGTGTGAAAGAAAAAATGCAATGGCTGAGATGCAAAATCTATTCTTACAACGCAAAAAAATTTTATTTCCCAACTGTTATCCTTTGTCTTCCAACAGCTAGCTATAGTTAAACGCAACAAATTAATGTAGACTTTAGAATACAGTATGGTTTAGCAGTGAGTTGAATGTGCTTGCTAGTAGTTTTGTTGAAAGCAAACTTTGAAGATACTAATTTCAATTTATTTTGCAAAAGTTTTGTGATGGTAAACCAACCATACTAACCAAAAACAAGAAAGTTAGTAATCAGTAAAACAATAGCTAATTTTGCTAGTCATCTATCAGGTGGTAGAAAGTATTTAATACGTCAGCTTGTAGAAAGCACAATACACTTTTATTAGCAAAACATGCTGCAGGCACTATTTTTTTAAAATTTAAATAACCAAGTCAACCTCACTTGCAAGCTTCTGGATTAAAGAAAAAGCAGAATTTCCGAGGTTAAGTGATATGACCGTTAAAACACTACTTCCATTTCCTTCCACATATCTTTGCGAAGTTGACTTTTCAACTATGACTTACTTAAAGGGAGAGTGCAAAAATGCACTCAATATCCATGCTCCTCTTTGAGTAGCACTGTCTTTCATTGAACTGCAATTGGATAAGCTAATAGAAAAGAAGTAAGCCCATACTTTGCATTAGAGGATTAAAATAAAAGCATTTTTGACTTTGTTTGTGGTACAGTTGTTTATTAAATAATACTAGCTTTTGTCTATTTTTTCCCTTTGAAATACATAACTGGTATGTCGAATGACAGAAAGTGCACTGCTGATACACTATATCATATAGTTTGAGTAGCACCAATTTAGAAAATATTTTAATTTTAAGATGAGATGGTTAGCAACTGGGTTTGTGTATTCCAAGACAATAAATGGCTAATCTGGCACCCCCCAGGTTCCAATGATTCCGGATTAGTGATGCTCAACTTTTAATATGTTTTTAGCATAATATTACAACTAGCTTTGATTAACAGTTTAATTGTTTTATGCAAAAAAATTTGGTGCTGAGCCAAAGGTGAAAACTGGGTATTGTGGTGGTGAAAGGGTTTATATTGTTTCCCACATTCTAATTATTGACTATTGTTTAATAGAAAGTGAATCAGATATCAACAATGCATTTCAATGTATCTTTGTGAGTGTTAGCATCAAGCAGGCTGCACTGTGAGATGTTACAATAAGAGTAGAACAACCAATTTCCTATTTCTGGTCAAAAGCACTATTTCTCATGATTGTTTGGCCTTGTTGCTAACAAAGTAAATATAATTCAAATTGAAAATTTATTTATCCTTGCAATGTAAGAAAAATAAACCATTTAACAAAGTTTTTGCATTGTTTTTCACATATGTATGGTTAGTTTGATCATCTGCTAAGTTTACAAAGAAAGTACACCTTCCTTGACGGTGCTCACACAACACATACTTAACAGTTTAATGAGTTGAATTTTTTACTTAAGTGAGTGGTAGTTTAAGTAAGCAATAAGCAAACAAAAAGATTAGATCCAAAGTATTAGGACTACATATAGAAATGGTTATAAATAGGCATAGTTGGCATAGTAGACATAGTAAGCACAGTACAGGCATGATTCAATAGGCCAAGGAAAATAGTAAACTAGCTCCGATACCAACCGTAGTTGATTACTACAATCATTTTGGTTTTTGTAATAATCTCCATACAAAATTATATTGAAACTTATGTACAATTAGCAATACAACAAATTCAATTTTATCAAAAAATACACTGCAGTTTTGTATGAGAAATCTCATTGTATCCACTCAATGCTTGATCTAAATTCATAAAATTAAAACATAATTATTTTTTGAAAAGAAAGAAGTAAGGCTTTATTATATTGATGCAACTAGTATTCAATTGCACACCACCCCTACTACAATACTAAGCCTGTACTATCCCTACTATGCCTGTAATATGCCTACTATGCCTGTACTATCCCTACTATGCCTATTATGCCTGTACTATGCCTACCATGTCTGTACTATGCTTGTACTAAGCCTACTATGCCTGTACTATACCTAACATGTCTGTTCTATGCCTGTACTAACCCTGCTATGCCTGTACAATGCCTAATATGGCTGTAGTATGCTAACTGTGCCCGTACTATGCCTACCATGGCTGCACTATACCTACTATGCGTGTTTAGAACTATCATACATTTAGCTTGATATTAAATTTTCAACCTTCACCAGCCAAGACTGTAGGCCTATTGCAGTAAGTGTCAATTTTGATTAATGGAGTAACACAAAAATACAGAAATATGAAAATAACACTTAACTCTTTCGCTCCTGCGAAAATAGCGAAAAAAAATTTCTGTAAGGTGGCAGTGCGAAAAACTGTCATAATCAATCATAATTAATCATAAGTATGTACCTCAAGTTTGTTTGTAAATCATTACTCAGCTGTTTACTTCTACATCAAGTGTTATATATCGTTGAAATCTACATTTCTTGAGGATTTCAAATAGAAAAAAACATTTTTTTGAATATGCAAATTTTATGCAAATTAACCTCCCCAACTGGGGGGGGGGGTAGTTGTCTTCAAAATTAAAGAGATACCCTCACCTCAAAGATCACTACAGATTTTATTTTCTACCAGTTTTTTTAGAAATGGTCGTAAAATGATGCTAAGGAAATAAGCTTTCAAGGTACATCAATCAAAACTTACCTAAAAGCCTAGGTTTTCTACAATTTGCAATTTTCTGAGGCACATGACCTTTTTTGACCGGAACCAAACTTTGGTAGTTAAATTCAGTACCTAAAATATGATCAGTCATTATCTGCTAGAGGTTAGCCTAAACCATGTAACATTATGTATTTTTGAACAGGGAATTTCTTCAAGATCCTCAGAAAATATCAAGTTTAAATAGAATATGCTGTCACTGACAATGAAACAGCAGCTTGTTTACACCCTTCCCATTTCTTGAGAAACAAGCAAGATACAGCAAACTTTGATTTAGAGAAGCCAAACTTCTGCTAGCATTTAAACTTGTATTTCGCTTCTTGTCTCCTTGGAAACTTGATACAAAATGACGACTTTAGTAGTGAAACATTTGCAATTTATTTTATCTTTTTAAAGGGTGTAGTTTTTCTAAAAATTATAATTTAGTGAGGGTAAGTCAAAAATTTTGGGGGGTTTTGAACTGACATGATGTAAAGTACTCATTTTTGATCAGTAAATATCATATACCACTTAGTCTAAACTATTTAAAGTTATATATTGTTGGAAAGCAAATTTCCTAAGCTTTCAAATGAGACTGGTATTTAGCAACATATCATATTTTTTACGCACTAAATTTACTTTTATCTACTTACCATTCAAATTTGTTTGGGGGGTTTTGAGACCCCTAAAAAATTTGGAAATTTAAATGAGTAAAATCTATTATTATCGCTTGAAATTTTGTCAAATGATACCCCAAAAGAGTAGTTTTCAGACTGTGTTAATGATAAAGGGTTTGGTTATGTGGTAAAGATGTAATCTCAATTTGATTTTAGTGTAGTTGGCACATGCTGAGAATTTGGCAGATTTAGTCGTCTGCAACTGGGCTCTTGGTCATTTTAACCCTTTTTGGGTATAAAAATTCATGAATTAGGGCGCAAATTATACATTTTCCGATGCGTGAGGAAATAAGCGTGATCTTTTGAAAATTTTATGAAAATCGGATGAAAAATAAAGTCACAAATCGATTTTTTGGTAAATTAATTTTGTAACTCAATTTAAAAAAATTTGAGGTAAACACTGAAAACACGAGATCATCAATCGATGATCGCGGGAGCGAAAGAGTTAAAAATCATGGAAATTGCAGAAAAACAGAAATATTTAATTTAACTCTATTTAAGTATTGAATTTGGCCCAACTCAGAGGAAATATTTTTTGTTTTTATTAACTTAGATAATTTTTCAAATTTCCACAATTTTTAGTCTGCTGCAGTTGGTAGTTTTATGTATTTCAGTTTTTTATTCTAAATTGCATTGAGTGATTCCATGTTTTAGTGGAAATTTCCAACCTTTATTCCAAATTTCAATACAAATTTTTATATTTCTGTTTCAACTGTTCAATTTATAATATTTCTGTTCAATTTCAACTTTTTATATTTCTGTAGCCATGCATTTCCATTCTTTGTATATATTCCAAATAAAGTAATGTCCAATAGAGATTTTTGTAATCTGTAGATGTCTTTACATTAGCTGAAGCTATAGGATAATTATTTAACTGCATTGAGCTGTTATGCTCATTCATGTCACAGGATATGTCACTTATTAAAACTAAACTTGCTAACTTTCAACCAAAAGTTTGAAGTTTAGTATATGGCACTGTAGTACTGATGAACTACCCAATTTTGACCCCCTTAAGAACTGCCATAGTTAATGTTGGGACAACAGTTAGTTAGCACGTCCACATGCTGAACATTTTCACTTAAAAACCATCTCTACAGTATATGATGATTATTATAAACGAAGTTATTACATGTCATTTCAACCATTGACCTAATCTGCAGATGACTAGTTGCCTGCAATTTCATTACACCATGATTTCTCACACATATTTCAAACCACACTATACATAAACTCAGAAATTCGTATTGAAATATGAAATTACTGAATCATCAAAATTCATATTAAAACATAAATTATGGAAACTCATTTTCAATAAGAAAATACAAAAAAACTACCAACTACAGAGAAAGAAAGAGTAATCCAATTTTTTATATCTGGTTTTGTCTTCATTAACAGAGATGGCTGGGCTTACGCCATGTTCCTTGAAAGTGTATAAACAGCATTGCCCTATTTCGTTTGGTCATAAACATCTTTTTTTTAGGCCAATCTGATTTTTTACCAGTCTTCTCCATGTCGTCTTAAGTCACCCATGTCCTCTTCTTCCATCCACTTCAAAATCTAATGCTCCTTAACACATCATCACTATTTCTCTCAAGACATATCTATTTCATTGCAATCCATTTGCTTTGACTAGTCTATCGAGTTTCTTCCAAACCCAGCAAATTCATATCATTTTGGCTGTTCTTTTGTCAAATAATTTAACACCACACATTGCTCTGTCATTTTTTTCCAAATTGCCATCTTATCAATTCAATTCTTGTTCTTCCTCTCATCACTGCTTTGCTTCCATCACAGGCATCAACCTGTCCCTACATAACAAAAAATTTTTTACCAACTCTACCTGGTAAAAAAATGATAATTCTTCAACTAGTTCTACAATTCCTTTTATTCCCTCAAAATCATTTGCAAAATTTGAAGATGCTCTTTTCATTTTTGTACATATACCTGCACCCAGTCACCAGATTTCAGGTACATGAACAAATTTGCCATCACACTCTTGCCACAATTGGCACATGCATCAAAATTATTTCTCCTTTCAAACCACTCACCATTACTTTTGTCTTTTTGGCAGTAATCTTTTGCCCCTTGCTCTCAAACATCTTTTTCACTTCAAAAGCTTCTCTCTCAAATTCTCTCTACTTTTACTCTCCAAGCCATGCCCTCTGCATAATATTATGCATTACACCTTCTCTTACATACTACAAAACCACATCACCTGCAATTCTGAAAATCAGTGGTGACAACACAGATTCTTGACATACACTAATTTGCAGCCAAAATTGATTAGATAACTCTGATCTCACTTAAACTTTTATCTTCACCAATTAATAGAGGCTTACCACCATTCTTACAATTACTTGCAATAAATAGTGATGGGACAATACCAAATTTTTTTGATTTTGATAGCAATAAAAAGTTCCAATTCCAATACCAATACTGATTTTGATTAAAAATTTGAATAAATTTATAAGTTTTAAAAGAACACATCCATATTGCAACTTTCCTGAACTGTGTGATCACTCATCAGGAATTCCCTTTATCTTGAAATTTAGTTTCCTTAGTTTAATAACTCAAACTGTTAGCATTTTTGGATAAAATTTTCCGTGAACAATCAAAAGGTACCTAGGAGTACGCCTTATCAGAAAAAATATTTAGAGGTAAAGATGCAATAAAGTAAATTGTATCACTTTCAGAGAAAAAAATTTGTGTTTAAGGATATGAATATATTTTATCTGATTAACTTTGTTCTGACAAAAATAAGCTATCTCATCATAAGCTGTTTTGTTTATACATTCATTATCATTAAATTTCAATGAAAAAGTTAGTTAGGGTGGCTTGAAATGAAGGAATGCCAAAATTGGTTGCTCAAGGTTATTGTTTGTAAGATCTGTACAAGATGTGATTTCTTTTTGGAAAATTATGGTAATGATTACAATTACTAATAGACAGTTCTATCATGAAAACTAATCATGTCTAGTGACTCATTGACCATAACATTTATAAAAATGCAATAATTAATTACTGCTTTATCCTATCACCCACTTATTTACCAATCTTAATTTGTATTACAGTCTGCTTGTGCACATTCTGTCAAACCTAGATATAATTTTTTACAAAAACCAGTAACTAACAAAATGGTTGTATCAATGAAAACTTGACATCACATGATCAAGACACCTAACCTACACTGTTAGGGTTCAGGTTGCTGTCAAGTGCAAAATTAGCAATAGATTCGTAACTCTTTTTCGTCAATAACAAAATTTGCAATTTTCTGCGGTAATTGCTGGAGTTTGCCACAGGTATGAGGCCTAAAATTGAAAAAATCCCAGTCAAAGCTACAAGAGTAGGCTTACTAGCAGTAGTTACCAACGAAATAGTGGAATAGATTGTTTGACAACAAATACTGATTGTTACTTTTTAAAACTTTACCGGTTGTACTAATTTTTGTTTACATGTTATATTGCTGGATTGACAACAACCACTCTCTCGTCTGGCTATGTAGTATTCGGTTATCAATATGACATCACCTCTTGTCCTGTTGAACAAATCGCTTTCTTAACAACTTTAATTTAAGGTATCTCATTTTGGAGTTAGTCTGCAGAAAGGATAAAGGAACAAGGATTTTTTTCCAAAGTTTTTTGCATCATCAAAATGCTAAATTTACAATTTATGGAGAACTCAGATGAAGTACGTCAAGACGAGCGAAAGCACATCGATCAAATCGAAAGTCAAAACAAATTGAAAAGCCAGCCCGTTTTAATCTGTATCTTTGAAAGCCTTGAACAAAAAATATGAAATGTTATACATTTTTAATTATGGGGAGAAAAAATCACGCGGTTTTTGATTTACGAAACTTGTTCATCATGTAGCGATCGTGTAACCTTTGCCCTTATGTTTACCCCGCGCGTTTGTTTTGGTATATTACTACCTCGTGTTTTCTTTTCATTTTCGTAGATACGTGACTCATGCATTCCTTCGTTTTTCTAAAGTATTTATGTAACCTTTGCCCTCTGTCCTCACCTCACCTATGCGCATCTGTTTCAAGTATTGTTGTCTCGCGTTTGGTTATGTTTGCGTAGAAATATGAGTCATGCATTCCTTCGTGTTTCCGAACATTAATCCTCGTGCTTCGTTTTATTTTTTGTAGAAACGTGACTCATGCATTGCCCGTCTTCACTCCATGAAAAATTATTCCTTGTGCCTTTTTTACATTTTTTTGAGATATAAATATCTCTTGATCTTTGGATAAATCATCACAAATCAGAAAACAGAAAACAGAATTAACTTTTGGACTGAAGATGCCGCTAAATTTTGAAATTGTACGATAATTTTTGGTAAAAGATTTAATAAACAAAACAGAGAAAATTCATGTCAACTGAAAACTGAAGGATATAATTTGATGTCAAAGAACTCCCGTGAATTTAAGTAATTAAGTGTAGGTCAGTAAGCTCACGGTACTGCACGCCACGCCTCTGGCGTTACAATCACAAGATCACAGTCACGATTTTACATCTTGGCGTTGCATCTGTTCAAAACTTAAATTTTGCGTTGGCGAAGTCTTATGACCAGGTAGTCTAGTCTAAGGTCTAGGAAGTAACTAAAATATTGCGCTAGTATGGATGGTTTTCATGCTCTATAGCGATCCGGTAAAAATTATGCAGTTTGAAATCAATAGTTTTTTCTTTTTTCTCTTTGAGCACCTGCAGTGATAGGCTAAGTCTGTACTGCAGTTGCACATGTGGTGTAGTGAATGTAAATGACGCAGGAAACCCTTGTAAATAGTTAATAATTTTTGTTAGTCACGTGACCGTGTGTAGCGGGCTGGAAAAAGAAAAGGTTGACATGACAGTTTATTGAGACAATCTATTTTCGTTCAGTTTGCTGTTTTCGAGCAGTTTTTTGGAACATGTCAGTTGGAAGAAACAATTTAATTTGAAACCGCTTTCCTTAAGTTTTGTTGTGCTAATAAATTCAACCGACGCGATGGCGTAGTGGTTAGAGCGTCCGCTTCGCAGTCGGTAGACCTGGGGTTCATTCCCCTTGTCGGGTCATACCAAAAGACTTCAAAAAATGGTATTCACAGCTTCCCTGCTTGGCGCTCGGCATTTAGGGGAGGTTGTGGAGAACAAGCCGGCAAGTTCGCTTGTCGTGTATTTGGGCAAGGCACTTAACGGGACGCCCCATCTTTATGTGGAAGATAGGTGGCCCATAAACCTCGAAAAAGGCAACTCCCAAGCGAGTGCGGACTTACCGTCCAAAGTATAGCGATACAATTCGCTTTCTGGTGAATGCAGGATAAATATGGCAAATAAAACAAAAAACAAATAAAACAAGTTTGGCAATTGATTTGTAGTACAGCAGTGGATTCACGGTGAGCGCGTTGCAGATTTTGGTTTCCTCTACTAGTAAACGTTGCCAGCGTCTTCCAAGCTTGAAGCAGCGTCTACAGTGAAGTCGTTTTGAACTACAAACAAAACGGTTTTACTTTTGGCCTACTATACTGCCTAAAACTTATCGATTAGCAGTGCATGTCAAAACCCTGTAGATTGCTCCGTAATCACGCGAAAGAAACAGAAACACCATCCTGTTCTAGATTGAGTACGTGCCTCTTTACATGCCACAAATAAAGGGCAATGCATGCGGCAGATGCGGCGGGCTTGCGAGATAAATCCTCAGAATGTTTGCGACGTGCACGTGCGGTTCGCCATGGCTACTATGCACACATTCCAATCGCCATGGGCTACCAAGGGCGACTCAACTCTAAGTTGAACAAAACTCTAGTTTATTGGCATTTTTTTGTCAAATAAAATGGCTTCTAAAGGTGGATATACATGGCACCTATAGGTTTTTGTCCGTTCGCCGGCAAAATATGAACAAAAATGTATTCGATTTTGCAGATACAAACGTACATATGCAGACAGAAATGATTTCATGCATTTTTTGCACGTTTCTTGTGTAGGCTACTCACTATTCAGTAATCTTACATGCCTCCAAACATGTTGTAGTGGATAGTTATATTCGAGAGAAATCCCTAATCGCATCAATGTGTATAACCTCAGATCAAAAGTTAGCTGGGTGCCTCATCGACATTTGAGCAAATAAAGATAGGGCTTAATGTAAGTTATGTCATTTGTAGTTCTACAGACTTGCATGGGCTAATCTTTAGCCTACTCGTACTGGTAAACTGTGCTCTATCTGCACAATTCTCTAATTTAATGAATACTGCAGTACCTTTCCATATTATTGTAGAATGTCTTACTAAAGCATTTCAAAGTTCACTATGATAGTTTTGTAGCGCAACGGCAGGCATCCGACTGTAATCCGATTAAAACGAGTGCACTTCGTATGGCGAATAGTCACTTTTATTATGATAGCTATTACACGTAGGTGGCGATCCATTTATAAAGCCAAGTGTTGATGGCGACTTTCTGTTTGTGGTTTGTAGTTGAAGTTGCTGAGGTTGCTACAGAATTCCACTGCTCAAGCACGCGCAGCTGGCGTAGACGTGCTTAAGGACAGAGGAAGTTGCTGAGGTGCAACATGCCTTCCCCGTCAACGGTGAGAGAGTGAGATTTGCCGGCCGAAGTAAGTGAGATTCCGGCCAAGACTTCAATTGGAATGCTCAGCGACTCGACGATGGCTTGTGCTGCTTGACTGAAGACGCTGCCGTCCAACTACATAGGAGAAAATGTAGCTTCTTCGCGGGGTCACCATTGTAGCGCAACGGCAGGAATCCGACTATATTTCAAGTTAAAATGAGTGTACTCTATGTGGCGACTAGTCACTTCTATCATGATAGCTACGGAATGTAGATGGCGTTCCATGTATAAATTCAAGTGTTGTTGGTGACTTTCTGTTTGTGGTTTGTAGTGGCTTAGGTTGATACACAATTCCCCTCCTCAAGCTAATGTAGGAGCGTTCTGACTGAACCCCAATTGCTGGGAACTATGGCAGTCACAAGGAGGAAAGCACGACAGTAATATTTTATTGCATCAATTCACACAGTTGTGGCAACAATCGAATTACGTCCGTCCGTCACGAAATCCACCAATGAAAAAAAGCCGAAAATCTCCGATTGCATGCTCGGCAAGAAAATACTGCACGCGTCACCACGAACTATAGGTCGCTGCACACGTCTAAGTAAACCAGAACACTCCTCACGACACATGGACGAAAACAACGGCAAACAACATGATGGCGGGAAAGACAAGCCGATCAACGAGCTACCATGAGAAGACAAAAATAAACATTATCTAGCCCTAATAAAAAAAATGAAGATATGTGTGCGTGATTTTAGACACATACAATAATAATACACGAATACACATAGTGAAAACTAGAATCATACACAACGGCCGGAGTAAGGTGCTGAGCCGCGGAAAGCAAACTAACAAAAAAAAATATAAAACGGGACAAAAAGATGTTTAGCATGGCAGCTCGTCGAAGTACGAGGCGCGACACGCTACAGTTTGAAAATTATGGAATGCGATAGTTGGTTTCGTGCTACCGGTACCAAAAAGTCATTTAAAGCATTCGTCTGAAACGCAATAGGTTGGTGGTTTAAATCTTGGCCGCGTTACGATATAAGTCTAGGAAGGATCTTTTAAAATGGTAAGCTACCATTGTTAATCAACTTTTTGATCGCCACTCAGCTAAGGATACCAAAACGGAGTCTAACCTTTCCTTTGGAGGGAGGTCATGCCGAAGCAACATTTTTAAGTAACACAATTTTTGAGCTTAATAAATTAAAAATTTTGTGTTTTTCAATAAGTTGTTTGGTGCCTAAAATTCTGCTCAATTTTAGGGAAAATCTTAAAAAACTTGATTTGTTGCCTCTCTTGTACAAAATGCAAAAAGAATGGTGAGAAGAAAATTTGGAAAATTAGCTGGTCGCATCATTTCGGAAAATTTTTCATCTTTATGTAACAACCTTGTGGCAGAGTTAGAGCAGTCTATCCATCAGGGTGACTCAAAATGCCTATAAGATCAAAATAAAGCATCAGCTTGTTTTAAACTTAATGGATTACATTTAAAAAACTGAAGATCTGCATGGCTTTATTGTACATAAACTCAAGTACTTTTGCTTTCTTTGAATAATGTGCTTTGTTCCCTATGTCTTGAAATTTTATTTGCTACGTATGTATTGCTTTTTTGCTTTGCTTTTATTTGTTGTAACCGGTTGAGGTGGCGGTGGCTTGACGACTGAATAGTCTTTTCACTGTCTCTTTGTCGCGTTTTAGTAATATATAATATAGAAATTTCGGTTCTATCTCAATCCTAAATTTCTTTTAAAATTGAGGCGACGTATGATAATCGCTCGGATAATTAGGTCTGACTGCAACTTAATAAAACTTGGAAAAGATTGGCTTCCACTAAAAACACCTTAAACTACGTTAAGAATAGAATAATGTATTCGCAGAAATAATACTTCACAAGTTTCTTCGCTCAACGATCTCAGAATTAATTACTTTACTACACAATCAGGAAACCGCCAAAACTAATTTCACCAATACCTGCTTAATACTCGCCACGTCCACAGAATCCACAATAAATTATCACCAAAAACTATAGCCCTTCTTCAATCTGTCAATCAATCTCTCTTTTTCACTACACACTTTTCTACTACTCTACAACTACCCTACAAAATATCTCGTCGCCTTATACAGGGTGTCCCAGAAGTCGCGCACCATCCAGGTTTCTACAGAAAACGCTTTTATTGATTACAGTCATAACAGATGCTCAAACTGTGCACCTACAGCAATAAAACAAGCATCAAATCTCTCTATCAAACTGTCTTTCACTCTCTTTAGCGTTTTATTGCTGATTTTCGGGCACTCAAGTAGTTATTGCATCCTTGTTATTGTTGTCATTTAGCACTCAGTTGCTATTGTTATTCTTAACGGTTGCTCTCGCTCAGGGCCATTAAGGTTGGATTCTTGAGCTACAGATTGGTGTGTCGTCCCAGCTCTTCCAAACATAAAAATGAATTTAACTCTTTCTTGTACTTTTAGTTTCTTCCGTGTAATTAAATCAAATATGAAAACGCAGATTAGAATGATGCGCGACTTCTGGGACACCCTGTATATAAATCGCCAAAACAATCCAGAAAACGCTAGAACAAAATTACGTGAAAAAAGGAAAAAAAGCATTACTAATTATGTAATCGGTTATCGAAATTCTTCGAAAAAGCTAGAATCACTAGATCAATTTGGAATTTTACAATGTCATAAACAATTGTGACGTAATAAAGGTGTACTTACAGCAAAATCCAATTGCGAGGAAAAAGGGTCTTTTTTTTCAATCACTAGCCGAGCGAACAAATAATACAGCACTTAACACATATATGAAAACTACGCTTACAAGGCAAATTTGCTTATTCGTGACACTTCTCATCAAGTGAACTGTATCTATACTTTTTCAATGTTGTTATTTTTGTCGCATCATAAATAAATGTTTTTTGACTCTCAGTGTACCTGGATGAAATTCAGAAGCTCACAAATTATTTATACATTAATCAAGCAGATACTTTTTGGCTGTACCATTGTGGGAAATACTTCGAGGTTTCTGGGTGTTGGTGTTGTTGTTGTTGTGATGTTCCCACTGCACGTCCAACCCCAAGAACAAATATATTTTCAATTATCAACACAACGCCGAATGCACGAATTATGATTAGAGATGAATGTATTTTTGATTGAATCGAATGGAATTAAATTGAATGAATTGAATGCCTTTTTTTACATACTTGCTTACTTCGTCACTTCGCCGTACGTCAGACGGAACTACGCCTGGCCATACGGCTTAGTTACCCAGTATTATTACATTATAACAAGAGAGCGAACATTATTCATGATATGCAGCTATGTCTATTCTTTTATGACAAATTTGGACTAGACGGCAGATGCTTTCTCCGATTTCAGTGAGTACACTTGTCCTCCGAACTCGTATGACAGACTGTCACGAATAGGTAAATTTGCCTTGTGAGAATATTTTTCGCATATGCGTATAGTATTGTATTACTTTGTTTGCTCGGCTACTGATTGAGAAAAAAAAGACCTTTTTTCCTCACAATTGGATTTTGCTGTAAGTACGCCTTTATTACGTCACAATCGTTATTCTTCTTCTTCAAGTGTCATGCCTGAGGCCAGCCTTCGACAGCTTCCCTGCATTTGTTCCTCCAGCCGTCTCGATCGTTCACGGCCCGCAGTATCTCTTCAGTCGATCCACCCAACACGTCTTTCAATTGATCCATAAATTTCAGGCGTTGTCCTCGTGCGCGTTTTCCTCGAATCTTTCCACATATTACAACATGTTCAAGTTTCTGTTTCCTCATGACATGTCCAAAAAACTGCAATTGTCTATTCATCACATTCTTCAGAAGTTCTCTTTTCTGTCCTGTTTGTTGTAATATTTCTTCATTTGTCTTTCGGGTGACGTATGATATTCTTTGCATTCTGCGCAAGCACCACATTTCAAATGCGTTAATCGCTCTTCTTAGTTCCGCGTTTAAGGTCCAAGTTTCACAGCCATATTGTAAAATGGGATGTGCATAGCATCGTTATTACGACATAGTAAAATTCCAGATTGATCTAGTGATTCTAGCTTCTTCGAAGAATTTCGATAACCGATTACATAACTTGAAATGCTTTTTTCCTTTTTTCACGTGATTTCGTTCTAACGTTTTTTGGATTGCTATTTCGATTTATATATAACGCGACGAGATTTTTTTTTACTACTAGTAGAGAGAGCAGAAAACGTTGTAGTGGGGGAGAGAGATTGATTGACAGAGTAGGGGATCATAGCAGAAGCGCTCATGTCGCGATCCCTGTCAGCTTTGCTGCGAATTCTGCTACCACTTCAAGCTACAAATTTTCGTTGTACTCAAATCAATGTCGTGCCGAAACCGGAAGAAATGTGATCGTCAAGGCGATATTCAAAGCTGGCTTTTTTCAAAGCCGTCGATGACAATTATATCCCTGAACATTGAAGGACTATCAGCTGCTAAAGAAGATCTTATTGCAAAAATGTGTTTCAAGCATAATGCAGTGTTCTTTGCTTACAAGAAACCCATTGCGGACCACAAAGCTACCGGCCCAAAATGAATGGAATGACTTGTATTGCTGAACTTCCACACGATAAGTATGGAAGTGCTATTTTTGTAAAAGAAGGAACAACCGTGGAATCAATACATACAGATGACCAAGATAACATTGAAACCTTCTCTGTAGATCTTGGAAGCATTGTAATCACATCAGTGTACAAACCACCAGCAACACCTTTCAAGCTCCCACCTCTGTTTAAACTACACAAGAACAGGATTGTCACTGGAGATTTTAACAGCCATAATATCCAATGCGGATACAATTCAACAAACGAAGATGGCAATGCCATTGAACAATGGTCAGACAGTAATCAACTCTCCCTGGTGCATAATGCTAAGCATCCACCTTCCTTTAATAGTGCAAGATGGAAAGCTGGATATAATCCAGACATTGCGTTTGTAAATCAAACAATTGGCAGTTTATGCAAAAAAGGAGTTCTGGACCCTATTCCCAGAACGCAACATCGTCCTATTAGTGTCAGTGTCCATGCAGCAGTCATACCTACAATTGTGCCTTACCAACGCCGTTTCAATTTCCAAAAAGCAAACTGGATAAGTTTTACAACCGACCTCGAAAACCAAATCTACAATATCACATCAAATCCAAAAA
This sequence comes from Trididemnum clinides, assembly GCA_963675345.1. Classification (NCBI taxonomy): domain Eukaryota; kingdom Metazoa; phylum Chordata; class Ascidiacea; order Aplousobranchia; family Didemnidae; genus Trididemnum; species Trididemnum clinides. The sequence goes on along the minus strand of OY776305.1, from coordinate 28,890,310 downwards.
ATTACGAACTTTTTACCAACCTGGTTCAAAATATTGCTCGGAAACATATTCCTCATGACTGCCGAACTAGGTATGTGCCATGTCTCAACGAAGAAAGTCTGAACATGCTGGATAAGTACAAAATGCTATACAAGGAAGATCCTTTTGCTGAAGATACCATTACTGCAGGAGAACAATTCATGGCCTCCATGACTCAAGAGCGCCAATGGAAATGGCTAGATACAATTGAATCAACGGATATGTCTAGAAACAGCAAGAAGGCATGGAATCTGATTCGAAAACTAAACAATGATCCTTCCATTCCAAAACATCAACACTACCCAGCGTTCCGCCAATCGCCATGTGGTCTTTACAGCGATTTGACTTCATACAGCGTAGTCTCTTGAGAACGTGACGCAAAGACTTCATAAGCAATCTTTTACAAAATTGATTGATATTGTGGTAAATTAAGTGATCTCGTGTTGTTTTGTTAGGAGTTTAAGTAAATATAGCTTCAAATTAGACCCCTACAGCGAACCGAACAATTATCCCCTACTGAGAAGTAGTAGACGTTATAACCGGGCTTCCTACGGACTACCGGTACTTCTAAAAGCCTTCCTTTATTGTGTTGTCTTTCTTTGGTCTTTGCCCTGTGGTTAAATAAGGCCACATGTTTGACTCATATATAGAACAGGTGCATCTGCTCGTATATATATAGTGACCACGTGTATTTTCGCTATTCTTGTCAAAACGTCAACGTGGCGAAACAAGTAGTAAATTTTCGTTTCGATCTGATTATGCTTCGGATTTCTGTTTGGGCCTGAGTGTTGGTCCCCCTGTTTAATTGTTATTAAGGCCGTGTGGTAGCCTTTATCGCCGTGAATTTTCGTTCTGCGCACGCTGGGAGGAGCTGCGCATATTTGTGAATAAAACACTGCAAGAAAGCTTCAACCACTTCCTATTTTTTGTTTGACAAAGCAGAAAGGATCCGTAGAGCTAATATTACTAGTTCTACAAAGCAACTCTACTGGTTTAGTGCTAATCAACGACGGTACGCTGCACATCAGCTCCTAGTTAATGGGCAAACAAAAGGAAAGAAAGCCCCTTGGGAGAAATTTAGAAAAAACGGAAAACAAAACATGGAACCAAATCTAACATCACCATTTACAGCTCAAGAGTTCTCTAATGGCATTGCTGCTCTCAACAATGGCAAAGCGATTGGCTTGGATGGCATCTTTACGGAAGAGCTAAAACATTTCGGCCAGCAAGCTAAAAAATGGTTGCTCGAACTGTTTAATCGATGCGTGAAAACCAATCGCATTCCCAAGATCTGACGGAAATCACGCGTTATTGCTCTCCCCAAACCAGGCAAAGACCTATCATTGCCTAAGAGCTTCAGACCGATCTTCCTACTGTGCCACCCGTATAAGCTGTTCGAAAGGCTATTGCTTGGAAGGCTTATCCCAATTGTGGAACCAAAGATCATTCCACAACAGGGTGGTTTTCGTAAAGGTAAATCGACAACTGGCCAATTGCTTAACCTCACGCAGCATATTGAAGATGGTTTCGAGAAGAGATTAGTGACGGGTGCTGTTTTCGTCGACCTATCTACTGCATACGATATAGTGAATCATCGTATCTTGATGACTAAAATCTACCAGATGACCGATGATAAAGCAATGACAACACTCCTTGGTACTCTTCTAAAGAACAGGATGTTTTCTGTGGCTCTGAATCAGAAGAAAAGTCGATGGTGGCAACAGCGAAATGGCCTCCCTCAAGGCAGTGTTTTAGCCCCGTTGTTGTATAACATCTACACCAATGATCAACCCACGGACGAAAGAACATCTCGTTATTTATGCAGACGATCTGTGCATTACATCCCAAGAAAGTTCCTTTGAAGCTGTTGAACGAAATCTAACGGACTCTCTTACTCTGCTGACTGAGTACTATGCAAAGAACCATCTGAAACCAAATGCATCAAAGACTCAGGTGTGTGTATTCCATCTCAGAAACAGAGAAACAAACCGACCACTCAGAGTTACTTGTTCCGGAAAATCGCTGGAATACCACCCAAACCCCTTCTATCTGGGAGTCAAACTCGATCGCACACTCAGCTAGAAAAGTCATATTCTGAGCACTAAGGCCAAGGTCAACACCAGGAACAACATTTTGAGAAAATTGACCAACTCAAAACGGGGATGCACGCCTCGTACTCTCAGAACATCAACCCTGGCTTTGTGCTATACAGCTGCTGAATAAGCATGTCCTGTATGGTCAAGATCCGTGCATGCCAGCAAACTAGATCCAGCCCTGAACAATGCTTGTCGGACCCTCACAGGCTGTCTCAAACCTACCAACACCAGCAACCTACACCTACTTGCTGGTATCGCACCACCCGAAATTAGAAGAGAGACAGTCAGCAGAGCGGAAAGACTACGCCAATCTACTGACCCAAGGCACCCACTATTTGGATCTGAGCCAGCACCGACGAGGTTAAAATCAAGAAGATCTTTTTTGAGCCATGTCCAGCCCTTTGTCCAGCCCAAAGCAGAGACAAACATGGAACGATGGATCGATAAGTTAAAATCCAACCCACTCTCTGTCGATATGGGAATTCAACCATCCGAGAGTCTTCCCCCAGGAAGCACAGCAATGCACTTGGCTTAGATCTGGCGTAGGCTGTACCAGGGCAAATTTAATCAAATGGGGATACCATACTGGCGACCCCTCGTGTAATTGTGGCACAGAAACACAAACAATGGAACACCTACTGCAATCCCCACTGCTCAAAACACCTTGCACTTGTGACGATTTGAGCATTTTTAACGACACTGCAAAGAAATGGGTGAAATTGTGGCAATCAACCATCTGAAAATACGATACAGACAGACGGATTGACAGAGTAAAGAAAGTATATTTTTTTTGTGATAATTTATTGTGGATTCTGTGGACGTGGCGAGTATTAAGCAGGTATTGGTGAAATTAGTTTTGGCGGTTTCCTGATTGTGTAGTAAAGTGATTAATTCTGAGATCGTTGAGCGAAGAAGCTTGTGAAGTATTATTTCTGCGAATACATTATTCTATTCTTAACGTGGTTTAAGGTGTTTTTAGTGGAAGCCAATCTTTTCCAAGTTTTATTAAGTTGCAGTCAGACCTAATTATCCGAGCGATTATCATACGTCGCCTCAATTTTAAAAGAAATTTAGGATTGAGATAGAACCGAAATTTCTATATTATATATTATTAAAACGCGACACAGACCGAAACCAAATCTGCCCAAACGGTAAGGCATCTACTGTTACCGATGTTCTGGCAAGGCCTTGTAAGTGGCAAACGCTCTTCTCAGGGCGGGGCGATGCATCAAAAAGCATCGTCAACAACTTCCGAAGGCCTGCCATCCTTCAGTTGAACATCGAAGCCCTTACTGTAAGCAAGATGAGCGTTGTTTGCCATGTTGATGTGCAGTGTGAGGCACTCGTCATCTTACTCCAGGAGACTCACTGCACATCTGCAAAGAGGTTAGCACTACCGGACAACCAACTAGCTGGGTTTTCCTTAAGCAGGAAGCATGGTGTTGCTACGTTTGTTCATGAATGACTGAAATGGACCCTTTTTGATCAATCTCCACCAACATCGTAGACTGAGTGGTTGTGCGTCAACGTTGATGGATATAAGATAGTCAACGTTTACAAAACTCCACCGATTCGTTTGCAACTATCCGATCTCCCAGTATTCCCACATCCCGGTCTCTACACTGGCGACTTTAATTGCCAGCATATTGATTGGGGTTATGATGCCAACAGTGCAGATGGAGAATGCCTGGTTGGCTAAGCAAATACCAACAATTTTTCCCTACTCCATAATCCAAAGGATGCCGCCCGCTTTTACTCTGGCCGCTGGAATACAAGTACGAACCCGGATCTTGCTTTCGTCAGTATCGATTTGGACAGTCGTTTACCTGACAGACGTGTCTTAGAAAAGTTCCCAAGGTCTCAACAACGACCCTCGCTAATAACTACACTCGGGTTTGCTCGTCCTGTACCAAACAAGCCTGTAAAGCAATGGAACTTCAGCAAAGCCAAACGAAGCCACTGTATTGCTCTCACAAACAAACTTGCCAGGACTTTGCCGCCACCTAATTCACCCGATATGGATCAGGCATATCAGTGTTTCCGTGACGCCATCAGCACTGCGGCAAAACATGTCCGACAAAATAATCATATACCATCTTGGGATGCCGAGTGTGAAAACCTCTACCAAACATTCTTGCAATACCCTAAAAGGCATGATTCTAGCAGAACTGTTACAGATTTGCTTGCAAGGATTGACAGGAAACGGAGGGATCGATGGTCTGAGGCTGTGCAGAACATCGACTTTTCACTCTCTAGCTGGGTAGCGTGGAGTACGTTGAACAATCTTACTGGTAGGTCACGACAATCTCCTCGTCAGTGTCTCGTTTCAGCAAATGCTATTGCTAGCCAGATGGTAAAAAGCGGGAAATACGAAGGTGCAACTCGAGAGATTTCTCGATCCCTTAAGCAGGAATTGTCTGACCTTTGGAGGGCTACTGCTCCAGACGCTGTGAATATTTCAGGAAATTTTTCTCCTAAAGAATTTGCTGCTGCCCTACACCACTTAAAACCAGGTAAGCTCGGGGCCCTAACTCTATTTGTCCCGAGCTTTTAATCCATGCTGGTCCCGGCTTGAAGTTCTGGCTACGGGGCTTCCTTTCTTCCTGCTTACGTCAACTTAAAATTTCAAAAGTCCGGAGAAGGGTGCTGGTAGTCGCGATCCCTAAGCTCTCAAAACCTATAGAGGACCCACAAAGCCACCGTCCCATCTCTCTGCTCTGCGTTTCTTACATGATCCTTGAAAGACTGATCTACTATTGTGTTGAACCAATAGTCGACCCCTTGCTCCCAAAGGAACAGGCTCGATTTTGACACGGAAAGTCTATCGTAGATCAGGTCGTTTTTCTTACACAAAACATTGAGGATTCTTTTGAGGAAAAAAAGAAGGCTGGTGCAGTGTTTGTCGATCTGGCAGCTGCTTATGACACTGTCTGGCACCGTGGCCTCACCAGCAAGCTGCTGAGACTTCTCCCGGACAAGCACATGATCCGAATAATCATGGAACTTGTTGGGAACAGAAGCTCCACTCTGACCACTGGTGACAGCAAGCCAAGCAGGCTCCGACGCCTGAAAAATGGCTCCCACAGGACTTAGTCTTGGCTCCTCTTCTTTTCAACATATATATATACAATCCATAAATAATCGTCTTCCATAATCTCGAAGAAGTATGCCTACGCTGACGACTTGGCGATATTTTATTCATCTGGAGATTGAAAGATGTTGGAAAGAACTTTGAGCAAAGACATAACTACACTTTCTGCATATCTCCAGACTTGGCGGCTAAAGCTCAGCTATGTTAAAACGGCTTTTCGTCTCCACAATCGAGAGGCTAAGCGTGAGCTAAAAGTTAAGAACAATGGTAAAATATTACCATTTTGCCCAGTGCCGACCTATCTTGGTGTAAAACTGGACAGAGCCTCACGTACCGTCATCACCTTGAGGCATTGCGCAAAAACTATCCTCGCGCGTTTCGCTGCTGACGTGGCTTGCGGGTTCAGGGTGGGGCGCTGGTGCCAGGACATTGCGCACAGCTGCCTTGTCCCTGATCTACTCAACTGCTGAGTACTGTGAACCAGCTTGGTGTCGCAGCGCGCATGCTCGCCTCATTAACAGCGTTCTTAATGACGCTTTGCGCATTGTCACTAGATGCCTACGTCTCACACCAACGGACAACCTTCCAGTTTTCTCAGACATCCAGCCAGCTGAGCTTCGCCGCCAAAAGCGACACTCTCCTTGGCTAATCGCAGTTCTTTAAATCCTGGCCACATTCTGCATGGTCAGCTGAGCGAGTCGCAGGCTGCTAGCAAGGAGAGACTGAAATCTAGACACATTTAGCTAGCAAATCTAGACACAGAAATCTAGACACACAGAAGCAAGGAGAGACTGAAATCAGATTTCATCAACACGGCTGTTCTAATCTCTTTTCGGAATACCTTCTTACTTTAGTCATAACCTTGATCTGTAAATATTGCAGCCACAGTTTTTACCAAGAAGATTTTGGTCGTAAAGTCCTTTATGTTGCTTTCATCATCAGTTCAGTGATAGCATGGTTTAAGCTTTAAAAACAAGTGTCTTTAATAATCTCCTTTTTTCACAAAAAGGGAAGAAATAATAATTTGAATAGTATTCGGAGGTGGCAATATTGGTGATGTAAGCATCAACTCTTTCGCTCCCGCGAAGCTGCCCTTCGTCATAATCGTTATAAAATAACTCTTTGCCTGTACCATCCAATATTGCCTATCTTTAAAAAGACTGGTTCTTCCTGATTCAAATGAGGTGTAGTTTAAATAGATTATTTTGTTGCTAAAGGTGAAACATAAGCTACTCTTTCCCACTCCCTTTTATTGGTAGATAGCTAACTTTGATTGATTATAGCTCGCCTGTCAAAGTCAATAAAAAGTGCATTCTTTGTATTTTCTCCTTGGTAACTTGATACAACGTAGTAAGAGAATGGTGCAATTTAATAAAAGTGTTTTAAAATTTTTAAGATGCATACTTTTTTACAATTTGCAATTTTATAAAGTCTAGCACTAAAATTTTTTTGTGGGGTTGGCCAATATCGAAGATAATTTAAGGTTTACCATGTACACTAGCCTTTTTATCAATTAAAGCCTAGTCTAAAATACATGATAGAATATGTTTTGAAAAAGCATGTTTTTTTAACTTTCAGATGATATAAAGCTTAAAACTAATTTTTATTGCTAAAGATGAAACAGGACCACTTCAAACCCCGCTTTTTTGTTGGGGGTACCAGATTATCACCTGGAGTACCGTACTTAAAATATCTATAAAAAGTATTTAATATACACCAGCTTCGTGGAATCTTGATACAGAGTGAGGAAAACAGTTGTGTAAATGTATGAAAATAGTTTGAAATTTAGAAAGGAAGCACTTTTTCTGTAGATTGCATTTTCTGAGATCCAGCTCTCAAATTTTGAGTGTTTTGGGCCGATAATAAAGATAACTACAGGTACCATACGAATTATAGAAGCTGGTGTTAGCCTGTTTAAGATATTACTTTTAATTAATGGATATTAAGGCATATAGGCTAACTGCAATCAGTTGAATAAAATACCACTTCCACGACCGGTTTTGGTTTGTTAACTTAACAGGCTAACACCATAATAATCTTAAACAGGCTAACACCAGCTCCTATAATTCGTATTATAACGTAATTAAGGCACTGGCTTGGCTGGGAATTAAAAGCATATATCGCATCAAGCTCATTGTAGTGAGCATGCACCATATATAAGCTTAAAATTAACAGCATCAGTTAAAAGGACCGATGGCGGAGTGGCATAAACCGCATGAAGCAATTCATGTGACCGTCGGTTCAATACTTGAGTCCACCTGACGAGTTCTATTAAACCGGTCGTGGAAGTGGTATTTTTTTCAACTGATTGTAGTTAGCCTATATGCCTTAATATCCATTAATTAAAAGTAATACAGGTACCATGTTTCACCTATGATTATAGGAAGATTCTTAGCCCAAACCATGCAACAATATATTTTTTTGGAAAGCAAATTTCCTAAACTTTCAGATGATTTGTAGTTTGAGAGGAATATTTTGTCACTAAAGATGATACAGGACCATATTGACTCCCTACCTTTTTCGTAGGAAGATCATCAATTTTTTTGCTTTCAATATTTTAAAAATCGGCTATCTGTGAAACGCTCCAGAGACTTCATTTTTTGATCATTTTTTTTGAAAACTGATGCAGAATGCTAAATAACAATGATTTGCAGGAAAAATTGCCAAAATTTACCAGAGGAATTAGTTTTTCTGCAAATTGCAGATTTGTGAAGCCAAAAATTCCAAATTTTGAGTGTTTTGACCAGTAGTGAAAACAAGTTATGTCTACAAAATTTACCAATTTCATCAATTATTATCGAACAGAGTTTCTCAAACTGTGGTCCGTGACGACTGCACAAGGAGTCCGTGTAGCAGTCAAAAAACATCTTTTAAAAACTTCAGCATACGAGCAGAACTTTAACGTAAACTGTTAAAAATGGTTCTTACATTTGCTATCTATGATGCAACAATTGATTGTATCATCAAATGCCAACTTCACTGCATAGGTTTATTAACCAGCCATTTTACATAAACGAGCTAGACAAAAATAACTTCTCAATTACCGTATATACTCATGTGTAAGTCGAATTTCTGGAAGACGATTTTAAGGTAAAATTTTTGGGGTCAACTTATACATGAGTAATGTTTATGGACATGTTGCTGCCGAGTCGAATAGAATGTGAATATGAAAAGAAAACTCCGTTATTATACATGTAATATACACACCGCGGTATGAAGCTTTAACAAACGCTTATAATAATGGTGTTTCACGATATAAATGTTGAAGATACTTCACAGAATTACCGGTATCAAATATAAGTAAAAATACGGTATATATTAACAGTAAACAAGCCTACGACGGCATGCTCAATCATAACATGGTAGCTGCCATTGTTCCAGAATATTCTAGAATAGCGGAGTCGACTTATAGATGAGTAATACCAATAATAAAGCAATTTTTTGTCTTAAAATACCGATCGACTTATACATGAGATCGACGTAAACATGAGTATATACGGTAAATTTTTAAATTATACTTTAATATAGAATAAGCTTTTTTTTCTATATCTTAGTGGTAAGTTATGCGGTACTTTACTTTAAATTATATCTTAGTGATATAGGGCATTGTGAGTGTAAAATTAATGGAAAAGTTTTTGAAACGAAAGCAAAGTCCTAATAATTTAGAAGGTGAAAAGCATCCTGCTTTACCTCCAAAAAAGAAGCAAAGGGAACGAACGTATGATGAAGAGTATGTTAAACTTGGATTTATTCAATGCTCTTTGGATGTTACTAAACCTCAGTGTTTATTGTGTTTCAAAGCATTGTCAAATGATGCTATGAAATCATCCAAAAAGATACGACGTTTGATGAGTAAACATCCTGAGTTTGCCAACAAGCCCCAGTCTTTTTTTGAAAGAAAACGTAAAGAATACTTTAAGCAGAAGGAAGGTTTTACAAAATCTCTTCTGTCAAATGAAAAATTGTTGAAAGCATCGTATTTAGTTGCGTTGAGAGTGGCTTGAACTAAATCATCACACACAATTGAGTCTCACTAGTTTGATGAATTTGGAACTGTCGGAAAGCTCACTAATTTGTTGAAATTTCGGAATTGTCTGAAACGTCTGAAATGTTTCAAATCTAATTTAAGAAACAGTCGGAATCGTCGGAATCGTCGGAATAAAAGTGAATTTTAATCAGTCAAACATATTTTCAACGAAAACAAACTGCATGACTTTATAACACTGTTGCAGCTGTCTCAACGAAAATATAAAATTCATGTACAAGCCTCTTGAACAATTCATGTACAAGCCTCTTGAACAACACCAAAAACATCGGAGGAATACTAATATGCTTCTGAATAGAAATAGGCTAGTAGGTGTCGGAAATTCATTAACAAGCATCTGAGTGTTGAAAAAGAGTCTGCTATTAATAAACAATGACAAAGTCAGCTTAGACATCTATTTGCCAAAAGAAAAATTAATTTCGCTTAGGCATCCTCAGTTTCTGCAAAAAAACAAAAAAAGCATTGAACATTTTTTCAAACAAACTAATGGTAAAACCAGAAAAAAGGCTGTGCTAAGATAATAAAATCTTCAAAACTTTATGCGAAACAAAAGTATTTATCTGCACGGGGTTTACAATAATAAACAGCTATCAAAACTACATATCCGTGCTTCACCGGGTTAGAATAATGAAACTGCTCACCCAGCATGTCGTAAGAGGCGACTTTTGGGTACCCGCCAATGGCAGTCCGCCTTGTTGGTAGTGGGGCTAGCAGTCGGAAATTTGCATTCACAACTGATTCGAAATGGGCTGACACTTTCCCCTAGCCCAATTCAATTAGATTGATGGCGTGAACCTGGATTGCTACTCACACCATACCTCCATCCCAAGGAAGAGGAGGGGTAAACCCACCAAAATCAAAACTACAGACCATAAAAATAGCTCCGACTCCTTTCAAATTACATTCAAACTAATATGATTGGTAAAATTATATAGAAATAGGTGTGAGATAAATGAGACGTCTAATTACTAAATAAACAAAGGGCAGTTTTTCATAATAATGAGTAAAAGGGCATAACCTATAGAAGCCGTGACGTAAATTGTAAAATAACGCACTCGGATATGAGAGGAAATAAAACTAAAACAGTATTTCAAAAACAAAAAATAGTTACAAAATTACTTAATTGAGGGCAAGAGCACTTTATTTATGTTAATAGTGGCAGTTGGTTTGTCTAGCCATATGTTTTCGTAAATAGATAAAAGATGTTTGGGCGGTTGCTCTGCAAACGTCACAAAAAACAATCGGCAATATCTGGCTTTGTCTGTAGTGTGAGTCCATGGAAGGTGTGGTAATGGTGTAATAATGCTACTCAATCGTCAATATTATCATATTTAAATTGATTCCAAATAAATCTGTGGTGGCATCTGCGTTTTGAAAATTTGTTTATGGTTTAACCGATATATGGTTTGTGACTTAAACGGTATGTAGCCACGTATATGCCGTAGTTTGAGCAATCCAAGGTTTGCTTTAATGTAAAAATTTTACCATTGGCTGCTGTGATGATACTGGTTTGATGTATCATAGATTTATAATGGTTGAAATGGCCGCAAAGTGCGCATTTCTTACAAGGTTGAAATCTTCCTTGACCAGTATTTTCAATGGTTGAATGAACTACCTTTTTATGATTGGTGAGCATAATGGCAAGGGTAGGTAAACGCTTATACCCGACGGTAGCTCCAACTAGACTTTTCTCTTTGGCAGTAAGTTGGAGTAAATTAGAAAAAGTGGACGCCCAAATCAGCATAGGTTTTGTAGTCTTGTTTTCGTTCAATGGTTTTAATTGTTATCAAGCATTGAAATAAACCAATAAGCGTCTTAAACGCATTGATATGCTTTTAAAACAACCCAACAAACGCCGAAAACTCATTCAAATGAATCTGAAATATAGAATTAACAGTCGGAATTTTATTTACAAGCATATGATATACGGTAATAAGTGTCGAAATTTCATTTGTAAGCATCCGCAAGCGAGTAATCAGTTTCGAGATTTTATTTAGAAGCATATGAAATGCAGTAATGACTGTCCGAATTTCATTTACAAGTATTTGCAAGCGAGTAATAAGTGTTGAAAATTCATTTAGAAGCATATGAAATACAACAATAAGTGTCGGAATTTCATTTACAAGCATCTACAAGCAAGTAGTAAGTATCTGAACTTTATTTGGAAGCATATGAAATACGGCAATAACTGTCGGAGTTTCATTTACAAGCACCGGCAAGTGAGTAATATGTATGGGAATTTTATTTACAAGCATAGGAAATACGGTAATAACTGTCGGAATTTGGTTCATAAGCATCAGCAAGCGAGTAATAAGTGTCGGAATTTTATTTGCAAGCATATGAAATACGGCAATAAGTGTCGGAGTTTCATTTACAAGCATGTGCAAGCGAGTAATAAGTGTCGGAATTTCAGTTAGAAGCATGTGAAATACGGTAATGAGTGTCGGAATTTTATGTACAAGCATGTGCAAGTGAATAATAAGTGTCGGAATTTCATTTAGAAGCATATGAAATACGGTAATAACTGTCGGAATTTCATGTACAAGCATCTGCAACCGAGTAATAAGTGTCGGAATTTCACTTAGAAGCATATGAAATACGGTTATAATAACTGTTAGAATTTCATTTGCAAGCATCTGTACCCGAGTAATAAGTGTTGGAATTTCATTTGGAAGCATATGAAATACGGCAATAACTGTCGGAATTTCATATACTGTACAAGCATCTGCAAGCGAGTAATAAGTGTCGGAATTTTATTTGCAAGCATTTGAAATACGGCAATAAGTGTCGGAATTTGGTTTACAAGCGTCTGCAACCTCGTAATAAGTGTAAGAATTTCATTTAGAAGCATGTGAAATACGGCAAAAAGTGTGGGAATTTCATGTACTGTACATACATATGCAACCGAGTAATAAGTGTCGGAATTTTATTGATATATCTAAGAAGCAGGTGAGTAAGTGTCGGAAATTCATTTGCAAACCTTTGCATAAGTGCGGTAAGTGTTGTAATTGATACCAGTAATTAAGCTTTTGAATCAAAGTGGTAAGTGTCTGAAATTCATTTAGAAGCATCTGCAAGGGAATAAGAGCTGTATGTACTGATGACGTAAATAGAAATAGTTCTAATGCTGAGGCTCCCCTCATTAGCTAAGTTTTTAAATCAACAACCTGGCTACAAATGCCAAGTAAAGATATTTTTGAGATATTCAATACGATATGCCTAAAGGAATCTTGTTTGAAACGATGACAAACGATTCAAGATACTACAATTGAACCCTATGCCTGCCGCGTTAACAGCAGCATTGTGGCAACCTGAGGTCATACTGACGGCTTATGACTCTTCTTTGTCGTTTGAGCAATTCGTTCTGAGCTTTATGCAGGAGGTTGTACATACACTGCATTAGCGCTCGGTTTGCGAGTCTTAAGTTGGACTGGGCCACCACGATGGGTAAACTGCTTGGCCCCATCATCTGTCTGCCACATGAAAATGGAGGCGTCCCGTTAAATTCCTTGCCCAAGGACACAACAAGCAAACTTGCGGGCTTGTTCTCCACATTATCCTTATTGTGCTGAGCGCCAAGCAGAGAAGGTGTGAATACCATTTCTAAAGTCTTTTAGTATGACTCGACTTGGGAAATAAAACCCAGGTCTACCGACTGCAAAGCGGACGCTCTTACGCATAAATGACTAATAGAGCGTCACAAATTCCAAAATCATCAATTTTAATCAAAATTTTTTATATAAGCAGTAAATTGCTCATAAAGTATTGCGTGCACCGACATAACTTTTCATAAGGTTATGACAGATTTCTTAACACGAAAAGTCAAAGAATCTCAAAGACTTGATGCATCCAATTTTTAAGAAATCAAGGCAAGTGGTTGTAAACCAAATTCCGACGCTTACTGCCAAATTTCAGAGGCTTCTAAATGAAATTCTAAACATTTATTACTTGCTTGCCGATGCTTGTAAATGAGTTTTCGACACTTATTGCCGTATTGTAGATGCTTCTAAATAAAATTCCAACACTTATTACTCGCTTGCTGATACTTGCAAATGAATTTTTGGCACTTATTACGGTATTTTCATATGCTTCCAAATGAAATTCCTACACTTATTACTCGCTTGCAGATGCTTGTACTTGAAATTCCCACACTTATTGCCGTATTTCACTTGCTTCCAAATAAAATTCCGACACTTATTACTCGCTTGAAGATGCTTGTAAATGAACTTCTGAGAGCTATTGCCGTATTTCATATGCTTCTAAATATAATTCCAACACTCAATACTCGGTTGCAGATACTCAGTTGTACATAAAATCCCGACAATTATTACCGTATTTCATATGGCCTCGTAAAAATAGGTTGGGTGGTATACTTATTATTCTTTCCTTGTATATTCAACCTTAATAAATTGCTAATGCCCTTTTCCTCTCGTATGCTGCGTTACCAATTAGGTGCAAGGCTTTATAATTTTCGATCTTCGCTTATGATTTTCAGACAGATGCTTATTAATGAATTCCGACAGTAATTGCCGAATTTCATATGCTTCTAAATGAAATTCCGACGCTTATTGCTGTATTTCATATGCTTGCAAATAAAATTCCGACACTTATTTCTTACTTGCACATGCTTGTAAACGAATTTTTGACAGATGTTATCGTATTTCATATGCTTCTAAATGAAATTCCAACACTTATTGCTAGGTTTCAGATGCTTGTACATAAAATTCCGACACTTATTGCTGTATTTCATATACTTCTAAATAAATTCCGACACTTATTATTCGCTTGCAGATATTTATTAATGAATTTACGACACTTATTGCCGTATTTTATATGCTTCTAAATAAATTCCGACACTTATTACTTGGTTGCAGATGCTTGTACATGAAATTCCGACAGTTATTACCGTATTTCATATCCTTGCAAATAAAATTCCCATACTTATTTCTCGCTTGCACATGCTTGTGAACCAAATTCCGACACTTATTATCGTTTTTCATATGCTTCCAAACAAAATTCCGACACTTATTACTCGCTTGCAGATACTTGTGAACCAAATTCCGACAGTTATTACCGTATTTCATATACTTGTAAATAAAATCCCGAAACTTATTACTCGCTTGCAGATGCTTGTAAATGAAATTCCAACACTTATTTTTGTACTTCATATGCTTCCAAATGAAATTCCGACACATAGTACTCGGTTGCAGATGCTTGTAAATGAAACTCCGACACTCATTACCATATTTTTTATGCTTGTAAATAAAATTCGACACTTATTACTCGGTTGCAGATGCTTGTAGATAAAATTCCGACACTTATTATCGTATTTCATATGCTTCTAAATAAAATTTCGACACTTATTACTCGCTTGCAGATGCTTGGAAGTCAAATTTTAACAGTTACTATCGGATTTCATATGTTTCTAAATGAAATTCTGACGGTTAATCTTTTGTTTCAGATGCTTATGAATGAGTTTTTGGCACTCATTGGGTTGTTTTAAAAGCATATCAGTGAGTTTACGACGGTCACTGATTTTATTCGTGTGCTTGTTAATGAATTTCCGACACCTACTTGTTTATTTCTATTCAGAAATATATTAGTATTCCTCCGACGTTTTTGGTGTTGTTCAAGAGGCTTGTACATGAATTTCCCATACTTTTTGGTTTTGTTTGTTTTTTAATATTTAGAAAATATTAAAATGTTCAAAAATTTTATATTTCCGTTGAGGCAGCTGTGACAGTGTTATAAAGTCATGCAGTTTGTTTTTGTTAAAAATATGTTTGACTGATTACAATTCACTTTTATTCCGACAATTCCGACGATTCCGACGTTACCGGCGTGATGTTGTAGTGGTGAGAGCGTCCGCATCGTAGTCGGTAGATCTGGGGTTCATTCCCTAAGCCGAGTCATACCAAAAGACTTTAAAAAATGGTATTCACAGCTTCCTTGCTTGGCGCTCAGCGTATAAAAGGGATAGTGTGAAGAACAAGCCCGCAAGCTTGTTTGTTGTGTCCTTGGGCAAGGCACTCAACGGGACGCCTCCCCCTTTATGTGACAGACAGGTGGCTCACCCGTACTTCACCGGATTGCAATTGTGAAGTTGCTAACCCAGCATGTCAGACGACTCTTGGGTACTCACCAATGGCAGTCCGCCTTGTTGGTGGTGGGGCTACCAGTCACTCAAGACTGGTTCGAAATGAGCTGCCATCTTTCCCCTAGCCTAATTTCAATTAGGTTGACGGCATGAACCTGAATTGCCGTTCATGCCGTACCTCCATCCCAAGGAAGAGGAGGGGTAACCACAAAGAAACAAACAAACATTCCGGCTGTTCCTTAAATTAGATTTGCAACATTTCAGACGTTTCAGACAATTCCGAAATTTCAACAAATTAGTAAGACTCCACACAGTTGCCGAAAATTTAATTCTACCAGCAGCAGTGGATATGTGTGAGGTCGTTTAAGATAGCCCGTGCGCAGCAAAACTTAAAAAATTCCGTTGTGAAATAACACTATTTCTAAAAGAATAGATGACATTAGATCGCAGCTGCTTAAAAGATTGAATAAAATTGAATTTGCAATCCAACTTGATGAAGTTACAGACATTTCTAGCGAATCACAACCATTGGTTTTTGTGAAATATTGTTCGAGTGGTCAAATGATAGATTTTTTGTTTAGCCATCAAATGCCAGGCAGAGCTACCGGTTTAGATGTTTTCAACGTGCTTTGTTATTTTTATTTGCAGTCAAAACTATCATGGAATAGGTTTGGCCATTTGTACCGACGGGGCTAGCTTCAATGACTGGCAAGCACTGAAGTTTGCAGCTCGCGTAAGGAGATTAGTACCAAACATTATGCAAACACACTGCATGATACATTGCGAAGCTTTCGCTGCGAAACGTTTGGGACAATTAATGTCGAAAGTCATCTCTTTATGCGTGAAAGTTGTAAATTCAATTAAAACTCACCCACTCAGTGTCTCTATTGTTTTTACAACTTTGCAATGAGCTTGGGTCAGAGCACTCGATCCTTTTGTTGCATACAGAAGTTCGATGGCTTTCCCGCGGAAAGTTGTAGAACGCCTGAGTAGTATGTAATACGACTTTCGACCCCTTTTTTGTGGTGGCGCTGTGGTGGCGCGCTACGTCATTTCCGAACGTGATTTCCGAACGTGTTGATACGTCATTTCCGAACGTGCTGATACGTCATTTCCGAACGTGTTGATACATGAACTTGAAGTACATTGCAACAGCTTGTAAATACAACGTGTAACAACTTGTAAATAACAACTTGAAAACAAATAGTAACCTTACCAAGACAACTTGAAAACAAATGTCAATACAACTTAAAACAAATGTCAATACAACTTAAACAAATGTGAATACAACTTGAAAAGAAATGTTTATAGCAGCTTGTAAATACATGTAAATAGAACTTGAAATTGATTTGTTGTACCCTCGCTTGAGAATACCCCCACTTCAAAAGTTCTCCAATTGATTTCACTTCTCAACTCGTTTACGATTTTTTGTCTTATTGTAAGCACAACTGCTGTAAAACGGAAACATTAACTTTAGGTCGTGACTGAGCCTTTGATACTAAATCATAACTACTTCCTTTTGATCGTAAGCATTAATCGCGCTAATCATTCACATCTTGAAATTGTTTATAAAACCTCTGATCGATTTCTTCCTTTGATTCCCTAGAATGTTGTTTCTTTACTCTTCTAGATGTGTTTATTGGAGGTATTTTCCTTTACTTGTTATATTTCTGCAGTTGGCTGGAATTAATTTACATCTATTTCAGTATGTAGGCAATGGATTCAGTCTTATTACAATACAATCTTGGAGGAATATAGACGTAGTTGCTGGTGTCATGAAAGACAGATGTTTGAGGGGGAATTTCGTGTGTCTATCACTGGCTGAAACGTACATAAGAAAATATTATGCAATCTCCGAGGAATATTGATGTAATTACCACTGTCATGAAAGACAGATGTTTGATGGAAAATTTTACGTGTCTATCACTAGCTGAAAACGTACATAAGAAAATGATTTTCAACCAACAGTTTAGAACTAGCCGCAGATACGATGTTGGGGAGCATAGGTTTCAAACTAGGGTCAGACACAATCTTGGACGAGTATTGATTTGATTACTAGCCGCAGATAAATCTTGGACGAGTATAGATTTCATTACTAACCGCAGATAAATCTTGGAAGAGTATAGATTTCATTACTAACCGCAGATAAATCTTGGGGAGTATAGATTTTAGAACTAACCGCAGATACAATGTTGGGGAGTATAGATGTAGCTACCAGTATAACGAAAGACAGATGTTGAAGGAAAAAAATCTGCTCGTTCATCACTTATTGTAGGCTTACAGAAGAAGATAATATACAGTTTTTCTAGATCATACAGGTATTTCAATCAAAACATTTACCTTTATTACAGCTAGTCGTTAGTTTTAGGGGAAAATAGGCGCTTTAACTTCTCCAAAACTACTGGGAGGTCAAACATCAAACTTGGTACGAATAATCACCAGTTCAATATGAGTGTCATAATAAGGTTTGATGATGTCACAATGACGTCATTATTGAAAATAATTTTTTTTCAAAAATTGCATTTTTTGTTTGAAGAATTTAATTTTGGACTTAAATAAACCCAGCGTCTGATTGCCACCATAATAACTTTTTGCGTTTTTACCATCGATTATAACGCCATAGCCTCTTGCTGAGCGCATTTAGCTTGGTTCTGACATAAACGCAGCCAGGCAAAAAGCAAGCTAACTCGAAATGAAGCACTTACGCTTGAGTTATTACAGTTCCAAGGGCCCCATCAGTAACATCGAGGTTAAGAATACCAAATCAGCCAGCTGCGCCAGCTTCCCCTAGTTGGAAAAGAAATTGCTTTAACACTTGGTTGATGAGTAGCATGACACTAATATTTTGTAGTAAAAGATTAAACAGGGCCATCTTTACTTCTTTTTGTAGGGAAATGATCAATTTTTGCTTGGAGTAGTCTACTTTTTAAATGTTTAGAGACTTCATTTTTAAATAATTCTTTTTGAAAATGAAGATAGGTAATGCCAAAGAGCCTCAAAATGTAGCTTTTGAAACGCAATAGTCAAAATGTACCAAAGGAATCAGTTTTTCTAGAAATTGCATATTTGTGAAATGTAGTCACTAAAATTTTGACTGGTTTTGACCAGTACGCTAC
Organism: Trididemnum clinides; assembly: GCA_963675345.1. Classification (NCBI taxonomy): domain Eukaryota; kingdom Metazoa; phylum Chordata; class Ascidiacea; order Aplousobranchia; family Didemnidae; genus Trididemnum; species Trididemnum clinides. Next base: position 28,871,847 of record OY776305.1, on the reverse strand, counting down.
ATTTAAAAATCTTTAGAGATTTCATTTTTTGATAAATCTTTTTGAAAATTTCGGTAGATAATGCCTAAATAACCATGCTTTTGAGGAAAAGCAGTCAAAATGTACCAAAGAACTGACTTTTTCTAAAAACGGCAGGTTTCTATGGTCTGGTAGGAAAACTTTTCAAGAGAGACTGCAAAATGATTTATGGCAACCAATTTTTGATCGGCCATTATAAACTAATCCATAGTCCTAACTAATTAGAGCTACATATTGCTGGAAATTTTTGCCAATTTCCTAAGCTTTTACACGTCGCTAATTGTTAGTATCTTATAGTAATCCTTATGTATTAAACTTACATGTGTTTTCTCAGCTTACCACTTTGTTTCTTTTTTGGTGGAGGGATAGGCTACAGATCATGAAGTTTAAGCTTTTTAGTATCAAAGCAAATAGTAAAAATACATTTCTTATATTATCGAAATTGCCTTGAAATAACATTCATTTTGTTAAAAAAAAGATTGAAATTCGGTTGAGAAATGAGGTCACAAATCAGTTTTTAAGTAAACTGACTTTGAAAAATTTTACGACTCTTGAAACAAATGTCTTATATGATGATCTATGGTAGCGAAAGACTATGTTGATCATATCAGACAGCATTATTACATCATGGAGCGAGTTTGAAGCGTGCAAGAGAAAAAAAGGAAGAAGAATGGTTAGAAGGCTTGAAATGTTTAAATAAAGAATCTGTTATTGTGTTGTCAATTGAGTTTCAATTGCTATAGAGCTTTTTTATCAAAATCACATCGTTAATATCTCCAACATAGCTTTTAATCGTGTTTTTACGATTAGTAGTTTTTGAGAAAATACAGAGAACAAATTGCGCAATCAAGCTTTTGCTATGAAATAAATTTAGACCCCAAAAGAATAAAATAATTTTGTAAGTTGGAAGCTGGCTTTGGTTTGAGCGAAAAACGGTTTTTCTCGGTCAAGAAATGCATGCTTGAAAAATTTATCTTTGATTGTGACGTTATAATAGCAACCGCGAAGATCTTATTTTCTGTGAGTTTTTCTAAAACAACGCACACAGTTTTTTTTGATGCGAGTTTTTTTACTGAGCATAACACATAACATACAAAACCCAAAAGGTGTGATATAACCCAAAAATGTTGCACAGATTTATTGATTTTTTATGACAGTATGTCTTCCGAAACTTAAGCAGTTACAATTTGACGACAAAAGAATTTACCAAAATTCTACCCGATCAACAATCTTAATCATGATTGTAATCCATAGACTTTAGTTACGAAATTTTACGAAGAAACTCAAACTGGTTTAAACTCACTTTACACCTACTTTACAAGCTGATAGTATTGACGGACTGCAACTGAAGCCACTTAGGCTAAAGTAACTAAGAACAGCAGGCAGTCTGTACAATCCGCGCGTTAAACACAAACTCATAAAACGTAATTATGGGCAAACAGTGAGACGCCGAGGCTCTATTGCATCATCAATCGAAAGGTTGTGAGTTCGATCCTTTGATAATGAACAAGAAAGGCTGGCGGGTACAATAATAACGTCACCAACTTTATGACACTCAACCCTGTAGGTCAGTGGTTTTCAAACTTTTTGCTGGAGCGAAACTCCGAGGAAACAGCTACAGCAGTAACAGCTACACAAACTGAATAAAAAATTTTTTCTTCTTCGTCGTTTGAGCTATTTGTTGTGAGCTTTATGCAGAAAGATGTATATATAGGTCACACTGCGTTAGCGCTCACGCTCGGTTTGCAAGTCTTAAGTTGGACTGGGGCCACCACGACGGGTAAACTGCTTGGCCCCATCATCCGTCTACCACATGAAAATGGAGGCGTCCCGTTAAGTTCCTTGCCCAAGGACACAACAAGCAAACTTGCGGGCTTGTTCTCCACATTATCCTTATTGTGCTGAGCGCCAAGCAGAGAAGCTGTGAACACCATTTTTTAAAGTCTTTTAGTATGACTCGACTTGGGAAATGAACCCCAGATCTATCGACTGCGAAGCGGACGCTCTAACCACTACGCCATCGTATCGGTTACAATAGGGATAGTGTCGAGAACAAGCCGCAAGTTTGCTTGTTGTATCCTTGGGCAAGGAACTTAACGGGACGCCTCCATTTTCATGTGGTAGACGGATGATGGGGCCAAGCAGTTTACCCGTCGTGGTGGCCCCAGTCTAACTGAAGACTTGCAAATCGAGCGTGAGCGCTAATGCAGTGTAACCTATATATATATATATATATATATATATATATATATACTGTATATATACCTCTTTCTGCGTAATGCTTACCACAAATAGCTCATACGACGAAGAAGAAGAAGCTAAGACAAGTTTAAGCTAAACTTAAGGTTTACCAAACTTTTTGCTTCGTGGATTCTTTTTTGCGAATCTGCTTTTTTGTGGACCAAATTATATGTGACATTACTTTTGTCACCCGACTCACTTACAATAATGATAAATGAAATACAAATACAATTTATTCGTCAATGTAATGGATGGCTTGCTTCACTTTGCACAATTCATCAGTTCTTGGGAACATTTGTGACAAACAAACCGGTAGGTTAGACTCGACACTCAGCCTGAATCTATATTTTGTCTTCATATTAGTGAGAGCTGAAAATGCCTTCTCACATCTATAAGTATTGGCAAAAGGTTATAAATTTTTTGTTGCCTTTTGGTATAGCAGTAAGTATTCGTCTGCAACACTTAACCAGAAAGATGCGATAGTTTTTTGATTAAAACAAATCAGTAATTTTCGATCCGATGAGAACTCTGCTAATTCTTCTTCTCGTCCTGAAAGCTTAGTTTTTTTTACAGTAAAAGGATTTAAAACCTAATTGAAATCTTCATACGTCTCTTTTACAAAATACTTTTTAAAATGTTCGCATAGCAGTTCCAAGTGTTTGAATGTCCGGCAAATCAAGGTTTTGTTAATTGTTAGTTTTTGGCAATGTAATCACCAAGAACCGGAAACATATCCAGTACATGGTCATTAATTCTATTTTTCCAAATTTGTAGTTTCTTTGTGAATGCTACGATTTTATTTCGGCTCATTAAAATGTTCGTGTCTCTTCCCTGAAGCGATAAGTTCAGTTCGTTAAGAAGGTTAAAAAATATCAGCCAGG